>OZ025239.1:5453882-5618882 GCA_964019155.1 Osedax fenrisi
TTGGAGTAACTAATGGGGCATGTTTATTCAATAACAAATCTAGTATACCATTCAATTGCGTTATATCAATTCCATGGAAGACAAGATCATTAAAATCAGATACAAATATATTAGTGTCAATAGAATCAATTATTCGGTAAGAACAAGCATTTGATATGATATGTGACTTATATATATATATATATATATATATATATATATATATACTGTTACCCTAACGAAATGGCGATATTGTGCGCTAAGTATCAAACGAAACTTAGTTAAATGTTTATTCAATAAATATACGTACCCAATTGTATTGTTTATTATTATTAGTATTATATACTACTATAGTATACTACTACTACTACTACTACTACTACTACTACTATTACTACTACTACTACTATTTATTTTAATTAAATTATGTAATTTATTATTTATTTTATTACTATATATATATATATATATATATATATATATATGTATATAAATAACGTTGATAGTATCTATTAGATATGTAGGTTGCATTAGTATACCTATGTAAATTAGTTTAAATCACTGAAATAAATTAAAGTATGCGTTTTAAGATTTCATATAGCGTGAAAATATCATTATCAATATGACAATTCGTTTGATTGTCGTAAAAATGAAAAATTGTTTCATCATCTAGTGGATGTTTTATCCGGCCCGTATTACAAACATTGTTTGCAATACGTGCCGGGTACATTTTGGACGATACATAACATTATTACAACTTATTACTACTCTAACTTATCATAAAAACAACGTATCTAATGTATAAGTTACTTATTTCTTTAAATCTAACATATCATAAAAACAACGTATCTAATTTATAAGTTACTTATTTCATTAAATCTAACATTTCATAAAAACAATGTATCTAATTTATAAGTTACTTATCTCATTAAATCTAACATATCATAAAAACAAAGTATCTAATTTATAAGTTACTTATCTCATTAAATCTAACATATCATAAAACAAGCGTCCTTATAAAGTCTAACATAAGATCAACTCATAACTCCTAATTTCCCAATAATGTACGTTGATAATTCTCCACTAATACCCACAATTAAAGTTAAATACATCTACTTCACCATACACTATCTTATTGACTTACCTGATTACATATCTCTACATACAATCTAATCAACATAGTCAATACAAACATACTATTACCTATGGAATTACCTACTACTAAACTGCTCGTTAGCAAACACTGCACAGCTTAATGTATCTCAATATTAACTGGTACAGATACTGGATACTACCTAATTCAAATGAATCGCTTACTAAATAGATCAATTAATTACAAAAATCACTTATTATAATCAACTTTATACTTACTTGACTTACTGACTCTATCTCACCTGTATATCAGCTTAGATAACTAAACCTACCTACTATCTCTGAGACTTTTACCTATAATCTCTTCTTACATTATATACAATCCCCACCACTACTGAACGTTATTTCCTATATAACTGTACTCCTAAACCAACTCACTGCTGATTATACCCCTACAAGTAATCTATTATATTTAATATATTTTATATATATTTATATATTCTTGCTCTTAAATATTTCATTTGTTACTATCGATATTTTATTTTATTTTACAATTAAATCTACTAATATTGGTGTCATAAATAAATAAATTAACATCGATGTGATAATGACAATAAAAATAGATATATTGTATGATACTTTATTAAACATCACTTCCTTGACTGGCTAGCGTAGCGCAGTTTCTACACGGCTGGTCCTTCGCTCGAACTCACGTACGATTCAGTTTCTCGAGGTAGCTCCGTACCTTATAGAGGTCCTCCGCTGTAAACTTGTGCTCCAGTCTCCGTGAAGGTTCATCCTCGCGATGGCAACTAGATGCTGTCTCGTGACCTTCACTCTCGGGGGCATTTGAAGAGGAAGAAGAACCGGTTGCGGAAGATTCTAAAGATGACGAGGAAAACGTTGAACAGTGTTCTTTAATGATGGCATTGGTTTCGTGGTTAGATTCCTTCTGTCGTATGAATATATATTTTATTTAATCATTAATATAACTCTATAATATAATGCAATTAGGATATAAAAGCGTGATATGTTAATTATATATGTTACCTAAATTATTATAACTAATTAATTATTTACATAAAATCTCTAGAACACATGTATTCTAAATAAAAAGAGCATTCCTCTTCGTTGAGGAGTCCTCTAGTCCTCTAGTCCTATATCTAGTCCTATGTCCTATATCTAGTCCTATAGTCTTAGCGAACATATAACAATGAGTAGATGTAATCTACGTAAGTTATTCGTTTTGTTATATTATCATAAATTAATAATATATCTTAATCATATTAGTTATACAATTAATTGATATTTAAATAAATGATTTTATTATTTTTTATATCGGAAAATGAGTTTATATTTATAATTAATTAAATATAGAATATGTGGTCTGAGAATATTACTTAAGTACCATATTTCCGGTTATAAAACTTTTTTATAATCACTCTATAGAGTATACTATAGTATACCAGACTGTTATATTATATAATGTATTCTATTAATTATATCTTATTCGGCTATTTTTTATTATCTAAACCGCAATTGCGCAACAAGTTATTAATAAGTGATAACACGTGATCGAATGTAGGCGTGGCTACTTCTATATAAGTGAATAGAATAACAGAAATATCATTATCTATTTCATAGTTATAATCTCTTCAACTTAAATATGTTTAAATTATTCATCTTCGCTCTGGCCCTCACAGCTGTTTACGGTAAGTTATTTTAATGTCGCAATCAACTAATTTATTTATAATTTCGATTATATATTTAGATTATGTATTTGCATTATCAATCAACTAATATATACATTATCATACTTATTTTAATATTATAATTATTATATTATTTAATTATATGATATTTATATCACATATTCTAATAAACTTATATTTTAAAACCTAATATTAAACATATTCAAAATATTAATATAAATTCTGATATCCATAGCTACTATAACCTGCGATGAAAATTGTGTGAAACATAACATGGTATGTGATGCTGATACTCAAGTCTGCGTGAAAGGTTAATATTCAAGTTATTTATAGATTTATATTTATTTATAATTACATTTAATGTCAAATATATATATATATATATTAACTATTACTAGAATTAACTAAAATTAACTAGAAATAACTAGAATATTCTAGTTATGTATAGAACATATCTGACTTACATATAAAATTGTATATAATTTTACATAATTGTAACTTTTTTTCCAATATATAATTATATTATTTAATTGTGAAATGTATAATGCATTTAAGATAAATGATAAGTATTTAAAACTCATTACATATATTTAAGTAAGCTCAATACTATATTTGTGTATCTACTTACAAGGGTACAACATACCTACTGTATTAATATAATACTACACACACACTATATAGTATTATAATGATTTACAGTTATATAATATATTTGAGGCAAACCTAGATGTATTCTGAATATTACCTTATATAATATACATTTAAACTTTGACCTAAAACTCATTTATTCAATTTATTATTACTATTTTTGTAAGGACGTCTACTAACGCATATTTATTGAAACTTTTATTTTCCGCTCGAGTAATTTATCAGCATGGTTTAGGAAAACAAATTTTATTATATATTACAATGATAAATGCAAAAACTCGTTTTTGAATCAATAATTTCAATATGATTATATGTAATTCATAATATAATGTAATGCACATTATATTATTTGGCATGTCTACGTAAATAAGATAATAAAATATCGTTCAATTGGAATCTAATTTAATAATGAATTCGTATTCATAATGAATTCGTATTTTTAATAAATTCATATTTTATATAGAAAAATTAAATTAAAAATATGAATGCATTTTATTTAACAATTAAATCAATATCTCCAATATATTTGATGCAACGATTCATATAATTTATATATAATTAAATATATGACATTACCTAGTTATCACTGAAAGTATATATCTCGGAGTATAAAAAGTAACCATTATAGAGATATCAAGCGACGTCCTGTACTTGATATTATATATTGTAATTAAATATACATTAGTATATTATAATTTATATACATTAGGTATACTGTATATGATATTCAATAGAATAAATAGTAGATCTAATTCATAACAACAATTCACAGAATCCAAAGCTAGCACTGCAGTTCCCAACTGCCCATTGAAACCGGTATCAGGAAAGCCCCACTTCTACAAACTCGGAGGAGAAGTACGCCCATGCGCTGAAGGAACAGTATTCAGTCTTTTCAAGTGTACCTGTGTACACGAAGATAAATCTGACTACTAAACTTAGATATATCAAATATAGATATATTTGACCCATTGACCCAATGACTGGTATTAAATTACTACGTAAATGATACTATCAAATATGGCAATAAATAATATTTAAAATTATGATTATTTATTTACTTTCATAAATAAACCGATATAAATAATTATTACATAATAGTACCTATATATATACTAACTTATGAGTTATTTTTAATATAAAATGTAAACGTATGACACTAATCATCACAACCTATATATAACCTATTGATATAGTTTAATATATGTATCTATAGTTAACTATATATAGTTGTATATCTATATTGACTTCCTAATTCATTAATACACATAGAAACACGACGTCGTTATTTTACAGACTTCCTCTGGTAATTAGGATCCACCAATAATGACTAGGTTTAGGTTAATCAATAGTAGTTGAAATGTTACTAAGAAATATTAGCCAATTACGATGACCTATATACAAGGATAGCAGTAATATTGTAATAATAATAAAGTATCGCGACGAGACTCGACCTCTTGACCTACTTACTTGTAGAACGTAAATCCATATAGCCCACAGCTATCTATAGATATAGATACCATTCCGAATTGCATTATAGTTAATATATGCTTAAACCTGAGGCCTATGAAACCTTCATTTTTATTTTTTAAATATGTTATTAAAATATTAAAATGTATATAATTATCTTTAAATGTATGTATACTACGTCGTGTAAAGTAACTACAAGTGCTTCAAATATACACCGTAAACGTAAGCACGTCAATACATTGAAGTGAGAAATAATACTTTAGAAGCTTATATATCAGAACTCTTTTTTTAATTAATTATTATATTATAGGTTATATATTAGGTTATATGGGTATAAAGGTTATATATTATACCTACTCTTATAATAATATTATATTATGAAATATAAGTATATGTGAGTATCTTATATTTAACAAATTTGTATTAAGTAATTACTCTAAAAAATATAAAGATTCATTAAAGGGTTCAAACTAGGCCTATATAGCATTATATTATCTACCAATCTTTACTTAAGGGCTTAAAAAATCATTAGTGATGCTTCATCACTATCAATGACGTGTTATTTTCCAACTTTCATTAAATTCATCAATAACTAATGATTATTACTTGATCTGAATTCATATGGCATCACCATTACACTACATCCACTGAGCATCCATAATGGTCAAACTATACACCTATAGGTATACCTATAGGTATACCTCCATCATATCACACCTCAGTTTAATTTTAGATAATATACTTTAAAGAAAATTGTATTAATAAACATATAATAAAGTGATACATGCTATCAATTACTATCTTCATTGTCTTAGAGTAATCCTTACAACCACCATCATTTATCAATTACTAACTTCATTATCTTAGAGTAATCAAAGTTATCAAAGTAATCAAAAGATGGTTCACTCGGCCGAGTTATTGAAATAAAAACGACACTAGCTAAAATGCGATGGGTAATAGAACTAAAATCTATGTTTGGACTTCGTATCTATTTACATGTAAATTCACAAAATAATACCCTAATATAATCTTAAATTAAGATATGTATAAAAATTCGATATATATCGAAAATTAAGTGTTCCGCAAAAATATTATTTGGAGATATTGAAAATGAATTCATAACAATTTGTATATATGTCATAATTAGATCGATATATATTTATATATCTATTACAATATCATAAGCATATTATTATTATAGGTACCTACTGATAATTAGATTAATTAATTAATCAGGTTACTATAAATTAGTTATCTTTACTATTAGTATTTTATCGCCATATTGTTATGACATATAGTCATTTACAGATGAAATTGCTTTTTACATATTAATAACATAATAAGTAAGTTAAATGGTATATGTACTTACTATTAATTACTATAGTAATTTATAAAATTAAACTAAAAAGCATTAATGTATCACAACTGCGTGTGTTACTTAAGAATATACTTGATGTGATATCATTGGTCTAAACTTGATATAAAGTACCGCCATCTAGTGGATTAATGCCTGACCACATTACCCGCAAAAGGTGACCACCTTACCCTCTATGGATGGTAATGTGCCCACCTTAGTAATTTCAATCAGATACGCTAACATGAAAAAAATTATTCGGCAGTCCTCTTGTATATCATAAGATGTAAGATTCCTATCTATATTGAAAAAGTTATCGAATTAGAACTAATAATTATAAAATGAACTTTATAATTATACAAAATGATCTAAAAGTGACCACATTACCCATATTTCCCCTATATATATATAGTATTCAGATAATGTTGTACATTTATTATTTATGAATCAAATGAAATATCTTCTACGAAAAAAATAGATTAATAAATACTATATGAAAATATATATAAAAATAATATTATTTTACATATAATCAGTATACCTATGCATTATTATGAGGAATCAGAAATATGTTTATAAAATATACATTTATAAAATAAACATTATTCATTATAATATCACTATATATTATTAAAAATATTTAAATAAATGAGGCATTATTTTAGTTATAAGTTATAACTTATAACACTTTTAGTATTGTTATTGTTATTTTATGTTGGTGGAGTCCTTTCATCCCATCCAGGATCTTATATGAAATGTTCACTTATAATGATATGGCTCTAATGTCCCTTCAAAGCTGCTCTCGTCTTCTCGTCCTATTTATAAATATTATTTTAATGAGCTATTTTAATGGTCCGGACTAGGCTTGAACCCGTATCCTACTGCTTGTGTGTCTGGTGCATTAGCCAACTGAGCCACACAATCAGTATATACCTATATACATATATATATATATATATATATATATATATATATATATATATATATATCCTATAGGATAAATATATTGAATAAATAAATATATTATGTTATAACAAATGAATAATAATATTATAAATTATAATATTATTATTAAGTTTTTATATATAATACTTTGATTATGTTTATTAAGTCAACTCTCGGTAAGTCGGAATACGGATAAGTCGGACATATGTTTTGGTTTGGATGGATTTGTATCTAGTTCCATGTTAAATTACGTGGATAAGTTGGATTAGATAAGTCGGACTTTTCTATAAGTCGGCTACATATTATAGTTAATTTTATGATTTTGATACTGGATAAGCCTCACTTTTTATAAATTGTCAGAAATGTTTACTTTGAATAGTGTAAGTTATAGAGGCATAATAAATAACTATAGTCACAAATAGCATTACAATGTTATTTTAATTATATTCATTACAATTTGATACTTATTGTATTATAATATAATAGGGGAAAGTAACCCAATACGGACACTTTAACAATAAATGGTCTTAACATTTTATGACTAAATATTTGTATTCAAAAATTACAATAGGACAAAAAATACAACACACCTATATTAATATTATATGATTATAGATATTATTGTTATATTAAAATGTTATTTAATCTTTTTATTCAATAGGGAAAAGTAACCGAATACGGACACTCTCGGTATCTCAGAAACCATAAATCCTACAAAAAAAATGTTAGTGAATAAAATATTCATAATTATATATATAGTCTAAAAAAGTATTTTTTATTTTTTAATTATTCAAAATATTGCTGATATAACCAATAAACTGAATTTTTATTACGTTTTTGAATTTATGAAAAAAAAATTCAACTTAAAACCTTCTCAAAAATATACATATGTATTGATAACATTATATTATTACAAAATAAAGCATTCTAAAAATTATATATTTAATTTCTATATTTGTTATCTAATATTCATTATAATGTTATAACTTATAAGTTATAATCTATAAACATATATCTAGAGGTCATATAAGTCCCTAATACGGCACTCTAAATGTCTTAATACGGACACCCTATAACCAATCAGCGCAGAGCGTATGAACTATTCTGATTTTCATAAAAATATAATAATAATACTACCAATAAAGCTAAATCTAATTTTTTTATTATTTAGATACTTAAATTGTATTATTAATTAAAAAAATAATAACAATAAATAAATTATTAACTAATTAAATTAGAATATAATATTCATATAATTAATTATAAATAATGTAATTGTAATTTGTATGATTGATTCATCAATAATATATAGTTTATCTAATGGTATATAGGGTGTCAGTATTATAACAGAGGGTGTCCGTATTAGGACATGGGTACCGAATACGGACACCCCCGTTATCTATGGAATTAAAAGATTAAATAAAATTTTAAAATCACAATAATATCTATAATCATATAATATTAATACATTGTAATTTTTGAATAAAAATAATAAGTCATAAAATGTTAAGACGATTTATTGTTAAAGTGTCCGTATTAGGTCACTTTCCCCTATATGAATTATAGATATATGCTTATAACTGAATTACTATTTGATAACAAATATAGCAATTATGTAGAGGAAAGTAACCTAATATGGACACTTTAACAATAAATGGTATTAATATTTTATGAGTCATTATTTGTATTCAAAAATTACAATATATTAATATTATATGATTATAGATATTATTGTGATTTTTAAATTTTATTTAATCTTTTAATTCCATATATGGAATCTATAGATATAATTATTTATTATAATTATCTATAGATAACGGGGGTGTCCGTATTCGGTACCCATGTCCGAATACGGACACCATGTATTAATATTCGGACACCATATATACCACTAGACAAACTATATATTATTGATGAATGAATCAGACAAATTACAATTACATTATTTGTAATTAATTTGATGACAAATATATTCTAATTTAATTAGTTAATAATTTATTTATTTTTATTATTTTTTTAATTTAATAATACAATTTAAGTATCTAAATAAAAAAAATAGATGTAGCTTTATCGGTGGTATTAATATTATAACGCACGCGATATTTATGAAAATCAGAATAGTTCATACACGGTGCTGATTGGTTACTTATTAATCACCTATAATGTCCGTATTAGGGACTTATATGACCTCTAGATGCTTATAGGAATATTACCCAACTTAATGAATATTTTATAACAAATATAGAAATTATATATATAATTTTAGAATGCTTTATTTTTTAATATATTGTTATATCTTATATCGATATATTTGTATACCTATATTCTTGAGAAGATTTTAAGTTGAAATTTGTTTTCATAAATTTAAAAACGTAATAAAATAATTAGTTTATTAGACATATCAGCAATATTTGTAATGATTAAAAAATAAAAAATACTTATTTAACCTATTTATGCAATTATGAATATGTTATTCATTAAACATTTGTTTGTAGGATTTATGGTTTCTGAGATACCGAGAGTGTCTGTATTCGGTTACTTTCCCTTGTCAATGAAATATATTTAGGTATAAAAAGCAATATTGAGAATTTAAAATAGAGAAAAGAAATAAATTATTATGAATGAATATAATATTAGACCAAATGTCGGTAACCCTTTACCTCACGCTGCGCGTAGCATGTCGCATTTGCATGATATTATGAATATCGGATAAATCGGACATATTTCTAAGTCAGACATTTTTCCCGGTCCCTTGTGAGTCCGACTTATCGGGAGTTGAATATATATATAATACAAATGTATTTATAAATTGATAATTATCAAATAGGGGAAATTCTACGATTACCGAACTCCTCATAATACCGACCCCTCTCATATCTCAGTAACTATAAGAGATATCAAAAAATTATATATACATGAACTGTTAGCAATTTAATGATAAATATGAATAAGTATATTGTTTTACAAAATATTCTATCCTACAATTGTTATTTGATAAAATGTAATAATCTGTTTTTACTTTTTAAATATTTTAATAATTACTTTTTTTAAATCATTGTAAATACTTTATTAATTAAAAGAAAACTTAATTAACCTACTGCGCATAATATTGTAGATCAATAAAATGTTTATAACTATTATACAAATAATTAAAAACAATTTGAATAACTATTAACCAACATATCTTAATTATAGCAACCCGTGGGTTATGAAAATCATATTCATATGATTTTCGTAATACCTAAATTACCCTAATACCGACCCCATGTGATTTATAATATCCAATCAGAATATAACCGTATTTAATTTAAAATATGTCGTAAGTTGTTTGTTTATCATTGATATCTAGATTTAGGATTCATGATACCAATTGATTATATACATACTCCTTAATAAATAAATATTAAATAATAATATACAATATTTTAATATATTTACTATAGAGTTTAAATTTAAATTTAATATTACTATTAAAAAACATAAATTTAATAAAAAATAAATTGCGTTCATGTTATAATTAATTAGGTATATATATATAAGTATATATATATTTATGTATATCTACTATTTTTATTGGATATTATAATACTACAATTATTTATACCTCGATTATTTTAGAGGTTCGGTAATAAGATAAGGTGTCGGTATTAGGAACAGGTATCCGATTACCCTGTTTATTCTTGTAAATATAATTACGAATATATAAAAAAATTAAAATTGCCGCATTATTCATTGCCATAATATTACCTTATTTACAAAATTTCAAATAAATATATTTAATATTGAATAAGTTATTACAAATTATCATTTAGGGGTCGGTAATCGGAGACTTTCCCCTAATATATATATATATATATATATATAATATTTTGTTATTTATAATTAAATAGTACATAATGAACAAATCATAATAGTGTAATAAATACAAAATATAATTTATAAACAAATATTTATTATAAATATGTGAATATAATTTGTAAATATCAAATTTAAATTTGTTTTAATCTAGGTCAGATATCAATTAAAATGTAAACATGTAAACAATGAATTTGCCTAATCAATGACTTTAACCAATGACTTTAATCAATGACTTTAACATATGCGATGACTATCTATACAGTGGTACATTTTTTACTCCGAAATAGATACTTTTCAGTAGTGCATTTCATTATATTTCAGTGATATATCAGATATTTATATATTAGCGAAATAAAAATTCTTTAATTTTTCAAATTTGTATTTCTATATAAATATGTTATTAAAAATAAAAATTATTATAGGTATTATCCTATATTCGGTTTCAATTGAAAGATGTTTTTCTATATTAATTATGTTGACATTCTAAACATAAACTGTATACAGTACCTATAGGTAGGGGAGGGTGGGGTTGTAGGACCCTATGACCATGTTTTTGTATAAAGTGCTATCATGGTGGTAATAATAATTTTTTCTTAATTATTTAAATTGTATTGCATAATATATGATATTAGTTAACTAATATATCACTTTTAGATATAAGGAATACTTATAAGATTTCATAATTACAATTAATAAAAAAAAAAAAAAAAGTTCATTCAACCCCAAAGGCGGGATTGAACGTATTCTATCAGTTTGTTGAGTATAGTTTCTCATTTTTGATTCCTAGAAATAATATTTAAATAATTATTAAGAATTAGTAATTGACCCTCATTAAAATTAATTTAATTAATTATATATAATTGATATTATATATATATATTATATTGATATATAATTAATTATATTATTTCTATTTAATCATTACTTATTTATATTAGGATCATTGAATATATATTATAATATTATAATAATATTAATATTATAATATTATAATATTATATTATAAATATTAACATATGATATTTGTTTGATTGAACAATGTGCATATAACCCCATTTTTAGTGGTTCACTCAACCCCATATCAAATTGTATTATTAATTGATAAAATTTAAATATTTTATTTAAAATTTTAAATATATTTTTATATTAATATTAAGTTAATTATATATTAAAATCATATATATAATATGAAATTAATCAAATAACTAGTATAGTAGTTATAACATATATTACCTTGTCTGGAATTATTACTTTTGAGCGTACTTTAGTTAAAAATGTGATTAAAATGTTACTATTTTTATTTTTTTATTAAAAATGATACTTCCGCAACTGTATTAATTATAGATGACGATACTAGTTCAGTTAAATAAAATTTCTGATGTAGCAAACAATTGTTATCTCCAGTGGCTCATGCAAGACACCTGTTCATACAACCCCACTCTCCCCTATACTATAATATTACAATGTTAATAAATTCATATTGTAATCATTAATTTAAAAACAACATGCATTTACATTTGTTTACATACATTTACATTTTTAATTTATTTGTATTATGAAATGTATTCATGGATCTCTACCCTTTGTACAGCCTATACCATTGACTTGTATTACCAATACCAATCAATACTACTATAACATAGCCAATACCACTATTGCTATATCTATTACTGCCACTCCATCTACTACAACTACAATTACCGCTAACAGAAATATAATATATATATATATTTTATAAGTTATATAGTTAACCATAAGAAAATGTATTTGAAACCATTAGAAGGTATTAAACAAAGCTCTTAAGCTTATTACTAATTAAACTTATTAATTTTGATATTTTTCTTTTTTTGTTGAAAAAATTACGATTAAAATAATATTTATAATACATTGTACTACTTGTGATTTATATATAATTTAAATATACTTAATACTTACATTTGAATAACACAGTTGTGAAGGCATACTTGGGTTTCATTTGATAACTGAATAATATAAGCTCATACAAAACTAGGAGTATATCTAAACCTAAACCAAGTATTTGAAATACCATATATAATTGCATAGCGAACATTCTGTTAAGGAATAATAAATATCAAGGAATAAAGTATTACTATATTTGTTAACATTGATGCCACTTTGCAAGATGAAGCGTAAACATTTCAAATAGACAACAATTCATATGAAAATAAGAAATGACATAATTTCAACCTATATACCTAATGATAGTGACTGACCCCTATACCATCACGTTATAATACCTTAATCACAGCAGTTGTAGTAATGCATTCTACGAGTGCTACGCAAGTATTATGCCTTTGAATAAGTGACAGCATTCAATCATTAATAGAATGTTACGAACGTACTATGGATAAGTCCAACTACATATTACAGTGTTTATAAACAACTTATAGGAAATGAATTGTGATTTATTTGTAGTGTTATTATGTGTCTTTACATTATATTAAATATACATTATTATATTAATCTTACGTTATTATATTAAATATACATTATTATATTAATCTTACGTTATTATATTAAATATACATTATTATATTAATCATACGTTATTATATTAAACATACATTATTATATTAATCTTACGGTATTATATTAAATATACATTATTATATTAATCATACGTTATTATATTAAACATACATTATTATATTAATCATACGTTATTATATTAAATATACATTATTATATTAATCATACGTTATTATATTAAACATACATTATTATATTAATCTTACGTTATTATATTAAATATACATTATTATATTAATCATACGTTATTATATAATATTTTTGTAATTATATTGTTAAAACATAATAATAATGATAGGTGTAATAACGATAATTATAAAGGTATAAGTATGTAACACTAATTTTCATTTATTTTAATAATAAATTTATGAGCTTCGTTATAAATATTCCTGAGGGATGCGAAAGTTATCAATTCGCAGGATTCCTCCAGCGAACACCATCTAAATTCCACATGTTCCGACGATAACGTAATCGATTGTTGCGGATCGATCAACTTAGACAGAAAGAAGACGCTCTCTTTATTTTTGCGCTGCTTTCCGACCTTGTAGCTGTTGCAGATCCTAAACCCGTCGACGGGACTGTGTTGATGCCTCGATAGGCCGGCTTCTTCGGCCGTTTCTCTTAGCGCGGCGTCTAGTTCTGATTCACCTTCGTCTAGGTGTCCTGTAACGGCATTGTATGTAGGATTACTATAATTATTACTATGATTACTGTAATGATATTGATGTTCGTATTTATGGAAAATGTAATTCATAATTATTCGGTAGTATTAATAGTTTTATAATATTATTATTGTTTAATAGTATTATTAATATTGGAATAAAATGGAATATAATAGTATATTAAATGGATATCTGCATGGAGCGGCCATTTTAAAGTATTTACATAGTGAACGCATTGCAACCGTATATTTTGTTTTTCTAAAAAAAAACTATTTATTTAATTTTATTTTAAATGTTGTTATATAAAAAGGACATTCATATTTATAATCCTAGAGAAAAAATATTAACAAATATATATTTACATGTATTGTCTATTAATAGACATAATTTTTTTTCACCAATTTTATAAAAGCCAATACATAATAATTATATTTTTGAATTTAGGCTCTCTGGAATTGTGCAAACATGTTTTTTATTTAAAGCAAAATAAATTAGGTAGATCTCTTTACTACTATTATCTAAACACTCATTTATATATGCAAACATAGCAAAAAAAAGTATTCAGAATAATATACATTGAAAAGTAAACAATAAATACTTTCAATAAAATTCAATAAATATCTTATAAAGTAATAACATTATGCATTCAGCTAATATTAAATCAATATTATAAAGTAATGGTTTTATATATCTATAGTTAATTTTCTTATTTATATATAAATGTTATTTTTATCAAATTTTATAAGATATACACCATTATATAACAATGTAAATTAGTTAGGAATGTAGATTTCAAAATAACTTATTTTATAATTGTTTTCTATCAATATTCTTTATGCTATTTCTAAACTGATTTCATAGATAATATTTCCACAGTTACTAAATAACATATTATTAATCAATATTACATATTACATTTTTTTTTTCGATTATAAATAATTTATCCATTGAGACCCTTAAATATTAATACGGTTAATAAAAACTTAAACTTAAAATTAAAAACTCAAATTTGTTATATTATAGTATACATTAAACAATATTTAACAGTAAGTTATTGTGTTTTTTATTGGATATTCTTTGTTATTTACGATATTCAAAGTGGGTTTTTACTATGAAGGAGAATACATTTGAATGTTTGCATAATTATATACAAGCTAGATCATGATACAAAAACTCAAAACTAAATCCCAATCACAAACCCTGAATCAAAAATCATAGAATATATATATATATATATATATATATAGAATATTGATTCGTATGGTAAAATGTATTTTTAAGCAATTATAAAGTTTTACTATCATTTTAACCGGGTCTAATGTTTTAAGCAATTTTAACATGTACAAGCATTGTTAACACTCTAAACTAATGATGTAAATGATGCAGAGCCGAGATTGTAGGTTTTAGATGCCGAGCTGAGACTTTCATTTTCGGAAAAAAAACGAGCTCGAGCCGAACTGAGACTCTAGCCTAACTGGCCCGAGCTGAGATTTTTACAAATCATTACTGAGCTGAAATGATGCTTTTTTGAAATTACATTTTAATACTAATTTTTATATATTTCACATTTACATAAATTTAAAAAAAATAATCTGCACAAACTTCGCGATTCAGAGAATAATAATGTAAATTTCATCTAATGGTGTAAATAATACCGAGCTTTTTGATGCGGAGCCGAGACTTTCATTTTCGGAAAAAAAAACGAGACTCTAGCCAAACAAGCAAAAGCCGAGCCGAGACTCTAACAAAACGAGCCCGAGCCGAGTTGAGACTTTAGGTAACTGAGACTGAGACTGCATCATGCTTTAGATTTGAGCATCATTTACATCACTACTCTAAACCAATATTATGTAAAACCATTCTCGAATAGTTGCATTCAGTAATGCTAGTCATCCATCGTAAGGATTTTCACAAATCTAAATGTATGGTATTTCGATTGGTGTTCCTTCGAAGATTTAGTTTTCTTTTGATAGCCATAAACATAAACGTTACATTCATGTGGTATTGCCAATATATAAAATAGCGTCTATGCATTTAAATATTATCATACAATTAGATGATTTCGTACAAGATAACCTCACACAGTATTTATCGCAGTGATTGGTCGACAAATAAATATAATCACTTTCAATCAATGATTTTGAAATTTGTTACTGATTCAACTTTAATCTTTCCACGTCACTCAAACAGTTTAAATTAATATTTACTATATTATAAAAACGTTACATAATAAACAATGTAAATGATTAATACACAAGTAGCATTATAGTTTATATTGTAATTTTTACGAAAATAAATACACCTTAAATAATATATTTAATAATTATTATTTACTTATAAAATAAATTTAAATATTGTTTTGAAATTAGAAATTTATTATAAATACTGAATTCAACTAATTTATCGTATTAAAAAGTAATATTTGAATATATTTTCAATATAAATTCTTAATATAAATAATAAAGCTATGGATTATCTGGTAGATATTTCGTCACAGATATCCATGAGAATGATTTAGCCGTGTTTTATTTATTTATAACAGTTGGCAGAAATTTTAATATCACGTGATTTTATTGTAAATATAGAGATAGAAATTAGCCCTATTAAAATTGAAGTAAATAAATATATTATTGTTTAATTTGAAATTTTGATTTTATATATTTTATATTATAATATTCCAAATATAAATATATATATACATATATATATATATATTAATTCAATAATTAAATGAATTCGATAGAAGATATTTTGTTAGCAGCTCTATATATGTATCAGATTAATTCTCGTATCTCGAATTCTCACATATCATAAGTTGAAAGTTAAAGGAATATCCGTCAAACTATTGATAACTATTGATAAACTCTAGAATATTTTAGAACGAGTTCGGTAAATCCGACAGTTAATCCAGAAGATAATCTGGCATATATTTGTCATCTTCACACCAAAATACAATAAAATCTGGCTAAAATCATTCTCACCAATATCCGTGAAATATATGCCAGATAATCCGTCTACTTTTGTTGGTGGGAATACATTAACATTAATTGAATTCAGTATTCGTAATTAAATTATTACAAACAAATCATAAATCGAAAATAAATAAATATTATCACTAAAAATAATTAAAATATATCACTTGAAATACACATACCAAAATGTGATACAATTTAAATATAATGATGACTGTTATAAAATTCATATTATAATGATTGCTACATAATATGACCCTATTGTATTATAGGATACAGGCGATCACGGGTGTAGTAAACAGGACGGTAATCTCGACTCGGGAATTAACCGTTTATTGTATTACTAAATCAAAACAAATACGTCTAAATTATATAATTAAATAAATTCATTTCTTAAAAAATCCGAAATATAGATACTTGATTAAAATCATTATTTTCGATATATTAATATAAATTATTTATAAAAATGTATTAATAACAATGAAATAGATTAAAGTGGAAAACGGTATGAAATTAGCGCCCCAATGACCTTGGGCCAAGGTTGCCAGCACTCCTATTGTAATATAGTAAATATAAATCTAACATATAATAGCGATGTAGAGTTGGTTAAAAGTTTAAGCGCTAACTTTTCATACGATACCAACTACAATACAATAATGATATATATATATTATCAAAAGGTGTACGTAGTCTAAACGGGTTACGATCAAAAAGGACGAGTTGAGGTGCAAAGGTTAAAATTTAAATGCGAAATAAATTTGTATAGGCTCACTTTGGGATGTAATGCAGCTAAAAAAAAACCAACAGGACAAAACTAAACCAATTAACCCACAAATATATATACAAAATATATGTATATACTATTAACTCGTATTTCAAATGTAACCTTTAACCCTCAACTCGTACTTTTTGATCGTCTCCCGTCTAAACATTCATTTTTTAATAACATATTTATACAACATATTTATATAAAAATATAAAATTAAAAATACAAATACATCTTTACAAATAAATATCTATAATATCTTTGCTTTAAAGATTGAAATCATTGAATTATCATATAATTTAATATACCACTGAAGTATATATTTCCGAGTACGCAAAAATCAATTGAAAAAATAACGAGCAGGTGTCTTGTATTTGAATTACGGTAAAGCTTCGCGATTGATGCGCGATTTGAACGCCAGCAAAATTATTTATATATATATGTGTATGTGTGTTGACGATATAATATGTTGCATGTATGATAGTCTATAAATATACATACGCTAATTATAATGTTCACTCATACGCTATTGTATAATCACTGATTCGTATAAACAATTTTGCCGGCGTTCAAATCGCGCATCAATTTCGAAGCTTTTTACCATGTAGTACATGATGTGGTGACGGGTCCCAACAATTAAAAAACAAACGCGTGAGGCGGGAGTTGAATCATTGAATTGTATTTAAGTTGATGATAAAATTCGAATTTGAATAAGGTCATCAAATGTATATATTATAGAAGTACATATTATTGGATATATATATATATTCATGTCTGTGTATACGCGAATCCCATCTCGCGTTGTTTACTGTTAAACCATCGCGAGTTAGTTTTGACCCTGATTCCATGATGTTCCCTGTATTTGATGCTACGAACTTGTTTTTCAAATTACAGTTAAATTAAGGGTAGGCGCTGGAGTTCATCTACACCATGTTATTTATGGTTCCACCGAAAAAGTTTGGGATAAAAAATTAATAAAGATAATTACATAATTTTTTTTTTATTTAATAGATACTATCCTAATACATATATATTCTAATTTTTATAAATACAATTAATTTAAAAGAATGAAAAAAAATAGTTTAAAAACTATGAATACTTTTTATTATAAATATATTACATAATCATAATTTATTTAATATAAAATATAATATAACATAAATTAGTATTTATATTGGTTTATATGTTATACATTTACAGTAAAAATTTCAGATAAAAATAATATTATATTATTTTTTATTATATTAAATATAAATTAAAAAAGTAGTCGGCATTTACATGTGGTTACTAAGTGAAAAAGTAAAAACTTGAGAAAATTACATTCAAAGTTTTTACATATATAATCATGGATAATATGTATAAATATGTAACTATATAAAATATTTAATATAAAAACAAATATATAACACTTGATTTGTTTATTTATTTAATGCTATTTAGTCTATGATCTATGCTAAATAAATCTAGAAATTTTTAAATTAAACGATTATTCAGTTGTGGATCAAAACCGGCGCCAAAAATATATGACTAATAGTTTATTCAATATCGAAGCTCGCGCTTTCGTAGTTGAGACGCCCGCCTCTAGATATAGGCGTGTAATACTAGATAAACTCCGCCTATAGATATACTACGGACATGTATGTCCTTAGTATATACTACGTGTACATGTAATATACATTACAGTGTACACGTACTATATATCTATATATATATATATATATATATATATATATAAAGTATATCTCTCTCTATATATATATTATATAATATATTATAATATAATTAATATAATATATATATATATATATAATATATTATATAATATATATATAGAGAGAGAGAGAGAGAGATATACTTTATATATATATATATATATATAATATATAATATATAATATATTATATAATATATATATAGAGAGAGAGAGAGAGATATACTTTATATATATATATATATATAATATATAATATATTATATATATATATAGATATATAGTACGTGTACAGTGTACACTGCAATGTATAATACGTGTACACGTAGTATATACTAAGGACATACATGTCCGTAGTATATCTATAGGCGGAGTTTATCTAGTATGACACGCCTATATCTAGAGACATGCGACGCCCGCCGAGCGTCTCAACTACGAAAGCGCGAGCTATGATATTGAATAAACTATTAGTCATAGATTTTTGGCGCCGGTTTTGATCGTGTTCCGATTATTCTAATAAATCGTAATATAAGATTACATATTACAATTATTTACAAATACAAAAAAAATATATTTATAAATTTATTACTCCTAAAACACTTTATATTGATAGAAATACTCAAAAATATTAAAAAATATTTTAGTATATTATAAATAAAATACAGAACTTGGATAATACCAAAGCCCTTTGATAATACGTAATAAAAAAATATTGTTAAATTAAAATATTTAACATATTTTATTTCCAGCGCCTACCCTTAACTAATTTACCAAATCGATGTTATCTGAACTAGATACATTATTTAATAACTACTATCATAGTAACTATGAATATCAACCTTTTGGTGGTCCCCATTCTAATTTTCCATAAGAAGCTCTAAGCATTAAATATTCTATATCGATAGTTTTCCTATAAATAATGAAACCAGCTGCTCGTAGCATTTTACTTAATATATTTGATATGACAAAATATCACAATATAAATATAAGGTTATCCTATTAAACTAATACTTTTTGTTACAATTATATATTTTATTTTTTATAAAATATTAATTTTATATTTTAAATATGTATCAAAGATTTCGGGTATTCATCGACATATCAGTGTTCGATATTAAGGCTTTGTCCTATTTATATTCGATGTATTTTATTTGGATACTATTTTATCATTAAAATCATTATAAAATTAATATTTAAATAATTGTTTATTCTTGAAAACGAAAAATAAATCCTACTATAATTTCCTGGAATATTTGGATTTGGATTATTTAAATTATTTTGATCACGTGATTTTTTCTAGAAAAGCTAGAAATTTGTATTTATATTTAGTTTAATTATATATCTTTTTATTTTATAAAGTTTTATACTTTTTTAAATACATCAGGTTAATATTTATTATTTCATGTTAACTTTCTTATATGAATATCACCAATAGTAAATTTATTATTGAACAATATTTATTTTCAATATAATGATATTAATTAAACACAAACACAAACATTATCATAATGTTTTAATAATAATTATAATTAATAATTAAATTATTATATATAATTAAATTATAATCATTTATAATAATTTATAATAAATGTCATTAAATAATGTAATGATTAAATAATCATTATAGTTATTATAATAATAATCATTATTATAATAATTATAATAATGTTGGTAACGGGCATTGAACTCAAATGCAATGTGGGACCAGATCACTTAGCTTAAATCTCACAGATGTATTATAAAGTTTATATACATTATGTGACATATATTGATGGTAAACGCAAGAAATAGAAACATATCAAATATTATAAATAGCTTAGAACAAATCGGCACATGTGTCAGAAAAAATCGGTACATTTCATAGTTATAATATTATATTATATATATTAAATATATACGGTGTTACCAAATAATGTTATAATGAAAGATATAACACTTTGTTACGAAGTTTGTAAGTAAATTACTTACACGAAATCGAGTAAATCGATTTTTTACACAAAACATTAACAGAGCTACCTAAATAGAGTCAATTTTCGAGAAAATCTTGTTTATAATACATATCAAACTATACACTTATCAAATGTTAAATAATATGTTAAATTATTATGTATATGATAAAATCTAAATGTTCACAACTAATATATAACAAATAAATATGATACGGTGGTTTTAAATACTATACATAACTATGTGGCGAGTAAAAACTAACTTATATTGCATGTAATTTAATAGAGCAATGCAAATTACGGTAAACCTAAAGCTATTTCAGTGATTTCAATACTACTGCCAGCAGCGGCAGGAAGTAAATATAAATAACGTTGCGTAGATATGGAGTGTTATATCATTGTGTGGATAATCTTTGGTGGTACCACGGTATTGGGTGAGTTTTAGGCAAGAGAATGATGACTCAACTATGTGAGTAATCAGAGATACAAGCGATGGCCATATATAGGATCAATACTTCGTAAAGATACTTAAATACATAATTGTTTTTAAGATAAATATATATTGTTATGCTATCTTATATATATATATCATACATACTGTTTGTATGTATAGTTATACTAAAGATTTTTCTAAAGAGAGATATAACACTCACGCAAAATTGTGTAATTCTATTTTGTATACAAAAACCAACAGCGCCACCTATGTAGGGTCAATTTTCTGAACTATGTGTTGTTTATAATGTAAATTTGTATCAAACTATGCACTTTTTAAATAAAAAATAATAGGCTTTAAATTATTATTTTTATTATGAAAACTAAGTGTTCATCAATAATATATAACTAAGCAATAGGATATGTTAATTTTAAATGCTATAAATATCTATGTGGCGAGTAAAGGCTAATTTATATTGCATGTAATTTAGTAGAGCATTGAAAAAATTGTAGTATGTAAATCGCGGAAAACATAAATCAATTTTGATACTGCTGCTAGCAACGCAATGTATGAATACTAATCACGTTGCGTATATAGGGACTGTTATATCTTTGCTTCGCAAAATCTTTGGTTATACTAAATAAATACACCAATGATGTATACTATTCATTTATAATATAAGATATACATGTTATATTATTATATAAATGTATATAATTTATGTATATATTATATTAATCTATTATATTTTAATTTTATATCATATATAAAGTATAATGTATGTATATATATATGTGTGTTCATTTCATATGACTAAATGTAAAACATCTGGGGTAATATTCATATTATAAAATATTATTCATACAATTAATCATTGAGTTTATATTAATACTAAACAAATTATCATAATGGTCAATGATATACAAAGTAATGTATGGTTTAAAACCTATTGTGTAATATTGGTCATCTGTATAATATTCATATATATTATATAATATATATATATATATATATAAGCATTTGAATATTCACTTATATTGTACAATTCATATACACTCTTC
Organism: Osedax fenrisi; assembly: GCA_964019155.1. Classification (NCBI taxonomy): domain Eukaryota; kingdom Metazoa; phylum Annelida; class Polychaeta; order Sabellida; family Siboglinidae; genus Osedax; species Osedax fenrisi. The sequence continues at coordinate 5,477,039 of OZ025239.1, forward strand.
TAACAAAATAAAATATACTGATTTGTTATGATTCTTATGTCCATGTAATTTCTTATTCATTTTGTATATAATAATTATAAAATATTATATGTAGTATGATACATCATTAATTTAATAATTAAATAGTTTAATTATAGCATTTAGTATAAGCTATATATATATATATATATTATATATATTCGAAAATCATTATGATTATCATTATAATAATGATAATGATTATGATAATAATGATAATTCAAACAACTTACACATAGTGGGTGTAGAAATTATAAAGTTGTTACCAGTTACAAACATTATTATAAATTATATTGTTTATTATATAAGTTTACTGTAAGTTGTATGAATTATCATTATTATCATAATCATTATCATTATTATAATGATAATCATAATTATAATTTATAATTATTAAAATAAGAACATTTTATTTTCATAGAAAATAGATATAGTATAGAGGTATCCGTGTTAACAATAACAAATATGAGTACTTGTCAATTAGTAAGTCACATAGTTTATTAATTTATTATAATTAACAGATAATATTCACTATAGTAGTATATGTAATATTGTGAATAAATTGTGAAATACTTAATTACGTATGTATTATAGATGGAGATACCGATGCCTACTCCTAGAATATACACATATATATATATAATAGTATAAAATATAATATAAGTAACATTTACTTAGTAAATATATAGTAATACCGATGGTAAAATAACGTTGTAAATCATGAACCACGTGCGTCAGTATGATAGATTAGATGTATCCCTCCCTCACTACACACCTATGTAGCACTAGGCTATCTAATGTACAGCTTTATACTACGGTCTACATTACAACGCTGTAGCATAGTTAGTGAGGCATTATAATCTTAATTAAGATTATTGTATTTTAATACAATTATTATATTTTAAAATTTGATCAAATTTAAATTATCAACATTTCTTTGAAATCAACTTCACTTATGAATGTAGGCGCCGACCAAGAAAACACACTCCGGTGTTAACTCGGTGCCTTTTGAGTAGATATTATTGTTATGTGGTGGAGATATAAAGTTACGAAAGAAACGATTCATTTAAAACTCGATACTTTTGTTCTATTACATTTTTGATTAAATGAGTAAATATCACTCACTGTTTAGGCTTTATTGGCCGTAACAGTGATATCGTGACTGTAGAAAATGGGAATTATATAACCGCGTATCGGCAATAGTTTTCATCTAATAATCAATAACATAATAATCTATAACAGAATAATCTACAACAGAATAATCTACAACAGAATAATCTACAACAGAATAATCTACAACAGAATAATCTACAACAGAATAATCTACAACAGAATAATCTACAACAGAATAATCTACAACAGAATAATCTACAACAGAATAATCTACAACAGAATAATCTACAACAGAATAATCTACAACAGAATAATCTACAACAGAATAATCTACAACAGAATAATCTACAACAGAATAATCTACAACAGAATAATCTACAACAGAATAATCTACAACAGAATAATCTACAACAGAATAATCTACAACAGAATAATCTACAACAGAATAATCTACAACAGAATAATCTACAACAGAATAATCTACAACAGAATAATCTACAACAGAATAATCTACAACAGAATAATCTACAACAGAATAATCTACAACAGAATAATCTACAACAGAATAATCTACAACAGAATAATCTACAACAGAATAATCTATAACAGAATTTCTTTACATAAATGTTTACCGAAAATTCAGATTCTTGCTGCGGTGGAGATGTAAAGCGATTGATTGTTGAATATATTGAATTAGTAATGTAGATATGTGACGGCTCACTCTACGACCCTTAAATGTAGTAGTACGCCGCTATACCACTTAACGCGGACGTACACGCGGACGATGAACGTGAAATGTCTACAATGTAACGATATCGGGCGCGTATTGTCTACGTATCGTTCATCAATCTCGATATTGCGTAATATGTGCATTCAAGCGTGTGTCGCCGCGCATATTGTATGTTATATGCTCTATATATCGACTAGATATAGACTATATATATATATACATATGAATGTATGTACGTATAATTATATGCCTTCATTGGATTGGATTCAGTCGGCTAGTATATATATAAATATTTATATTTAATCGATATGTTTCGCGTTAATGTGTAAATAATATATTCTATCCAATAGTGTGTCCAGTGATGCATATGAATGATTGATATTCATATAAATGAGTATGTATATGCGTATACGAGAATTATAACTTAATAAAGTGGCAAGATAATATGACTCATGATCTATAAATAGATGTGTTTCTCATTGTTCCGATTATTCTCATTTCAATATCCCATGAATGTACCTGATACTTGCATATGTATATATGTCTATACATTGATGATTATGGTGACCCTATGTATTATACACCGTCAATAATAGTATGTATACTATTCTCAAATGTATGAGAAATCAAAGGAATACAATATATACAAATAAATAGGTAATATAAAGTTTTAAATATTTTTTTGAGTGAATTCAGTTTGACTCAGATACCAAGTTTTTTGGAATAAAATTCCATGCATCTAAATTTTAACCTAGTGATTTTTTTCGTACGTGGTATATAGATATATATATGTGTATATATGATCTTATATAATTATGTATACAAAAGTATCGGGTCTCGTTAAAACCAGCATACATTAATATGAGAGCGGGTTCAAAGTAAACCTTAGGTGATTGATTATAACTTATAACTTATAAGTTCATCAAAGTTCATGGATGGGATGAAAGGACTCCACCAAAATAACAATATCAAAACCACAAAACTAACAATATTATATAAATAAATATGCATGTATACTCAGTGAATTCTATATACTAGTAATGTATGAACTGATCTTAACTAATCTTAACTAAATATCCACTAATCTATTATATAATATGTTTTACCATACCTACCATGTTAAAGAGATGATACTATGTCTCATTATGCCCTACTGTCTTATCATAGTGACTCATAGTGACTCATAATGACTAACAGATGAGCCATGATGAATCACCATTGCACAGTCATCACTATAATGTGTCTGTTATCCCATCGATGCCTAGTGAAGAATAGTAGCATATGTGCATACTATGATTCTCTGTGTGTGATGTGATTCCACATATGTCTTAACCATATGGTTGAGGACTTATAAATATATACATATATGTATATATATAATATAATACGAAATTACCCATATATATCATCCTATATTTTACTTAGTAAAATATATTTAAATGCCCTATAATGATTTTTTTTTGGTAGCTGCCCTGAAACCTAGAATGAATACTGATATATATATGTGAGATATAAAAACATGCATTTGACATAACCTTATATATATCTCACACCGTGGAAATGAACCATATTCACGTATGCAACATTTAAACCACATCTATCACTTGTCTAATGTCTTAAAGCTTTCACCTCAAGTTTGTTTGTTTGTATGGTAAATATACTTCTTAGTCAATATACACCATTTATTGGGGCTAATTCAATATCGACCACTCATAGTATGTAGGCAATTATCTTTCATATTATATATTTATATATATATATATATATATAGTATTTGTACTGTGTATGTAAATTATCGTTTTAAATATGTTAATGATATTCTGTTAATGGATACACACTATAACAGATATATTATATGATATATTATATGATATATTATAAGTAACACGATATATAATATATATTATACGGTGAATATATAGTGGTGATACGAAACCGATAAGATGTAAACACTGTATACCCTAAATATAGTATATCCAGGGATGGCTTAAGCATACCATGGGCCCCGGGCAAAAAAAAACGTATGGGCCCCATAATAATTTCATAACATATTAAATGGGCCATTCTAGAAATAACTATTATCCATAACTCTTGCATTTATTTATATATAAATATATATATATATATATATATATATATATATATATATGATGTATTATTATTCTATTATGCGTTATCAAATTATGTAAAAATATTTATAATCTTTAAATTTTTTTGTTTTTTTTCATATATATTTACATGTATTGTGTGAAGGATGTCCACTTTAAGATGCATATAATATATAGAGGGGGATCTTCTTCACGCTATGGTTGTAAATAGATATTACGGTAACCACTTAAAATCATTGCAATGTAATATTTTATAATTTACAAATTAATTGATAAAAATGATATAATTATAGGTTAAATGATATAATTAGTTAAAATGATATGATTACATATTTATTTTTCTTGATTTCTTCTTCTAAATCAGTATTATTTATTCAGTATCAATTTAATTAATTAGCTTGGATTCTAAATATAATGTTACAGACTTGAAATATTTATCGTGTCAGATAATGCCATAGAAAATTATTTATAAGTTTAAGTTTAGAGAAGCTTCTCTCTCAAGTGTAATTATTTACCATTAAATATATTAGGATGACAATATCTATAATTGAATATATCTAGCCCATCATATATATATATATATATATATGAATCTACAATAATACAAAGATTAATTCTTCATATCATCATAACTTATTTGATAATATACATATATATATGTACTATAGTCCATAGTTTATTAATATGCTCAACTCTATATCATACATACTATAGTATATATGGTAAAAATGTGTAATATTTTCATAATGTCGATACACGTGATGAAAAATTCTAAATTGTATAGTAAAATTTTGTCGATACAGCCGATTTGTCGATACAGCCGATTGTCGATACACGCGATATTCTGTAACATGTATTAGATGGAAATTCCAACAAATGTATTTGAAATTGTCGTTAGAACCGATATATCGATACATGTGGCTGTCGATACAAGCGGCTTTTACTGTATATATATATATATATATATATATATATATATATATATATATATATATATATATATTAATATGTGTATAGTCCATTCCTTTGAGTTGTATATCAATATGGTATAATATATGTTTAATACTGAATTATCTTATATACTAATCATATTAATTGATGATGTCAGATGATAGATATATATACATATTATTTATATAATTAGTAATAACTACATGATTATCTTTTTTAGTATATCCTATATACTGTATATATCAATTGCAATGCAAGTGCTACTTAAGGAGACGCGATACCATTGATTTTTTAGAAAAAAAATTGAATTTCAATTTTTTTTTATTAATGTAAAATTTTAATACTTCACATATTATCTTTTATATGGTGTTTAAATTATGTTCATTAAATTATTCATTTTGTTCATATTATATTATTTGTACCTGTATATTCATATTGTTTATATTCATATCTATCGCCCACCATCATCCAGCATTCGGTCTTTCCTTAATGATCTCTCTACCATTTTAGAATCCATGTCTTCTTACAACACAATTATTCTTGGTGACTTTAATATTCAAGTGAATACTGATAATCATGCTTCCCTTTCTCTTAAGAAACTTATTTTTGAGCACTCCTTAACACAACACATTCATTTCCCAACTATATCTAATGGTAACATCATTGATCTTGTTTTATCTCCATCTGACTCCAATTTAATTTCCTCTCCCACCCAAAGCACTCTAATCTCTGATCACTTCGCTATCCTATTTGATTTACAGTTATCAGTAGTGCACAATACTCTACCTCTAAGATACTTTCGAAACATCTCCTCTATAAATCAACCCTTGTTTGTTAACTCCGTGTTTGATCATATGAATAATATTACATCTCCGCTCTCTGATCCTGACACTCTCTTTGATGCCTTCAACACGGCGCTATCTAATTCTCTTGACTTTTATGCTCCCTCAACTACTCTTACCCACCGTAATCATCCCAAATCCCCCTGGTTCAACACTGAACTCACCAATATGAGAAAGTCACTTCGTCGTCTACAGTCCATTTATGCTTCTACTAAAATGAACTCAGACCTGTGTTCCTTTAAAGTATGTCGCTCATTATACAGGAAAAAACTCCTATCCACTAAATCATCATACTTTACTAACTTGCTTTGTAAATATGGCACCTCATCTAAGCAAGCCTACAACCTATCATTCACCTTAGTAGGTAAATCAAAACCCAGGCACCTTCCTGACCAACCGGATACAGTCCTCTGCTCCTCCTTTGCTAATTTCTTCCAGAATAAAGTATCGAACATCATAGCTGCTCTCCCCAATGTGAATGTTGATATCCTCACTCTCAACTCATATTCACTAGCTTCTCATAATCACTGGTCCTCCTTCACTCTCCCTACTCGTCCATATGTGCTCTTCTAATGGCATCCCTAAAATCCAATTCCCCACTCGACCCTATTCCCCTTACTTTACTTCGTACCCTTTCGCCATTGCTAATTGAACCCATAACAATGATCATTCATGCGTCCCTTATTACATCGATCGTACCAAAGTCTATGAAACACTCATATATCACCCCAATTATAAAAAAAACTACCCTTAGCCACTCGAACCTGTCGAGCTATCGACCCATCTCCCAGCTTTCATCAATCTCTAAGACCTTAGAGCGAATTGTATCTGCTCAACTTATTCACTATATCACTACCAATTCAATTATTGATAAGTTTCAAAGTGCTTACTTACCCCATCGGAGCACTGAATCAGCACTGAATCTTATCATTAATGATCTACTAATATCCCTTGACAACAAAGCCCCGTGCTACCTTGTGTTACTTGACCTATCCAGTGCCTTTGACACTCTAAACCATGACATTCTTTCTTTACGACTCAATGAAATCGGTATTCATGGTCAAGTACACAGCTGGTTTATGTCATTCCTTTCCTTAAGGTCCTCTTCAGTGAAAATCAACTCATCCTTCTCTACCCCGTTTATCAGCACTCATGGTGTTCCACAAGGCTCCGTGCTTGGTCCTTTACTTTTTATTATTTATATTTTACCCATACAATCCATATTTCGTAAATATCCTTACATCCACTACCATCTCTTTGCAGATGATCTACAAATGTATACATCTTTTCCCATTTCCTGTGACTCCAACTCAATTCAACTGTCTATTTTTAACTGCCTCACAGAACTTACTGACTGGTTCTCCCATAATTCCCTATCACTTAACATGACCAAAACTGACACCATAATTATCTCCAGACCTACCTACCCCCTAATCATCACCCACCCCTTTCTACTAGCCCTCCCTACATCACAATCCATAACAACTCTTGGTTTCACCATCAACTCCCACCTAGATTACTCTGACCACATATCTATAATGATTCGCAATGCCAACTATTTTCTTTACAATATTAGAAAATCACGTAATAAATTGACTTTTTCAATGACTAAAAGTCTAATACACTCGCTAGTCTTCAGTAGACTCATATACTGCTGCTCACTTCTATGCAATCTACCCCTAAAGCTTATTCTTAAACTTGAGAAGATACAACGACGTGCTATACGCACCCTATATAAACTGAAGTTCTCTTCAATAGTATCAATATCGACTCTAATGCGATCACTCGGCTGGCTTAAGTTTAGATATCTCTGCAGGTACAGACTACTATGCATCACCCATAAGGTGATACATCTTAGATCTCCCGAGTACCTAGCTGACTTGATCAGTATGCATACCCTTAGTCGAGCTAGCAGGAAATGTCACACGATGAAAATTGTGCAACGCTCGACTATCTCTGCTCACTCTGAATCTGCTTTCTCTGTGGTAGCTCCAAAATACTGGAATTCTCTACCATATGACATTAGGTGTTTGAAATCCTTGTCACTATTTAAATGTAAACTCTCCACGCACCTATTAACATTGTAACCTACCTTTTCCTTTATTTTTATTGTACTTTATTTATTTTATTTTTGTTTCCTTCTCATGACGCCCATAACCACCACGTGATTTTGTAGTCAATAAAATATTTTAAAAAATAAAAAAAATATATTATATTTGAAACTTGATTTACTCAGAATAATTATTTGTGACCAATCATGCTGACATAACTGGTATTAACTTTTGTACAATTGAATATTTTTTCTTCATTTTTTCAATATAATTAGATAAAACCTGTAAGATTAAAGTAATTTGTCAAAATTAAACAATATTTATTTTAAAAAATTTATTTAGCAATTTAGTTGGAAAATTTTTTATCAGATATTTCAATTCTTTTTTTTAGAAACGTATAACATAAAGATGTGTAAATATCTATAAATTTCAACATATAATATAAAAATATGGAATATTATTAATAGATTAAAAAAAAAAAAAAAAAAAAGTGAATATTTTAATATGTTAATAGATTTCTAAAAATAGCATTTTTTCGTATCTTTTACATGTAAACAAAACGATGGTATCGCGTCCCCTTAAATAGTACATAGAGAGAGCTAGTGCAGATTAGGTGTAATAGTTGGCCAATACTGCATATTGTGATGCACTGATGACCAGCTATTAAGCAACTCCTTCAGCTAGAAAGCTATGCAATGTTCAAATAACGGGCATGTGATAAGGGCGTAAACAACAGATTGATTTCATTAAGTTATCTGATTCATTGGGTGGAGTGTTGTGTGTTGATTACCTATTTTGATTGGCTAATAAAACTTACTTGCAGTCTGTTATTGTTAAATATCACTATTACATAGGTACAATACTATATACAATTACTTACTTATGTTGACAAATAAATGATGTGATGATTTATTCTGATGTAACAATACTATCTTATAATGCATCTATTGACTATTCAGAATAGTAATAGTTCTATAAGATATGCTTTTGTATATATTGTATGTAAATATATATATGTTATTTCTCATTTAATATTTCTACTTCTACTAGTACTACTACTACTACTACTACTACTACTACTACTACTACTACTACTACTACTACTACTACTACTACTACTACTACTACTACTACTACTACTACTACTACTACTACTACTACTACTACTACTACTACTACTACTACTACTACTACTACTACTACTAATACTACTACTACTACTACTACTACTACTACTACTACTACTACTGCTGCTGCTGCTGCTGCTGCTGCTGCTGCTGCTGCTGCTGCTACTACTACTACTACTACTACTACTACTACTACTACTACTACTACTACTACTACTACTACTACTACTGCTGCTGCTGCTGCTGCTGCTGCTGCTGCTGCTGCTACTACTACTACTACTACTACTACTACTACTACTACTACTACTACTACTACTACTACTACTACTACTACTACTACTACTACTACTACTACTGCTACTACTATTTCTACTGTTACTGCTACTAATACTACTACTACTACTGCTACTAATACTACTACTACTACTACTACTACTACTACTACTACTGCTACTACTACTACTAATACTACTACTACTACTGCTACTAATATTTCTACTGTTACTGTTACTGCTACCACTATTTCTATTACTACCAATGCAAGTTATTTATCTATTAAAAATGGTTAATTTAAGTAAGTAAAAATGTCATTAGAAATAAATCTCGTTAAATTACAATAATATATATTATTGATTACAATTTTATTCAATTTTTATAGATAATCAAAAGTAATAAAGGTTTTTATCATGGAACAAATTCGAAAACCCAGTATAAGGATTGTAATGTAATATTAAAGTTATTTAATACACTTATAAATAATATAGTATAATTTATAACAGATTTATAATTGATATTTTATCTTTAATTATAGACCACATTTTAAATTACTAAAGCTCATTTAAAAACGGATAAAATCCAATTATCACTATTATGATTTAATATTGCTTAGTTTTATAATATCATGTTATTTTTATTTGGTGGAGTCCTTTCATCCCATCCAGGAACTTAGATTAAGTTTTCACTTATAAGCATATGGCTCTAATGTCCCTTAGAAGCCGATCTCATGTTAAGGCATCCATGGTTTTAACGAGAGCCGATTATTTATTTCTACCCAATTATATAAGATCACTACGATCATTTATATATATATATATTATATTTAACAGTAAATTATATAGAAAATATTAAATTTAATCATAAAGTAAAAATATGTTTTGGCCATGTTAACTCTTAGTTTTACCAACAGGTTATTAATGGTTTTACGTTTTAGTTAAAACTTATATAACTCTGATTTAAATAATATATTTATATCTACATCTACTTGAAATATTTGAAGTGACACTTAAAGCATATATAATACAGAACGATATATTCGTTATTTATTAACTTTTATGTATTCATATAGTACTAGTTTCTTCTAGTAATTGGTTTGTATACCAATAATTATTATATTATTATATAGCTTATGTCTAGCTTATGTATAATCTCTAATCGCAGTGCATTGCTAAATATGAATATAGAATTGTAGATAGATAAATAGTATTTATTTATGTAATATATACATTATTGAAAGTGTTATTAGTGATTGTGTTATAACAAATATCTATTTATATTTATGCCTAGCAAAAAATAGTGAAAATGTTGAGAATTAACTAATCAATATACTGTTATACAAATATACTCTTCTTCATAAACCTTATTGTAATAGTGATAATTCAGGCTTGATTACAATGAACAAGTACATTGTTAATGATCAAACTAACAACTATTATGTCCACATTTGTCATAGTACCTTGGTCCAGATGTTCTGAGAAATATAATAGGAAATCCTTAGCTATCTCTGTAATGTACAATATTGTCTTAGCATAATCTAGGACAAGTTATGTTCTCAGAACAGCTGGCCCCTAGAGATAATCTGTAATGTATCAGGACAATCATTAACAATGTTGTCATTATTTATTTATGTAATCATGTGTTTGTATAAATTTAGTAAAACGTCTACTATTCTGATCTGTACACTGTAACACTGAACTCAGGTATAGTTGTAATCGTTATACCATATGAATGAGAAACTCTAGAATATTAATAATATATTTATATGTATATTTATTATTTCTTTATTTACCATACAAAACACACAGTTATCGTGTATCGTGTGATGATATATTTACATAATGCGTGTGCACGTGTGTGTGTGAGAGTGTGTGTGTGTGTGTGTATGTGTGGGTGTGTGTGTAGTAGACCCCATCTCGAGTGATATAGTTGCATTAACTTCTATTTACTTTGCAATGTACAAAGCAGCAGTACATACACCACAGCTATTATCATAAGTGGCTAGGAATATGTGAACTAACTATGTTGCCTAATCAATAGTCTGTCATACACATACACATATATACATACACATATATACACATATAATAATATATGTATTGATGAGAGAGTCGAGAATATAAACAACGGCTAAACTTTCTGTTTAAATTAACTATTACTATTACATACCATCTCAAACAACGATCAATCGGCTAACTTCTCATCTCTTTGCAACTACCTGATAATATAGCTGATGAGAGACTCTCAAACAAACTACACAGTGATACTTACTTGAACTAACCCACCTTTCTTTATGAACTTCTTCACTTTACATACACTCCAGCGCATTTACAAACTATTTTCAATTTAATTTTATTTTAAATTTCAACATTATTTTATCATAAATATTTCATATTATCCTCGAACCGTGTAATATATCCAACTTGAAGTCACGACTAACCTCCCTGAAGCCGCGCTCACACACATAAATACAGCCCCGCCATATCAGCCTCATTGTATAACCGTAGAACATCCCAAGCAACCAAAATCATAAAATGTACATGTACAGAAACAGTTCTTGTGTACTAGTATTGGTAATAGTTTTTTGGTAAGTTTCTGTAATAGTTACGATGTACATGAACGCAATCAGGATTTTCGTACTATTGTCCGTAACCATAGTACAATGTACTAGTACAAATCCGGATTTCCGTACTATTGTCTGTAACCATAAACCAATAGTTATATAAATAATAAAACAAATTTATTTATATATAAATATTTATTATAATTAGAATTATTTGTTCGTCCTTTGAAATCTCTGTTTCATTTCTTTCAAAATAATTGAAAGAGGTGGTGTCTTCACATATACAGTTGAGCTAATTTCTGTAATATTAAATAATAATTAGTTAAATTATATATATATATATATATATATATATATATATATATATATATATATATATATATGTATATATATATATATGTATATATATATATATATATATGTAACAAAGTGAAGTTCGTTATATAACTTTATTTCAACAAAGACCTGTATAATAACATAAATAATAATAATAATAATAATAATAATATAGTAATAATAATAACGACAATGACAATATGTACCAACCCGGTGAGACGCATAATCAAAAGTGTATCAATCTCATGGAGCGGCGTTCAACCGAGCTTGAAGCCTGAAACAATTTATGCATGCAGATATATCGATATTACGTAATGACCGAATTGAATTTAGTTCAATTCGACATACATGTATATTACATTAATCGATATATATATGCATACTTCCCTTTATAACACACACATATATATATATATATATATATATATATATATATATATATATATATATATATATATATATATATATATATATATACATTTACATATACAATATAATATAAATATAATATAATTTATATATATATATATATATATATATAACTTATATTCTATTTATATTACATTTAGGTATATATATATATATATATATATATATTACTTTATTTATATTATATTTACTACATAAAACGTATACGTTACTATAGTACGGTGTAACCACAAACATATATATATATATATATATATGTGTATGTGCGTGTGGTTACTGATGCACTACAGTAACGTATACATTTTGTAACCTCTCTATTCAAACTACTAAATATGGTTACAGCCGTACTATAGTATCGTATACGTTTTGTAACCTATCTATTGAAACCACAGAACCAGAGAGAATTCTTTCTAGCTTTATGATTCAAACTAATAAATATGGTTACAGCCGTACTATAGTAACGTATACGTTTTGTAACCCCTCTATTCAAACTAATAAATATGGTTACAGCCGTACTACGGTTTGTAACCATATGGTTACAGCTGTAATACGAACTGTAACCATATGGTTACAGCCGTAATACGAACTGTAACCATTAATGGTTGCATGAAATACACTTTTGGTTGCTTGGGATCAACAGTGGGTAGTTTAACTGCGAACACCTTCAAGTACAGGCTGCTGATATCAGGCATTGAGATACGGACCTATGTTCTATAATCGATGGCGATATAGCATGTCATTGTTTACTTTAACCTCTATTCAAACAGTGATCACATGATCGTTGTTATATAAGTAGATGTAAGTAGATGTTATGTACTATACATACACATATACATACCATGTATATATATATTTACAATATGTTTAAATTCTATACAATTGTATTATTAATGTATTAACTAGGCACCTTTTATCACTATAAGGAACATTCCACCGACCTAAATAAATGATACATAATATATGTACCAATTTAATTAGGTCAACGCCCTCCTACCGTGTGCGTTTAACTATTACTTACCTATTATCAATTAATCTTTGACGTGCCCTATATCTATTGTATGTTCTAAAATGAATAATTTAAATACATAATTTAAATATAAACTCTTGATATCTGGCTATAGAAATAGGGGGATAGGTATTTGTGTGGTATGGCTGTACACTTACAATAGTATTAGTATATCTCACTTTCGAACAATTTTTTAATGTGGACGTTTGTGAATAAATAGATTTACTACTGCTACTACTACTACTACAAACATACAAGTACACACACACATATGTATGTATATATATGTATTGTATTTACCATGCAATATACATAGAATTCCTATAAATTAATATTGTATGTAATAAATACTTCAACAACATACATACATACGTACACATACACATATATGCATATACACATACTCACATACACAAATATACAAACACGAATACATGAACAATGTGATTTGCACACACACACACCCATACACATACATACCCCCACTAACACACCCCCCACACACCTACACAGCCACTCACCCCCACACTAACACCCCCCCACACAGCCACTCACCCCCACACTAACACCCCCCTACACAGCCACACACCCCCACACTAACACCCCCCCACACAGCCACACACCCCCACACTAACACCCCCCCACACAGCCACACACCCCCACACTAACACCCCCCCACCCACCAACACAGCCTTACTATTGAAGATGGAGAAGGTTCTCATACCCGCGGACAAAAGCGAACATTCCCGTTACGCCTTCGACTGTTTGTATACGCGCCTGCACACCTGCGTACACTAGTGGACGCGCTCATCAATACGCCTATAGACGCGTGTGTGTGTGTATGTAGTGGTATACCTTATTGGTTATATGTGATGATATCTTTGTCCCGCTTGCATTACACACACAACAGTTGAATCTTTAGTCGCAGTGCTAGGGTTTCAGTGCGAGGAGAACCTCATCTGTACATCAATGTAATCTATTTACACCGAGCTAATGAATCTAAACAACAATTTCCTAGTGCACCTGCACCTATACATACGCGTTCACACACACGCACACACACACGCGCACACACACACACACACACACACACACCTACACACACCTTCACACCTGCACACACGCACTCACACACACACACACACACACACACACACCTTCACACACATGCACACACATGCACATTCACACATGCCTACACACACCTACACCTACACCTACACACACACGCACACACACACACGCGCACACACCTACACACCTACACACCTACACGCATGCACACACGCACACACACGCACACACACACACACACACACACACACACACACCTTCACACACACCTTCACATACACCTTCACACACACCTTCACACACACCTTCACACACACCTTCACACACACACCTTCACACACGCGTGCACACTCACCCATAACACACGTACAGGGTACCTGAAGGAGCTTCACAAGCCCGGAACAGTGGTGTACCTAGTGCACAGCATCAGAGTGCCGTCCATGCCTACCCGAGATGGTTAAATAACGCCCCACCCCGTACCCTACCCTACTTATGGGACTCGTGTCACTTTCTCTCACCCGTCACAGTGTTTAGAGTGCCATCCATGCCCACCCCACCCTACCCCACCCTACTTATGGGGCTCGCGTCACCTTCTCTAACCCATCACAGTGTTTAGAGTGCCATCCATGCCCCCCACCCTACTTATGGGGCTCGTGTCACTTTCTCTAACCCGTCACAGTGTTTAGAGTGACACCGTAGGTTCATCGAAGGAATGATATGTCACTACGGTGAATGATAATATACATAACGCGATACGCTACCTACATTTGTTGTCACGACTAGATATGCATTCGATTCACCATCCCATTCACCATTTTATATGGAAACTATATTTATAAATTCTACTTTTTCACGTTATCGAAGGTACGTTACACTTACGTATCGATTCAAAATAATATTCAATTTAATAGTTTAATTTTACCTATGAAATAACGTATAGACCTATTTCAATACACTGATTTTAACAAATCGTTTGATATTTTGTTTACATTTTGAATTATACTTCGATGAATATACTATACGACTACTATATTCATTTCAATGATTGATACTAGCGCCCCCTATGAACACGAGTTATTCCCGATCACGTTGAGTAAATAGAGAGTGCCATGTAGAGATGTTTGCCTTGTAGAATCATAGCTATCACCCCATTCATAGACTAGAATTAGGTACATTGATGTACTATGTATGTAACCTTGCTACAGTATTGATCACTGAGATGTATGAGAACAATGGATATAGACTCTATACACATCCATTATTAATATGTTGTGATTGCATTGAATTCAATATATTTATTCAAATACAATTCAGTGATATCGATTGACTTATTATTGAATCTGTGACTTAACATAATGTCAGATTGTCACTCAGTATGTGAATAGATGTACGGAATAGCAGTCTACCTAATTCTACTGACTATGTTACCATCCTTCACTATTTCTTCTTGTGTTCTTGTGTACTTTACTATCGTGTGATTGGCTAGTTATCGACCACTCAGCTTACGTTTCTCTTAACCATTTAGTGTTTGAAGCAACCCTAGAGGAAGGAAAGAGAGAAGGTAATAAGATACGTGAGGAATTAGGTGCCATTCTAGCCAAGCTCAAGGTTAGACACAATATCTACTATATATATATATATAGATCTATTTATTCAGAATAATAAAATAGAATTTACAAGTGATTTGAAATTATTTCCAAATTTTTTTAATTGGTAATACTTGTAGAGTAGATGCAACATCAGTTCTATAAATAGATCTTCACATGTATTTAATAAGAAAAATAGTGTTCTACTAAAAGTGTATTAACTTTTTTTAATTTATTTATTTAATACAATATTTAACACAATGATAGATATTATATAGATCTATAATAATTGTATTTTTTATAGAATATGAAAGAAAATATTTAATATAAATTATATTTAACTAATAAATTATTATTATTTTGAAAATAAGCGATAAAATTATGAATATTTTAAATTTTACTATTTATTAAATTTAAAAAAATGCTTTTTAGGTTATTTTATAGTTCTATTTTACGTAAAACATGATTTTTAGATCATTTTAAAAAAATATTTAGTATTTGAATATCATATACAAAAAATTTGAAACGCATTTTTTTTTTCACTTTCAGAGGTCGCCCCTACCCTCAAGGGTACATGCAACAATTGATTTACATGTAAAATATAGGGAAAAGGTATATATTTTGAAAGGTGATAACTTTTTAAATAATATTTTTTTTTAATAACATTTCTTAATAATCACAATAATACTATTTAAAATATATTTTCCATTTAGATTTTGAAATTTGACTGTAATTCGATTAATTTCAATAAAATAATATAACAAAATAATGTTTATTTTGTAAATGTGAATAGTGAAAAATAATTATTCTAAATAAGTGGAATTTATAGTTAAAATTAAAATTTGTAATATTTAATTTAAATTTCTAAATATTTTATTAAAATTTTACTTATTTATTATATTTTATTATTTATTATGTATAAAATAATATATGTTCAAGAGTATACATATATTCACAATATATAAAATAGTATATACATGTATATATATATATATATATATATATATTATAATCACAATTATAATTTATCTGACATTTGTTTTTAAAATGCGTATTTTATTAGTTATATTTAACGTAGAAATATGATTGAACTATGATTTAATAGATTTGTTCACAAATTTTATATTTAGACATTAATATTATTATTTTTTAATATTAATTGTGCATGTTTCCTTAATAAATATACTGTATGTGTAATTTTTTTATAAAAATTATTATAATAATTATATTTAAAAAATGAAATCGTAATTATAATATTAATCGCAATCTAAATATTCTAAGATATCATATGCTAATGTATATAACTCCTAATAAGCAATACAAATATATCTTCCTAGCTATTGAGATAACATTTTATAAGAAATGTATTTAAGTTTAATTATTTTAAACAAATATTTATCTCAACTTTAGTAGGACATTGTACATCCCATACTATGTATAGACACACCACCAGCCTAGTGATATACGTTATCCGTTATAAATTGATATCATTCAAACTAGATATATACATGTACGCTAAATTAAAATAAAATGTTTGCTTATAATCTAAATTTAAAAACTGTACAATACAATATCCTTACAAATAGTTTTTACAGCCCTAGTTTTAACTTATACAATACGATTAAATATAAATATGATCCACATTACGGGTTTCTAATTGCCCTATTGCCCCCTATCTCGATACCCCAAGCAGATGAACTACAATCAGTCAATCACTATGTCAGATTATAATAAAATATGTAAAGTTATTCTAAAGTTATTCTAAATTTATATACTACAATCTCCTATACAAATGTACACCCCTTTTTAAACTTAAATATGCCGCTTTTAATCATCGTAAATATACTAATCTCCACCACCCTCGCCCCCTCGCAGATAAACTACGTATTCATCATGGACTTTGAGAGGGCGAACCTGCTCATTACCCAGACCGCTCGCAAGGAGAACGTAGACCTAATCGTGATGGGCAGCGGAAAGAACCACGTAGAGCGTTTCTTCCTCGGCTCGGTGTCTACCTACGTGCTCAATAACTCTGCATGCCCCGTAGCCATATGTCGCAAACACTAGCCGCCAGGGGGAGACACAACAATACACTATTATTTATCATCTTTTATTAATAAAACTTACAACCTAATCACAAAGTGATTATTCGGAGGGGTACACACTTTCATTGCAGATTCGGGAATGTACATTATGAAATGCGCGCGTGTGTGGTATGTACAGTATAATGATCGGTGTGTGTGTGTGTGTGTAAAATGAGGAGGTACGCGCGCGGCGGGGTATACTGGGCACGGGGCGCGGGGTAAAAATAAATAAACAAATAAAACGGGGTAAGGATCGGGGGTGTGAAGAAAACTTCGGTAAAAGATTAAAAATGAGGAGGAGGAGGAGGAGGAGGAGGAGAATAAATAATAGGACAGGTACATACATAGTATATATATATATACATATATGTAATACATGGACGGGTCAGTGAGAGTTTTGACCGGCGGCGGGTGGAGAAAGGGGTGTGATGGGGGTATACGTGGGGTTTATCCGACACACCGACGTGTTGATTGACGGTGGAGGGGGCGGTTTTATCGCCTGTCTGTAGACAGGGGGCGGGGCGGCGTGGTCCATGGACATCAACGGAACTGATTCGGGTTGGGTGTCGGCGTCGGTTGGGGGCGCTTGTCGGCATTCACCGTTAGACATGGAACTAGTGTAGCCGGTATCTCCGGTGGTGCTGGGCTCGACGGCGGCGGGCTTCAGAGCTCTTATGTCTGTAAGGTGGTCATCCATTGCGTAGTCGACACCGCCAGCTGTACCATCGTCATCTTCCTCGCCTTCGTCACTCGATGTGTGCGTTATAACTGGAGAGGGGTTAGGGAGGTGTTAGCTGGGGAGGAGTTAGGGTTATGGCTGAGGAGGGGTTAGGGTTACAATTGGGGAGGGGTTAGGGTGTTAACTAGGGAGGGTTAGGGTGTTAACTGGGAGTGGGGTGTTACTTTCATTTAATAATAATATTCATTATAGATTAGACGTAAACTTAACCCACCTATATTTGTTAAATGTAAAAAATACAAAAAAAGAATAGTTTTCAAAGAATACTAAAAAATATTATAAATAAAATATAAATTTTTTTTTATCATTTTGATTTCCTGTTTCATATATATTTTAAAATAAAAAAATAATTTCCTGAAATATATATTATAATAATAGCAGAGTTACAGCTAACACCCAGGTATGTATAGTAGGTATCAATAAGACCTATTGGTCTTATTGAAATATAAACGAGATACAAATATAAATAAATAATATATAATAATAATATTTAGATGATATAATAGCATTGAATAATATTCTCAACAATATGAAAAAACCATTCAAATTACATAATAATAAGGCTAAATGAATACTAATTAAATATATATAAAATTTATAATACTGAATACTGATAAATAACTAAGTGAATAATATACATACAACGTAGAAACTTTAATAAAAATTTAATATGTAATATAATAATATAAAAAATAGACGTAACAATGAAAATGATAGACGTTTATATGCATCAAGTTGATATAATAAAACAAATAAATAACTACAAGAATAATAATAAATTTTAAAATAATACATTATAATGATAACATATGTGAATATAGTCGACATTTTAAAGTAATAAAATATGATATGGTTCGTAAGTCATCGGGAAGACTGTTTATAATATCTTAATATAAAAACTAATATGACATGATATATATACGTCATATTTCATATATTAAACTAAAAACATGTAAAATATTCATAATTATATTTATAGAAACTAAATTATCATGAGTATAAATAATAATACAAAATAAGAATATATATATTAAAAATTAAATAAAAATAGTTTAATATAATGACTATATATAATTAAAATAATGACATATATTTTAATTTAGTTTAAGTGGCTTTTTAAATTCTTCTTTATGAGTTCTATTGCGCATAAAGCATTTTAATTATTTTAAAGATAATATTTCAAATTTTATTTACAAATTATAAAAAAGGTTACAAAGTGATTTTTATTTTGCAATGATTATATGATGTGCACCCTTAATCATATTTATTTAAGCTATGTAAGAAAGTTACGCGACAATGAAGGTGACTAATGGTAAAGATGACTAACTAACGGGGATGACTAACTGATGGGGATGACTAATGGTAAAGATGACTAACTAATGGAGGTGACTAATGATTAAGATGACTAACTGATGGAGGTGACTAATAGGGATGACTAATTGTGAAGATGACTAACTAACGGGGATGACTAACTGATGGGGGTGACTAACTGATGGAGGTGTGCGAGGAGTTGAAGTAGTAGGAGTGTTCCTTGAAGTCGGGTGACAGACAATCTTCCAGGAGACGAATGATCTCGCTGAAGGTGGGGCGTTGTCGGGGCCGGAACCTCCAACAGCGCAGCATCACATCGGCTCTGTGGGGGCGGAGGGTTATAGTGTGGGTGGGGAGTGGGGGGTTATAGTATGGGTGGGGGGCGGGGGGTTATAGTATATTTTAGTAGGGTGTGGGTGAGGTTCAGTAGATGAAGGGGGGGGTTAGTAGTATTAGTGTGACTCTGTAGTATGGGGAACGGTGTGGTTGGGTTTGGGATTAGTGAGATTGTGTGGGGTTATAGTAGTAGCATTAGTGTTATGCGTGCGTGTGCGCTTATAATATACACTAGTAGTATGTGCTAGTGTGTGTACACTGTACGGTGAATGTAACAAGGAGGTGATGTAGGGTAGCTATTAGTAAGCACTAGTAGAGAGTGTGTGTGTGTGTAGGTGTGTGTGTGCGTGTGTGAGTGTGTGGGGTATGCATGTTACTATGAGAGCAGCTGTAAATCTAAATATTACACTCGCATTGTGATCATAACGAATGTAAAAAACACGAGATTTATCCTCGTCTGCTGCGTTGATAATTTCTCTCGTAAACAGCTGACGGTGTAGTACATGAATAGTTGCTACGCATTACTAGATACGGCATCGTATGGGGGTTGTGCAGGGGCTCGTTCGAGAGTCTACTATCGGTGATATCACAGATAACATAAATTGTGATTATTTTATATGATTATTTCAGAAATGTATTCGCTCTTCGTCAAATGTAACGATATCAAGTGCAGTTATTGATTATAATTAAATTAAATAATAAATAATACTAATTGATCCATTAATTAAATTATTTCTCAAATTTATAATTATTTAGACTCGCAGAAATAAATGAATGTGGATACATGAACAAAAATAGATTCACTAAAATAATTAAGTGATTCAGGGTTCCTATATGTTTGTTAAAAAGCTATGTCTTCGTTGTTAATGTATAGTAATAAGTTATTACTAATAACAGGTATAAACTAATATTATTTCTAAATTTAATTATTTTTTTTATAATATTTAAAATATAAATATATATATATTGATTTATATTAAAATATAATGTTAATATATTAATGATGTGAATATATAATCTAAAATTAAACATTCATAATATATATATATATATTACAATCATACTATGATTGATCCATATTTTATGACATGGTAAATAGATTTATTAATTGTGAATTTATAAAATACCATTTTTTAATAAATAATGTATGTTATTGAAATTTATAAATGTAAAATAAATATAGATGAAAAAAGTATATTTTTTAATAATTTGTATGAAATATTATATACTAAATAAAAAGTATGATAACTTTAGAAATACAAACAATAATTACTATATTTTATATCTTGTAGATTACATGTAGAACTATATATATAACAAACATTGAAAATTGTATGATAAATATAATACCAGGAAAATGGGGGGACCTATATATCATAAATTTGTAAAATAATAAATAATAAATGTTCATGAATTTTATAATATATTATTATGTAATTAGGTAATAAATATTAGGTTGTTTGTTATATCTGAAGAGAATACCATAATATAAATAAATTCTAATAGTTTCATATAGGTTGTTCAAGTAATTCTAAAGTTATGGAGCTTAAAAAATATAAAATTATTTTTTAAAACGAACAGATAAATCGGAGTCACAAAATTAGATAATATGTGCAGCGTTGTTAGGATAAAAATGAGAGAACGCAGTAATAACATTTTATGATTATTATTATTATTATTGTATTATTTATAATAAATAATATATTTATTTCAAAAATATTCTGTTTCCCAGGTTCTTAAGAGGCTATCGAATAGTTGGAAAATAATGGAAATACTCTTTTTCTACTACATAATACTAGTTTATATATATTTATATATGTTTTTATATTTAGTTTCTGTCATAAAATTATCTATACAAATATTTTAGAATTTATATAAAAAGTGATTTTTGAGAGTGTAATGCTAAAATAAATATTTAATTCATTATGAAATCTACAGGTATGTTATTATATAATTTGTATAACTTATATAGTGATGATTTAAAACGAATAAAAACAAATTTTTACATTTATTTATTTTATATAATCTTTGGTATAAATACTGTATCATGTGATAATATAGACCAATGCAACATATTTTTAAAGAACCATAATTATCCTTATAATTATTATCAATTACATTTTATTCTATGGTAAAACTTCAAATTCTGTTTAGTCCAAATAATAATATAATACAAACTATGCATGTATAAATAAAATATATATACATGATAAGATAGAATGATATTTTACAAATAAAATTCATAATTGTAAATAACTATATATATATATATATATATTATATATACTATATATTATAAATATACTTCTTTAGATTATATTGTGTATATATAAATTATAAATATAATACAAAAAAAAACAGCTCAATTGCATGAATAGTATATGAATAATGTATATGTGCTGTACTTTGAATAGACTTTATATCTCCTATTGTGCATATGTCAAATTGTTGTGACTTGTAAACAAAATAGAAAATATATCTATTATAGAAACAATTTTAATGTTTAATATATATATATATATATATATATATATATATATATATATATTTTCAATATAAAACTAATCCTAGTACTGTATTCAATATTTTATATATGTATTTATATTAAACAATAAAGTATTTTATATATTAAGAAAATTAAGAGATTCATGTATATATGATATGTGATAATTAATTAATTTTTATTTATTTTATATTATTTAATACAGATTATTAATAAATATTATAATTTGTTTATCTATATATATATATTTAACATACATTTATTTAAATTTCAATAATATCTATTATATATTAAATAAATTGTATGTTAATAAATACAAAACTAATGAAGGTTTTTACCATATTAAGTAATATGGAAAATCATGAATTATAATTATAATATAATATTGTTTAGTTTAATAATTGCATATTAACTATCACGTAATAAATCTCTAAATTATATTGACAACATTAGGTTAATTTTGTAGACAATATTGCTTTAATTATTTAAATAAAAATAGGTAAATATTACCGTGGCTAAAATCTATTTTTAGCGGACAAGTTATTACGAGTTTGAGATTGTAGAGATTGCATAGAACAATGGGGGCGTAATTTTACATCATTAAGTAATGTTGCGGTGTAGGTCATAAAAGTACATATAAATAATACATCACTAGTGTTATAAGTATGATTTATTTCATTATTAAAAAAGTTTATAGCGGAAAAGAATACTCATAAGCACAGTTAAAAGAATCCGATTCCTACGACGATTTTATTATAGGAATCGGATTCAAATTGGAAACCAGATTCCTGTAAAGTTTGTTTAGAAAACGTGTTTATAAAAACGATTCCTACCATTATCGTGCAGGAATCGCATTTTATCGTTTCAAAAACTAATTATTGAGAATCGGATTTTAAAACGATTCCTAAACGTATCATTGACAATAAGTTAGTGATGTAAGTATTGCCTAAGTTATTGGTATATTATTGTTTTAATATAGTAAGAATAAAAAAGGGCGTGGGCGTACAAACAGTTTCTGGGGGCAGCCAATGGGTATCTGCATAACGCCGTGATCCACGACGTATCGCAATACCTCGTCGTTAGAGAAGCCCTGGTAGGGAAGCTCTCCCAAGGTCACCATCTCCCAGAGGACAACGCCAAACGACCTTCACAGACGATAGTATAGTGGTTAGCATTCTAGAAAATATTATAGTAAATAGTAGGCCTAGTATAGGAATTCTAATAATTATTAAAGCTATCAAATTGATATTTAATGTTAATCTAAATTTATATACTACATTCTCCTATATCCCTATATTTATAAATTTCAAATGAATAAACATTTATAATTTTGAAAATGTTTGTTTATTATATATCTAATGTCAATAAATTAAAATGTATATTCGAATACATAATGCATAATTACAAGTTTAATACTGACATAAATAATAAAAGTATAATAAAACACAATACAATTTAAATACGAAAAGAGCATAATCAACAAACCAAGAATCCGATTGGCTATCAAACTTGCCGTCGCGCAAAGACTCTGGAGACATCCACCGAACAGGAAGTAGTCCTCGGCCGTCCTTACGGTAGTAGTCAAGGTCGTAGATGTCGCGAGTCATACCGAAATCTACGTGGCGAGGTTAAACGTGTGGATTAGGTGACGGTCTCGAGGAAGGCAGCCGGCCAATGGGCTTACAGTATGACTCATTCTAATAGAGAGGAAGGCACCCGGCCAATGGGCTCACAGTATGACTCATTCCCGATAGAGAGGAGGACGGGACGCCATGCAATATTTATTTAGAAATACAATTTAAAAATATGAATGTATTTTTATTTGACAGATAAATAAATATCCTTGATAAATTTGATTCAAAGAATTAAATCATTGAAATATAATTAAATATATACCAGTGAAAAGTATTTAGATCGGCGTACAAAAAGTAAGCATTGCAGAGATAGCTAGCGGATGTCCTGTCCTTGCCGAGAGTTTGTGTACTAATTAAGCTGCGGTCATGCCATAATGTACAGACGTATATGTATTTAGAAACTCAAGTAGTTTTGTAATAGGATTTAGAATTGTTAACATTGTAAATATGCATATAACATATGTTCCTGAATAAATCAGAAAAAATAAAAGAATTCTATTCGTACATCGGTATATATACCGGTTAATACATTCAAGTTTACATCAAACTGCCGACATGTATATTGCCGGATGTGAGGTGTGAACTCAGCTTTAGTATGTGTCAATCAAGGCACAGTTTAAGGCTGCGTTCACACGGAGCATCTGTGACCGCGAATATCATATAGTGCTTTAAGCGCTATTCCTAAATGACATTATATTTAGAGTAACTTTTAAGTTAAAGTACATTACAATGTACGAAGCCAACAGTCATAGACAATACCACCATATATATATATACTTAGAATACTACAATATACATACACACATAGCCAATACTACTACACACATACACAAATAGCCAATACCACTACACACATAGACACACGCTTACCTCCAATCTTGACGACAAAGTCCTCGGACACCATACAGTTACGCGCTGCCAGATCTCTGTGCACAAACTTAGACATCGACAGATAGGCCATACCGTCTGCTATCTCTCCGGCCCAGTGCATTATCTGATTCACGGTCGGAGCATCTCTACCGTCGTAACCCTGGCAACGGATGGGTGGGTGGGCGTTAAGAATGAATGATATTATATGTATTTTATTTACCGAATATTGGCTATAATAATCGGAGGGATGCCCGGAAGCTATAATTAGCTTATACTAAGGATACCCTTAATACAATAATAATAATAATAATAATAGTAAATGATGATATTATATGTATTGAGTTTAAATGTAGCGCTAGATGGATAGGTTGGTTCATTGGTTTTAAAACATATGTTTTCTGATGATTCATTATGATTCATCACCAGGCCTCTCTAGATTCGTGCACGAATTTGCACGAATTCTATATAAAAAATACACGATTTATAGCAAATCCTTGCAATTATTCAAATTGTGCATAATATATATTTAACAAATAACCATTAATTATTTAATTTTCAAAATTTAATTTACTAATATATAATTTAGAGTATATATTATAAACTATAGAATATATATTATAGAGAATATGTAATTTAATTCAATATACAATTTATTATTATATTTTTGGAATGTATCTATTTTTAGTTAATTTATCAAAGATTATTATTTATAAAAATTATTAATTATTAATTTTATTTTATTTACTTATATATTGTCGAAAAAACATAAATACCATTTTCTCAAACCGCTTAATAACATACGGACTTAATATTAGTGAAATGCAACTAGAGAGTGGAAAAGTTAAATCTGTAGTATGTAAATTCTATATAAATTGGGGAAGAGAAGAGAACATGGGCACTAATGCTCCAAGAAAGTAAACAAAAAATTGTTGTATATTCATTTTAAATTAAAATACAAAATATAAAAATAATTAAATGTATAACATTAACTTTAACATTCTTACAAATATTTATGTTTATTTTCTAGTCTATCATCAATATAATTTCAGATATTTAACTAATAGATTTTATAGCCTTTATAGTTTTTACTTAAATTCGTGCATGCACGAATTCTATATATAAAAGGTGCACGAATTTGGTTTAATTCGTGCAAATTCCAAATGTACGAATTTAGAGAGGTCTGTTCATCACTAATGATTCATGATGATTCATCAGTGATGAATGAATGCGTTACCTAACTGGGCGCTATGGTTATGTGATTAACTAATATGCTATGTATAACATGTTAACGTTTTAATAGGTAAATTAAAATATAATTTGCCCGTAAATCCGATTATCTCATATTGTTTTTTTATTAATTACTAATTTCAATTTCTTACTCAATATTTATGATAACCGTTGCGATGTAATGATATAGAGATAATTATAGTATGTATAAAAGATTAGAATGGAAACAATTATCTAGGTCTAAAAGTAGGTTGATATCTATATTGATATTTATATAAGTGCGGTTAAATAGAACTTCATAAACTACCTAATTTGACATGTGACATGTGACATGTGGCACTTACGATTAACATTCTTTCTACATAAATAAAATAAATGATTACAAAATCTGCATAAATTAATAATAAGCATATGCATATAATGATTATTAATTTATGCAGATTTTTAAGGACAGATACTAAATTACCATAAATCTATAAATATTATTATATGTAGTCATTAAATAATTAAACAAATTAATTATATATTCCATACATATGACACACATATAGCACAAGATTACATGGTGAGCACACTGTCACCAGTATCAGTACCCCCCTCACATCACAGCGCCCCCCTCACATCAGTACCCCCCCCCCCCGTACATAGTACCCCACTCACATAACAGTACCCCCTTCACATCAGCACCCCCCTCACATCAGTACCTACCCCCCCTCCCCTCCCTCCCTCCCCCCCGCACATAGTACCCCTACCCCGCCCTCTACGCACTAACATCCTGGTCGGTTCTGTGCAGATGCAGAAACTTCTTGAGATCTCCGTTAGCCATCAGCTCCATGATGACGAGGGTAGGTTGCCCCACACTGACCACCCCTAGTAGCTTGACCACGTGCACGCAACTGAACGCCCTGGGGTGACGTGAAGCCAATGAATTAATGCATCATATTTATTGTACTTATATACTATACATAAATAATTAATACACATCGAATATTGATATTATAAAATACAGCTATATAATAAGTACAAAAGTAAGTAAGTAATTAATAAAGTAAGTAATTAATTAATAAAGTAAGTAAGTAATTAATAAAGTAAGTAAGTAATTAATAAAGTAAGTAAGTAATTAATAAAGTAAGTAAGTAGGTAAATCATTTATTTAAAAATACTCGTATATTGTGAAATCTCTCATATGTTGTATATATATAAAAATTAAATTAAATTACAACAAATACAATTGTTGGGGGTTCAATTGAGATTAAAAAGCTATACTATAGTGATGATGATGATGATGATGGTGATGATGATGATGGTGATGGTGATGATGATGATGGTGAATCACTACTGGTGGTTAATGTATTCAGTCGTAGAGACCCCACTCCGTTATAATCGTAGTAAGAATATAAATACATAAAAGTAATAATGTCAGTTATAATAAAAGAAAAATAAATATTTAAAAATAGTATGATATTAATATTTAATACATTTTTAGAGTATTTAAAAACAATTATTTGGTTATCATATTTTAAAATAAAAATTTATATTTTACTTTATAATAAAAAGGAACTATTTTTAAAAAATAAATTGACGTGTAGAAATAATAGGATACCTAAACTGAGTGATGCTATTTACACTCTATTTACACTCATATACATGCATTGAAAAAGTGTACAACATATTTTAATTCAATATTAATCCTCACTGAAATCTATCAATTAAAGTTAGACCAAAGTTAGATAAAAGAATTAATTTTAAAATATAGATGAAATGAATAAATATTAATCAATGAAATAAGCTTGATGATAATCTTGTGGTAATTACATTATTCAATGATAATAAACTGTGTGATATAACTATTGTACATGATTAGTGTACAGGTAATATAAGCTTAAACTGTTGTACTGATCTAGTCAGTGAAGGGGGAGGAGATATAACCAGGGGGCAATAGAGTCATTGTTACTATAGTAGTGGAAAGCTATGTGATGAAATGATTGATACACTGTTGGTGAGGAATTGCGATAGTATCAGTTAGTATTAACATAGGGTTAAGTTAATTACTTATTAGAGTATTATAATTATGCCGTCAAAAATATTAAATAAAATTATATAAAAATAACACTAAAATAACACATAGTTTGTGTTTATTATTTCATTTCATAATATATAGTTTGCATTATTAGCTGTCAAAGAATAACAGTACATTAGTATAGGATAATAATACATACGTATATATTTAATATATCACATTATATACATACTTTTATCTTTTATAGATATAATATTCTAGATACGATATTGCGTATTATAACTGGACATATAGTGAAGATATAATATTGATTTACGTAAAGTAAGTATCACAAACTTCATAACTGACGCTTCTTTCAAGAACTGAATTCTATCATTAATCGTAGCTTTATCGTTCACCGTCTGTAATGAGTTATATCATCATTATAAGGAGAGAGAGATAGAGGGAGAGAGAAGGATTGGGGAGGGAGATAGGGATATGGAGAGATAAAGGGAAGGAGACAGGTAGATGGAGATATGGGGAGGGAGATATAGAAATAGTGATGAGGAGAGAGACAAGGAAGGGGAGAGGGAGGAAGCAGTAAGAGAGCAGTAAGATAGAGTGCGAGGGAGAGTGAGATGGGAGACTGAGAAGGGAGATGGAAGATAGAGTGCAAGGGAGACTGAGAAGGGAGACTGAGATGGAGATGGGAGACTGAGGAGAGAGACAAGGAAGGGGAGAGGGAGGAAGCAGTAAGAGAGCAGTAAGATAGAGTGCGAGGGAGAGTGCGAGGGAGACTGAAAAGGGAGACTGAGATGGAGATGGGAGACTGAGATGGGAGAGAGACAAGGAAGGGGGAAGCTGGAAGATAGAGTGCGAGGGAGAGGGAGACTGAGAAGGGAGACTGAGATGGAGATGGGAGACTGAGGAGAGAGACATGGAAGAGAGCAGGAAGATAGAGTGCGAGGGAGACTGAGAAGGGAGACTGAGATGGAGATGGGAGACTGAGGAGAGAGACAAGGAAGGGGGAAGCAGGAAGATAGAGTGCGAGGGAGAGGGAGACTGAGAAGGGAGACTGAGATGGAGATGGGAGACTGAGGAGAGAGACATGGAAGAGAGCAGGAAGATAGAGTGCGAGGGAGACTGAGAAGGGAGACTGAGATGGAGATGGGAGACTGAGGAGAGAGACAAGGAAGGGGAGAGCAGGAAGAGGGAGAGTGCGAGGGAGAGGGAGACTGAGAAGGGAGACTGAGATGGAGATGGGAGACTGAGGAGAGAGACAAGGAAGGGGAGAGCAGGAAGAGGGAGAGTGCGAGGGAGACTGAGAACTACCTTTATAGCGACGCGTAACGTCTCATCCTTGTTCATGTTCGCGAGACCACTAGCGAGACCGTGATGAACGGCTCCGAATGACCCTTGACCTAGCACCGACAGGATCTTGATGCTGTCCCTCGGCACTTCCCATTCGTCGGCCACGTAACCTTACGAAGAACAGCGCAACGATTATAGAAGTGAATAGGTAAACATGTGCAGGCCCAGCAAACAGTAAGAGCAGCATAATAGCAGCATAACAGCATATGCTAGAGCCTCAAATGTTTACATTGTGCTATTAAATGTCTATTATGCTGCTATTTATTTGTCATGCTATTATGCTGCTGTTATGCTGTTATTATGCTGCCATTATGCTAATATTATGCTGCTATTAATTTTAAAAGTATATTATGCTGCTATTATGCTGCTCTTATTGTTAGCTGGGGGTTTACGATGAGAACAGTGATAGTTACTACGCGTAGAGTAAGGGTGCGTGCTTGTAGCATGTACAGGCTACAGTTAGGACTAGTGATGTAAATGATGTCAGCCAAATCTAAAGCATGATGCAGTCTCAGTCTAAGTTACCTAAAGTCTCAACTCGGCTCGGGCTCGTTTTATTAGAGTCTCGGCTCGGGCTAGTTTTTTTTTCGAAAATGAAAGTCTCGGCTCGCATCAAAAACCAAAAGTCTCGGCTCGGCATCATTTACATCACTAGTTATGACGAATACCAGTAAACTCGGACCAGGTAAACTCGGATCACTTTTGAAATTAAATTCGGATCACTTTTGAAGAAGATTCGAACCAGTTTAAAATAACTATATATAGTATACTTCTATAATATGGGTTAAAGCATAAAAGTGGTCCGAGTTTTCTTCAAAAGTGTTCCTAGTTTACTTCAAAAGTGGTCCCAGTTTACTGGTACCCGTTATGACTACGCAGTGCATCAACTGAGTGTCCACGTGTCCACCTGTCCACCCATCACACATTAACCGGAGAATGATGTACGCGGCGGTGGCTAAAACTAACCGTAGTCTGGATTCATCGAGTAGGTACCCATGTACTTAACTAAATACCTACAATGATGATTCGTTAGGTTAGCGTACGTAGTTACTGGGGGATATTTATTTACGTGTACATTACTTTCAATGTAATAAGAATATATACAAGAAATACAATAACTAGTTTTATTGATTCGGCTATTCTAATTTAATAACATCGAGTTCAGTAATGATTAATCAATACATCAGATAAGCTATTCAATATTGACTATTAGTAAATCATTCATTATTTATAGAATACGTTATCACTCCATTTCAAAGTGAATCACTGGGACACGAGGACAGAGCGTAAAGGGCGCTACGTACCCGTTCTGTTTGAGCACAAAGTAGACGATTGCGAGGATGATGAGGATCACAAAGAAGATGGTGGACACGGAGGCTGTGACTATGATCTGTATACGGGACTCTGGGGAGGCTGTTCATGGGGGGATGGGGGAGATGTTATAGGAATGGTAGGTGTGTTTAATTTATCATAGATTCATATCAATCTGACGTTTGCATAAAACGTAATAGAATAATAAAAAAATTAAAATTAAACAATAATACAAAATATACAAATGAAAGTGAAGAGTATGAAATGATGAATAAATAAGTCATTCTTATTAAGAATGTACATGTATGTACTTATGTACACGAGCGCTAGTTAACTCCATAGGTAGGTTAACTCCTTAGGTAGACAAGTTACCATTAGACAGACAATTTTATTTAGCAGAATCCATTCATCCTATTCAGGAATTTAGATAAAATATTCACTTATAACCAAACACATCTAATGTCCCTTCGAAGTCGTATGGTTTTATGTTGTCATGTTAAAGCAGTATGGTGTTAACGAGATCCGATCATATTATATTCACAACTATATAAGATCACTTCAAAATATTATTGTAAGACTAAATATTAATGTATTGTTCCGGACAGGGTTCAAACCGGGTCATACTACATTGTTATCCGACCTCTTACTCCACTGGGCGTATGTTCAGTTTAATTATAGAGATTCATAAATGTATATTAAGAAATACCTCCAAGCGATATGATGATATTACTGCTGCTATCATAGTATCAGCATCTACTCTATATAATATCACTTCTAAATATGATCGTATTGGCTTGGGCGGGGATTGAACCCACGGCTTAATGATTGCATGTCCGACGCATTGACTGCTCGGCTACGTGGGCGGTTGATAAATTACTACGTAACAGTGCTACGTAACAGTGCTATGATGATGATGATATTCGGTTTATTAAGCACTAAAATGATATAGAACTAGATATAGAACTAGATATGGAAGATATACAAACAATGATCCTCGACGATGAAGAACTTGGCTTCGCTCCACGGTCCGAGCTGTGCGATACTCATCGCTCGTATCTGGTAGGTGTAGTTATCGGGCACTTTGATAGTGATGCTGTAGCCGTTACCTAGGGCGGCGTATTCACTGGCGCTGATGCAGTTTCTCATTGTCTGTTCACGGGTGAAATATAGGGGGCGCTGGGTGATATATAGGGGGCGCTGGGTGAAATATAGGGGGTGCTGGGTAAGAGTGATTTTAAACATGCTATTGGTTATCGATTCCTTACCGGCATTTGGAACATCAAAATATGAGTATAGAGAATACACAACAATTTTTTTTTTTAATTTAGGTCAATATTGTACATGCGCCAGGCTGGTCAAATTTAACAACATTTAACATGGGAATAGATAGGAGAATTCCAAAAAAACATAAATATGTATATTTTTCACAGTTATAATTAAACTACAATCATGAAATTTTCAGAATATGTGTAATGTGTATAGTTCCTTTGAATATTATAAATTCATAACAAAATTAATTTTATTTCTAGGATTTTTTTTTAAATTATAGGATTTTCCAGAATTTTTTTTTACCTCTCATAATTGTGTACAGAATTGTTATATTTTATCAATTTATATTATATATAACAAAAAAAAACAATTAATGAATCACTATATATTGCAATTTGGCCGAAAAAATAATAACTACCCTGGTATTTCTTTAATTTTGTTAAAAATCATCAAAAAATGACCATTTTTTCTGTGGATTGGTACCTTTACACATTTTAAGATTTTTTTTTTTTTTTTTTTCTACTTCATCTTAAGATGTTATATTTTAACGTACAAGTATTATAAATTTAAAAAAATAACTCTTTATAATTTTAATAAATAGTCAAAGTGGCCTAATTTTTAGAAAATTTGTATATATATAAAATTTATTTTATTGTTTAAATTAATTATCTAATAACTAATATTGTAATTAGGGATACTATAGATAATATTTACTATATATTAATGTTATCTATTAGAAGAATATAGTATTTAAAAAAAGTACTCATTATTATATATATACCCATTACAATACAATACAAATAAAATGTACAGAATTCAAATAAATGTCCTCAAGGACATTTTTTATAAACATATACAATACAATTACATAGGAATAACGACATTTCGAGATTTTTTTTTTTTTAATAATTTTGTTTTTTAAAACCTCCGGCGCACCACTAATAATGAACCAAAATGAATATGGTTTAATAAAATAGTATCATGAGCATCATATCTATAGAATCTACTATGCCGGTTTAGGATCTTTAAAATTAAATCACTCTTAGTGCTGGGTGATAGGGGATATTTAAGTTAAGACTTCTCGCCGCGTAAGTGTTAATAAAAATGTAATTTCAAATTTATTTTGTATTAATTATTCACTAGTATTGTATCAAATGAGAGTTAAGTATATTTTTAAGGATTATGTTCGTTTAAAGTTGACTTTCTGTCAATATAAATAAAAATCTTAAGGGGATGGCACACGACGCCCGCCTCTCTATGTAGAGATAGCAAATAATGGGTCTACACAAAATGGGCGCTCAGAATTCTATTCATTGAATTGAGCTAATTTTTGTTATATTCTATTCATTAAATGTATACACATGATATTACAGGATGTATTTTTTATAATATATATTATATAATATATATATATATGCACACATTTTAATTTTTTAATTTACGGAATTTCTATAGAAATTGTTATTTTTTGCAATTATACACATACAATTATATACATACAAATTATATACAACATATATACATACAAATTTAGAAAATGACTCTTGTAATAGTATTCATATATATGTTATTTATATAATGCAATAAAAATTAGTAGAATATATATAGTTTTTGTGATACCTACATTTATATACACATACCTAGCGCGAAATAATTATTCTGAGAAAACAGCATTTGAATATATATGAATACATTATATATCATATATAATGAATATATATAAACCACTTTTTATGTTATTGCTAGACTGTTTTCATAAATAATTTGTTTACAGATATTAAAAAACAAATCATAGAATAGTATTATGAAATAAAAAAAATGTTAAATAATAAAATATTTTCACCAAAACAAGGTGTGTGACATCCCCTTAATACAAATATTCATTATAAATATAAATGAAATTATATATATATATATATATATATATATATATATATATATATATATATATATATATTGTATTGTATATTGTACTAATTATATAAATTATATTTTAATACATAATAAATATGTCCATAAATACATAGTATATAATATAGAATTGAAACATGAGGGTATTATGCTAAATAATGAATGCCGTAATGTATAGTGTAATGTTTAATACGGGCATAATGAATGTAGCATGTATATTTACACACACACACACACACACACACACACACACACCCGCAATGAAATGATGAAGTTAGGGTAGTAGCAATAACTTCATAATTGTATGATAAATTAAAGTTTTAATAGGTGGCTACGGTATTAGTGATGATAACATTTTCAGCCGATTTTATGACGATTTTGTAGGCGACGATGAAACCGTTTGGCTTCGAGGGCGGCGACCATTTTATCTCAGCGATCGACCATTTTGTTTCCTTCGGGTCAGTTATCAATCGGTGAGTGATGTTTGAAGATAGGATTTCATCTGCATTTTCTAATGGGTGGTGGTAGTAATGATAATAGTGGTAGTAGTAGTAATAGTAATAGTAGAAGTAGAAGTAGTAGTAGTAGTAGTAGCAGCAGCAGCAGCAGTAGCAGTAGCAGTAGCAGTAGTAGTAGTAGTAGTAGCAGCAGCAGCAGCAGTAGCAGTAGCAGTAGCAGTAGCAGTAGCAGTAGTAGTAGTAGTAGTAGTAGTAGTAGTAGTAGTAGTAGTAGTAGTAGTAGTAGTAGCAGTAGCAGTAGCAGTAGCAGTAGCAGTAGAAGTAGCAGTAGCAGTAGCAGTAGCAGTAGCAGTAGCAGTAGCAGTAGCAGTAGCAGTAGCAGTAGCAGTAGCAGTAGCAGTAGCAGTAGCAGTAGCAGTAGCAGTAGCAGTAGCAGTAGAAGTAGCAGTAGCAGTAGCAGTAGCAGTAGTAGTAGTAGTAGTAGTAGTAGTAGTAGCAGTAGCAGTAGGAGTAGCAGTAGCAGTAGCAGTAGCAGTAGCAGTAGCAGTAGCAGTAGCAGTAGCAGTAGCAGTAGCAGTAGCAGTAGTAGTAGTAGTAGTAGTAGTAGTAGTAGTAGTAGTAGTAGTAGTAGTAGTAGTAGTAGTAGTAGTAGTAGTAGTAGTAGTAGTAGTAGTAGTAGTAATAGTAGTTGTAGTAGTGGATGGTAGTAATGGTGGTGATAGTAATAGTAGTGGTGGTGGTGGTTGTGGTAGTAATGGGTGAGGTGGTTGTATTAATGATGTTGATAGCATCGATGGTAATGATGTAGATGTTGATGATGATGCTACAAACTATTCTCTAGTGTCCTTGCGTAATTCTCCGAAGGGTCGCTGCATAGTTGGTTCAAGGTCAAACAGACTACGATCTTCACGAGGTAATCATTGAAGAGGTCAAGGTTGGGAATCTCAATAGAGGTTATATGCTTGTCCAGTATCTCATCGTAAATTTCTGTCAAGTGGGTAGAGGTTAAAGTATAACCTGGTAACACTACCAATAGAGCCACTACCACCATTACCACTACTACTACCACAACCGCCACCACCACTACTACTATTACCAGGGTTTATTTGGTTTTTTAAAATGGGTTTTTTCGTCAGATTTTTAAAGTTGAAAAAACCATGATTTTTTCGGTTTTTTTAATTTATTTAACTTTTAAATTAAGTTATAGTTAATAGTTAAGTTAATTTAAGTTATATTATAAGTTGTAATTAATTACATTATTTATTATATCACTGAGCGGGTAGGACTCTAATCTAATTACACTTACATGACTACGATGCAATGATTATGTGATTACAAATTTAATTACTCCACCATTAGGCTGAATATTCTAATTATGAATTGAAATGTAAAAATATCGTTTTTTGTAGTAATACATTATTACTAATAATTGTTATTTATATGTAATATCCTAATATTACCAAACTTAATATTGTAAAGTAATATTTTAGTAAAATGTAACTTATCCTAATATAATATGATCCATTTGATGATTTTAACTTATATTTTCAATACAATTTATTATTTTTTAATAAAAATATATTATTACAATATTATATAAATGTTGTGAATATGAATCAAATATAATCACAAATCATAGTATATAATTACATTTGATATTATATTTTTATTTAAATAGATATACAAATTATATCTATTCATTTATAATTATTTCACAATAATGGTTTTTAATAACTGAGGAACTTATTAAAATTAGTGTAATTTTGAATAATAAGTAATGTTATGTTCACATTGTGATATATAAATAGATGTGTATGCAATAATGTTTTTCAATGAAAAATATTCATTATAAAATTTTGTTATTTTTGATTACAAAAATATAAGATGTTTTAAAATGATATCTACTTATTTAATCATTTATTGAAGTATTGTATTATATCATCAAACCCCTTTGATTTCATTAAGGGCAGGCCGCAGCGCTCGCGCATAGTCAAAAACACATGTAACAGATGGTCATATACATGGTATATGCAACTAAGGCTAACAATAGAACTATTCAGTGTATTGAGCTAATTTTTTTTTTATCATGTTCATATTATACAAATACATCTTTGTAAAGAATACAATTTTCAATATATACTATACTATATATATATGTATACATATAAATAACATTTTTATTTTGTATGTATTTTGATTATAAAATGAACTTATAAAAAGAATTTTATAATATGCTTCTTTGTAATTATTCATATAAATATATTCTCTATATAACAATAACAATTATTAAAAAAGCTGCAATAGTTTTTTCTGTAGCCACTCTAATGCGTACACACCTAGCATAAATATTGATCATCTAATAAATCGCATTTGAAGTTTCATACCAAATAATTATTTATATATTTGTAATAATTATTCCTTATCAGTAGGCTCATTTATCATTCATTTATACATAATTATAGTAGTAATATATTTCTAAAGTACACATAATATATATATTCACTATTTTAATAATAAAAAGGTTTTATATTCACTATTTACTATAATTATAATTACTATATTCACTATTTATATTTACTATAAAATTGAAAGATAGCATCTCTTTAAATGTATCTAATTGGTTCATAATACTCACGTGAGTAAACACTGAGTAATGAAGAAATTATAAAAATAAATAATGTAAACAAATCTTATTTAATTTTTGAAAATCAGCGATATATTAGCTATAAAACATAATAAAATGATATATGTCAGTTAGGCTTGATATAATATTAAAATTTAATTACTTATATATATTTTTAGATAGAGAATGGTGATAAAAACATGTTTTTATGTGATTTATAGATCGTTTTTGGATACCATTTTTTCACAGATACTAAATTACTTATTAAATGATAGTTTTATGGAATAATATTTTTTTTTTTGTTTTATGAAAATTTATCGTTTTCAGCGCTGCGACCTCCCCTTAAGATAATAATCTATTTTATTATATGTTAATAAAATAATATTATTAAATAATATTTAATAAATAATATGACAGACTTGATAATATTTAATATATTTTTTTAATATATATATATATATATATATATATATATATTATAAAATTTACTCATAACATGAATATCAATCAATAATAATATATTCTACGATTCCAACTCTTCAATTATGCGATATATCTATATTTAAAAATTAGAATAAAAATAATACAATTTAGTTAGTTTTTGTTATGAAAGTTTAGAATTTATAATTGTTTTTATTGGTAATAACTAAAAATCCATAAAAACTGATAGAAACCATAAAATCGGGTTTTTTGGTTTTTACGAAAAAACCATCAACCCTGACTACTACTACTACTACCGCCCACTACAGCCCACTACTACCACTACTACTACCGCCCACTACCAACCTTGAGTATTGTTACTGTCCAAGCGCACCAGACTAGTGTTGTACAGCTGATCGTCGACATACTTGATGGGTTTAGTGGACGAGTTGTCAATCACGTACTTCTGGTAGTACTCGTTGATGTCTATGGTGCCGTCGATGTTCTTCTTCTCGGTGCTAGAGGTCAGCGAGGGGTCAACGAGGGGTCAGGGGTTACTGTAGGCTAGCGTGGGGGGCGCTGTGCTACGGGGTCGGTGTAGGGATAGGGTACTATTATGAGGTCGTATGAGGGGTAGAAAGTATTACCTCAATGGGAAGTGTACATGCTTTTAATTGTAATGTAATTAGATAGGTGAAAATGGGTACACTTCGACATTATTATTTAATATTTTTTAAAAAATTTGAAATTAGTATTACAATATATTATATCTACAAAATTACCAGATATGAATTTATATACGATTACAATAAAAGGAGAAACTAGAATCGTACAAACATATTATGTACATTTACGGCAAGAGGTAGTGAGACGATGATGGAGGTGGGGAGAATACCACACAGAGGTGATGGAGTGGAGGACGTATAGAGGGGGTGGGGGTTGGGGTGTAGCAAACCCTTGAGAGTCTGCCTCAGAATTCTTACGATAGATACGGTTCTGCATCATGTTCTCAAAGTCGATGTTAAGTCTCATCTCTTTCACTTCTCCCTTTGAGGTCTTCTTCTTCTTGCCAACGCAGCTACAGCATTCAGTGTTAGCGGAGTCTGGGGGCGGGGAGCGAGGTGGTTAGTGTGGGGTGTTGGAGGGGGGGTGTGGGGGTGAGGTGGTTAGTGTGGAGTGTAGGGGATTGGGGGCGAGGTGGTTATTGTGGGGTGTTGGAGGTGGCTAGGAGTGGAGATGAGGGTGAGGTAGTGAGTAGATGGCGAGAACGGGTCAAATTTGTATGTGTAAAAGTGGGGTTAGAGGAGGGAATGGTGGTGGTGTGGGCTAGTAGTGGTGGTGGTGGTAGTGGTCGAAGTAGAGAATAGAAGATGAGAGGTAGATGGTTAAGCCTAATAGTGGTGGGGCGGGGGTAGGGGGTCAAGGCAAGAGTTAACCTGGTGGTACCATCGTGGAATGCAGAGTCGTGGGCAACGTAGATATCAGAGTATGCGATATCAGAGGTCGTTCTTTAGACACGCCTACAAGGTCAGCGCGAGACGTTTAATAGCTTGCATACGATATATTAGCGATGCGTTGATGCGATGCCTATATAGGCATTCATCGATGCACAATCAATGGACATCATGTTACACTAGTTATGCTAGTGGTACTGGTGGTACTGGAGATAGTCTATATATAGAGTTACTAAAAGCAATAGTTGCTTAGATATAAGTATTGTTTAAACCAGTATAAGTTATATTATTATATTCAATTTATTATATGAATTATAATAATGTTCATAGTTTATCTAGATTTTAATAATGGGCAACATTTCAGTATACAATCAGAGTGAGCTCTATTTATAAAGAGGGGTGTATAAAGTGACCTATAAAGGGGGTGTAACTCATAAATGGGGGTTTGACAATAGAGGTGTTGTAATTTATAGAGGGCATTACTAATAAAGAGAGGTATGACTGTTAGATATAGTGTACCCTCTAGCTAGTGGGGGTGAGTGAGACCACCTATGTGGGGTAGATGGAGCTGGACTGTTGACCTGTTTTACAGAAGTCCTTCTGCAAGAGAGACGCGGGATCGTGAGGAATACGGGTGACCGTGACGTGGTAGTGGAGAATGTTTCCGTTGGGTTTAGACGGTGGCGACCATTCCACCTCCAACGAGTGCTGGTGTTCCGTTATGGTGGGGTATTCTATCATCGTTGGTTCTGCGATGGCGGATACGCATTAAGTGATATGTTTATATTAGTCTGGGGTCGATGGCTCGGTGGGACAACCGAAAGCTAGTAAGCCAGAGGTACCGGGTTCGACTCCAGGCAGTTCTTGTTTTTCTCTTGTGTTTATCAAAATAATTTATCAATAAACGACAAATCAAAACACAAGAAAAAAAATGTTACTATTTGTATTGTATTATCCGAGGCCCCTCACAGTTATTTAAACATGTATAAGTCTATGACTTCTCGAGGGGTCCATTTGTATCCGCTATTTGTATTGTATGCAATTTATATTTGTGATTTCAATAAATAAAAATATTATATAATGTGAAGTAGACTTTAATTGGGAGACGCGAGTAGAGTGGCTAGTACAAGGTT
Organism: Osedax fenrisi; assembly: GCA_964019155.1. Lineage (NCBI taxonomy): Eukaryota > Metazoa > Annelida > Polychaeta > Sabellida > Siboglinidae > Osedax > Osedax fenrisi. Next base: position 5,517,899 of record OZ025239.1, read on the forward strand.
TAGGTTATAGGTTATAGGGTTAGGTTATATAGAATTTTGTAATCTATGATTTTAAATTCCACATAATATGTCTTGTATATATATTTGACATTACTTTCAAAATAATATACAGTGTACATTGTAAACTTTACAGAGTACATTATGTACTATGTATTCTAGGTACAGGTGTAAAAGGACTAAACAACAGGTAGTAGTAGACATACTATACACAACATACTAATGAGTCAAGGCACGTGTGTACTATGTATGCTAGGTACAGGTGTACTGAGTGCTAGGTACAGGTGTACTGAGTGCTAGGTACAAGTGTAATGTGTGCTAGGTACAGGTGTACTCACTGGATGGACTGGTGACGATGTAGGTGATGTTGCTGCGGGCACCTCTACTAGCGCTCCGAATCGTCATCAGACGCACAAAGAATGCATAGGTCGTAGCGGGTTCAAGGTCACCGATAACCATCGAGTAGGCGGGCTGGAAGTAACCGTCTAGGGCGTCAACGTCCTTGGTCTTCCAACTAGTGGTGGAGGGAGTGGGTGGGTGTAAGGAGAGAGAGAGGGTGAGGGAGAGGATGTAGGGAGAGAGAGAGAGAGAGGGAGATAGAAGACATAGGAGGGTAAGGGAGAGGGTGTAAGGGAGAGGGTATAAGGAGAGAGAGAGGGTGAGTGAGAGGGAGAGGGTATAAGGAGAGAGAGAGAGAGTGTGAGGGAGTGGGTGAGGGAGAGAGGGTGTAAGGAGAGAGGGAGAGGGTGTAGGGAGAGAGAGAGAGGGTGTAGGGAGAGAGAGGGTAAGGGTGAGGGTGTAAGGAGAGAGAGAGGGTGGAGAGAGAGAGGGAGAAAAAATTCAGCGGATGCTTCACATATGCAATTGTTGTTAGTGATACAGCAGTGTGAGGTATTGAACAGAGTCAGCAACGTAATCAGATTTTAAATCATTATAGTATAGATAAATATAATGTAGATATATAATGCAGATATATAATGTAGAGATATAATGTAGAGATATAATGTAGATATATAATGTAGATATATAATATTTTGTGAATATTGTTGTAATTTCAATAATATTAGTTAATTAAATATTGCATAGCACAACAAGTAACCAACATTTCGTTGTCACAGACCTCTAGGTTCATGTAGATCGTAAGGTTCCTCAACTCGCTGTGATAGCATTAGTAGAGGGGTAATAGCTGGGTAATAGAGGGGCGTATAGCAGGGTATGTAGTATTAGGCTAGAGTAAATAGTTGCTTAAAATAGCGGGTTAAATATTGCGTATTATATAATTGTATTTGTATATCGGTAAATAGTAGTGGGGTGCATAGTAGTGGGGTAAATAGTGGTGGGGTTAAATAGTAGTGGGGTAAATAGTTGTGGGGTAAATTATAGTAGTGTAAATAGTAGTGGGTTAATAGTAGTGGGGTAAATAGTAGTGTGGTAAATAGTAGTAGGGTAAATAGTAGTGTGGTAAATAGTAGTAGGGTAAATAGTGGTGGGGTTAAATAGTAGTGGGGTAAATAGTAGTGTGGTAAATAGTAGTAGGGTAAATATTAGTGGGGTAAATAGTGAATAAATGTCTATGACAAATTGGGTGTAAATCTAGGTACACAACTGTGCTGGTATATAGCTGTTGGTGAATAGGTAAGGTTGGTAGTTATGTGTATTCGTGAGAGCATAGCTGGATAGCTTGTACGGTACATTGTTGGCTACATTAGTGGCTACATAGGCTGGGTACACAAACGTTTTCCTATAGTAGATCACCCAGTTGTATATTTCGCGTTTGTCTCGATTGTGTTCGTCAATCCAGCTGACCAGAATGCTATTCGAGTTGATCGTCAACAGTTTAATCGTCATCTCCTGAATGAAGCCTATAATCGTTGGCGATCGTTGGTATTATACAGTAGCGGTTAGCGTAGAGTAAGAAGTTCGGAGACGATTTCACCAACTAATCACGTATGAATGTTCATATGAAAGATATTATACCCGACATTATATGATTAAAACAAATTTCATATTTTACATTAGCATTTTAATTTATGTATTTTTGATGAATATTATATAAAATAATACTCATCGTGAATTTAGTTTTAACAACATATTAGGATGATTAATAAATAACTCAGTAAATTAATAAACACTAGCTGCACGAATGCAAATATTTAATTTGTAATACATAGTATATCCAAAGATTTTCCGAAGGAAAGATATAACACTTACGCGAAATCGTGTAATTCGAATTTGTATACAAAATACCCTGGTGCCACCTATAGCGGGTTACTTTTAGGAACTATGTGTTGTTTATAATGTAAATTCGTATTTAACTATACACTTTTAAAATGTTAAATAATATGCTTTAAATTAATATTTATATGATGAAAACTAAGTGTTCATTACTAATATATAATAAAAAAATATGATATGTATGTTTTAAATTCTATAAGTATATATTTAGTGAGTAAAAGCTAATTTATATTGCATGTAATTTAATAGAGCAATGAAAACATTGTTGTATGCAAACAGATTCGAACCTAAATCTATTTCAGTGATTTCGATACTACTGCTAGCAGCGGTTGGGGATACTACTAAATTACGTTGCATGCATAGGGAGTGTTATATCTTTGCTTCGCAAAATCTTTGGTATATCTATAAATTTATCTTTTTCTACTATTATTTTATAATTATATACATTATATCGCATATAACAATTATATATATAAATTACTAACTATCTATTATATTAAATTATAAAATGTCGCTAAACTTAATTACTAAATACTCAAAATAATTATTTTTTATTTTATATATCTATAATAAATGTTATTATCAATTACATTTTGAATTAAAATATTATATAATGAATTAATTAAAATATGTTTTATTTAAAATATTCACAATATATAGAACATAGAAATAAATAATATAGTTGAATATTTTTCTGTAGGTATGATTATAAATGATAAACATTTACTTATTATAATTAATTAATTATGAAAAAGAATTAAAATTTATATTATTTAAATTAAATATTAATAAAATATTCAGACATATAAAGCTATATGTTTTTAATAAGATTGTTTTAGAATAATTAAAAAAAATGAATTACTACAAAAGTAGATACATTTTGAAAACATGCTATATTCGCTATACTTTGCATGTAACGTGATAAATAGTCGCGCATGTTCCCTTAATTAAGGTCATAAGTCATAGGTCACAGGGTTTAAAGATGGAATTGTTTTATTAAATAAACTGTCTAATTTGTAGTATTTTAAAATTAAATAAATTTGTATTAAGAAATAATGGTTGTATAAGAAAAGTACTTTTGTATATATATATATATAGAATATAATATACATGAATATAATATACATGCATATAATATACATGCATATAATATACATGCATATAATATACATGCATATAATATACATGAATATAATATACATTCATGTATATATTATATACATATATCAAATAAGTTGTGGCAACATAAATATGGAGAATACAACTGTCAATAGCGTAGATAACTCCGCCCCCAAGTGGGTGTCGACTAACAAGCCATGCGGTCGCCATTGGATACGGCGCTGATGTCAGCCGCCTCGTACGTGATACCCGTCCAACTGGTGAACTCCTTGATGACAGACAGACACAACCGGGGGTTGAAGTGGAAGAATACAGAGCCTTTCAAGATCTGGGGGCGCGTTAGGGTGTTAGAGACTTTAGCTTGACGCTTACCGTATTTACTATATCATATTAAGAGAATGCATTTCAATATAATCTATTAAATTGTAGATCCCTATCATGTATATTCTATCACGTGTATATTTATAAATATAAATATATATATATATAATATATTTAAAATATTGTATTATAATCTCTAATTGTGACTTATGAACTTAATTTGCATATTCTATTCCTACCGCAGCGATCGTGTGACATTCTGACAAGTGCAAGCTTTTAAACGGCAATAATTCTAATACAGAGTATATCAGATGTTATATTCTCATTATCAACATTTTTACACACATGCTGTGAACATATAAGAATTAGATATATACACTGTGTTAAGATAGTCAATTTGTGCAACACTTTTTTGCCCCCGTCTAAACCAACTCCGAGTTACCGACAATTATTATTGTATAGAAATAACTAATAAACTATTACAAATATATAGTTGAATATATATTTTAATTTATAAATGTATGCATATTTTAATTTTTAAATGATTATTAAATAATACGTATATTGATGTATGAATAATTGTAAGTGTAATTGTAATACTATATTATCTGTATACAATGTTAGTTGGTGTATTCTAGTGTATTTGTATGCACTGATCTTACATCCAATGAAAACTGTAAACAAGTAAAGATAATTTAAACGATCATATGATTTTTAAAACTTTCATTTCATTTGACCTTTCAAATTTATATAATGTATGCTATAATATACTTGTAGGCAACACATTTATATTATTATATATATATATATATATATATATATATATATATATATATATATATATATATATATATATATATATATATATATACATTTACATATTTATATTATAAATATGTCCAACTAGTTATAAAAAAATGAATAGAATACATGAATAACATCTGGAATATTTATAAAGTTTATTTCATAATTACGATAAATTATTATTTAACATTATGTAATAATTATTATTTAACATATGTAATACAGGATTTATATTAAATAATAAGAGTAATAAAATGTGTACTCAGTAATATTTATATAATATATATATATAGTTATATTTATATTATTATGACAATATAATTAATATTATGTGAAATAAATTTTATATTAAATATATATATATATATATATAACTTATTTTTATATTAGTATAAACACACACATATATATATATATATATATATAATTATATTGAGTATACACACAATTATACATGTTACAGTGTATAAATTACATAACATATAAATGATAAATTCATATAAATTATGACATAAACATGGTCATTTATAAATTAATTTTACTTGGAATAATTATTTTTCGTGTTCAATATTTTTTACAAAAATTATTCAACTTTCGTATTGTACATATAAAATATATTGTCTAGTATATAACATATATATATATATATATATATATAAATTATTCTATTTTGAATATGAATATATTATTATATAGAGTTTTATATGATTATGTTCTCGATGAAAACAATGATTAGAGATATAGTTATATAGGTATAGATAATTATATTTATTAGTGGAAGAAAATCATAAATATATATATATATATATATATATATATATATATATATATATATATAATGTAAACATAATACTGAAGAAACCATGGCACTAAAGGGGACGGCGTTAATTTCATTTGTTTTCATAATTATTTTACTTTCAAATATTAAAATATAATTCATTATCTTTTTAAGATGCTATATGATATGGCGTTCAAGATTAACTATCTATACATTATAAACTGTACAACGTATAATAAAAATTATTATGCAATACACATATTTAGAAGTTTATATATCAGTATTTTGTTTACACAATTTATGATGTTTGGTTCCATCGGTTGAACCGTTAGATAATCTTTATAAGCATCGTATAATGCATAGATAAGGCACTTATAATTAATCTTGAATGACATATACCATATTTTAAAGATAATGCATTATATTTAATATTTTAAATTAATATAATTGTTGGCAAAAAATGAAACGAACGTTTCTCCATTAAAAGTAGTCAATAAATACTTTGTTTCTACAACTACATTTTCAGAGTTAGAGCACCTTCTCTCATTTATATATTTACATGTAACACCTGCGATATCATCCATAGATACCCTTTAAATAGTCATATAGTAGTTGGTATAGTAGTAATAACCTTCAGTTTTGGATGCGTGGTTGTATCCCATAGATGTTCCAGATTCTTATTATCGAATATAACCACAGAGTGTCTCCTATTGGGAACGATGCATGTTTGTAATAAAGTCATAGGTCAGAGTAGAAAGACAATATTAATAATATATTATGATATAATACTGAAATGTATGTAACTCCTTTTAAATGAGGGTAATTATGGTGTAATAATACTTATTATATTAATAAATATACATTTTAATTTATACATAAATATATATAAAGATAAAACATATAAAGCTAAACAAAATAGAATACATTGACAACTAGGTTGCAATAATCTAGAATAAGTATAAATGTTTATCCATAAATATATATAAATATCTATAGATTTAAATCGATGATAATCGAATAAATGAATTATTAGAATAACATCTTCCTAAATATAGTAACACTTGACAGGCATTGTATCTATTTACAGCAATGACTCACCACGCTCTTTCCTATCAATGCACTACCTTGCTTGCCAAGTTCCATTCAACTCGATAATGTATACATTACTACCCGTAACAATTAGTTAACGGTGGTATATTACAACTGCGTTACATTCTAATGTCACGAGCAGATGAAGTATATCTAGCTTATTATCAAATTAAATGTAAAAATATATATGTTAAAAATATAATTATTACAAATATTATACTATATATATATTGTATTATTAAGTTGATTAAAGGTGATAAGCAAATATTACATTACAATTTTAAATAATGATTAAAATGAAGTTATTTTACAAAAGTTTGTATTGATTTAGGTGTCAAATACTGCATTGGTGTTGTAAAGATAATATATTTAAAGATTATGCATATAACATTAAATATTATTATAATTCAAAATAATGTATATTAACATACAAAATAAATAGTATAATAATGTAGGTAATATAATTAAAATATACATCATACAAGAAGGGTTTATCATATGAAGGTATTAATGTATTCAGTATTATTTAGTGTTTTTATCATATATCCAATTTGAATAGATGACGTGATATTATGTTAAGTTTTTATGTTTGAAAGAATAATTATGATTACTTTGAGTTTGTGAATTACTTAAAATATGTACGTGTGTAAAATAGGAATCAAGCCTATATATATATATATATATATATATATACATATTTACTTATATATATATATATATCGGCTTCAAAGGGACATTAGAGCCATATATGGTTATAAGTGAAAACTTCATCTAAGTTCCTGGATGGGATGAAAGGACTCCACCAAATAAAAATAAAAATAACAATAACAATATATATCTATAAATAGAAATATATATTATACATAATCCATATGCTAAATCACTCTCAATATTATTCACGTGTGTGTTCGGAGCTCGTTACTGGTGGTGAAACCTTCTCTTGTCGTTGACCATAACATCGTTACTGTTGTCGCCGCCTATAGTGTGCAGATTCTTCAGAAAGCCCAACGACAATAGAGAATCCGTTCTGATGACCTTCAGGATGCCCTTGATGATTATGATCTCAGACAGACAGTACTCGAGTTCCTTCACTATGGCACCTGGGGGGTTGAGTGTGCGCATCATTAATATGGGCTGGAGTACATCTTTAATGTAGGTTAGAGTACAACTATAAAGTGGGTTAGAGTACATCATTGATGTGGGTTAGTGTACATCATTAATGTGGGTTAGTGTACATCATTAATGTGGATATCAATAGTAGCATGTATATAATAGTAATAATCATCATGATATGATATACACTATTACACTTCTAAACCTTGTGGAACCCTAATGGAATCGAATATTATATCAAATATTGGATCGTGTGTCGCGCGCCATCGTGTGACATGACCTTATATGGTCTGTCACGCATCAATGCCTTAATGTGACAGAATATATGCTTTATGGTAATGGATATGTTTCACTAATGAAACATACAAAAACATTAGCTTATTACATCTCAATAATAACAGCAATTATTAAATCCTAAACAGCGTATAATCTTAAGATATTAGGCCCACTTTCAACCGACCAGTTATCATTGAATATAAATATACACCAGTTCCTCTGTATACATGTATGAATGATGTCCCGGATATAGGGCAATGAAATATACGCCTTCCAAAACATGTTCTAAATATCAGGCAATATTTGTAATTATAATGTTGTTGATGTGAATGCATTAGGCACAAAAACAAAGTGATAAATACTCCTCACGGCCGAACAATACATTAAATGACAAACAACAACAAAACTAGAGCGATACCCCCACCCCATATCATCTATAATAATGATGTTTTAAATGAATTATTTGTAATCGAGGTATTTGTTGTTGTGAATCTGATATCGGTGGTCTAATGTCAGTGGTACTGCGTTAATGCACTGCCGTATAATAACAACAATAATAATACTCTTTTATTGGAATCGCGCGTATATATATATCGAATACAATAGAAATCGAGGATATAAATGGACCACATTAAACAATGCTATTTCTTGAACTGGCTATTGTTTTCTAATTTTAACGTTTACACCGAAACCACTCACTAGTGAACTTTGCGGTATTTCGCATATTTAAGATATGCGTGTTGTATTAGTGTGACTATTAAGGGCGAGCAACGACAACCCTGTACTCGTTGCATGCTTTAGAAGAAATCATTATATAAATATCATTGTTAATTAATAGGAAAAAAAAATTAAAATTCTTCTAATAAATATTATTATTATTATTAATATTATGTATAATTAACAAAAAAGGACTAGTTTTCAAAGAATTAGCCTATAATTTTTTTATAAATAATATATATATATATATAGTAATAATATGTAATTGTTGTTATTAACTTAACGTTTTTATACAGGTTATGCACATATATTTAGAAATAAACACTGACAAAATTAAAAATATTATAAATAATATTATAAAAAAATGTAAAAAATAATAATACATGATATACTATAAATTAAAAATAAAATTATACATCATTACTATATAATGTATGTGAACACAATTGGAAACAATATTTATTTTGAATAAATCCAGTTCTAATTAAAAAAAAATTGACTATTTTATTGAACTAATAAATAATTTACTGAAAATTATAAATATATGTCATGCATATGTTCAAATAGAAACTTAAATGTAAAATATATATATTATTTAATTTATAGAAACTAACGTATATATCATGAGTATAATAATAATACAAAATATATATGAAAAATGAAATATAATGTTATTAAAATATATACGTCATATATTTTAATTTATAATTTTAGTGTCATTTTATAATGCATCTTTCACGAGTTCTATTCCACATAAAGAATCAGGTATGCATCATTTTATAGATGATATTTCAGTGTATTAATATATTATATACAAATTATTTCTATTTAGTTATTTAACTTGGTGTATACATATACCATTAAGTTAGTCATATACATTAAGTTAGTCATATACCTTAAGTTAGTCATATAACTTAAGTTAGTCATAGTTTCAGAGTTAACTAAGAGAATAGAGAAGCATATCATCACCATATTCTAGGTGGAATATTGACTATTTAGGTATAATGCAATTTAAAACCATATTTAAAAGTAAATACTAGTCAGAAAATTATACAGATTATTATTCTTGAAAATATAAAATTATAATTTTATATTAATTTAATAATTACCTGGTGTTGAATTTTTTAGATATAAAATTATAATTATAATTATATTTAAAGTGATGATTGTTTTAACATATTTCATTGCAAATAAAATAATTATTTATTTTTAGATTCATATAAAAAAACTAATCAATCATTGTCTGATAAACAACTTAATATAAGCATAAATTATGTTTAATGAACTTATAATATCTATTAATAGAATATATCAAATCAAATAACAAAATCAACAAATTTACATGAAATTATTCATTTCTATTATTTCTATTATTCTATTATTTCATTATAGATTATAATTTATAAAATATTAAAGTAAATAAATTTATAATAAAAAATAAATAAATACGAATAAAAATATAATATAAAAATTGTATAATTAGAATTTGATATACATTACAAACACAATCGTATTATTATAATATATATATATATATATATATATATATATATATAATTTATTTAATTAAGTGCATATTTTTAGATTATATAATTATATTATATGTAGTCTATTAATATATATTATAATTCATATGTTATTATAGTGCATATATTAAATAATAACTAGGGGCCTAATGTGTCCTTGTGTCACTTAAATGTACTGCGTTTTACATGTAAACAGATAGGAAAATAGTAATTTCACTATACATTATCTCAGTCAATATTTGGCTGATTAGCAATATTTTTTTGCTATATTTAGATTATATATATATCTATAAAATGTAATTATATATTTCTATATAAAATTCATTGTTAAAATTAGAGAAAATATATATTATTAATTTTAACAATGAATTTTATATAGAAACATATACTTATATTTAAAAAAATGCCATTTCATAGATATATAAAATCTAAGTATTTAGGAAAAAAAACGTTTGCAATCGGCCAAATATTGAATAATGAGAAGATGTATTTAGAGTGAACATACAGTTTCCTTATTTGTTTACATGTAAACGTAAGCTAAACTGACACGAGGATACCCTTCATATATAATAATGAACTGGTAATCTTCATCGGGAAATAAGTTAGCTGAGCTTTATTTCGACTAAATAACCTATTATTATTATTATTTTATTTAGACACCATTTAAATATAATATATATTAGCAATAGTGTATAGATAACCTAATATAGATAACCCTGATATATAACGACTAAACCTACAACGATGATAGAATGATACGTCACCTGACCCGGGGATATCAATCACTAGAGAGCCGTTGATAATGGCACACCCCTTCAGTAGCTGGGCGTGTTCGATGCTAGAGATAGCAACGGCATCACAAACTAAGAGAAGTGGTAGTTATAGTGGTAGTGGTGGTTATAGTGGTAGTGGTATAGGTATAGATGTAGGTAGTGGTATAGGTGTAGATGTAGGTATAGGTATAGGTATAGATGTAGGTATAGGTATAGATGTAGGTATAGGTATAGGTATAGGTGTAGATGTAGGTATAGGTATAGGTATAGGTATAGGTATAGGTATAGGTATAGGTATAGGTATAGGTATAGGTATAGGTATAGGTATAGGTATAGGTATAGGTATAGGTAAAGGTATAGGTATTGTCAATATAATTGACTACACAAAGGTTATGAATGACTGCTATTTATATATACCAGCACGCATGAAGTACAATAGCTTGCTTATATACGCGAGAAAAGGTGATTTATTCAAATAACGGTAAAGCCTATTCAAAAGCCCGTATGGATACAGGTCAAAGGCCGATAACGTACGTTTGGGGCACGGCAGTTTCGGGCACTTGACGCAAACGCTGGCGTTGATTTCGTCCACGTTGTAGCCCTGCGGACAGTAGTATTCGCACTGGCCGTTGGTCGCCTTATAGGCGTAACGCTTCTTGGACAGGAGACTCGCGTAGTTTGGCATCGCGACGCATTCGTCGGCGGTCACGCATCGTCGGTTTAGGTACTGCGAGACGGGGTGAGGGTTAGTACCCTGCTCTACGGATCTTATTAAGGGGTTGAGGAGGGTTGGGGGTGGGGGTTAGTACCACGCAATGCGGGGGGTGGGGGTTAGTACCCTGCTCTACGGATCTTATTAAGGGGTTGAGGAGGGTTGGGGGTGGGGGTTAGTACCCCGCGATACGGGGGGTGGGGGTTAGTAGCCTGCTATACGGATCTTATTAAGGGGTAGAGGAGGATTAGGTACTGCGAGACGGGGGGTGAGGGTTATTACCCTGCTCTACGGATTTTATTAATGGGTAGAGGAGGGTTAGGCGGGTGTTGGGAGTTTATTATCTCTCTACGCAACTAATTAATGGGGGTAGAGTGGGTAGGGTAGGGCGGGTGAATGGGGTTATCAATGTAGTTCTATGCAACTAATTAATGAGGGTGGTGGGTGGATGATAAGGGTTATTCAACCGCTGTCTATCTCGAGCGCGTCTATTTCGTACGGATCTAATGAATGGGGTGACGGCCTGGTGGGGGTGAGGGTAGGGGTTATTACTCGTTCTCTGACAAACTCTATTCGGGGAGGGAAATCAGTACAACGCGGTGATTATAGAAGTATCCATACCAGCGTACAGCACTGTCACGTTAGTGTGTGCAACATGTGCAGGCTCCTCTACGCTAAACACCCGACTATGAGAATACTGTGCTTGCCCATAATGCGGGGGGCCCACATGATTCCCTATCTATCTTATATTAATCATTGAATGAGCGTAGGTTAGTCGAATACCACATTGGTTATGCACAACTTTACATAGAGAGAGATATAGAGAGAGACATAGAGAGAGAGATATTAAGAATGCATGTAATAGCATGTATTGGATACTAATAGTAGAAAGTGTGATAAAGTGATATGTGACACTGGATGTGACACTTCATATGTGATAGTGACACAATTGATGGGAGAGGGGAGAGTACATGTGATGTGTAATCTCACAATGTAAGATTGCGTCTTAATTTAAACAAATAAAAGCTAATTTACATGTAATACTTCGTGTAATAACTTGTAATATATTCTAAAATACATGTAGTATATGATTAACTACATCTATTACTTGACTAGAGTTTTTCTGACAAACGGAAATGTCGCACTGTTAAGAATAATGCTTCAATAATAACACATTATTAAGAATTGTATAATATTTGATTACAAATTTTAAAAACTGCATTATTTATTTAATCTTATAATATTTGTGTATTATTCATGTATTATTAAAGTAATATACATGTAATATACATGTAATATACGTGTAATATACATGTAAGTCGATTACATCACACCGACCTCGTAATAATTCGCCGGACAATGACTTTGACACTGGCCTTTAAAGATGACACCTCGACACGTTATGCAATCAGAACTAGTGGGCCCGTTGCAGCCTCCCAGACAATACTCATGGCAGCATCGATACAACGTCATAGAGGTGTGATTCAAAGCGTTTCCGGTCGGATCCTTTATTGTGTTGCTTTCTGGGTAACAATATTCACAATTTCCGGGACATTCTGTAGGTAGTGTTAAATATCAAGTTAAAGGTTATAGGTCAGGATGTAGTAGTAGTAGTAGTAGTAGTAGTAGTAGTAGTAGTAGTAGTAGTAGTAGTAGTAGTAGTAGTAATGCCGCAGGTGATGGTAGGACACGTGTTCTAGGACATAACCTCCAACTTGACAGTGCTCCTGGTCCCAGCACAGATACTCCGAAGCATAGTTACTATTGATGATCTTACGCTTAGGACATACGTCCTTAGCGTTCACAGTTTTACATTGGTCGAGACACTCATCGAGATCCTGGCGATGTAGGAGGGGTAAGGAGAGGTAAGGAGGGGTAAGGGGAGGTAAGGAGAGGTAAGGAGAGGTAAGGAGAGGTAAGGGGAGGTAAGGAGAGGTAAGGAGAGGTAAGGAGGGGTAAGGAGAGGTAAGGAGAGGTAATGAGAGGTAAGGAGAGGTAAGGAGAGGTAAGGAGGGGTAAGGAGAGGTAAGGAGGGGTAAGGGGAGGTAAGGAGAGGTAAGGAGAGGTAAGGAGAGGTAAGGAGAGGTAAGGAGGGGTAAGGAGAGGTAAGGAGAGGTAAGGAGAGGTAAGGAGAGGTAAGGAGAGGTAAGGAGGGGTAAGGAGAGGTAAGGAGAGGTAAGGAGAGGTAAGGGGAGGTAAGGAGAGGTAAGGAGGGGTAAGGAGAGGTAAGGAGGGGTAAGGGGAGGTAAGGAGAGGTAAGGAGAGGTAAGGAGAGGTAAGGAGGGGTAAGGAGAGGTAAGGAGAGGTAAGGAGATGTAAGGAGAGGTAAGGAGAGGTAAGGAGGGGTAAGGAGAGGTAAGGAGAGGTAAGGAGAGGTAAGGATAGGTAAGGAGGGGTCAGGAGAGGTAAGGAGAGGTAAGGAGGGGTAAGGAGGGGTAAGGAGAGGTAAGTAGAGGTAAGGAGAGGTAAGGAGGGGTAAGGAGAGATAAGGAGGGGTAAGGAGGGGTAAGGAGGGGTAAGGAGAGGTAAGGAGAGATAAGGAGGGGTAAGGAGAGATAAGCAGAGGTAAGGAGAGGTATGAACAACAGGTAAGAAAAGGATCAACAGGTAAGAAGAGGTATTAGGTAACAATGTTAGGCAAACTTTGCAGTATCTTGTTACACTATATACATATATATATAAAATAGAGTTTTTTATGTTACATAATGCAATGAATAAACGCATTATATAATGCTATTAAATAAATGATATCTAGTAAACGTTCTAAATCATTAATTAGAAAAAAGGGTGTTACGAATTCAAAAGAATAAAAACTGTGATATATATTAATGTTTATATCGATATCATATATATATGTATATATAATAGTGGCATATCGAATATATGTTGTTGTTTATAAGAACTAGGCCAAGTAACTATTTATGTAAATACACTGGATTAGAAAAAAAACTAAATATATTATATACTATCTAATATATATTATCTACACATATGCATGTATATGAAGTTGATGATGTTGATGAGAGATTATATAAGTACATAGTACACATCCGATGTAGTAAGAATAGTGAAACATAATCCCAAAGAAGATAGATACAATAACACCGATAGTAAACAATACCCTATAGTGTGCATCGTGTACTAGTGGATATCAGTAGTGGATATTGCTCGTAGACATCAATAATTATATAGCATGAACTAGATTGATATGTGAAAAAGCATCAGTGAAGCATCAAATATTCAAGTTATATATATATACAGGTAGTTTTCTATAGCTATTCAATAATCACATATGTTTAGGTGTGTCAATAAGTCAATATAATATGTAAATATATATATATATAGATTAAATCGGTTATATAATGATAAGTGAATGACAGCAGTGAATGGAGGGAGGGAGGGAGGGAGGGGGAGAGAGAGAGTGAGAGAGAGAGAGTGAGAGAGAGAGATAGAGAGATAGAGAGAGAGAGAGAGAGAGAGAGAGAGAGAGAGAGAGAGAGAGAGAGAGAGAGAGAGAGAGAGAGAGAGAGAGAGAGAAAGAGAGAAAGAGAGAGAGAGATAGAGAGAGATAGAGAGATAGAGATAGAGAGAGAGAGAGAGAGAGAGAGAGAGAGAAAGAGAGAGAGAAAGAGAGAGAGAGAAAGAGAGAAAGAGAGATAGAGAGAGAGAGAGAGAGAGAGAGAGAGAGAGAGAGAGAGAGAGAGAGAGAGAGAGAGAGAGAGAGAGAGAGAGAGAGAGAGAGAGAGAAAGAGAGAGATTAATCGTATTATATATATAAGACTAATTATAAGTTATATGAATATAAAACATCAATGTTTCGATACCTTACTGGTGAAAGATAATTAATCATATGCAGTCAACATATATGTGTGTGTGTGTGTGTGTGTGTGTACATTATTATACTCATATAGATAGCATAGTCATGTTGCTCTATATAGAGGCTTATTATGTTCAATTGTGTTATTGGAATCAAATGATCACAAATGGAAATTTAAATTTATTACTCACCATTATTATTTCTATAAAATAATGTATATATATACCATATTATTCAATGGTTTTAACCCTGCATTATATTATTAATATACTATCATCATCATCATCATCATCATCATCATCATCATCATCATAATCATCATTATTAATATTATTAACATTGAAGTAACACTTCTGATAGGCTACAATACCCAGACGTGTACACATACATACATACATACATACAAAGCAGCGAGGAGAAGGCATGTGTATGTGATCGTGGGTAGGCTTAGCCATTAGGCTGAGGTGAATCAGTAGTAGATGGGGGTATGTACCAGATCTAATGAGGTGGTAGAGCATTGCATGGGGTAACTGTGGGCCACAGTGTGGGTGTGTGGTAGTGCCATGATGGGGCTCTGATGACATCTGAATTATTACAGTACTATGACATTACTACCACATTATTATTAATATCATATATATATATATATATATATATTTTTATATATATACATATATATCAAATTGACATTAATAATGATATGATCGTATTATTATCACTGTACTAATTTGTATAAATATATAAATATTATAATGAATTGATTAGCGACAAGCGCTATTCTAGAACAATCTAGAACAATCAATAGATCGACGGTTGTTCACCTGACCGACACTAGTACTAATGGCCTATAGCTAATGGGGGTGGGGTGGGGTGGGGTGGGGGAGGTAGAACAATAGCTAGCGTACGCCCCAGATCTAGGTCACCAGTGATTGGTCATTGTCACATTACGATATGGAAGCGACGACGAAGAAGTAAACATCTTTAAGAGCAGTCGTTGTAGTATGTCTATAGACTAGATTACTGAAGTAAGTATCGACTTGAAGCGGTGACTCGTAATTCAGAAGTTCGCTGCCTTAAAATAGTATCTTATCGCTTGATTTCGTGCACAGTTCAGCACGAGCTCGGCACGAGTTCAGTACAAATTAACTTGAATCAGGTGCCAGCTCTACACGACTTGGGGTGTAAAGTTGGACACATGGACAGTCTACCTTTGTATTGACGCAATGTATCAACTGACTGTCTATCTGTCCATGTGTCCTGCTACAAACCCCACACCCTTAACACACGAGTTCAACACACTCTAACCTTATTCTTTCGGCCGGTGATATCTCCGGTAACGAGGATGTGGCTCCAGTCGATGGAAGAGATGTAGCAGAGGTTGAAGTTCTTAGTGAGGGAGACGTCGCCCCGTAGCACAGTGGTCAGAGAACGCAGCCCGATGGTCTCCAGATGGGGGTTAGAGTACAATACCAACGCGTAGTTGTAGAATAACTGTAGGCGGGGGGGGAAGGGGTAGAGGAGAGGAAGGGGAGGAAGGGGAGGAAGGGGAAGAAGGGGGCAGAGGGGAGGAAGGGGGTGAAGGGGGACAGAGGGGAGGAAGGGGAGGAAGGGGAAGAAGGGGTAGAGGGGAGGAAGGGGAGGATGGGAGAGAGTTAAGAGAGGTCGGTGAATTAGAGATGTGTGTGTTCGAAATTATAACGATTATAATTAATAACGATGTATTCGAAAAGAAAAATTATGAACGTTATTAATAGCAGATTTATTTAGAAACTGAGTGAGGGATATTCATATTTCAATGATGAAAATATTGTTATATCGTAGAGTAGATGTAGCTACTCGATATAAATGATACATTCGTACGGCTAAACCTATTACAAATTGTGATTTACAATGAATTTAAAATGACCGAGATTTATTCATCTTTTGACGGAGTAGAATATAGTAACAAGATATAAATGATGGTGCACGTCATAATCAATGTATGGGCGGCAAGCTATAAACTAGAGTGGACGAGGTATACCCTACATGGGGTGGGGTGGTCGAGGGGTATAGTACTAGAGGGGTGGGGTACCAACATTTTGACCGCGTATCACTGCCAGATTAGGGAACATATCGCTCAGCGTGGACAGGTAGAACATCTTAGTTACTACCAGGTAGTCGGTTATCTCCCGTAGCAACGGGAAGCTGAGCTTCTTGAACTGTTCCTTACTGACCTGTGATGAGGTAGGCGGTTAACAGGTGGCACTAGTGTAGGTAGCGGTAGAGGTCACGCTAGTGTAGCAGTAGAGGTCACGCTAGTGTAGCTGTATAGGGGGCGCTAGTGTAGCCGTATGGGTCAGGCTAGAGGTCGCGCACACTTACCGATTGCATCAACTGGAAGCTGAGGAAACCTTCTATCACCGTACAGTTCTCGAGTTTAGAAAAGAGATGTTCATGTCTTATAATCATTGACATACATACTGAAAGTAGTGGTAGTAGTATAAGTATAGGTAGTTGTGATAGTAGTAGTAGACATAGTAGTAGTAGTAGTAGTAGTAGTAGTAGACATAGTAGTAGACATAGTAGTAGTAGTAGTAGTAGTAGTAGTAGTAGTAGTAGTAGTAGTAGTAGTAGTAGTAGTAGTAGTAGTAGTAGTAGTAGTAGTAGTAGTAGTAGTAGTAGTAGTAGTAGTAGTAGTAGTAGTAGTAGTAGTAGTAGTAGTAGTAGTAGTAGTAGTAGTAGTAGTAGTAGTAGTAGTAGTAGTAGTAGTAGTAGTAGTAGTAGTAGTAGTAGTAGTAGTAGTAGTAGTAGTAGTAGTAGTAGTAGTAGTAGTAGTAGTAGTAGTAGTAGTAGTAGTAGTAGTAGTAGTAGTAGTAGTAGTAGTAGTAGTAGTAGTAGTAGTAGTAGTAGTAGTAGTAGTAGTAGTAGTAGTAGTAGTAGTAGTAGTAGTAGTAGTAGTAGTAGTAGTAGTAGTAGTAGTAGTAGTAGTAGTAGTAGTAGTAGTAGTAGTAGTAGTAGTAGTAGTAGTAGTAGTAGTAGTAGTAGTAGTAGTAGTAGTAGTAGTAGTAGTAGTAGTAGTAGTAGTAGTAGTAGTAGTAGTAGTAATAGTAGTAGTAATAGTAGTAGTAGTAGTAGTGGAAGTAGTAAAGTGATAATATATATATATTTGTAGTAATAGTGTTATTTATACTGATAGTAATAGTTGTAGTAGCAGTGGTGGTAAAAAAAAATATACATTTTTATTAGTTGTAGATAAATTAACAAAGAATAAAAACAATGTCCTACAGCTAATTAAGGATGCATAGAAATATTTAATAATAAAATAGCTATAAATATATATATATGTTTATAAATTCATAAATCATGCATATCACTGTATGATCTCTATCAGTTCATTAGACTGTATGATCTCTATCAGTTCATTAGACTATTAATCATGGTACACTATGACTCATACGCTATGACTCATACGCTATGAGTAATGCTGCGTGTAATGTAAACAGATCTCAGTCAAACTCTCTGGTAGCTTGTAAATTAATCAATGAAATGCTACTGCGACATCGACATCAACATGTTATGACTTATTTACACGCCGATGCCTGCGCAGCCTGTGCGAGTGATGCGCTTGTTAATACGAACAGCTACCTTTTAGGCTAGCGACGATGATTACACTTAATATATGTATTATAGTCGGACTTTTCGATAGAATCGCGCGCGTATTTTGATTAATCTCGTGACTATCGCCGATATGGATTTAATTTGTGATATTAGTTATAATTTAATAACTTATCGCGCGTGAATTAACGATGTTTTAATGATGATGATGACTTCCAAACCGAATTAAACCTCTTATTACGTAGAGTGACATAGGAACAAAGATGTCATCGATTAATGATAGTTATTATGCGATATATACTGCGCGTATCTATATATATATATACATAAATATACGTACGGCATACCTAAATATGTTTCATATATTAAATACTATAATTGCATAACATCGTGATCTCTCGACGAGTTCTATTTATAGACAGCGTACTACGGGCGCCTGGAACACAATGTGTTTATTATAAACACGCGCGTATCTCCGCAGGGTTTCCTTGACAACCGGGCAACGGTGTTCACTATTAATTAATATTCATTAGTGGCCGATATGTGTATACGAATAGATGAAGAGCGTTCATAATATAATCTTAGTTAAATCTTAGTTAAATCTTAGTTAATAAAGTCATTCTCAGTGGAATAATATCTTATTTAATTAAAAATATAACTGATAAATATTAATATTACTAATAACGGGGACAGGACATACGTTCGCTATGTCTGCAATGTTTGTACGCCGCCGAACTAGACACTTTTCAGTGGTATATTTATTATATTTCAATGATTTTAATCAAAGATATTTATTTATTTGTAAAATAAAAATATGTTCATATTTTAAAATTTGTATTTCTTACACGTAATTCACTAAAAATACAGATTATTTCTAAATTACGTGTTAATTGAAACACGTTTGCTATATTATTTATATTTACATTCTAAATAATATACTGTGCATATTGAATATGCCATATTCATAATATGAAATCAATATTAATAACGAGTTTAACATCAAATTAATGATATTCTCCTGGACTATTATGCAATAGGATAACATCATTCAAGCGTAACAAATTAAGTTTCCACAAATATATGTCAACAGGCGTTCATGCTGTAAGCACAACTTAAAGATGTTAAAATAACACACGTATCTCGCTTGACGGTTATAAGTAGTTCATAATATCATTAATATACATACGTAAGTTATTGATATAGTCGATAATTGTCGTCGATAATTGTATAAATTGTATAAATATAATACAAATATCAAATATGATATTGAAATAAAAAAAAAGACTATTCAAATAATATTTTATATAAGAAAATTAATTAATAATTATTAATTAATTTTGATTATAATCAATATACATACACACATATATATATATATATATATATATATATATATATATATATATATATGATTGAATCTCATTATTTTACAACATACAATTTCTACAAATATGTTGATTCCGATTAAAAACGAATCGTTCCTAAACTTTCTATAAATACATATCACATATTAAAACGTTTAATTTTTATCACAGACTGTAGACCAAAGAACATCGCATTATATTACTAGTAGAGCGTATACTCGCACGTAGGAAACACGTAGACATTAATGTATACATAGGAATCGGACATTGTCACTTCTACCAATAGTACTTCAGATAGTCTCGTATATATATATATATATATATATATATATATATTTATATATATATATACATATATATATATATATATATATATATATATATATATATATATACGTGTGTGTGCATATATGTATAGAGATATTGTTAAAGTAAACAAAATAAAACTGTTCCTCTTAACCTAGCAAGCCCATCTAGTATACTCTGTTAACAATGGAATATGTAAACATCTCTGCAGTTCAGCAATCAATACATGATCAATACACCACACGTGAATGTCGTGTGCGTGTTCACTCATTTCTATGTAATAGGTCAGATGTATTAGGTGATGTATGTTAGCTAATCATTTAGTTGATATAAGTTAATCATTTAGTTCATATAAGTTAATCATTTAGTTCATATATATATATATATATATTAGTTAATATATATTAGTTAGTATATATATATATATATATATATATATATATATATATATATATATATATATATATATATATATATATATATATATATATATATATATATACATCATAATTAAGTTAATAATTGATTTCATAATTTAGTTCTTAATTTAGATATAATTCAAATATGATAATGAAATGAAACAAATTAACAACTCTCATATAATTGATACTCCACAGCTAACAGTAATAGCTTCATAATAGCATAAATAATAGCCTCAAATGATTACATTGTGCTATTATGTTGCTATTACTATTAGCTAGGTCTTTATAAATTCAATTATATAATAAATGACTGATTTAGCTATTTCTTTATTTACTAAATATCATCACTTGAATACATTCCGTATTAATGTCAAATTATATTTGAATGTTTATTAGAAACATATTTGAAGTATTCATTTTATATTTAAATTGATAGTACAAGCACATTTTAGAAGTTTACATTTTTAACAAATTTTGAAACTAACAAATAAATAGTTGCAAATATATTATTTATAATTGACATATAATTGTATATTAATAAATTATAGATATAAAAGAAATAAAATTAATTCGCTTTTAAAATATAAAAAAACGATAACTATAGGTCTTGCAAACTACTTTTAATTACTTAATAACTACTTTATAACTACTTAATAACTTCTTGATAACTACTTAATAACTACTTAATAACTACTTAATAACTACTTAATAACTACTTAATAACTACTTAATAACTACTTAATAACAACTTGATAACTACTTAATAACTACTTGATAACTACTTAATAACTACTTAATAACTACTTAATAACTACTTGATAACTACTTAATAACTACTTAATAACTACTTAATAACTACTTAATAACTACTTAATAACTACTTAATAACTACTTAATAACAACTTGATAACTACTTAATAACTACTTTATAACTACTTAATAACAACTTAATAACTACTTAATAACAACTTGATAACTACTTAATAACAACTTGATAACTACTTAATAACTACTTGATAACTACTTAATAACTACTTAATAACTACTTAATAACTACTTAATAACTACTTAATAACTACTTAATAACTACTTGATAACTACTTAATAACTACTTAATAACTACTTAATAACTACTTAATAACTACTTAATAACAACTTGATAACTACTTAATAACTACTTAATAACTACTTAATAACTACTTAATAACTACTTAATAACTACTTAATAACTACTTAATAACTACTTAATAACTACTTAATAACAACTTGATAACTACTTAATAACTACTTGATAACTACTTAATAACAACTTAATAACTACTTAATAACAACTTGATAACTACTTAATAACTACTTGATAACTACTTAATAACTACTTAATAACTACTTAATAACTACTTAATAACTACTTAATAACTACTTAATAACTACTTAATAACTACAAGATACCACTGGTTACATTGTATATTTCACCACATTACATTAATAATCTCCTGAATATACTTGAATCATTATGTACATTAGTACTTTGTTTACACTTGTAATCTTACGTCATACGATATCAACATTATCAACATTATCAACAGTATCAACAGTATCTATTTCCCTAATTTAACTCATATTTATTATATATTTAATATAGCATCATAAAAAGTCTATAAAATGTATACGTAATGTAATATATATATGTTTTGATGAATTTTAATAGGATAAAGTATTTTGAATTTTAGTCTTTATCAACACATTAAAATAGAATAATTATTAATATATATATATATATAGTAAATATATACCAAGAATATTAATAATAATATATACTTACATTATAAAACTATGTAACGTAAAATATACAGATATCATAGGTGTACATAATTAAATAATGATATCTATTAATAACATCTATATATTTACACCATCGATATAAAGAAAGTGTATAAGCAATTTACGCACCCATTACATGTAAAAGATAGACACAGAATGGCATTTTTATCAATACATTAATAAAATGGCATCAGTGATTTTGATTGGATATTAGTCATATTATATATGTCAAATATTAAAACAGTAGGCTTTTCGTCTAAATAGATTAAAGTGACTTCTATCTATATCAATGGATTTAGATTATAAATATCAATAAAATAGTACGATATCTTCAATTTAAATACACAAAATTACGAGGAATATATTGATATGGTGTATTTTAAATATATAATTTTATTTTTAGTATAGATAGTACATTAAAATTGGTAGTAATTATCAATATATATGTATAAATAAATATTAATTTTAAATAAAAAGTAGTGGGCCAGGTAGGCTGCGACTGCAGCACCTCTATCACAAAGTGCCATACACTATATTCAATTGATTATCCACTTTATCACCATATCAATGATTTACACTCGACAATATCTCGTTAATGTCATCAATAAAAGCTTTCATAATTAAATATCAATATTTTAAATTAAAATTTATGAGACATATGTATTACAAATATATATAGTTTATATGGTGATAAACATTTCCTATGTCGGATGTTTCGTATACTAAATTCTAACGTTTCGTATAATAAATGTCTCGCGGATATGTAATAGTATACTTAGTATATCATAACAAATCATGACGTACACAACGTCTGAAAATATTATATGAACCATCTGAAATTCTTATACGATATATCTAATACGAAGCGTCTGGCATTCTTTTAGATTATATCTGATATTCTAATAAATCGTAATCGCTATAATAGAAATATTTCGTTGATCGTTGAACGACTGCGTATTAAGTAAATCGGGTATTTATAAATACTCGTATATTGTAAAATCCGACGAGATGAAATTCATAGTAATATTTTATTACACGAGCAGGGGGGCACAGTTTTTAATATTCGCTTCCTATCGTTATAAAACTTCGAAAGTGTTCCGACTATTTTATTTGTCCGTTTAATGTTTTTCTTTTATAATGATTACAATAATAAAATGTATCTTATCTTATCTTAAATAGCAGGTGTCCTATGCCAGATGTTTCGTCAGGTGAATATGAAATAAGAACACGAGATGATTGCAATCATTGCACTAGTACAACATTATACGTATGCGTAGATTACAGGAGTAGTAGTATATTATAATAAACCACGCAATTATAAAGATTCACTGATAATACTACTGAAGGAGATTGTGAACAGACACATCCTGTTTGTGTGTGTGTGTTTGTGGGTGTGTGTGTGTATGTGTGTGTGTATGTATGTATGTGTGTGTGTGCGTGTATGTGTGTTTGTGTGTCACCTATTATACGCTATTCATTTTCTTGTATTGTATTTTAGAAACAAAACATTCTTTAAATTATAGTTATTATATGGGTCATTTGAATAAAAATGGCTGCACATTTAATAAAATAATTAATTATAAGTTATCGATATATATTATGTATATATATATATCACTAATCTGTAATATTAAAGGGAATTTCATACCAAGTCAATTCATAATAAGTAATTTCGTACCTAGAAAAAAGAAAAATCGTACCATGTGTATAAGTCAATTTTATTTTTTTGTGGGTACAAAATGACTGATATTGTTATTTAACGGTATTAAATTATAATATAAATAAGTGCCGACTACTAAGTTAATATGCTTGAACTAAGTTGTATCTATTATTTGTTATCGTATATTTATATTCTTTGTATATTATAGATAAACTGATACATCGATATATATTCTCATCGAAAAATACGTTCATTATCGTAATAATTATAGTAATACTATTTAATTGCGTTTAAATATTCAGTATTTATATGTTTAGTTACTAAACTAGTAGTATATTGAATATTCAATATCGCGCGTATGTGTTTGTAACGGAGATATACAGTACGGTAATCTAATAGTTATAAAGTTATACATATGTATCTAGATGATCGAGTGTATGCAAATATAAACGGGTGTCGACCACAAGGTTATCTAGGTTTACTAGGTTTAATCAAAAACAAAAAAAATAGGAATATTTTTGAACTTTCAATATTTTCACTGCTTCAATAATTAGTGAAGTAATTTATATATTAGATTATTATGTTACAATCGTAATACATAATTATTATTAAAATGTATAGTTATTACTATATTAATATTATATGTTAACGATTCATATATGAAGATATATTATAATAAATCTGACATTAAAATTAAAAATGAGATTATACAAAATATATTTTATTTTAAATAGGAAAACACACAATTTTACGAAAAACAGACATAAAACTCAATAAAACATTACAAAATATATTCAACGTTTGTCATACTTTTGCCAACTTTGAAAACTGGTCCCAGCCATTTCGTACCAACAAAAAATTCAATTTGTATCATTATTTGTATAATTTGTACCATATATAATTCATAAATTGATTTTTTTTTGTGTTACGAAATGACTTTTCAATAAATAACTGGTATTTCTGAAAATTATACAAAGGAGCATATAGAGTATAGTGGCTTGTAAACTGATATATGGCATAGTTAAGTTAGAAGGTACCATAGGTTAATATAGGTAGTGTACTTATAAATATTCAGGATGATTTATTAAAATTAAACAGTATTTTCTCACAATATTTTTCGTATTAAATTATTTAATTTTATAATATATATATTATAATCATTATAATAATGTAAAATATCAAATAATCTATACAAATAATTCTATAATAACAAGTATCATACTTAGTATGGTAATAAACTTAATGATAAAGTAAATATATACGCAATCATTGTAACAATGAAATTCAGTATGAATCAATTAATATTAATATTTTATAAAATTATTGATTACATTTTTCTTAATTAGTTAATAGAAGAATTTCCTATAATGAAATAATTATACATATACTATATAACACACCAACCATGTTCATTCGAGAGTAATGATCCGTAACATATGCATAAAAAAGAACTTAACAAAACAACGGAGTTAATATATTTCATTTTTAAATACATTTCATATTTTCTGATTAAAACTATTATGTATAAAGGAATATTTAATATGCATATTTTATATTTATAATATATAATAAATATTTGATTATATCTAATTAAATGAGATCATTAAAATGCATAAAATACCTGGTATTTATAAAAAAATTTAAAAATTAATAAAATTAAAATAATTTTATTTAAAATGTATCACTATGATTTCGTACGTATAATCGATTTAATGTATTGAAATATAACTATTAACTTCTACTATAATTAATATACGCATGTAGATATGTATAAACCATATATAATTATAAAATTCGTTTGATATGTTCAAAGATAAGCACTATTATTAGACTAATGTTAGTCTGATGATTATATAAAAGTTAATTTATAACTGATTTAGTGAATATATAATCCAATGTTGTATTGATTTCAAATCGTTAAACTTAATATGAATATTACATTAGACATAAAATTCCGTATTTATATTTTTTTAAATATACGATGTGATATAAACAAAAAATATATAAAACAATATATTACATGTATTATAAGCGTAAGTTTATATTAATAAATGATTTGTATACAAAAATGTATTAATGTTTGATTGGATATTAATAAACTAGATAATAAGGTAAAATTGGATTTTAAATTAAATTAAATAATGTTTAACTAATATTAGAATCCTAGAATATTAATATTATTATCGGGTATTAATATTAAATAGTAATTATTGATATATTATATAAATTATATGGGTAAAGAAAACGTATAACAATATGTATAAGAAATTAAAATATTATTATAAATTGAACTATTAAATTTACCTATAGAATATTAATGTTCTATATAATATATATATATGTATATTACTTGTTATACCCATCATTATTAGAATCCTAGAATATTAATTGTATTCATGGTTTTAATACATGTATTACTATTAATAGTAAGTATTGTTAGATTATAATAGATGTTAGGTTTGAAGAAAACGTATGGTCATTTTTATAAATAATTAAAATATAATTCTAAATTTAATTATTACCTATAGAATAATAAATTCACTATATAATATATATAATAATATATAGAATATATAAAAATATATCTATTATTATTATTATTAGTATTACCTATGTATAATTTTACGATTTGTTATATAATCTAGAAATTATTATATATATATATATATGTATATATTGCCTGCAGGTTATACCCATCTGTAATAGAATATATTAAATTATTATATTATATTATAATATATATATATATATATATATATATATATATATATATATATATATATGTTGTCATTTATGTTTACAAAATACGCATGTGTAATGTAGTAATGTATATGGTTTCTCCCTGGTTTCACATTTATATTTTAGTAGGACATGTGTTGTTATAACATACTATACCTAGTATGTTATAGTATACTTACTATATATATATAGTAGGCATCTAATAACAATACACCCTAACCTCGAGGTTATATGAAGTATTGCTATGTTAAACATATTAATATATACATTATCTTAGCTATCTACTATGTATTATAGCGACCTACTATTATATAATATGATATACTATATCCTATATCCCCTATATCGGTACATTATATTAATTAATATATTCATATATTATAGTCCGTTAATGGAGTATAGTGATATAAAGAAAAGTTAAAGGAAGTAGCCTATATTTCATTTATCAGAATTTATTATCTAATCTAGGGGAAAGTAACCGAATGCGGATACTCAGAAACCATAAATCCTATACAAAAATATATAATGAATAAAATATTCATAATTAAATAAATTGTCTAAAAAAGTATTTTGTAATTGTTAATTATTCAAAATATTGCTGATATATTCAATAAACTGATTTTTTTTATTACGTTTTTAAATTTATGAAAAAAAATGTCAACTTAAAACCTTCTCAAGAATATATATATAAATGTATCGATATAAAGTATAACACTATATTATTAAAAAATAAAGCATTCTAAAAATTATATATATAATTTCTATATTTGTTATAAAATATTCATTAAGTTATAAGCATATATATATAGGTCATATAGGGGAAGTCTCCGATTACCGACCCCCTCCTGATACCGACCCCCCTCTCGTATCTCAGTAACTATATATAATCTCTTATAAGATATATAAAAAAATGATATATACATGAATTGTTAGCAATGTAATGATAAATATGAATAAGTGTATTGTTTTACAAAATATTCAATCCTAAAATTGTTATTTGATCAAATGTAATATTATGTTTTTACTTTTTAAATATTTGAATAATAACTTTTTTTATATCATTGTAAATACTTTATTAATTAAAAGAAAACTTAATACTTAGAATAATATTGTAGATCATTAAAAATAACTATTAACCAAAATATCTTAATTATTGCAACCCATATGATTTTCCTAATACCGACCCCTTAAATTATCCTAATATTGACCCCATGTGATGTATAATATCAAATCAAAATAGATCAGTATTTTACTTTAAAATATGTCATAAGTGTTGTGTGTATCATTGATATAGATTTAGGATTCTTGATTCCAGTTGATTATATAGGACCTACATACTGATTGATAAATAAATATTAAATAATAATATACACTATTTTAATATAATTACTATAAAGTTTAAATTTAAATTTAATATTAACCTACTATTAAAACATAAATTCAATAAAAAATAAATTGCGTGTATGTTATAATTAATTATATTTATGTATATCTTCTAATTTATTGGATATTATAATACTACAATTATTTATACCATGATTATTTTAGGGGGTCGGTAATAGGAGAAGGGGTCGGTATTAGGCACATGTATCCGATTACCGACCCCCTTGTTTATTCTTGTAAATATAATTATATCAAAAATTTAAAATAGCCACATTATTCATTGCCATAATATTACCCTAATTGCAAAATTTCAATTAAATATATTTAATATTGAATAAGTTATTACAATTAATCATTTAGGGGTCGGTAATCTGAGACTTTCTCCAGTGGGGTTTCCGACGGACACTGTCATTATTATAACACAGGGTATCCATATTCGGACACGGGGACCGAATACGGACACCCCGTTATCTATTGAATACAAATATTAAATAAAATTTTAAAATCAAAATAATATATATAATCATATAATATTAATATATTGTAATTTTTGAATACAAATGACAATGAGTCATAAAATGTTAAGACCATTTATTGTTAAAGTGTCCGTATTAGGTTACTTTACCCTATATAGAAATTGGATGGATGATATATTCGAATACTATATATAGTATCTGTAGACAGAGTATTGCTCTCTAGAGAGAGCTCTTCGTCAACTTTTAGATATTTATATCACAGACTTTGAGAGGGGTTAATGGCCCCTCAAAGTGATCGATATAGATCGCACTAAATCTAGAAAGTTAGCGCGAAAACCCGAAATATACCCGAAATAAAACTGAAATATACTAATGAATATTTATTTATTATAATCTGTATATGTATACTGTACCTATTGCTTTTTACTACATATGTATAATTATATATATAAGACATATATGTGTTTTTTTACCATTGACATGTACTCAATACCATTTTTTACCTTATACATTCACTGAGTTATACATGGATTTTTTATATTTAAATAAAAATCTACAGAGTTACATAAATGGATTAAATCTATACTTATATATATATATATATATATATATATATATATATATATATATATTAAGATGTAGACTATATAATAAATCGTAAAATAATACATATATGTAAGACATAATCGATATATATATAGTATATATACTAATATGAACCTCACGTACTTGTAAAAACAGTATATAATCTATATATAGTCTATAATCTTAGATTAAATCTATAGATTATATTATTCAATTCAACCTAATATATACATATATTAGAATACTTATTATGTATACAATAGTATTACAATACGTATATTATGTGTGTGTATAATAAATAAAATATCTGAAACATACCTAATATAAATATTATGTTTACACATGCACATTTGCGAATATTACATGGCTAATAATCAGGGCCGCGGGATCTTAAAGGGGTGGTGGGCAAATTAGGCAGTTACCCATACAATATTATGAAAATTAAAGAAATTAATGATAGGACAGAGTGGAGAGACTCTTTTTTATACAAAAAAAATATACTATATCTATATACTAAAATTAAACTTCATGTACATTGTACACGTATACGCGTATACACGGTGTACATATATGCATTCAACAAGTTTAGTATAATATAATTAATAAATGGGATACATCATATTTCTCAACAAATGTTCAGAAATATTTTATTTACAAATTAAAAAATAAAAATATGAGACACTTACCAGTGGTAATTACAAACTTAAGTTACCACTTTACTTTTTAGTAATCTCATAATATACCAAGGTGCATGAATATACTTAGATTTATCTAATTTAAAAAAACACATAGTAACAAACTAAATATAGTTTATTATGACTTCAAAAACACATGGTGATATAGGCATCATTAGATAATATAAAAAAAAAAACAATAACAAAAACAAAATAAATAGAAACGAATAATAAAATAGAACGAATTACAATGATTTAAAAAGACATACAGTATACGTTTAAACAATGAAAGTGATCATGTACAACGAATATCATATGGCAGTGAATTCCAGCGTTTCGGATTTTTGTATTGTCACTATATACTTATTTTATTTATACATGCATGGGCTTATTATAATTTTAGATAATTATGGATTCATGGGGCATGATAAATATAATATATATATATATATATATATATATTATATATATATAATATATATCGTGTGATATCCTCCACATTAATGTTATATCGCGTGATATCCCCCATCAGTAATGACTCATCACTCTATATTTAACCCTTTAAGCACCGCATACATAGGTCCGGTTGTTAAGTCATAGGTTGATACAAATTATTCAATAATTAGATTATATAGTTTAAATAAATTATTCTATGAACTTTTACAAATAATGTCTCAATTGAGTAATTATTTGTGGCAACAATGGGGCGAGTTAATTCTCCCCATTGTTGGTGGTTCAATTCTCCTAAATTCAATTTCAATTACATTTTTTGAGGGGTTTTTAAAAATGGTAGGTATTAATAATTTTTTATTTTAAATTTATTAATATCATACTATATAAGCATATTTTATTCATATAATATATAAATGTTTAATCGTATATTATTTTATTTTATATTGTATATTGATTAAAAGTAATTCTAAAACATATTTTTATTTTTCAAATAAATAAAATTCATGAAAATATTTTAAAATAATATGTTATTTCATAAAACCTTATCCTTACTGGGTTACTAATTATGATTTTTATGAGTATTGAAATATTATAAATACGATGTTTTTCTGATGAATCAGATATAGGTAAACGTTTATTTTCTTTGAATTTGATTATTGTATGCATTAGGGGAAAGTAACCTAATACGGACACTTTAACAATACATGGTCTTAAAATTGTATGACTCATTATTTGTATTCAAAATTTATAATATACTAATATTATATGATTATAGATATTACTGTGATTTTAAAATTTTATTTAATCTTTTAATTCTATAGATAACGGGGGTGTCCGTATTCGGTACCCATGTCCGAATACGGACATCCTGTGTTATGATACAGACTCCCTTTATACCACTATATAAACTATATATTATTGATGAATCAATCAGACAAATTACAATTATATTATTTATAATTAATTTTATGAATAATTTATTTTAATTTAATTAGTTAATAATTTATTTATTTTTATTATTTTTTAATTATACAATTTAAGTATCTAAATAATAAAACAATTAGATTTAGCTTTATTGATGGTATTAATATTATAATTCACGCGATTTGTATGAAAATCAGAATAGTTAATAAGCTGCGCGCTGATTGGTTATAGGGTGTCCGTATTAATACATCTAGAGTGTCCGTATTAGGGACTTTTATGACCTCTAGATATGTGCTTATAACTTAATGAATATTTGATAACAAATATAGAAATTATATATATAATTTGTAGAATGCTTTATTTTTTAATAATATAGTGTTATTTTTTTATATCGATAAATTTGATTATTCTTGAGAACGTTTTAAGTTGAATTTTTTTTTCATATATTTAAAAACGTAATAAAAAAATCTATTTTGAATAATTAAAAAATAAAAAATACTTATTTAGACTATTTATATAATTATGAATATTTTATTCGTTAATAATTTTTTTTGTAGGATTTATGGTTTCTGAGATACCGAGAGTGTCCGTATTCGGGCACTGTCCGTATTCGGTTACTTTCCCCTGCTACAACATTTCAAAATAAATTATTAAAAGCATGTTTCCAGTTTATATATATTGAATACGTTTTTTATTAGAATTAAATATCATTCAGATATATTGTAACTATAACTGATATTTGTAAAGTATTATATTGATTATAAATTAAGAAATAAAGATATTATATATATAGAATCTATATTATAGATGCATAATAGTAATTAAACCTAATTAGTAATTTTCAAATTAATTCTTTTCAAAATATTTAATTTTCTCTATCTACATTAAAAAAATATGTATACAAATGTGTATCTTCTCTTAGTGTAGATTTTACTTTAATTTGTCTAGTTTATGTATAATATACATACATACATAGTTCCTATTCAAATAGGATTATTCTGCTTTATAGTTTTCTTTTAATAATAATTATATTGATGACATTCTGTAAACAAATGATTACATTTTACAACAGACTATTACCAATCAGGCTATAACCCCAGGCTATAACTCGAGGCTATAACCCCCGGATATAACTCGAGGTCATATATTACCTATAGGAGGTATCGCTATTATGGATATAGATTATATTTATATTTATTGAAACGGTTATTATTTATAGATATATACTATCCTACAAATAAATGTTTGCAATTAACCAACTAGTAATCAATTAACCTCCATGCAAATTAATATTTTAATCCATATTTAAAGAGATTACATTGGCTAACAATTAAATTTCGAATCATATTTAATGTTCTTTTACTAGCCCACAACTCTCTTCACCACAACCAACCTTGATATATATATCATCCTTAATTTCTATTCCACCAATAATACCTATCTCTCTGTTCCACTACTTATTACCTTTTATATCTACCCTCTAAACTATATCTACATTCCACCAATATTCGTGCATGGCATATATCAGTCTATTATCTATAGAATAAACTATTGTTTATGATATAGTTTAAACTACGCTCTACTCAATCCACTAACTCGTTAAAATATCTATTAAAAACTTATTTATTTACCACTATATTTCCCTAATCTCTATTTGTATCACTATTTATAAACATATATTAATGTTAAGTACTTTCTGTATTCCCATTGTTCTTTATAATTAGTTATTTTATTTTGTTTTCGTTTATGTTCCGTATTAGGTTATACTATTGTTTTTACTTTCGACGCTCGATTGATCTGGCACAAAGGGTCTTTAAATAAAATAAATTATTATAGATAAAGTATCAATACTTGCTAATATATGGATTTATAATCCGTATGTAACAATTGGATTGAGTGTCACGAATACAATAATCGTAAATATTATTAATTTAATGAATGAAGCATTATTATACTTATATCAATGATATTTTCCTTTCTCATATCATAGATAGACATAGATAGACATACACACACACACACACACACACACACACACACACACACATAGACATTGTAATTGGGTATTATCCTAATTCAATGTCTATGCAATGAATTGTTGACGTTTATTTTTATTATATAATTTATTTCTATTTTCGATTATTTTTTGTTTATTTTTACAGTTTATTTTTACTCTAAAACGTTTTAATTACTTTAATTTTGTAATTTCGTATTATTCTTTGTTTATTTCACTAACGTTTGTTATCGTTAGCAAATATTTATACTTTATACTTTCGATTAGGGGAAAGTCCCCGATAACCGACCCCCTCTCGTATTTCAGTAACTATAAGAGATATCAAAAAATAATATATACACGAACTGTTAGTAATTTAATGATAAATATGAATAAGTATTTTGTTTTTAAAAAATATTTAATCCTAAAATTGTTATTTGATAAAATGTAATATTCTGTTTTTACTTTTTAAATATTTGAATAATAACTTTTTTTAAATCATTGTAAATACTTTATTATTTAAAATAAAACTTAATACTGCGCATAATATTGTATATCAATAAAATGTTTATAACTATTATAAAAATAATTAAATTTGAATAACTATTAACCAATATATCTTAAGTATAGCAACCCATGTGATTTTCCTATTACCGACCCCATGTGATTTATAATATCAAATCAAAATATATCTGTATTTTACTTTAAAATATGTCGTAAGTTGTTTGTGTATCATTGATATAGATTTAGGATTCATGATTCCAGTTGATTATATACATACTGATTAATAAATAAATATTAAATAATAATATACACTATTTTAATATAATTACTATAAAGTTTAAATTTAAATTTAATATTACTATTAAAACATAAATTCAATACAAAATAAATTTCGTGAATGTTATAATTAATTATATTTATGTTATCTACTATTTTTATTGGATATTATAATACTACATTATTTATATCACGATTATTTTAGGGGGTCGGTAATAGGAGAAGGGGGTCGGTATTAGGCACATGTTACATCCGCTTACCGACCCGCTTACCGTATTAGGCATCCGATTACCGACCCCCTTGTTTATTCTTGTAAATATAATTATATCAAAAATTTAAAATAGCCATTTTATTCATTGCCATAATATTACCCTAATTACAAAATTTCAAATACATATATTTAATATTGAATAAGTTATTAAAATAATCATTTAGGGAAAATATTATTTCGAATATATATTTTCTTAAATAAATGATCAATCAATGCATCATTTGTATTAACATCGTGTATCGTTTCACCCACAAAAATAATGTAGGTACTTAACTAGTTAGTTATTAAGTATGCGTGATTTGAGGTGGGCGATCTAGTGTAACTAATTTGAATCCATCGACCGTTATGAGATTACCTATATGATATAGGCTATATCGAATGTAAAGGGGTCGACAGTCCCATATGGGGTTAGTAGTCAATATCTGTTATGTATAGTTTATTGAAGTGTCTAAATTAGAAAAAAAAGTGGACTAGTTTAACCACCTACAATAGATCAGTAAAATAATGGAGATGTTGTAAATAATATACAAAAATATATAGGTAAATTATAAGTAAGCTACTATAAATAAATACAAATAGAAAAGTTTATTCATATATTTAGATAGCCTTGTTCTAAAGAAAGTGATTCAGCTATAATCAATAATATATCCAATTAGCAAATAAATACAAATAGAAAAGTTTATTCATATATTTAGATAGCCTTGTTCTAAAGAAAGTGATTCAGCTATAATCAATAATATATCCAATTAGCAAATAAATACAAATAGAAAAGTTTATTCATATATTTAGATAGCCTTGTTCTAAAGAAAGTGATTCAGCTATAATCAATAATATATCCAATTAGCTTATTTAATTCTGTAAATATTCTATTTCAAAATAAATTATGAGGACAATTCGATCCAACAAGGGAAAGACGTTTTTTTATTATTGGTATTGGGAGTGTATACACTTCTATAGAAATTCTATAGAATCGTAGAAATCGATCACATGATTTATACACGTCAACTTGCCCTTTATAGATATGAATCCAATAACTAGGTCGAATTGTAAGTCAATCATATCATCATATAATTTGTATCTATAGAATATTTACCTCTATAAATGTACCTCGGGGATTTACATCTATATAGTATACTATATAGGTGTATACTATATATATATATACAATGCATTATACACGTTTTTTAAAGAATGACCTTTGAACTTTTTCTATATGATTAATAATTACAATATATAAATAATGTTGATTCCACATCATATTGTGAATTGTATCAAAGATTTTCCGAAGGTGAATGCTTCGCAAAATCATTGATTGTATTCAGAATAATATATATTATTTTACTCTCATCATTGTGAAGCTAAATCTATTTCGGAATGGTTCGGTAAGTCATTCAATATATATGTAGGTAAGTTAGGTGCACGTCTGACAGATAACATGATATCAAGGACATGTCCTTGATGATATCATTGTGTAGCTCACTAAATATACGTAATCTGATATTAGTCATATTCTATATATATATATATATATATTTATAAATAATTTCTTAAATTAAACTGGGTAATATCAAAGCCCTTGGTAATAGGGCTTTGGTAATATTATGTGATTTGAGAATAATCTTTGCACAAGTTACTAAATTTAATAAATATTAAACAAGATACTTGTTCTTTTGATGGGAACAATCTTCGATTGAACTATATACATTAATGTAATGTATATAGGTATATATATATATACGTATTATTAAATTAATAAATTACAATACATATATTAATATATAGAGTAATATGTATACTAGAGAATATGATAAAATTATAAATCATTAATTGGAAAAAATTGTTCAGAATGTATTCATTCCCTCGATATCTTTATAAAATAAAGACACGAACGATCTTCAATGAAAAACAACAGACGAGGTCTGTAGTTGATCAACTTCACGCTCAGAAATGAATACTGTGAATCGTCATCACAATTTTTGGTTCGGTATCAGTTTTATCTGATATCCTGGCGAAGCATACTATAGAAATGATCCCTAAAAGTATGATCTTAATTTTTAAACGGATCACAAAATAGTATTATAAAATAACTATTTTTTAAAATAAATTTTACTACAAAAAACCGTATTATATATCATTTAAAAGATTTTTTTAAGAAAATGTTTCGTAATATTAATAGAACTATAGTATATCAATATTTCAATAAATTGATCTTAATATATAATATAATATAAATAATGATTATTAAATAAATAAACTATAAACATAATAAATATACTATACGCAATATGTATTATTAGAATCTTTGAAATACTATATGCCTAGACATTTGAGTCCTGTATATGAGTTACTTCACTTATGTGTATAGACACACTGTATACCATAGCTATTGAGTGGAGTTCTCACTCTAATGGCTATGGTGTATACTATTGTATATAATGTATACTATACACTGTATAGTATATAGTATATAGTATACATACATAATTATTTGAATAACTTGAAGTGAAGTGAAGTCACTACTCATATATAGGACTCATATGTCTGAGTATATAGTATTTCAAAGATTCTAATAATACATATTGCGTATAGTATATTTATTATGTTTATAGTTTATTTATTTAATAATCATTATTTATATTATATTATATATTAAGATCAATTTATTGAAATATTGATATACTATAGTTCTATTAATATTACGAAACATTTTCTTAGCAAAATCTTTTAAATGATATATAATACGGTTTTTTATAGTAAAATTTATTTTAAAAAATAGTTATTTTATAATACTATTTTGTGATCCGTTTAAAAATTAAGATCATACTTTTAGGGATCATTTCTATAGTATGTTTCGCCAGGATATCAGATAAAACTGATACCGAACCAACAATTGTGATGACGATTCACAGTATTCATTTCTGAGCGTGAAGTTGATCAACTACAGACCTCGTCTGTTGTTTTTCATTGAAGATCGTTCGTGTCTTTATTTCATAAAGATATCGAGGGAATGAATACATTCTGAACAATTTTTTACAACTAATGATTTATAATTTTATACTTATAATATATATAGTAATCTATACATTAATATATGTATTGTATTTTATTACTTTTATAATGCATACATAGTAAACAGTGTACTATACAGATCTAGGTATATTATGTATATAGTTAATTATATATATATATATATATATACATTTATATATACATATATATAGTTAATTATATATATATATATACATGTATATTATACATTATATTAATGTATGTAGTTCAATCGAAGATTATTCCCATATATTGATAAAATCTCTTGTTCAATACTAATTAAATTTAAGTGAATTTTGCAATGATAATTCTCAAATCACATAATCTTAATTTAAAAAAGTTATTTATAAGTTTTTTAAACAAATATATATATATATATATATATATATATAGTATGACTCATCAGATTGGGTATTTGGTGAGCTACACAATTATATGATATTATTAGTGTTATAAATTACTTTATAGACTACAACTTTGTAGGCTATAACAGTTTCTTAAATATATATTATACAACATTATAATACCATATATATATATATGTATTTATAATGGATTATTAATATGATTTTTATATTATATTCCTTATCTTATACACCATTCTACACTTTATCACTTTACAATAATAATGTATAACTTATGTTAACATGTATTTATATACTATAGTATACATTATATACATTATAATGTAGGCAGACGTACGACGTCGTGTACTAAAACTACCTACATATATTGAATGAATTTCTGAACCATTCCGAAATAGATTTAGCTTCACAATTATGAGCGTAAAATAATATCTATTATTCTGAATACAAGTCACAATATGATGTGGTATCAACATTATTTATATATTGTAATTAATACTCGTATAGAAGAAGTTCAAATGTATTTATTTTAAAAACCATGTACAATCCCAGCAAACAGTAAGAGCAGCATAATAGCAGCATAACAGCAAATGCTAGAGCCTCAAATGTTTACATTGTGCTATTATGCTGCTATTAAATGTCTATTATGCTGCTATTATGCTGCTATTAATTAGTAATGATATTATGCTGCTGTTATGCTGCTGTTATGCTGCTATTATGCTGATATTATGCTGCTATTAATTTTAAATGTCTATTATGCTGCTATTATGCTGCTATTATTATAATAGCAGCATAATTATGCTATAGACATTAGACATTAAAGCAATAGACATTACAAATTAATAGCAGCATAATATCAGCATAACAGCAGCATAATATCATTACAAATTAATAGCAGCATAATAGCACAATGTAAACATTTGAGGCTCTAGCATTTGCTGTTATGCTGCTATTATGCTGCTCTTACTGTTTGCTGGGATATACTGTATATAGATGTAAATCCCCGAGGTACATTTATAGATACAAATAATATGAAGATCTGATTTACCTACATTTCGATCTGGTTCTTCCCAGCAAACAGTAAGAGCAGCATAATAGCAGCATAACAGCAAATGCTAGAGCCTCAAATGTTTACATTATGCTATTATGCTGCTATTAAATGTCTATTATGCTGCTATTATGCTGCTATTAATTTGTAATGATATTATGCTGCGGTTATGCTGCTATTATGCTGATATTATGCTGCTATTAATTTTAAATGTCTATTATGCTGCTATTATGCTGCTATTATTATAATAGCAGCATAATAGCAGCATAATAGACATTTAAAATTAATAGCAGCATAATATCAGCATAATAGCAGCATAACAGCAGCATAACAGCAGCATAATATCATTACAAATTAATAGCAGCATAATAGACATTTAATAGCAGCATAATAGCACAATGTAAACATTTGAGGCTCTAGCATTTGCTGTTATGCTGCTATTATGCTGCTCTTACTGTTTGCTGGGTTGTATTCATATCTGTTAAGGGGCAAGTTGACGTGCATCTAAATCATGTGATCGATTTATACGATAGTGTATACTATACACATATATTAATTTGAATTAATAAGTGAAGTAACTTTAATACAAGACTCAAATGTCTGGGCATACAGTATATCAAAGATTCTAATAATACATATTATGTATAATATATGTCCAAGGACATGACCTTGACATTTCCTTAGGTTATGTAATATACCGTATATTTATTATTGGAATAGAAACATAATAGCAGCATAATATACATTTAATGGCAACATAATAGCACCATGTAAAAAGTTGAGGCTATTAAACATTCTGTTATGCTGCTATTATGAGGCTATTACTGTTTGCTGGGGTATATTAAAATATACAATAGTACTGAGGTAATATAGGTATAGCCGCCGGAACTAGTTTTTCCCAGGGGGGGTTTTAAGAAATAAGTATAATTTATCAACTAAATACTAGACTGTCATTATTTTAAAATATATCTTGTAACATATAATAGAGTACAAATTATGATTTATTTTAAATGTTAAAACATATAATTATAATTATACTTAGTTAATTAACAACATATGAATCCCATAATGAACATATCTAGAATATTTTAAATAAATATGTATATTATAACAAGAATAAATCCCAAAATAGTTTATAAATTTATTATGTTATACTTATAAACAATTTTGTACAATTATTTCTTTGGCAAAATTCTTTTATAAATTTATTGTTGTCAATAGAATCTAATATATCCTGATGTGCATTGCAGATAGCCAATATGTTTATTTTTGCTGTGTGATTTGTTACCTTCCCAGCAAACAATTTATCGACGCTTTTGGACACTTTTGAGAATTTATGGGCACTTTTTCGACGCTTTTGGACGCTTTGATTCCGAATCGATATATTCGTCGCTTTTTCGACGCTTTTGGGCGCTTCAGTTCTCAATCATATTGAATTCGTCGCAAATTCGACGCTTTTGGACGCTTCAGTTCCGAATCATATTGAATTCGTCGCAAATTCGACGCTTTTGGGCGCAACAGCGTCCAAAGTACAATAGAATACTTCGACGCTTTTGGGCGCAAATTGTCATCAAAGCGACGAATTAATTCCGGAACTTTTAGGCGTATGGCATCCAAAAGCGTTGAATATATTGTTTGATGGGTTAACCACGTCTTCAATCTTCTTAACATTAACATTAACATAGAAAAGCTTCTCTCACAGGACACTGGCGTAGGTTGTACCATCAATAGGTACAACCTAAATTGATTAATTTTGTTGTTTCTATAAAAATAATTAATATTAAATTAATAAATATATAAGATAATATATATATATATATATATA
The DNA here is from genome assembly GCA_964019155.1 of Osedax fenrisi. Lineage (NCBI taxonomy): Eukaryota > Metazoa > Annelida > Polychaeta > Sabellida > Siboglinidae > Osedax > Osedax fenrisi. The sequence goes on from OZ025239.1 coordinate 5,558,907, forward strand.
TATATATATATATATATATATATATATATTCTATATATAAATATTATATAATATATATAAATATTATATAATATATATATATTAGTACATACCTAAAATAATTCTTTTAGGCAATCTTTTGCATTGATCATATTCCCTACTGAATCTTTTAAAGATTGAGAATTGAAATTTCAATGGTACCATATGGTTCTTGAACATAGGTAGTTCGAGTTTTAAAGCTTGAACACTTAATTCAGTATATTTATTTATCTGAAAAATTAATAAAATATAAAATATAATATAGAATATTGTATTTGTAATATAGTAAATATTCTATATTATTTTTTATTAATTTTTCAGATAAATAATTATTCTTAATTAAGTATAATTACTTCAGCATAATCAAATATATTTGTATTTAATAATGACAATAATAATTTATCATATGAAATTTTACTTTGATTATTTTTCAAAAATCTTTGATTTAATTCAGTAATAAGGATATCATATATTTCAATGTGTTCTTTTCTAATGTTTTATTATTAAAAAAATATTAAATAAATAGATTATTTGTGTACAACCTCAGTATAATATTGATATTATTGATGTCGTAATAAACATTGTTTTCTTTTCCATTGCCCGCGCAACACCCTGATTTAAAAAATAAAATATTTTTTTTTTAATATTTTGTATATAATAATCATAATATTTGATTAATTCTCTTTACAATGGTATATATCACAGTGCATAAAAATACTTAAAAGTGACATAAATAAGCATTTATAAATACGAGCTGAAAAATAGTTCATATAAATATGATGATTTTTTCTAATCTCTAATTTTTAAAACGTGAATATCTCTGAATTAAAAAAAAACTGTTACCATCTATGTTTGAACCACTTTCGATTATAGAAATACATATTCAAATAACATGAAATTTTCACAGTATATTAATATTATGTTACTCTTCATATATAACTATATAAAACTAATACATCACTAATTCAATGATATATAATATTTTTTATATTTTATTGAAATTTCTTACATATTTTTTTATCTAGAAATAGCTAATATGTTAGTCCATTTTTAATATGATTTTAATAATCTAAATCTTATAATCGATAGTTATATTTGTAGATACATATTAGTTATATAATATATAAAAAAATCAGTTGATATTTTGAAGTATTCATAGATTGAATCTATTTTTAGTATTACATGATTTTCCTATCTCCACCATGTTAAACTCATGGTGTTGCGCTGGCCCTTAAAAAGTCTAAAAATATTTATAATTACAATTAAATAATATTATATATATATATATATGTATTAATATATGATACAAACTTTGATGGAATTTTACGTTTTCTAGGAATAAGTAATGGTAGCAAATATAGATTTTCAGATTATTTTAAAATCTTTTCTAAATAAATGTGACAATTCATTCGTTTGTTCCTACAGTATACTGTATATATACTGTGTCGATTAACATATTAATGAGTAAAACAATATCTTCATAGAAAGTAGCCTTTGATCCAATTACACTTATCTAATGAAATATATTTTATAACTTTTAAAATAAATATATAAATATAAATTAATATAATTAATATAAATATATATTTATGTAATCAAGAATAATTAGTATAAGCTATAAGTAACACTAACCAATTTTTCTAATAAAGTGAATATATCAAATGATATATTTAATGAAATATATGTAGGTAGATGTTTCTAGTAGAGTATTCTTATATGAATATGCTTTGGCGATTAGTTCAGTACTATTTACGCTTGCCATTATCAGTTTTTCTAATGCATTTATAATATATAAATAGTTATTTAAGACTGCTGATATAGCCTTACATCTGATTGTCCATCTTGTAGGACACCTTTATTTGAATCTGGTTTTATCATTATCAATAGATTGGTATAAATTGCTAAATTTTCCAGATTTGCTAAAAAGAACACCAATATTATTCACAATGGATAGAGAACCAAGTAAAGCTTTACTTTGAGCAACAGATTTACAAACACGATTTAGGCGATGAGAACTACAATATGTGTAATATGCCAAAGGTTGTTCTTTTTGTATCAGGGCGTGTGTTCCTTTGTATACAGCTGACATAGTAGACGCTCCATCATAACATTTTCCACGTAAATTAAACATGGACAGACCGATACGAATATTGGTGTCTTTCAGAATATGTGCAATAGATTCGCTAGTACTTGATGTAGATGAATAAAATCCTATACATTTTTCTTGTACATTTAGATTTTCATCAATGTATATAATCACAATCGATTAATCGATTCCTGATTTTCCAAAGTTATATCTTGGGTTCCATCGCACATTATAGAGAATGGTCATAAGAAAAATTCTTCATTTTACCTAAATGGCAGGGGGGGTTTTAGGTATCAAAACCCCCCCATTATTTTGCCAGGGGGGGTTGCAACCCCCCAAACCCCCCCTGTTCCGGCGCCCATAAATATAGGTATAGTTATAATTACTAGGGTTATGCTATAATATTTGATTTAATACTTGCTATAATTATTATATAATAATGTCTTATATGATAATACTAATATAAAACAGGGAAATCATTATCTTATAATTATCTTATAATTGTCATAATTAATTATTCTCTGATAATGGTATACTACTACTAGTAGTAGTCTACTAGACTATTATAATAAATACAGTATCCTAAATACTATTTAAAATAATAATTATTATATTATTAGAATTATTATTATAATTTAATTATATTATTAATATAATAATTATAATAATACATTACATTAAAACTTGCAAATTACGAATGCATTATATTAAACTATGCTCATTAACTTGGTGATTTATCGTAAGAGAGAATCTCCTGAGTATCTCAAGAGTATTAATCACACGCATTTATAGTACCAGTAGTAGATGGTAAAGTACCAGTACTCTAAATCTACGATTAATCAGGAGTTAATCGATTTTATATTAGCGATTGCGCCAATCTAATAAACACTCGAAGCTAAACGGTAGCTAAGCCCGTGGTCTTTGATAATAGTAAACAAATTCAAATAATAAATAATACGATGCATTCGTAATTTACGATATATATATTTTAGCGATTATCGTATAGATTTAGTTCCTTTTTCAAATATTATTAACTATATTTACTAGTTAATAAATTAATTTTAGCGTTATATAATTTCACGTAGTATACATATGTTACATTTCTGAATAAATGATTCTTAGATTCTTCTTAGATTGAATCCGTAACTCAGTCACTAAGTTAGTGACTCACTAACTTAGTAAGTTACTAACTGAATATGTCGGTGACTAATTCTCGACGTTCTAACAATACGAATACTACCACACTTTTACAAAGACGCTCCACTCAACAAGAAATCGCCGATAAGAAAGTTTATAATTTACTAACTATATTATATAGTATAAATATTTATATTGAATATATAATATTATAATATTTTAGAAAGTATAACTAAACTATTTAGTTAATAATAACTGTAGTATACTATCATTATATATATATATATATATATATATATATATATATATATATATATATATATATATATATATATTATAATTTAGTGTACTAATTCCATCCTGAAGTTAGCTTAATTCATTACAAATTCTCACTTTATAGGTAACTATTTCATATTAGAATATATAAAAAAATCTAAATTTTTATGTAATTGTAGTCATAAAATTAAAATATATTATCATCATTAAAGATTTAATATTCGGATATTTTCAAAATAATAAAAAATACATATTATTATTTTTTTTATTAAGCATACTTTTTTTTAGAAGAAACCTATTTACATCATTAACATCATCATTTGAGATTTATTTTATACTATCTACATTTTAATTTATTTTGAGTACATATTATATATATATATATATATATATATTACTAATAATATATCTGCTATTTCATATTCAGTGGAATACTTTTGTATATCTATTACGTTAGTCTTTTTGAATATATAATAAATATGTAGCGAGCATTCGTCCTGATATCCGCGTACTTTTACTTATTAGCTTGAAGAGGATGAATACATGTCGGCAGCTATCGGTGACTTGGAGTGGCTGAAACAATCGCTGAAGTCTCGGAGACGCAAATCTTCAGACATTTCCTACGATAAAAATGTTTCTTTATATCTTTATATATTATTAACTACGTAGAACGTAGAAGTATATATATATATATATGTATCTAGATTATAATATCAAAATAAGCATGATTAGCAGTAACTCAACAACATATCATTTTCTCATAGTACGGATAAAAAACTATTATTTTATATAAATAATATATATTACGGAAACGAATCGCGAGAGACGGCGTTCATCGTGAAACATATCGCCTCGTCCACTAAACGCCTAACTCATTCGATTGTGAATACCGCTCGCGTAAAACATAACGAACATCTTTATCTATCTGTCTAGTTTAGAACATTGACAACCGATATCAATTATCTCTGTATTAGTGGTACGGACGCATATAGAAATATAAAGTAGGCAAAACGTAAACATAGGCAAAAGTAGGCCACAATAACATACGGGCGTTACGTTAATCCACGACGGCAGTAATAACGAGACACCGAGATGCTCGATATTACGCTTAACCTCACCTAGGTGTAATAGAGTGGTATTTAGCGTTAAGAGCCGCATATATATCACGTCGGTTATACTACAATACCCATCTACCCCCTTACCCTCTACCTACCTACGTACTAGAAGAACCTGCGACTATTTGGTGTGTATATATATATATACTATTAGCTTATTGCTTATTTCGGGATTGTTGTTTCCCGGATAGTAAAAGTTCTCCAAACATCACGGTTCATCATAGCTACTCTCATCTCGCTCACCGGTATACCAGTTTCGCGCTCCAGATTCCTGACGTAGCTTTCTGGTGGCCTTCCGTCTTCTAGTTCCATGAGTAGGTTCCAAAAGAACTAGGTCCGAAACAACTTCATCATCTCTAAGTAGGCAATGTCCAGCAAACTTTTAGAATCGACGTGTGATCTTTATAGATATTTATATCTTCTATAGCCCCATACAGTACTTCATTAGTACCTTTCTGAGACCAATGTACTTTAATATCATTCGTAGAATGCGAGTGTATATCCACTATATGTGTTTTATATAAATGATTACCTTACCTGTATTACCTTCATTACCCGTTACCTGTATTACCTATTACCTGTATTATTATTACCTTCATTACCCGTATTACCTTTACTCAGGGTTTAGCATCGGTTCACTTGGCGGCGTTGCACGGTCGTATCGACTGCCTCGTCTGGTTGCTAACGAAGCGCGACCTCGCGGTGGACACGCCCTCTCAGGTCGGGTCGTGGACCCCGCTTCATCTGTGTATCTCCAACTCTACGGGGCGGAGGTCGTTCGATTGTCTGAAGTTGTTGCTGAAAAGGGGCGCGAACCCCGGCAGGTAAATCGGTCGTGGTAGTGGTCGTAGTTCAGTTTATTAGTACCGGAGTCGGCCACGGCATCGGCAGCACTATATAGTGGCAAATAGCTAACTATATAGTGCTATGAGTGTGAGTGCTATTTGATTTTAGGGTGCAAGTTCTGAAATAAATGTGGCCAAAAAAGTGCGAATATGATTAAAGCGCGAGTTCTATTTATAGAGTAAATAATTGCACATTATATAGCACATTGTTATAAGGATATTCTTAATATAAGCGCACACGTATAGCTTCTGAATATCCTTACGTATATTAATTCAATATTCAGTAAATAAATATTCATTCATGTGTATAAAAGTATCCCTTAACGTAATAGATCCTACATCGAAGTTATTCTCTATCTAACAATAGACGCGTACTTTACATACATTATTAGCACGTCTTCGATAATAACTATATGCTCGGCTATAACTGGTAATCTTCGTAAATCTGAAATCTTTACGAAATGTATATTATTTAGGATTAAGTATATCTTGTTTCGTTCACTTTACAGGTTAACATTAATCAGTTGATATATTAGCTATTATTACATAACGCAATGCTTACATTATTATATTTATAAGAGAACATTTAACATTTTTCATCAATATGCCTTTATATTTTCATATTATACATTATTTTAAAGAACAATCTATATCTATAATTAAAATATTTATTTATTATTCTATATGAATACAGATTTTCAATAATTACTATTCGTCTCGTAATTCACGTTTTGAAAGATTATTATTAATAATCTGTTTACTATTTCAGCAAGAACGACGATCAGATAACGCCTTTACATCAGGCAGCCAGTGAAGGTCATATTCAATGTTTGAAGGTCAGTTCGATATTATTGCCGGCAAATCACTGAATTCACGCTATATCTTCCTTATAAGGCATTAATCACTGCAGGAGCCGACGTCGATGCAGTAGATATTAGAGGTCAAAAGGTTAATGTAATTTACTTTTCAATTAATATTTATATTATCGAGGGTGTTTTATATTTGAGCCTGTACATTTACTTTATATAATGAAGAGGAATTATTTCCGAATATAAACAAAAATTTAAATATATACCTTCGAATAATTGATTATAATTTCTTCATCGGTGATTTGATGAAGCCTTACAATTCAGTCAAATTTATCGTTTACATCTACGCAAAATGAATTAATATTTAGAATTTGTATCGGCGATTGTACGATCGTTTATACGCAGCATTAAAGAAACTAATCGTTAATTAAAATATAAAAGTATTATTAATTAAATAAGAATTGTTTACAAATAACTACAGTACATAAACATTTCTCTCGATACCTATCAACTAGAGGCGCTGGAACGATTTTCTATGTAGGGGGACCAACCAATAAAAATAATGTTTGTTGTAAAAGTGGGGGTCGCGGACCGATACATATGAGGTGCCCCTAGATTGTAAAGTGGTGTTGACATACCCCCCGTCCCCCCCGTTGCAGCGCCCCTACTGTCAGCCAATAGCCCTTAACGATAGCTTAACACCCGCGCACACCCGTCAGCCGATAGATCTCGCTAAACTGTGGAGCCGTAAGACCTGCGCCCGTATACTAGCCGCCGAACAGTGGTACAAGGACAAAACGGTGCTCTGGAACCAGCTGAAGAACATGAAGAGATTGGACATGTCGTCGGCTCTCAAGGTCACCCATAAGGCCGCGCTTCTAACGAAGTAGGGTTGAGAGGCGCGCGTCTATCTAATAAAATAATAATAATAAATATTTATTAGAAGAAAGTTGTACATTTTTTTCGTATGAAGTATATAAATTAATTATATTGTTATATCCTCTAAAGGGCTTCAGATAAAGATCAATATCTTTTCTATGCTGTCGCCCGAATATCTTAGCCTATCGTTTACATTAGTAATGTTTAAACTGTGCCATATCACTGTAAACATAAGTTAGTGTAAGGTGTAAGGTGTAGGCGACGCTCGCCTCTCAACCTGATTCTACTTTTGTAGCAGCCTAACCTATTTCCGTGAATCGTTAAGTATGCGATGTCATATATTAAGTCGTAAAGTAAATGAAAACAGATATATAATAGTAATATTAATAATAATAATATTTATTAGAAGAATTTTGTTTGTTTTCTGTGACATTTTCTAGTGTATTATTTTTCCTCCTAAAGTGCTTTAATCTAATATAACAAATGTTCGCTATGTAAAACCTAAACAATTAGCTGGGGTCGAGGTGTAACATCCAGGCACTCTAATGCGCCCCTAATGCGCCCTCAATCTTACTCAGATAAGCGAGCGGGAAACAAACAGAATTATTCTAATAAAAATTATTATTATATATATATATATTTAACTACATTTTATCATATATTTATTATCATCTATAAGTTATAATATTTACCCACCGGGGTAGAGGTGATGAATCATAACCTAAAGTAGGCCTAAACTCACGCAGATAAACGAGAGGGAAACCATTCTGGAGAGGTACCGAGAAGACCCTCAGATCATGCTAGAACTTATCAACCGTGAGGTCGGTATCGTCATCAGGTCATCGTTGTTATGTAATCATTATGATGTAATGGTGAACTATGATGTAATACGCTCTTTAGATTCTATGCGAATATTATCTTAATATTACGTTACAACGAAATTATATATAAATATATATATATATTAATATTTATTAACTGCCTGTGTGGCTCAGTTGGCTAAGGCGTCAGACACACAAGCAGTATGACACGGGTTCAAGCCTCGTCCGGACCATTAAAATAGATCTTAAATTAATATTTAGAAGTAATCGTATATAATTGTGCTTACATCTAATGATCGATCTAATATCAACAAATGATCGACTCTTGTTAAAACCCGGATGTCATAGTATCAGAACAGATTCTAAAGGATATTGGATCCATTTTGTTATTAGTGAAAACTTCATCTAAGTTTCTAGATGAAAAACTCCCAAAATAAAAAATTAAATAATATCGCAGATAAACCACGTACACATAAAAATACCCATAAGTATATAAACCTATATGTATATAATTACTCACTCGTACACAAAAGTTATACGTACGAACGAATGTTTATGTTTGTTCTACTATCATGACCTCTACTATCATGACCTTTACTATCATGACATCTACTATCATGACTTCTATGATCATGTCCTCCACGATCATGACCTCTACTATCATGACCTCTACTATCATGACCTCTACTATCATGTCCTCTACTATCATGACCTCTACGATCATGACCTCTACTATCATGACCTCTACTATCATGACCTCTACTATCACGACCTCTACTATGATGACCTCTACTATGATGACCTCTACTATCATGACCTCTACTATCATGACCTCTACTATCCTGACCTCTACTATCATGACCTCTATGACAGAATACGCCGCAACCTCTGCAGCCAACACCCGAAGAAGTGAAGCCGAAACCAGTCGTCCACGTGACCTACAAACTGTACAACAACGCCACCTTGTGGAACAAGTCCACGAAAGCCAAAGGCGTCGAGTACGTCGAGAATTTGAAGGTCATGCCGTTAACTCTCGCTGTGTACATTATAATTATGATAGATAGATAGATTGTATTTATTTATGAAAATTTATAAAACACCAGTAATATATACGATTAATATTCTTGTAAGAAATATGTTGTATAAATAATAATAATAATAATGATTATAATAATAATAATTATAATAATAATAACTATTATAACAATAATAATAATAATTATAATAATAATAACTATTATAACAATAATAATAATAATTATAATAATAATAACTATTATAACAATAATAATAATAATGATTATAATAAAAATAATAATAATGATTATAATAACAATAATAATAACCATTATAATAATATGGTAACCATTAATGTAATCTATGATCTTTGTGAGTAGGATTACTACCCGAGGGACGACTACACGAAGCTACCGAAGCCTCCTCTAGTACGCCATGACTCACCAATACACGTGACTCATTACCAGAGTTAGTATACAATAGATGTATTCATTAGATGTATTCATTAGATGTATTCATTAGATGTATTCATTAGATGTATTCATTAGATGTATTCATTAGATGTATCCATTAAATGTATCCATTAGATGTATTCATCAGGTGTATTCATTAGATGTATTCATTAGATGTATTCATCAGATGACGTAATAGTCGACTTTCTTACCTAAAGAAACTAAATTTAAGCGAAATTGTCAAAAATTCAGTATATTATTTATTGAAAGTTTACTTTTTAAGTTAATATTTACGTTTAAAGCATTTATTAATGGAGGTGTCTTATTGCTTAGATAAGTAATGGCTACCTAATGATATATAACTCGTCTCATTAGACTCTAAAGACCAGGTCAAACTTGTGAATACACACTTTTGTGAATATTTATTACATTTGATTTATGAAAACCGCTATTCTTCGCGATTTCAAATTTGCAAGTGGCATCAGCTTTTAAAAATTTTAAAAATTTTAAAAAATTTTAAATTATCAATATTTAATATCATCAATATACGTTATTTCTATTTTTGCTTATTTTTCATTTATTATTACATTTACTAAACCGTTTTAATATCTTAAATTCTATAATTTCGTATTAATCTTTCTTTATTTCAATTAAGTGTGTTATCGTTAGAAAACATTTATACTTTATACTTTCGATTATATAATTCGACTATATATTTGCTTAAATAAATTATCAATCAATCAATCAATCAATCAACACATAAAGATACAAAATATCACCGTATTGCATATTAGCTCATTGCATTGCGTAACAGCCGAGATCATGCCGGATTCAAACTACAATAAAATGAACTACGCGAAGAAACCCCGCCTGCCTACTAGACCTCGTCTGAACGTTGTCGTCACCTCTCGCCAGGAGTCAGCACCCGTTGTGTTCAAGGTCAGCACCCGTTATGTTCAAGGTCGGCGCGACCCTACTAATGATTACGAGCGTGCGCGGGTGTGTAAAGCTTATTATCGTGAAGACATCTTCAAAAGTAGTAAACTGGGTGTACGATAATATCGAAGAGTAGAATTCGGCTATTTATCTATTAATTTAACTAGCAATATTTCTCAAGAATCAAAAACATTTATATAAAATTCCAGTAAGCTTATGCCTATTAGCTATAGCTTAAGCTATACCTTCGTTAGTTTGTATTCAATATCGATTAATGAATAAGTTAATATCATCGGTACACAAACTATTCACAAGCTTAACATGCACTTGTTAACTATTCACTCTTTAGTAAAGAGTCTTTACACATCTCCCAGATATATTCATCATATAAGAATACTATTACTATCTTTGAATTAGTTTCTAAATGATCACCTAACCCCCCTACTAAATAGGGTAAACCTCAGCTATACTTTTTACGAACCCCTTCTTTAATTACCTTATCAACTTACTATGAACCTTGGACTAGTTGTTCTCAGAAATGTCCTAAGATTAACATAGGATAATATAGAACATAACTGAGGTTGATAAGGATTGTCCCCGAATAATGTATTATCTCTGAACAACTCGCCCCTGTATAGTAATCATGGTTACTGCAGTGATCTCATACGGCACAATGTGATAATACACACTAATATACATCATTATTTATAAATAATAGAATGTTCACTTCTCACTATATCACTGTTATTCCCCTGTACTATACATTACACCCCCTCATCCACTATACCCCGACCCCCCTCATCAACTACACCGGGTATACCCCATCTCCTCGTACAGCCTAAACATATCGCCGATGGCAACAAAAGAAGACATTTTGACGACGACGACCCCGTTCAGAAGTCTGACGTGTACTTCCACCTGGTGTCAAGTTTACCCACCGGAGTATTCCAATGTAAACAACTGCCGATATCTCCTTATTCAGGTACGCATGCACCCACTGTCTCTATGATTATATCGTTTAGGCTGCGGTTCTATAACAGTTGAATTAGGTTTCACCTACATTTACATAACAAAGTTTAACTTCGCTGTAACACTTTGTAAAGTAAAGGATGGACGATACCTTTCATTGAAATTAATAGAACTTCATTCTCGGATATGTAAGAATAGTGCGTTTAATACGATGATATTAATAATTATAAACATATGTTAACCGATTATATTTATTTCACAATTTTATTCACATAAAATTTAAATATTTTTAAAACTTTATACTTGAAAAATCTTTAGAATAAATATTATATACTGTATATCATAAATATGTGTATATATATATATATTTACACAATATTATTATGATATAGATTGCCATATTTGTTTAATATAATTCTGTATTTATTTATATATTATAATTTATAAACTTCCCAGCTTTTCTTTATTGATATATGATGTTAATAAATATATAAAATATATATTTTATAAATAAGTATATTATATTAAGAGGGGGAGATATATAATTATAATCAACTGTAAATAATCCAATTTAAATTAATATTACAAATTAAATGTAAACAAAAATATTTATGTATATTTTTTATTTATTTACTAACTACAAATAACAATCACCCATCATATATATATATAAGAATTTTTATTATACCAGTTATTAATTGTATATATTCTTATAATTGATAGAACAAGTAAGATAATTTAAATAGTAAACATTGTTTACTAAACAATACTATAATCTCATTGTTTCTCTACACATTTTTAAAATTAATTACTAAATATTAAACATATCATTATATTTCAATAATAACATTAGAGATATACTAAACTTGATTTTGATTGAAAGCAATACACGTCGAACAGTAGATTTGCATAAAACTATATATATATATATATATTAATACTATTATTATCTATTAATAGAGGATACAAGCACCACAAACATCAGTGAAGAAACAAGCATACTTGACGTTAACTTAAGACGAATGCACAGACCTAATCTACTTCCTGTCTTTCAATAATACTGTACTAGCAGCAGCAGCAGCAGTATTCTCGTGCCAACATTTGTTATTCAATGATCCATAACTAAGGTCTTCCATGCACTAACTGCGGTGTACATATTGTATTTATTATCGTTGTTATATTCCTTTTAAAGCGTTAATTATATAATTAAATTGTTTATACATGGTGATATATATATATAAATTCTGTGCTAATAATTAAATGCTGATTTTAAACACTCTCGCGTTTGCGATTTGTACACGTATTATTATATATTTATATGAAATCTTCTCTAATCGCTATTATCAATACACATACGTATTATTATTTACATTCCCTCGCGGTAATAATTAAAATGGTTTTCATAATACACGCTTTATTAATTATATAATATGCTCTATTACATAATAAATATGTTCTATTACATAATAGACGTGTTTTATTACACAATAAATGTGTTTACACATACACGCGCACATAGGTATAGTATTTCTCTACTAATGATAGTCGTGTGATATCTATCCTCTATAAAATGTTGTCTTCTTCTATCACTGAATATAAATACTTTGATTTAAAGGCAAGAGGTTGCATTGTTTCTATCAATCGCAATGCTATGAGGGTCGCGGGGTTCAGCCCGATTAAGGTCGTAGTTCTATGATCGTTGATAGTAGTGGTGGTGGTGGTGGTGGTGGTGGTTGTGTGTGCGGATAAGATCGTTACGTTAAAATCACAATAATAATAAAACGGTCGCGTCGAAACGGGCTTGAACAATTAAACAATAATCTATTAAAACATAAATGAGAGAGTGGGGTGAGGGGGGACACACTCCCTGCGACTAGAGAGATGCGCAGAGAGTGCTGACAATAAATAAAATATCTTGTGTGGTACGGAGGTGAGATGTAAACGCTGTCAGCCAATCAGATGCGGTTAGATGACAGTAGCCAATCAGATACGGTCCGATGACTGTAGCCAATCAGATGCGGTTAGATGACAGTAGCCAATCAGATACGGTCCGATGACAGTAGCCAATCAGATGCGGTTAGATGACAGTAGCCAATCAGATACGGTTCGATGACAGTAGCCAATCAGATGCGGTTCGATGAAAGCAGCTTTTTTTCGTGGTCGCGACATTTGTCGTGAAGTTCGGCGTCGTCAAATTCTTTAATTGTCAACTCCTCCTATTATCGGTGTAGTGGTGATAAGATCATTGGTGAGTGCGGTATGAATACTATAACTATTAAATAAATGAATTTAACTTAATAATTGGAATGGTTATAAAAATGTACATTTTATAAATAATTTTACAATGTAGGTTGAGTTTTATTTAATTTACTTGTTAATGATTAATATGTTAATGATAAATATTGATTACTTTAGTGTGTGATAATAAAGCAGCATTAATGATAAAAACTCAATAAGTCTCATTTTTTACGAAGCTTTTTATATTTAGATATAGCTGATTCACATTACTATTTAACTTTACTTGCTGGACAATTAGTAAATGTTCAAAAAACGCAAATATAAGAGTGAAAAAAAATCAGGTCAGATTTGTTGCTGTTAACGCGGCTTAAAATGTACTTATAAAGTATACTCAATTATATTAAATTTGTATATTATTGTTATAGTATTGTAAATATTTATTTGACATTCGATGATTATAAAATATAACTTAACTTTGAGTAGTAATTAACCTATTTTAGAATATAATTTAGTAGTTTATTTTAATTAATTAATTGTAAACTATTATAATTCAATGTAAATTATAAGATTATTATTAATTAGCTTATTAAATATAATTAAAAAATTTAATATTATTATTTAATAAATCATATTATTAAAAAAAAAAAATCTTACTAATTGAATAAAGTCAAATATTATATATAAAATATTTAGAAAAAGTAGTATAAATAAAATGATTGTATTTTTTATTTATCATAATTATTAATATTGTATCAATATGATATTTAATTAAATATATAAAAGAATTGTTTTAAATAATAATTTGATAAATATATATTTTTATATTATAATTTATACTTGTACTATAATTTATGAATTATTAAATATTAATTTATAATTGTAATGTAAAAATTAAATTGAATGTAAATGTACTTATATTACCACTATATTAGTATACATGTAATGTAATACATAATTTGTATATAAGTTATTGAATAATACTGTACATATACTAAATGTAAAATCAATTAAATATAGAATACATATAATACTTATTAAAAAATATTAAATAAATATAAATTATTTCATGATGTGATCACACTGTTTTTACATTGTTTTTAACCAATTTAAATTGTATTTATATAACAAATTTTTATTGAGTCATTATTATTGTCAATTACAATATGAATATATTCAATAAATTAGTGTCTCATACATTATTATCTAACTATGTAATCCACAATAATATCACAAATAAGTGTAATTATTTCGTATTAATTTTGTATTTTCTTGCATAAATCAGTAAAATAGAAATAATTCAATTCATTATATCGGCACAATAAATTTCACACAAATTACCGGCTTATATGAGTTGTGCTGACATATATGCTGCAAATGTCCAGTGTGAATCCAGCTTGAAAAATGGAGAAGTTAATAAACAAATGTATTTGTTTTTGCGAGAACTTCCCCAATAATCATATTCTAGATAATTTAGATTCTAACGAGTTAAAAAATGTAAATATAAAGAATACAAAATATGTATATACAAGTCAAGTTTACAAATAAATTATGTAAAATTTTATAAAAAAATCACAATAACGAGTTGAATCCTGAATGCCAATAAAATAATAGCTAAATAGATAAAAACTAAAAAACAAAAAAAATAATTCATAACTGTAAAAAGTATATAAGACTAATATTGTGAGACATACACTTTTTATTTGAACAAGTATAAAATAATTATTAATTTATTTATATAATTAATATGAAAAACATTAGTAGTGATTTATACTTATGCTATACATTATTGTTAGCGATATAAACTACAAATGTTAATTTATATAAACATATTATGAATATAAATTTAATTTTGACTCATAGAATTAATTGATTTTTATGATTAATTAGAAATATTATAAAAGTTAAATATCCCAGTCCAAATATACTGATTAAATAAATAAATAAATAAATAAAATATTTGATAAAATAAAAATTGTAACAAAAAATAATTTTACATAAAAATTGGTATTTTGAATATATCATGAATTAAAATAGCTGTATAATGTATTATTTACACGCAAAATATTCAAAATTGTCGTCCTATTAATTATAAATAAATAAAATGTTATAAATATATTATTGCAGCATATGATGAATATGCATATATAGATGGTGCATTAATATAATAAATATGTTTTAGTTGTTATTCATAAGTTATGAATCATAACTAATAAATTAATATAATTAATATTAATATTATTTTAAATAATTAATTATAGAATATGGAAATATATAAAATATAATAAGAATGATAAAGTTGGTCAAATTATAATATATTCATAAGCATCACTTTTAATTATCACAACTGATTGTGATCATATTTTCTAAATTCATATACCCAGCAAACAGTAAGAGCAGCATAATATCAGAAAAATATACTTTTAAAATGAATAGCAGCATAATATTAGCATAATGGCAGCATAATAGGAGCATAACAGCAGCATAATATCATGAAAAATTAATAGCAGCATAATAGACATTTAATAGCAGCATAATAGCACAATGTAAACATTTGAGGCTCTAGCATATGCTGTTATGCTGCTATTATGCTGCTATTACTGTTAGCTGGGTATATTCATACAATAATCTTTAATTAATATTATCATATTACTTTGAGTAATAATAACCTTGAAATATAATTTCCAAAGGTCGCTAATATTGTCGGTAAAGTAATGCCTCTCGGAAATGGAATTAAAATAAAATAACCAGAAAAATTTGTTATCATCAAATATCTGTAAAGAGTAAACATTTAGGGTCAAGGGGTCATGAAAGTGATTAGGTTAGGTGTATACAAACCAAGAGACAATAACGTTCGTCGGTGAAGATCATCTGAAGGTCGACTAGAGGACAAGTTCCTAGCACTCGTACGAAACCGTTATGAGAAGAATTCTCTTGATAGGTAACCAATGAGAATGAGTCTTTCAGAGTTACCATAGCAACACAGCAAGCAATCGTAGAGTATGTTTGCTGTAGGGGTAGTATAGGTGGCAGTAGTGGCAGTAGTAGTAGTAGTAGTAGTAGTAGTAGTAGTAGTAGTAGTAGTAGTAGTAGTAGTAGTAGTAGTAGTAGTAGTAGTAGTAGAAGTAGTAGTAGGGTTCCATTATTTTTGGTAATAACCTGTTTTTACCGTGCAAAAATGGCAAAAACCTATCTCTACAATGTTAATTTACAGTAAAACTGGCAAAAACCTAGTACTCATAAAATATAATACCTTTACCAAAAATGTTATATCGAAATTTAAAGTAATATTGATTCGTTTATATATAGATGTTATGGCTAATTAATATAGCAGCTTTATTTGAAAATTTGACCAAACATTTTATCACTCTGCTTTAATTATGCCATTTATAGTACATTTATTTAAAAAAATTCATACTGGATTACCCTTATTTAAATTAATAAGTTTATGTAATTGGATAAATTTTATAAATGAAATAAAATCATACTGTACTATATATTCATAAAATTACACAATGAAAATATTACTAAATAGTTATAAAGTATAATAAAATAATGTTTTTTTAACTATATTTAATTAAATATCATGGTATAAAATCAAATAATGAATACATTCAAATAATTTCTCAATGAAAATATTATGAGTTCTATTGTTTAATATATATTTTTTTATATATATTACCTTTTACTAATACAAAAATAAATATATTATTATATTAAATATTATTGACTTATTTACTAATTTATTTAAATTTCAATATCATATAATTTAAAATTAAGAAAGGTTGTTTCTAAAAAAATATAAAAATCTTATAATTATGATTTTAATGTAGTATTGATTAACTTTATAATTGTATATTATCTATTATATATAAAATCGATAAATAATATATAATTGTAAATTATATAGACAATAGTAGGTTTAATATAATATAGATAATATTATATTTAATTATATAGACAATACTAGGTTTTTACCATGGCAAAAACCTGTTTTTACCGGACAGGTTATTACCATAGGCGGTAAAAACATATGGAACACTGAGTAGTAGTAATAGTAGTAGTAGTAGTAGTTGTACCTGTTGAACGCTATTTATAGCACAGATATGAGTGATCCACTGTATTTGAAGGTCAGTGCTGGAGGTCATCAGTTCTATGCTGGAGCCATCTTTCATTAACACCTCGAAGGTGTGCTTGTGATGATTGTGTGTAGTCCGCCTGCAGCCGATACAGTCACCTTCACTACAAAGGTCAAAGGTCAGATGTCATCAGATATACATAATAGTGCGGAGAGAATTTTAAAGATTAATCTTTACTAATTATTAATTGTATAGATGTTAAAATTATGGTAGGGGTGTTGGGTTTTTTATGAAATTATCGATAAATATATTAATGCAAGCCTGTTCACTCGTATGAATTTGCGAATATGTTTACGTTTGAAAAATAGGCATCACGTGACACTATGGATGGTTAAATTTATACTTATGCATTTTATTCTATTACAATAATTTCATTATTTATTTATTTATACTTGATAATTTATTTAAAAAATTAATGATTCTTAATTAATTAATTCTTATTGTGAAATTAATTATAATAATTATTTAGATTCACATTTAACTTAATACATTGCTTTATATAATATAATCATTACAATAATGAAATAAATGTGATATTTTGGATAGTAATTTACCATAAATATGAGATAAATCATTTATAAAATGGTATTCTAAATACTATAAATAGTATTCAGGATATTCTTCAATTTTAATCAAATCAATTACATTTATAATTATTAATTATTATTTAATTTATTAATTATTATAAATATTTGATGAATTAAATAAATAATTATTATATTTATATAAATATATATAGAATTAAATTTATTTATGCATACTATTTAATGACATTAGTTTATATTAGTTTTATAATGAAATATAATAATATTTATTTGAAATAATTAATAATTATATTTATATTCTTACTTATTTCTACTACAATTATAAAAATGTAACTATATATAAACCAAATATACACTTTAAATAATTTGTAATGCTATATTATAAATAATTAGTATTAACATTTAACACCTGATATATTGATAAGTAAAATAGTCATATCATCATAATTAATGTATTATATTTAATATGTATATTATAACACCTATTTAGATGCTAGTATATATAGTATATTATTATTATTATTATTATTATTATTATTATCAGATTTAGGCAATTCCAGGGTAATTATAGAAGAAATGTTGCTCATCGAGACAATTATCCCTATATATTAGTGTTGTCAAATTTTCTAAAAAGTAAGTCTCAGTATCGTATCAGTATCATTCAACAGCTGTATCAGTATCGTATCAGTATCGTTCTAAACTGTATCAGTATCGTATCAGTATCATTCGACAGCTGTATCAGTATCGTTTGACAGATGTATCAGTATCAGTATCAGTATCAGTATCGTTTGACAGAAATATCAGTATCAGTATCGTTTGATAATTGTATCCGCATTGTTTGACAGCAGCATAAGTATCGTATAGTGATGTAAACTGGTTCGAGATTTGGAGATATTTGTGAGTATCAAATAGTTGAAAAAAATATCAGGTTTTAATATTTATAATTTTAGTACTGGATTTTAGTGATTTATGATCAAAATAAATTTATAAAATGCTATTTTTTTAAATAATAATTTCAAAATTAATTATTAGCAATAATGATCCTCAAATGGTATATTTATTATATATGATCAATTATTATTAAAACTTCTGTGCAATGAAAATGTTTTAAAATTATGCAATGTGGATTAAAAGTGTCGCGGATACATACGAATGGCGGGGTAGTTTGATTGACATTGGCGCCTATTCACACAAAGGGACGCTAATCTGAGTAATAGTGTCGCGGATACATACACAGAACCGCTATGTTGGTTGAAAATGGCGCGAATAAATATAATCCCAAAGGTAAACATTGGAATGTATTTTAGATATCCAATAATAAAAATCCGAAATAATACGAATCTAATATTTAAAGTCCGAAATAGTCCGAATCTAATATTTAAAGTCCGAAATAGTCCGAGTTAAATATTAAATTCCGGTCCGAGTCCGATATATCATAAATTATACTGTATCAGTCCGGTATCAATGACCTAAAGTCCGAAACCGGGTCCGAAGTCCGGGTCCGAATGACAACGCTACTATATATATATATGATAATATATATATATACATTAAATAGTATTATAATCGTATATGAAGTATACTATAGTATAGTATAAGTATACTGGCATATTAACCCTTACTCTAGATATTAACTTTATATTATAATTTATATTTGTTCAATATAATTCATTATTTTACTTACGAGATAGAAAGTGTACGGGTTTGGATACTATATATTTGAATACATATAGTATTAGTATCAATATTATTAATAATAGTATGGTGATATTGATTATGAAGAAGATGATGATGATGATGATGATGATGATGATGATGATGATGATGATGGTGATGATGATACAAATATAATATAAACCCGAGTTGATAGTTTCTTGTGAGTTGAGTCATCTTGTCATTGTTAAATTGTTTCAATAGGTTACCGCTGTATGAAGTAAGGATATGAATGTATGATGATGATAGCAGTGGTGTATAGTTAGTTATGTATGCAGTATAATGTTCACCTAGCTATCAATTTTTTCATGGTGAATGTCCTGAACAAATTGTGATAATATCCGCACACATGAATATAACCTTCACATATTTAGTGATTTTAGTAAATATTATTACTATATATAGTATATGTATATTTCACATAATTAAACATATATTTGATAGACAATTAAAAAATAATAGGTAATTTTCTGAAAATATATATTAAAATAAGCAGGAATAGTAAATATATAATATCTCATTACATATTATCTACAAATTATCGACATATTATCTACATATTATCTACATATATTGTATACATAAAGTAGTCAATGTAGTCAATTTTATATAACATTGTGCGATCAGTGTTTAGATTCATTCTGTATTGAAGGCTCATATATACGATATGTGTATGTGTATAATTACATAACTAATACATCTATAATACATAGTTTTATAAAGTAAAGATCTCGCATATTTACTAGTATTAAACGAATGACATATATATTTCATAGATTTGATATAATAATAATAAATTAGTGCATATTAAAATGTAAGATAATTTCGTGTATCGAAAAATAGAAAAATAAATAAATTTTGTTGAGAAACGAAATAGAGTAAACTGTTCATTAATAATTCTTACAGGTTTGATTAAATAATACCTTTATTGTAATATAGCAAACACATAAACTACATGACATATTCACTCTTTACGAATGACGTGGCATACCTGAGAATAAAGTAGGCCAGTGTCCAGGTTTCGTTATAAATCAGCGTAGCGGAACATTTGACCTTCAGGTAGCCTTGCTGCGTATCGTTGATGTCAAGGTCGGTGTGACGAGAGTCTTTCCAGTGGGTCAAGGTCACATTAGCGATGTTCAGTTGTTCAGGCTATGATAAGAATGGCTCATGTTGAATGTGGATACGATGATGACAGCATTTATAGAACACAGTGCTTATACAGATGTAAGACATTTATAAATTTCTTACTTTTGGTATACATATTTAAAGTACCATAATATACCATATATATATACATTTATATATACATGAATATGTACTATATTCGTTGTTAGTCACTCTATTATTAATAGAAATATTGATTAAATTTAAAATTGATTTTGAAACTCCATAGGAATAGAACATTGAATTTTCCAATTATTGAAAATGATAGTAAGCTGCATTAATTGACAGGTGATGACTACATGATATAGCGAAGTCTAGGAGAAACTGATAATAGACCTTCGCATTAAAATATATATATACCTAGCTAACTTTTTTGATTATATAATATCTTTACAACAAATTTTATTAATATTATTATGTCACAATATTATTGTAGAGATATTACACAAATATGAATTATATAATTTAAAATAAGTACTAAATAGCATTACTTATGCATGACATGCAGTATTGCATATAACTATATAATCAATAGGTATCAATATGGGTAGTGTCTACAGAATAACATCCTATTAATGCATTACATTTTGCCATTGAAATAAAATCAATGAATACCTAAACTTTCAAATTGAACATAATTAATATCACATTTACATACATAAGATATTATTGTTATCAATAGAATGTAGTGACTCATATTATCTGAGTGATAACACAATGATGACTCTTCATCTATACACACACACTATCACAATGTACAGTAAGGTAGATAGTGTTGCTATCTCACTCACAGTAAGTAATACATGTTATAATAAACATATTTGTGAAGTTTCATCACCAAATATTTGATATTGATAAAGCAATAAGCATTTTAATGAAGAAATATTTGCATTTATGATTCAATGTAAAGTTCTATTTAACTTATATATTTATGCAAGTGCACGTTGACATAAAATATATTGTTATATACACTATTTGGCCTATACGTTTATACATATATTATAGTATTAATGGTAAAGTAAAACATTACGTACAAATTTAAATTGTTTGAATTAAGCCTAAAATGTTGTTGTGCCTATAATGGATTTACGAGGTATAATAAAAAAATAAGATTTATTTTTCTAACAAAAAAATGTTATGACTAGTTTACCGAAAAAATGGATTTTTTGTTAAAATTCTCAATAAAAGTCATTTTTTGATAAAGAATATGCTATTTTTGTATACATATTTTTTTTATTATTATTCTATTTTTATTTTCGATTTAGAAAAATAAAAAAAAAAATTTTTGTAATATTTTATATAAGACATGATGAAAGTCAATTATTAATTGTAAAAAAATGTTCCTTACATATATCTGTAATTTAAATGTTTTCGTTATTTTTTAATATAATTTCCTATCTTTTTTTAATATTGTTATTGCTTTCTGAATTATTGTCATTTTTATCTTTTATTTTATTATATCTGGAAAGATTAAGGTATGTCCTTCGGAATTATTATTTTTGAAAAAAATAAATTTCAATTAATATGTTAGAAATAACATAAGCAAATATTTATCTATCATTTGAGCTATAAAGTATACTTCAAATCATCATATAAGTACATAAAAATAGTACTTTATTGGAAGTACAAAAAGAAATTAATTTAAAATTACCAGTAATAATTACTAAATAATCTGTTAAATAAATGCTGTATAACTTTTTAATTTATTTATCAATTTTGACAATTTAAATTCATTTATTAACATCAAATAAACTTTGTTTGTTTACAATTTATTTTATACTATAGCTATGGTAACTATGATACGAGTATTGTCCAACTGAATGCAAGCATATTAGATCACAAGAAATGATAAGAGCGCATTTATAAAATAAAACATATACAATAACATATTAATTCATATTATATTCATATTTACCAATCTAATTAATAACACATAATTTTTAATATTATAATATTGATAAATTCTAATAGTATTGTATAATCACATTTATTAATAATATTATTTAACATTAAACACAATAATGTTATTTAACAATACTTTTAAAGTAATCTCAAATTACTTCACTATATTACACATCTTCAAATATTATTTTACCACAAAATACCTAATTATATCGTTATTTTTTTTATATAGATTTTGAATTGTTATCATTATTCTTATTAAAACTTAAAATATGAACTATAATATATATAGGTATTAAAAAAACTGTTAAATATAAATTCTTTATAAAATATTAGCTCTATTTAATTAATAATTAAATACATTTTGAGTGTATTTAAGTATTTTTCACCAAATACAATAATAAAGATGAAATAGGAAAACACAAATCGGTGTATTTAAATTTTAAATACAAATACATATTTGACCCGATCCCTGGCAGTCATGCTACAGATATACTATTAATACCTTGGCTAGCCAAAACAATAACAATAACAAATGTGCACAATAGTAAACATACCAGTCTAGACAACACTTGTTTGGGTACAACTGATATAGAATAGATAAGGAAGTGTGGTTCTAGGTATCAGACTATAATTAGATTGTATCGAGGTCAGCCCATCCTATATGTTGTACTGAGAGGAGCTAAAACTTAATAACGTAAACGCCAGCAATTAACAATGGATAGACCCGCACCCTATGTGTGTGTGTGTGATACTTGTAACATGTACAGATGGTTAGATAACGTTGTGTATCAACTGACTTGTTACAACAAGCTCTCTCTAAGTGTACATAGAGTGGATGATCAGTTAGTCTATTCTACACAGATAAGAGAGGCGAGAAAGGTGAGAGAGAGGTATTAGGGTTACCTTGGTGACTAATTCTGCAGCTATAGCTTTACAGATGGAGACCCGTTCCAGAGTGGAGTCTGTAACGATGGGGTTCAGGGTGGGGTTCAGGGTAGGCCCGTATTCAGTTAGCCTCATCTCTTGTCGCAGGGAGTTCACGATATATCTGTGGGAGTAGGGGTGTATGTGTACAGGTACTGCAGGTGTATGTGTGTGCAGATGTATGTGTACAGGTGCAGGTGTGTGTGTGTACATCATGGATATAAAGAAAGTGGATAAGCAATTGAATGTAGTGTATGGCACTATCCGCTACGAGCGCTGCAGTCGAAACCCACTATCTGGCCCACTACTTTTTATTTATAATAATATTTATTTATACATATATATATTGATAATTACTATCAATTTTAATGTACTATCTATACTAAAAATAAAATTATATATTTAAATTGAAGATATCATACTATTTTATCGATATTTATAATCTAAATCCATTGATATAGATAGAAGTCACTTGAATCTATAGTGACAGATATGGTGTCAGAGGTAAGGTGACAGATGTAAGGTGTCATATGTAAGGTACCAGAGGTAAGGTGACAGATGTGGTATCAGATGTCAGAGGTGACAGATGTCAGATGAGGTGTCATGTGAACCTTGATAAAGACGCACATCCCGTAGTCAATGCTATCTTCGCGTTGTTCACTTTGCTGGCGATGGTCACCGTTTGATCATTAAAACTTAACTGTGGATGATACAAGTGTTGTGATTGACAGCTAGGTGAGTCATAACGTTACAGTCTTAGGGCTAGTAGCTAGTTAGGTAGCTGCCTGGGTTATGTTCACACTGGTGGGTAATGAAATCACAATTCACAAATATTAGAATATTATTTATATTATAATATATATATATATATAATATATTTACCATCGATATACATTCATCTTATATAGATAATTATCTTCATAAGATGAATGAATATACTGTTACAGATATATATTTATCATAGATTAAAGTAGGTAGTCTTCAAAGAATATATTACGTGCTGAATTAACAATGGTGTTCCTTATGATGATATGTTATCATGATATCTCAATGAAATGTATCTATCATTATAATTATAATATTTGAAAATAAATACGTATTTTTGAAGAAAAAAAATATATATACAAATACAAATTAAAAATATTAATGCATTTTACAAATAAATAAATATCTCTGGTATGTTTGATTCAAAGATTGAAATCATTAAGGGGAAATCTATTGTGGAGTACCTAATCTGGTTAACATAGGGTAGAGATAGCAGTGAGTAGTAGTTGTGTCCTTGCTTTTAGTACTTAGTATCTAGTATTTAGTACTTAGTTATTAGTAAGTACTAAAGTTATTAGTAAGTACTTAATCTGTATAACATACAGGAACTTAAACATGCTTAGTGTATGGTGATGATTTGGCTGCTAGGTTACCTACTGTGTATTACTATTGTATTGTACTATTGTATGAAGTAGAGTCTGGTTACTAGACCCTGTAATACAGATAACAATAAGTCAATAAATCATTGTTATCATGTAATGTTTGTATAACATATATAACACATATATCACATACATATATACATGTTAATTGTATAAGATTATTATAGTTATAAATTATAAATTATTTGCTTTAAAAAAAGTAATAAAAAAAAATGAAAAAAAAAATGATAGTGCAAGTTAAAATAAAAAGTGTGTACAGATAAGATTACAGACTTAGTTATATTAAGTGTTGTATATTATTGCTAAACTTCATCCCGCTTATGATTAACTGATGTTTTAATATTAATTCAAACGCATATGAAATGTGAAATAACCAGAAAACTAATCAGAATGAATATATTAATAGAATTATTTAATGATTTATTTAATTATTTAAATGATTAGTGACTATCTGTAAATATAAATATTGCCAGTTGGCAAGGAATCAGATTTATATTAATTAATAGCATATATTCATGATACATTTATATGAAATCGTACTTTCTACTTGTTAATAATAAATTATTATATTTCTTGCTTTGATTTTGTACTTCATTCTAAAGTAATAAGCATACAAATATAAATAAATAACACTATATATATATATACAGTTAAAGTTAGGTGTAATAAAACGCTCAGTGAATCATGCTATATTTAATACATAGAGTATTTACTATATATGTACAGCGGGGGGTATTGAATTTGAAATAATTAAACATTACATAGTTATGAGTGATACATAGAAGTATCGGTACTCGTGGATTTATATGAACTTACGGATTATGGTCAAAAGTTAAAGTTTCAAAAGTTTCGCGATTGGTGTTAGATTTGAACGGCCGCAAAATTGTTTATTCGAATTAGTGATTTTACGATAGCTTATGATTGTCCATTATAATTAGCGTTAATATAGACGTTATTTATAGACTATCATACATGAAACAGCTTAGCATATATCATATATCATATATATATATATATATATTTGAAATCTAAACTTGTTATGCCCACATTTAATAATCATGTGAAATACAAATATAATAGAAATTTGTAAATTTCACATAATAGACACCGTTATATAATTAGGTAGATAGGCTATTCGTCAATATTTAGTGACAACATATAAGGCAGCGTAGAGTCATGTGATTTTACGTATATCTTTGCAATTTGTATATTTATTTACACTGGAAATTTATTTGTTTACATTAAAATATGAATGTGTTACAGATTTTATTACGAATTAAATTAGGATTACAGTAATATCATACTTATAATCTTATATTTATTATAATAATGTAATAGTACATTATATAATATTTATATATAGCTATTTTTTTATGTAAATGTCAATGCTAATATCAATAATCAATAGAATAGTATATTTATAATTAAAACTTTCATATCATTATAATACATAATTATTTACAGAGTTATTAACTAATATATACATACTATAATAATATTAAATATTTATGATAAATAAATATATATATATATATATATATATATATTTAGGGTTTACAATAAAGTAATGTAATGAGTATTAATATAATTTTATGAAATTTAATTAAGTCTTGATGAATTAAATTTCATATTTAATAAAAGTTAATATTTACCTACTATTAATAATATTATTATAGTAGTATTATAATAAGTATACTGTATATTTAAACTAAGAATAAATATATAGTTTTAAATTAAATTTATAATTAGATTTGTCTATTTAGTATAGTATCTATAAGTATAAAGTTATATTATAAATATTTATTCTAATATAAATATATTGTTTGAAATTAGTTATGAATTCTCAGTATTGAATTATCATATACATATATATATATATATATATATATATATACATACATATATATACAATGTACCGTTTGGTATAGTCATCTAGAGTAATAGACTATAGTAGTAATGTAGTTATATTTACGTGGGTTGGAATCCCGATCAAGGAACATTTTTATTTATTTTCATAAATATAACAATGTGGATAAAGGAGAACAATCCCAGTCACATGGTCCCTACTAACAAGATGGCCGATTAGATGTTTCGTTAATTACATAGGCGGTATAGACTGGTATCTACTTAATTATATGTCTGCGATAACAGATCGCAATACACATACTTTACATCAACACGATGGTGATTCATCATTTCATAGTTTTCATACATTTAGAAAAAGTTCATATCTTTGTTTTTACATTTGATTATTACAATGAAATATCACATGTGATTACACTATGTTTCGATATACTATATACTATATATGATATACTTAATAATG
Source organism: Osedax fenrisi (assembly GCA_964019155.1). Classification (NCBI taxonomy): domain Eukaryota; kingdom Metazoa; phylum Annelida; class Polychaeta; order Sabellida; family Siboglinidae; genus Osedax; species Osedax fenrisi. The sequence continues at coordinate 5,586,648 of OZ025239.1, forward strand.
TTATAATCGAGTCACTACTACCAAGGATATCATCTCTCTACTCCTGCACATGTGACTTAGTATACTCGGGTAAAGTAAAGTATATAGTTTTCAGTGGTACTTTTAATTATATTTCAATGAATCAACGAACCAGATATATGTATTTACTTGTGAAATAATTATGCATTCATTTTAAAAAATGTATATTTCTTTATAAATATTTACTAAAATACGAATTGATGCAGAAATACAGTATTAATTGAAGATATTTGTCTATATTATTTGCATAGACATTCCATATAATAGCAGGCGTTTACCCTATACTACGATTTAGCTGGGCCTGTCAACGCGGTGAATAAAATCATCGTAAACTCGAATCCATGACCACTTTTTCATCGCGTCGTAGTCTATGATTCATAGACGAAATGTACGTAGATGAAATGTACGCGGACTATTTAAGTTCGTGGATATTGACACGGCATAAACACACGCCTTTAGACACAAAAGTATCGACTACTACAACACAGTTATCGACTACTACATTAGAGTTATCGACTAACGGACACAAAGTCTACATCGCAGAGATTGATGCACAAGTCTGTGTGGTACTTGACGCGACTGGTCTGCAACAGTTTCACGATGTAGGCGCACCTGTCACTCAACAAGAACATCACGCGAGCCTGTTCACCGAGGTTGTGTCCGGTGTACGTGTTGAACATCTAGTGGTGTCGGAAGGGGGGGTGGTGACTCACTCTACTACATTACAGTAGAACTAGCTCTCTATATGAATAGGGGTCGGTGACTCACTCTTGACTACATCTAATTATTACAATCGCACTCGCTCTCTATATAATAGCACACAATTCAGCCGCATTAAGTACGGCTCTTGCACTTGGACATCAAATATAGCACTAGCACTTGCAGCACTATATAATGATGCTACACCACCCAACAGTGTCTGCTTGCGTGTGTCTATGTACAGGGGGGGGGGGTGACGCGATGTTAGTGTATCTATGTAGTGAGAAAGTGGACCTGTGCAATTGAATGTAGCGTGTGGCACTTTGCGATAGAGGAGGTGCTGCAGCCGTAGCATACTACTAAATACTTACTAACTTTTAATTATTATTAAATATTGATAATTGATAATTGTGATCAATGTACTAAAATCTGTATTAAAAATAATACTTATATATATATTTATATATATATATATATATAAAATACAACATATCATCAATATTATAATTTTGGAATTTAAATGTATTTTAATTAAAGATATCATACTATTTTATTGATTTATATAATCTAAATCCATAGATATAAATCACTTTAATAGAAGTCACTTTTATCTATTTCTACAAAAATATTACTGTTTTAATATTTGACCTATATAATATGACTAATATCGAATAAAAATCACTGATAGTATTTTTAATGTTGATGTATAGTGACGTATCATTATAATACCATTTCATTGATTTATCGAGTAAAGTGACATTCGCGTATATCTTATACATACATTGTATGCATCAATGGACTTTCTTTATATCGATATGTTAGTGACACAGATGATAGATATAGCGCACACCTATAGTGTATACTACTACTACTACTACTACCTTGACCGGCTTCTCAGTGTCATACTTGAGCACATCCAACGATACTTGTAATATCTCGTTCTGGTCTAACCTTAAACATAGGATGAAGTTATTGTAACATAGTGATAGTGATTATAAATGGTAGTGCTGATGATAATGGTGATATTGGTGGTGATATTGGTGGTGATAAAGATGATAATGGTGATGTAAGTGATATTGGTGGTGGTACATTTTTATTTTTGATACATTTTAGGACTGCAATCAGCAATCCAAATAATGATAAACATGATCAGAATATTATAACAATGATGATACTGATGTTAATGCTGTGGATGATAAACTAACTTGATTTCCCGTTCGTGGAACACAATCTGATCGCGGCGTTGGACAGATGGTGGTGGCGCCACCGTAGCTTCATTAATCGATGAGTCATCGTCTAGATCGGCCGCGTTGAAGCTATCCACCCACACTGTGGAGATACTGTCTAGATCAAGACGTGAGGCGTCGTAGATACTGACATCGGCGGGGGTGGTATTCAAGTAGTCGGATAGGGTAGAGTTGGGAGAAGAGGAGGAGGAGGAGGCATTGTTACGAGCGATACCATCGGCCACTTCGACGGCTAGTAACGCCTGTTTAAGCGCGACGGCGTCCAATAGGTGCGCGGGTAGCGGGGACGGGGCGGGCGGGGTTACCGGAGCGGAACCGCGCCCGTTAGCACCCTCGATACCGATACCGCTATCTCGAGTGGCTCCGCGACTGGACGAATCGGCGCTCTCCAAGGAGCCGACTTCGAACTTAAGGCCGCCGCCTAGTGGCAGCGGGTGGCGGTGTTCCCCGCTGGCGGTCAGGGACTCGCAACCGCTGCCACCTAGTGAGTAGCGACGAGCGAACGCCTCGCACGACAGAGAGGTGACTGCGTTATCGTGAGTGTCGCCGGCCGGACGTCTGCGTCTAACTCGGGTGGGCTGGCGTCGCTTGGATACGGCCGTGACGTGAATACTTTCGGCGTCGTCGCCTCGCTCCGATTGCAGGACGCGGCGGTGGACTGGGCGACGGGCGCGGCTCTTTATCGGCGAGCCACCTATTGAGATCTGGTCGTCGCGCTGTCAACGATGTTCTAGAGTTAGTGCTGGCGTTTGTGTGATGATTAAGAATGTTCTAGAGATAATGATCGCGTTCAATGATATGATTGACGCGGTGACATAATTTAAAAACTCGAGTATCGTGATTTGATGCGCTTTGGATTGAACGAAAATATCGCACATTTTATAATAATTTCTATTTTACGATTATAAATAAAAAACTTCTAATAAATTATTTTTATTATAATTTTTTGATCGTAATATATCGAAAAATAGAGAACCATATTTTTAATACTTAATTTAAATAATGCGGTAACGCAAGTAATGATTATCGATACAAAGACAATAGAGTAACTAACGTTAGACTGAGTTAAATCCATTGTAGACTTTGGGAAGCGTTTGATATCCAGATGATCGATACTCTGCAAGGATTACGCCTATTAATACCAGCTACCGTATTTGCACTAATTAGAGATGGTTTAATGATACGGTCGACGGAAATCGTTTATAAAATCTAATACTTGTTTTGTTGTTTTAAAATGTAAATTATTAAATGTGAATACATATAAATTAAAAAACAGAATTTAATACAAATTATTTTGGATAAATTTAATATTAATTATTTTGGATAAATTTAATATAAATTATGGCGGATAATTTAGTATAAATTATTTTGGATAAATTTAATATAAATTATGAATTATTTTGGATAATTTAATATGAATTATTTCGGATAATTTAATATAAATTATGTCGGATAAATTTAATATAAATTATTTCAGATAATTTAATATGAATTATTTCGGATAAATTTAATATGAATTATTTCGGATAATTTAATATAAATTATGTCGGATAAATTTAATATGAATTATTTCGGATAATTTAATATAAATTATTTCGGATAATTTAATATAAATTATGTCGGATAAATTTAATATAAATTATGTCGGATAAATTTAATATTAATTATATCGGATAAATTAATATAAATTATTTCGGATAAATTTAATATTAATTATTTCGGATAAATTATGTCTGATAAATTTAATAAAATTATGTCGGATAAATTTAATATTAATTATATCGGATAAATTAATATAAATTATTTCGGATAAATTTAATATTAATTATATCGGATAAATTTAATAAAATTATGTCGGATAAATTTAATATAAATTATTTCGGATAAATTTAATATTAATTATATCGGATAAATTAATATAAATTATTTCGGATAAATTTAATATTAATTATATCGGATAAATTAATATAAATTATTTCAGATAATTTAATATTAATTATTTCGGATAAATTTAATATTAATTATATCGGATAAATTAATATAAATTATTTCGGATAAATTTAATATTAATTATTTCGGATAAATTATGTCTGATAAATTTAATAAAATTATTTCGGATAAATTTAATATTAATTATATCGGATAAATTAATATAAATTATTTCGGATAAATTTAATATTAATTATATCGGATAAATTAATATAAATTAATTCGGATAAATTTAATATTAATTATATCGGATAAATTAATATAAATTATTTCAGATAATTTAATATTAATTATTTCGGATAAATTTAATATTAATTATATCGGATAAATTTAATAAAATTATGTCGGATAAATTTAATATTAATTATATCGGATAAATTAATATAAATTATTTCGGATAAATTTAATATTAATTATATCGGATAAATTTAATATTAATTATATCGGATAAATTTAATATAAATTATGTCGGATAAATTTAATATAAATTATTTCGGATAAATTTAATATTAATTATATCGGATAAATTAATATAAATTATTTCGGATAAATTTAATATTAATTATATCGGATAAATTAATATAAATTATTTCAGATAATTTAATATTAATTATTTCGGATAAATTTAATATTAATTATATCGGATAAATTAATATAAATTATTTCGGAAAAATTTAATATTAATTATTTCGGATAAATTATGTCTGATAAATTTAATAAAATTATTTCGGATAAATTTAATATTAATTATATCGGATAAATTAATATAAATTATTTCGGATAAATTTAATATTAATTATATCGGATAAATTAATATAAATTAATTCGGATAAATTTAATATTAATTATATCGGATAAATTAATATAAATTATTTCAGATAATTTAATATTAATTATTTCGGATAAATTTAATATTAATTATATCGGATAAATTAATATAAATTATTTCGGATAAATTTAATATTAATTATTTCGGATAAATTATGTCTGATAAATTTAATAAAATGATGTCGGATAAATTTAATATAAATTATTTCGGATAAATTTAATATTAATTATATCGGATAAATTAATATAAATTATTTCGGATAAATTTAATATTAATTATATCGGATAAATTAATATAAATTATTTCGGATAAATTTAATATTAATTATTTCGGATAAATTATGTCTGATAACTCTAATAAAATTATGTCGGATAAATTTAATATAAATTATTTCGGATAAATTTAATATTAATTATATCGGATAAATTAATATAAATTATTTCGGATAAATTTAATATTAATTATATCGGATAAATTAATATAAATTATTTCGGATAAATTTAATATTAATTATTTCGGATAAATTATGTCTGATAAATTTAATAAAATTATTTCGGATAAATTTAATATTAATTATATCGGATAAATTAATATAAATTATTTCGGATAAATTTAATATTAATTATATCGGATAAATTAATATAAATTATTTCGGATAAATTTAATATTAATTATATCGGATAATTTAATATAAATAAGTCAGATAACTTTAATTCACATTGTTTATGATAAGTACGTATTGACATAGGAGTGACATACACATGAATGAGTTCAGTGGCATAACGACGACTAACCAAGTCTAGCTGAATACAGACGTGTTCCAGACCAGATGTCAACGTTATCATGATGTTCAACATCTGTGTGTGTGTGAACGCGAACAGTAGTATCGCGGGTAGCAGTCGTACCGTACAAATACACAACAGTTAAAGTTAAATCATACCGTATATGAATGAATGAATGTTTATTTAAATGTATATATAATTTAAATTATTTTTTATGATATGAAATGACTTGATATTAAGTGACTCGGTACAAAGTGACTCGGTACTAAGTGACTCGGTGTGAAATGACTGGTATTCGTATGCGTACGTACTCAGTAAAGTAATTGTAATATAGTGTGGGTGCTTATTTCTATGTCTCAACTATGACTATTCAAAGTGTTTGATATTATTCGTAGTTCAATGGATGATTCGAGTGTATTTCCTGATTCTAATCAATGATTGTGTACAGAAAAGTAATTCAGTGAATTTATAATTGATATAAACTACATTAGGTATTAAATTCAGTGACTTCTTAAGCTAAAGGACATACGTTATGAATCACCGTTCAATTCAACAAGAGTGGTAAAATTGTAAAACAAATTTTATGTTATTTATTTTCTTGATTTCGTATTAATCTTTTTATTTATTTCAATAATGTAAGTTATCATTTGCAAATATTTCACCTTTATACTTGGCTATATATAGTGTTCAATAGAAAATAAATCAAAGTGCTCTTTTACCAGATTTACATAAATCAGCGTAATAATTAGGTTAAGTGGTGAATACATTATCTCTGTGAACATTTGTATACAATCTTTTGTTTTATGTGTTATCTATATCACTCTCTCCCTATCTCTCTCTCTATATATCACTTTCTCTCTCTCTCTCTCTCTCTCTCTCTCTCTCTCTATATATCACTTTCTCTCTCCACTCTCTCTATATATCACTCTATATCCCTCCCCCCCTCTCACTCTCTCGTGAATAATTAACAACCGGCGAGGTTACTAACATCGTTATCGAGTAGCAAAGACTCGAGCTTGTAGTGCTTCTTAACGAGCTGGTCGTTTGCTACAATGGTCAGCAGGTAACTCTCCATCGCTCCGCAGGACAGCGCCCGGTATAGCCAAAATCTGCCTGTTAATAGCCACGTATGATGCGTTGCATAGTAGCGTAGGCATGTTGTGGGGTATAACGCTATCTAATAATGGTGTCTAATAATATCATTTATTAGAAGAATATTGTTTGCTCTCTATTTCGTTTTCTAGTTTATAACATTAATATACTTTTTCCGACTAAAAGGTTTCGCAATAATATCACGGCCTATCTCCTCCCATTGTTGTTGTCGCTCATTTATAATGATGTTACATGATGTTATATACAGGTGTATGACGACGTTATTGAATTGGGTACTTCGTGGTATTAATACTAATGTTGTATAGTATTTTATATTGATGTATTACTATGTATATGGATATATAATCGTGTAAATAATGGTGTATCTATCTAGAGCTAGATCTATAATTTATTGAATTACGGAAAAAATAATAATAAAAAAGTAGAAAATTAAATAAGTGATAATATAATAAGAAATGAAACAAGAACAAATTAAAATAAATAAGGGATGAATTAAAATTGAATTACGCCTGAATCAGGCGACCTGATACTTAAATGTGAGCTGGGGGTCATCTAAATGAATTTATAAGTTGTATAATCATATATATATACATGTATTATACACTATTCACAATATAACTACAATATAACTACATAAGTACATTACCTCTTCTGAGATCTGATTTAACATCTTTAGATTCTAGTATTTCAGAAAGCGTAACTTTGTCTGTAATATTCCTGACGAATCTCCAATATCCTTTAGAAGAACTCTTCAGTCTGTTACGTGGATACATTCGTATTACGATTAACATGTATGACTAATAGTTGCGCAGAGCTTCACTTAAATATCATGTATCTATAACATAGTTTTTAATATATTATTCATTGTATATAATATGTATATAACACAAGTTTGCACAACATTATTATACTATATATATATATATATATATATTATATAAATAAGCCATCCTATCCTATATATCAATGAATATATATGTATATAATGTATATTATTGAACATTGATCGATATGTACTAGCCCATGAGAGAAGAACTTATCAAAGTGATTAAGGAAAGTGACCAGTTGAGGAGAGTTGTTGGTTAGGATCACTACCTCCTCTTTAGTGTGCTTCAACGATTGTATCTGTAGGTAGGGCATCGTAGCGGATATAGCAAACACACACGCGTACACGATAGATGATTGATAGTTAGTTATGGCGATGAAACAAAACGATACGACGCGCAATGAAACGAGTATATAATAATAATAATAATAAATAATATTTATTAGAAGAAAGTTGTAATTTTTTTCGAAGTATTTAAATTAATTATATTGTTATTTCCTCTAAAGAGCTTCAGATAAAGATCAATATCTTTTCTATGCTGTCGTCCGAGGTATATATACTTTTATATATAGTAAATCATAATAATAAATAAACAATTGATTTACACGGATCGTTAAAGTAAAGCCTACTAGCATATAATACAAGAATGAGAGGAACATGTGAAGGTGATGAGTAATTAGGGTTGTGAGTTAATAAAAAACACGTTTTAAACAGACGTTTTAAACAAAGAATAAAAAACGAAAAAAACGAGATATTATTTAATAAGTGTTTAAAATATAATATTATTATTATTATAATAAAGTAAAATTAGATTTCTTTTATATTTTGTATAATAATTGAAAAATTAATGATTATAATCAATAAATTAAATAATTATTTAATAAATGTATAAAATAAATATAATATTATAATTATTATATTAATCAAGTAAAATTAGATTTATTTTATGCTTTGATATAATATTGTATACTAATTTAAAAATGAACGATTATTTAATAAATGTATACAATTATTATATTATTATTATAATAATAAAGTAAAATTAGATTTCTTTTATATTTTTTATAATAATTGAAAAATTAATGATTATTTAATAAATGTATACAAATATAATATTATTATCATAATGATATATAAAGTTAGATTAGATAAAATTAGATTTATTTTAATGTTTTTATATAATCAATTGTATAATAATATATATTATGTTTAATATACAGTAAAACCTCTCTATAAGAAACTATTTTTTTTGAGTACTTTTTTTCTTATAGAGAGGTTTTCTTATAAAGAGGTTTTTACTTTTCCAATGATTTTAAGAATTAATTTATAATTGAAAATGCATTATATAACCTATAGGTTATATATATATATAGTATATTTATTTATTTATATTTATTTAAAAGTATTAATCAAAAGAATAGTTTAGAAAGGGAGACGATCAAAAAGGACGAGTTGAGGGTTAAAGGTTACATTTGAAATACGAGTTAATATATTAATATTTAGTTAGTATATATACTATAGTATATACATATATTTTGTATAGATATTTGTGGGTTATTTGGTTTAATTGGTTTAGTTTTGTCCTGTTTGTTTTTTTGTAGCTGCATTACATCCCAAAATGAGCCTATACAAATTTATTTCGGATTTAAGATTTAACCATTTCACCCCAACTCGTCATTTTTGATCGTAACCCGTTTAGAAATATGATTTATTTAAATAGTTTTTAATAATTGTTTGCTTTAAAATAATGTTATCTGTACAATTTATATATTACAATATTAAAATAATCTATTATTTAACAATTAATTGTAGAATATAATAAATTGTATCATCAATACATTTAAAGATATACAATAACAATTATTAATTAATTTTAATTCATTTCGAGCTATTTATGTAATATAAAATATTTGTAAGAAAAAAAATATATCTTATATAATAATTAATTTCTATAATTGTTATCAATATACAATACTTCTATTTATATATAATTATTTTGTATACAATAAGTTTCTTATAAAGAGGTTTTAGTTATATTTTTCTTATAAGATTTTCTTATAAAGAGGTTTTTTTAATGTGGAAAAGGTTGAAGTCCAACCAAATGTGTGAACAATTTTCTTATAAAGAGGTTTTTCTTATAAAGAGGTTTCTTATAGAGAGGTTTTACTGTATTTATTTTATAATAATTTATTATAAAAGAAATATGAAAGTTCATACATTTTTTATAATATTAATTATATACAAATACAATGTATATTATACATAGATTGTGATACAATCTCCATGTCTATAGCATTAAATAATACATGAATAATCAGTGTTATATTGTAACAAAATAAATATTATAATAATTATAATTGTCATACTAATGTAGAGTATGACAATATTATTTAATGATGCTAATAATACAGATACTATATTATTTGAATGAATATTCATAATATGTACTTACTTTATTATTATTTTATTATTTAATAATATCTTTATAATAATTTTTTTTGTAATAGAAAAAATCGGATAAAAAACGAATAAAACGAATTAAAAACGAAAAAAACCGTTTAAAACATGTTTTAAACTAGCATTAATAAAAAACGCGTTTTTTAACAACCCTATGAGTAATACATACAAAGAACATAAAATCAACTTCTAGGTAGGGGGTATATGTATTATAGACTACAATTTATAGTTATTATTATCAGATGTAATCATTACCAGGGTAATTATAGCAGAATCGGTGCTTATCGAAACGAGTATCACCCTTCTGTTACCGGGATGAGATTCGAGATAAATTACAATAATATATAAATATGTAGGCGTCTGTATATGGGCAATGTAATAACTGTACAAGTGTGTGCGGTGAGGCGAACGTTTAGTTAAGGGGGTCACATCCCACTACAAGTATATCTGGAAACTTGCCGGAAATACGGTAACTTTAAAACGCTTTTCTATCAAGTTAACTACAATTTTAGTGGGATGCCCCCTTATTTTCCGGCAACTTGCCTGAAATATAGTAACTGTATAGCGGGTATCCTATTACAACTTGATAGAAAATCGTTTTAAAGTTAAAATATTTTCGGCAAGTTGCCGGAAATACTTGTAGTGGGATACCCCCTTTATGCGTAGTGCATTGTATTATCCCGTTAAACTCACTAACAACAAAGATTACAGAAGGAAAGATACGTGTCACTCTAATGAATTAGTGAAATTAATGAAAAATTGCGCCACCTGTACTGATAACTATTTATTTTAATTCTATTTTTAGTTTATATTCGTTTATATGTCAATTTTAAAAATATATTACTATTATAAATGAAAAGTTACGTCCATTTTTGAATACAATAAATATTTGATTTATAGTGCTTGTTTTAAGAATATAATTAGAATAATTTTTCGTAAAATATACAGCCATATTCAACAAATATAATAAATCAATAGATCCACTTTCAATATAAAAGTATATATCTTTTGTGACATTGTAAATATGTGTAATAATAATATGTAACAATAATTTGACAATTCACCATTGAAATTATTTAAAACGATAGTATTTCCACCTATATTTCAAACTATTCAGTATTCAAATTTATTTCACGTAAATAGATACAAGTGATATATCTTTGCTTCGCAAAATCATTGAAAATAATGAAGATAGGTAGAGATGGTTCAATTAAATACAATTAGTTAAATAATACTTTAAGTCACAATTTAATCACCCAATATAAATAATGTTTAAAAATAAAAAAAAAAGTAATTCTTTATTCCTTCATTTTCTAAATTATAATGAAATTGGAATATATAGGTAGTGTTAAGATATACTATTTATTGTAATATCAACATTTAAATCGCCAACAAATATCATGATTAAAACCCTTTTTTTTCAAATTGCCTATATATATTATATTCTAAAAATATATTTATTTTACCATAATTTGTTGTAATAAAAGTTACAAAGGTATTCTTAAGCCGGCACGAGTCTTGTCTTAATAATAGTGTAGTTATATATAGTTATACGTAGCTATATATATATATATATATATTGTAGTACAAGCTAGTTTTATGAGTGAAAATACGTATGGTAAATGAAATAAATACAAAATATTATAGCATCTCATAGTTAATATACACATTTTAAAATAGCTGAATCTTAGATTCGTGTTTGCATATAAATATAAATATATATATATATTATGGTCTATATATAAGTATATATTACGATCCGAGATATATATATATTATGGTGGTAGATCTATATATAGATTATGTGCATGGGTATTTAATGAATAGTGATAAATACACACGATATCTTCAATGATAAAAGTATAAGGCATCGCGAGTATAAGGCATCGCTGGAAAATTTCATTGAATCCCGAACTAGAGGTAATGTTTACTTAATGGTTTATCTAGTTATTCAAAATACAAAGTAACGTGAAATTGTATTAATAATATTGTTATTATGATTTAGGTGGAGTGCTTTTATCCCATCCAGAACCTTAGAAGGCGTTTACACCCTCAACCAATGCGGGGAGGGGGGGCTCTAAGGTGCCTTCGAAGCCACTATGTAATATAATATAAATAATTAATTCGTAAATCGGTATCGAAAATCACTTATAAATTGGGTAGCATTACTATATTAATCTATCTATACGTATGTATTGAATGGAAAATGCCGGGTACGCAGATTCACATCTATTGTAAAGGTTGCTACAAAGAATCATCAGCGATGAGTCATCATTGATGAGTCATCATTGATCGAACGCCGTATTACATTAGTTTACTGCATTGATGGACTGTATATTTGTGTACGCGTAGAGTATTTCTACTATTTCTATCGTAATTATAGTCTTAATACATACACTATCACACTATCACCCATTACACTATCTATATTATAATAATAGTACAAATAATAATAATAATATTTATAGGAGAATTATGTTTATGTTTCAGTTTCTAGTCTATAATATTGATATGCTTTTTCAGGCTTCTAAATAATATAGCATATAATTGTATATAGAATGTTAATAAAGGGGTAATTGTCTCGATAAGCAACACTGCTTCTATAATTACCCTGGCATTGCCTAAATCTGATAATAATAAAATAATAATAATATTTTATATTGTTGTAGTGCATTAAAATAATAACAACAAGGGCATGCTCTTAATATAAGAAACACGAAATATAAGAGTTTAAAAGAATATAACTTACTTTTATAATAAAACATTACACGTTTAGTAATATAATAATTAGCTATCTATTAGATTACGGTACTGAATTTAATAAACATTCATGCTTTTCTTTTTCTAAAAATGTGTTATCGATTTTTGAGCATTTTGAAAAAGTAGGGTTCGTTAATTAACTTCGTTTTATAATATATGCTTTTAAATCATAACAAAATTGGTATCGTTGTATCGCCTACGTAAATAAATGTAACGTAAATAAAATATACTGTTACAATATGATTATAATCCGATTATTATTAAGAGAGTTATATAGATTTTAAATTATTACATACATATATATATATATTATATTATATATAATATATATATATTAAAAGTGAAACTTTCTCATATACCTTATATATGTTAAAAAAATGGAGATTTTTAGACTTCAGGGGCTTATTTTTGATATACTTAGAAATATGTTTAATTAAATATTTTATACGTTTTTTACGAGGAACTTTCAAATTTAGTACACATAACTACTACTAGAGTAAACTACTTCCTAGTTAAATTATAGACTTTAGTTTGTCTATAAGGCTCTATCTTGAATAAATGCAAACATTTGTATATACTGATAATATCAGTCTGATATGCATAGTTCAACTATAGAGGGTGCTAATGATAGTGAAATACTATCACATATATAGAGTAAAGACTATGTTTTTATATGGATTATTAATATGATATTCAAATTAAATATCTGCATATGTAACTTTGTTACATAATTGGCAAAAAATATTTATTTTTGTCTTGTGGTTTTTTTGTTTTTATTATTTATTTATTTTTTTGTGGTTTTTTGGATGAAATATATAATAATTATGTATATTGATTTTAAGTAAATATTATTCATTTAATATATATTAGTAAAATGATTTTTATAAGAATAAATAATAAAGTAGTCAATTAAACCATAACATATTAATTATATAGATTTTTAAATTATAATAATGTATTTTATTTCTAATATAATAATTAATTATTATATTTTGTAATATAGGTATCCTAGTAATCCTAGTATGTAAATAAATAATATTTATATATTTAAAAGTTATATATAAATGTAGCCATGGCCGAAGTAAAATAATAAGAAAGTGTTTGATCTTTATTAATTAAACATCATTCACCTAGATAACCAAACCCTATAAATAATAATGATTAGGAATTACAATAAACATTTATGAGATTCACATTACCTCAATTCCAATAATAATAATAATAATAATGGTTCGTTATAAGTAAGTCCGGTGCTATTGATGGTATCACGACTAATGAAATATAATTACGCATAGCACATAAATTTGTAAATTTATAGTTCTAGTAATGACACAATACATATATATATATAATAGAATAGCTATTTAATTTATATTATGTAAAAAAACAAAAAACTATTATTTAAAAAAAACAAATGAATCTTAATAATTAAGTTAATTTACTACTTATCTAAATAGACTACAAGTATAAACCATCGATATTCTCTAATAACTCTTATAATTAATGTTTAATCGTGAATTAAAATGTATATATTATAATAAGGATTATAGTCTAAAGCATCGCGATTTTAAAAATTAGCTACTCACTAAACACCGGCAACATTCTATATTCTATTTAGTGATGTATTTATATAGAATATGAATAATTGTGAATCATAATTGTATATCTGTAGTGATGTGAATGATGCTCATATCTAAAGCATCGATGCAGTCTCAGTCTCATTTACCTAAAGTTTATGCTCGGCTCTGGCTCGTTTTTTTTTCTGAAAATGAAAGTCTCGGCTTGGCATTAATAACCAACATTCTCGGCTTGGCATTAATAACCAACATTCTCGGCTCAGCATAATTTACATCACTGGATGAAATTTACATTATTATTCACTGAATACTGAAACTGGCCTCCGATAATTTATTTTAAATTGATGAAAATATAAAATTTATAAAAATTTTATTTTTAAAAAAAACCAAAAAACTATAAAATGCCAACTATAATAATGTATACAATGTGATTATAATGACGTATAATGAATAAGTGTAATCCCAAAGTATATAATAAAGTAAAGTAATACACTTTTGTAATACAATATATTACAATTGTATGTTGACTAGGGCCAGTTATAGATGAACGATATGAAGTATTTAGTTGGCTGTAATCGCTGTAACTTACATTGTAACCACTACCATTATAATAATGGTAGTAATAATGATTTTATAGTTCCTGTCATACCGAATAAGGCGGCCGATTTTTCACTGATATCGTACCGATTTGTTACCAATTTTCTCTCTCTCTCGGTGTGAAACTCCTACTGATATCTCACAGATATATCACCGATAGCGTAACGGTATCGCTATTCATCATTTGGAGATGTCTCTACATATTTACCGATTTCCGACGATTTCTTTACTGCGCATATCGGTGAAAAATCGGCCGACTTTTTCGGTGTGACAGGGGCTTTATAATAATGATTATACCCGTGATTATACATTATTAATTAAATAATACATACTTTATTAAATATATAATATAAATAACAATGAATACACATATAAATATGTCATTTTAAAATAATAATTAGTTGACAATAAGTCGTAAAAGTATATATTATAGCTACAGTTTGTTAATATAATTTAAATAATTTCTAACCAATTTTATAGATTTTGAAATTTCATCAATTATCATTATCTTTAAATGCTTTCGCTTCTCTATATTGGACATATTTTCTTCTCGTATACACTAACAATATGTGTTATCTTTCAATATAAAAAATTCGAACATTAACAATTATAAAATATATAAAATATTAAACTACATCATAGCGTATATACATTATAGGTGCATAATATTTGTAAATAATGGATTACAATGAAATCAACGAAACTAAAATTTCATTTCTAAGGTCCATTTCAAGGGTTCGGATATAAATTTATTATGATTTTAAATAGATAATTTTGGTTTAGGTATTCAATCCTATCAAATTCTAATAAGTTAATATATTATACTTATAATTTTGAATTGGATATTTATAACTCGTATATTTTATTAATACATGCACTTCTTTATATATATGTAATTAATTGTTATATCGTATAAACTCTTATTTTTAAATATCACTTACGAAAAAGATTTATAGAAATTCTGGATATTCTGGCATAAGAGATATCCAGGTTAACTATTGGAATTGATATATATATATATACTCAGTATAATAATATATATATATATATATATATATATATATATATATATATATATATAATATACTGTATTTTAATCATATATACAATATAATAATACACGTAATGATATAATTTATGATATATATATATATATATATATATATATATAAATATATATTTACATTTGTGAGAATCTTACACTCACATCACTTTTGAATTTATATAATATATATATATATATATATACATTCAAGTGATATATACTATATAATATAGTCACTATAATAGTGTATTCACTATCATAGTCACTATCCCTAGGGTCACTATCCCTAGGGTCACTATGATAGTGACTAAAACACTAGTTTTTATATACATATTATAACGGATAATATAATCATTATAATAATGTATTATTATAATATATATAATAATTATATTATATAATTTGTATATAATTATTATACTAAAATCTAATATATTGTAGTATAAAAATGATATAAAAATGATATAATATAATACATTATTATAATGATTATATTATCCATTATCATATTACCCAGCAAACAGTAAGAGCAGCATAATAGCAGCATAACAGCATATGCTAGAGCCTCAAATGTTTACATTGTGCTATTATGCTACTATTAAATGTCTATTATGCTGCTATTATGCTGCTATTAATTTGTCATGATATTATGCTGCTATTATGCTGCTCTTACTGTTATCTGGGTATATAATATGTATATATATATAAACTAGTGTTTTAGTAACTATGATAGTGAATATATGACATTTTATTTAATATTTATATATATAATATTATTTAATATAATATATTATATATATATTTAATAATATAATATTATTATAAATTATACTTTATAATAAGAAATTATAATTATAATTCATATTTTGATATAACATATAATAACTATATAATATATAATAATATTAATGATAATTTTAATGTCTGGAATATAAGTTAAATGTACACCTATGTTGTTGTTGACAATATCATATTGAATATGAAATATTTATACAATTTACACTAGTACCATGCTTACTTACTTTTTATTTTTTTTGGTTTATGGACTGCAAGTGCGTTAGCAATCGGCCGTCCTTGGGAGGGAATTTATTGAGTTGGAGGGAAGGCAAGGGAGAAGTAATGAGTCTTGAGGTGGCGTTTAAAGGAGGGAGTTGATGAGTTTATTCGTATGTGTTTGGGTAGGGAGTTCCAGTGGTAAGGGGCAGAGAGAGCAAAGGAACGTAAATTTGAAGAATGGAGTTTGTGTAAATGGGGAGTGGTAAGGATAAAGGTCTTGGAGGAACGGGTCTGGAGTGTAGTGATGGGTGTGTGTAGATGTAGGAGGGAGGCAAGGTAGTCAGGGTAATTGTGGTGAATAGCTTTGTGGATGGTCAGGGAGAGTTTGTACTTTATACGATAGGGGACTGGCAGCCAGTGTAGTTGTTTTAGAAGAGGAGTAATGGAATCAGGGGAACATCGGGGAAGTAAGTGGACGAGACCATAGAGACTTATATTTCCTTAATACTCAGTATATATTACTATATACTATATAATATTACTATATACTATTACAAAATCTAATTATTAATTGATTCAAATTATATTTTGGGTATACATATATAACATATTATTTATATTAAATCAGCCATTAAATAATACCAAATATAATTATGTGAGTTACATAATGTATTCCTATTTACAATTACTCACAAAGTACAGTATTTTAGCAGCATATACATATAGACATGGCAACAATAAATATTATTTTATTTTATTTTTGGTGTAGTCCTTTCATTCTATCCAGGAACTTAGTTGAAGTGTTTTTTACTTACAACAAAATGGCTCTAATATAACTTCGAAACCGCTCTCTTGTTAAGGCATATGTGGTTTTAACGATAGAAGATCATTTATCTATACACAGTATTATATAGGATACTTCTAAATATTACTATAGACCTATTTTAGTAGGCCGGATAGGACTTTAACCCACATCATACTACTGCTTAGGTGTCTGAGGTCTTAGTTTTCTTGAAATGCCGGCCACCTTCCTAGCTATATGCATACTTGTATACATAATCAATAATCTTAAAATGACGGGCACACTGTGTTATATATATATACACTTACATAATAATATAAAATCAATAGATGAACAAAACCGGTCCCCTTTTAGAAGAAATGTATTATTAAATTTAAAACATATATATGTACCTAATTTCAAAGTATATAAATATATACATGTATTAAATGTTCTATATATATATATATAAATAATGTACATTATTATACGTGGTTACAGAATTATATAATACAAAAATATATCCTGGCAACGCTGGTTCACATTTAATATACTAATATATATGTAGAAACAATTTATATTTAATTTAATCTACCTTTAAGAATAGTAAATATAGACTAGTTAACAATTTATATTTAATTTATTCTACCTTTAAGAATACCATTAAGAATAGTAAATATAAACTAGTTAATCATAGATATAATATGGTATTTACACACATATCACCGTAGAAGTGATAGGAATTAGTTAACATAAGGGCAGGAGTTATTGCCATATTTAATTACATAGAGAGTACATCTATATTACCTCTATATTACCTCTATATTACCTCTATGCCAGTGGTTCCCAACCTATGGGTCATAACTCATGACCCAATCTTGAGTCATTCGGTTTTTTGTTTGGGTCATATCTCATGAGCCAATTTATAAAAATATTTATAATAATATTTATATCCTATATATTATAGTTTATATTATTCGTTTACGATTAAGTTTAATAATACAAAAATAAAATTAGGTTCATTGGGTCATGGTATATTTTTAAATTAAAAGTTGTCAAAAAAAGAGTCACGATGAAAAAAGGTTGGGATCCACTGCTCTATGCTTACAATTATAAACTCCTCGATAAGTCAGTTAAAACAGTCGATTTACAAAGTTTATTGACGGGTGTAGTATAATTATTAGTTCTCGATATAGTTCTGGGTAACATATTTATATTTAGTATGCCTTAATAATTATATGTTATCGCTTTATTTGTATGAAAAACTAAGAATTATTGATTTTTTATTTAACATATAAAGTTCAAACATTTTCTTACGATAAATTACGCTATTGAAATAAACGAACGATAATACACAATAAAGAACGTAAATGTTTTACAGGTAATGTAATACATCGTAAATAGAAATAAAATATATTATAAAGAGCGTAAACATAATCGAAAGTAGATTTAAAATAAATCTTTTAGTAAAGGCTTCGACATATTCCGTTACTAATTTAAATATATTGTATTCTTCTTAACTTTGTAATAGTAATACATTA
The DNA here is from genome assembly GCA_964019155.1 of Osedax fenrisi. Lineage (NCBI taxonomy): Eukaryota > Metazoa > Annelida > Polychaeta > Sabellida > Siboglinidae > Osedax > Osedax fenrisi. The sequence goes on from OZ025239.1 coordinate 5,605,905, forward strand.
TTAATTATATAGTTTATTATTTGAATGATACAATTTAAATATATTAAAAACAGAACATGTTAAATATCAAATAAACCATTAATAATATGAAACAAACAAATACTGTAATACTTTCAAATCTGTAATAATAATAAATTATTAATTTTATATATTAATATTATTATAGTAATTTGAAAAATATATATAAAACCCAAATATCCAATGAAGAAAATAATTGAAGAGAGAATGGCAATAACAAATAAAATTATTTGATAAAAAAATACATTGATTTTAACGGGACTTCTAAATAAATACATCACAACAAACCATTAGAAACACAAATACGGATGTCATAGGAATGTTTATAAAGTTTTTGAATCATTTCATTATAGTAACTGTAAAACATTTAAGATTATATATTTTTTTAATTTTGTATTATTCTTTGTTTATTTCAACATTTTAATGTATGTTATCGTTAGCAAATATATTTCAAATTTCTAGGCGAAAGTTTGATTATATATTTACTTAAATAAAAATTAATCAATAGATAAATCATTTTACTATAAGTGTTTTCGAATTAGATTGAATATAAAATATATAATATTGTATAGAGAGTGGCTAAGTTGTATACCTACTACTACTACTACTACTACTACTACTACTACTACTACTACTACTACTACTGCTACTGCTACTGCTACTGCTACTGCTACTGCTACTGCTACTGCTACTGCTACTGCTACTGCTACTGCTACTGCTACTGCTACTGCTACTGCTACTGCTACTGCTACTGCTACTGCTACTGCTACTGATACTGCTACTGCTACTGCTACTGCTACTGCTACTGCTACTGCTACTGCTACTGCTACTGCTACTGCTACTGCTACTGCTACTGCTGCTGCTGCTGCTGCTGCTGCTGCTGCTGCTGCTGCTGCTGCTACTGCTACTGCTACTGCTACTGCTACTGCTACTGCTACTGCTACTGCTACTGCTACTGCTACTGCTACTGCTACTGCTACTGCTACTGCTACTGCTACTGCTACTGCTACTGCTACTGCTACTGCTACTGCTACTGCTACTGCTACTGCTACTGCTACTGCTACTGCTACTGCTACTGCTACTGCTGCTGCTGCTGCTGGTGCTGGTGCTGGTGCTGGTGCTGGTGCTGGTGCTGGTGCTGGTGCTGGTGCTGGTGCTGGTGCTGGTGCTGGTGCTGGTGCTGGTGCTGGTGCTGGTGCTGGTGCTGGTGCTGGTGCTGGTGCTGGTGCTGGTGCTGGTGCTGGTGCTGGTGCTGGTGCTGGTGCTGGTGCTGGTGCTGGTGCTGGTGCTGGTGCTGCTGCTGCTACTGCTACTGCTACTGCTACTGCTACTGCTACTGCTACTGCTACTGCTACTGCTACTGCTACTGCTACTGCTACTGCTACTGCTACTGCTACTGCTACTGCTACTGCTACTGCTACTGCTACTGCTACTGCTACTGCTACTGCTACTGCTACTGCTACTGCTACTGCTACTGCTACTGCTACTGCTACTGCTACTGCTACTGCTACTGCTACTACTACTACTACTGCTACTGCTACTGCTACTGCTACCGTTACCGCTACCTCCACTGCCAATGCTACTGCTACCGCACCACTAGCACTAGCACTATAGCATATATATATACTACAATGATTACGTATATACTAGTTTATCGTTCAGTACTGATACTACTAAAGGCTTAACAACTTCTTAACAACTACTTAACAACTACTTAGTTACTATTAGCCTAGTAATATAGTGGCACTCTGTTATTACGAGTGTGTACCCTTATTATCACTAGGTGTTGTCTTATGTCGACTACCTCTAACTTCTCTCTATTGAGCTTCTATTTGATTATTGTGTACGCATGAGATATGGTATCTTGAAGTTAAATGTTAGAATGCAATTCTGACATATCTAGAACGCATGTAGGTGACTCATAGAGTGTCTACATCGGAATATCCGTCCTTGAGACCTAATCGTATTAACCTATGACCCATTTACTATACAACAACTATTATTCTCTCTTCTTCGATTGTTCATAATATTTGATATTACATCGACTAGCCTGTTCATTATCCTATAATTAGCCCGCGCTCTGGTGACGATGATCATACTAATAACGATAATAGAACTAATTATATAATACATATCTACGTGATATTTCTATAGACTCCTACGGGGTAAGGTTGCGTAACATCCGCACTAGAGATCAGGTTACTTCTACCAATCGTTGCACTTTGACCTAGTTTAAGTTCTACACGAGTAGTACATAAAAACTGTTTTATCTCGGGTGAATATATTGCGTTAATGTCTCTCTCTCCCACGCCCGTTGTAATCGGGTGTCTGCGATCGGTGTAATTATATGTAAACATCGTATCAGCGCGACACAAAGTAAGGCTTTTTATCAACCATGTACCCAGGTAGACCCGATCATCAGGTAGACCAGGTACCCAGTAATCAGGTAAATGAGGTACCAGTACCTAATAGGTATCAGTACATATCAATCAGAGAATATTGTTCACTGCTATTTATAGAGTTACAAATAAACAACAATATTATTAATTCATTGCAATTACTTCTTAATCAGTATTTATTCACAAGTTCGCTATTATAACGTAAGAATATAAAATAACGTATATTATGTTACATTAAATCCCAAAGAAGTTACTTAATTATGTGTTAATTATATGAATGTTTGTAATTTTTTAGAAATATGAATTCATTAGCCAGAATCTGAATAATCGCATGTTTAAATGTTGATACCGTAATATTTAATCGATTAAACTCGTTGACTTGTAATTTCAGCTATATAATAGTAACTTCTCTCTTGATTAGGTATTTAATAGTAATGTAAATGAATATAAATAGATATTCGATTCGCTTCGCTTTTAAATTATATTATATGTTTAATCCATAATCCATTATTCGCAAATATATATAAAAAATTCTGAATTATTCAAACTATTCGGTTAAATTATCTGAACTAATTTACATTTAATTTGATAATTATTCAATTCGGTATTCGTTTTCATTTACATCCGTATTATTTACCTATCTATTACATTTCTCGATGTAGGTACACATATTAACTTAAACTAATGCATCAGTATTCATTATTAATGATATGGGCAGTAAAACTATGCAATCCCATTATCAGTAAAACCTTGTTATAAAGAAATAAACTAGACAAACAATTCGGTTGTATGTGCACCTTTTTTACCATAAAATAACCCTGTTATAACAACATATGTATAACGAAAACCCTTACTAGTAGGAATTATTTTATAATTTTTATAAATTCTTAAATATTTGTATAATAATAATAATAATAATAATAATATTTATTTATTGATCCATGAATACAAATAGTGGATAAAAACGGAACTCTCGAGAAGGCGTAGAACTGTATATATTATAAATAACTGTAAGGGGCCCAGGACAATACAAAACAAATATGTACATATTTTGTTATTGTGTTTGATTTATCGTTTATTAAGTTCTTGTAAACTTATGAGAGAATCAAGAAATATCTGGGGGTCGAACCCGCGACCTCTCACTTTCCATTATGTCACTATTCACATTATAATTATACAAATAAACTAAAGATGATCAATATTTTGCAATAAGTTTACTGTGAATTGTTTTATAAAGTATGAAAAACTACTATTGAAGCAGTGTTTTAACTGATGTTTAATTGTACAACTATTTGTTTCTCATTTGTAGTATATCTCGAATTACATATTTCTATTCTCTTCATTGTATTATGTATTATATAATTTAGTTATAAATGTGTGTTTATATGTATAAATGTATATATATATATATATATATATATATATATATATATATACATATATATATATATATATATATATATATATATATATATATATATATATATATATATATACATAAATACAGATTGATTGATTGATTGTTTATTTATAAACAAACATAAAGTTAGTAGCATTCTCTATTGTGTAAAAGATTATAACAAAATAACAAAATAAATATATATATATATATATATATATATATATGTTTATATATACAGTATGATTTATTTGAGCTGATGAGATGTCGGGTACTCCATGCATGAATGAACACGTAAACTTACGATAGTTAATGTAGATCTTCGGATAGAGTCTCTAGAAATATATTCCCGTTATTGGTCAAGTCGAATAATCTAGATTGGAGAATGTGTTAATTCACATGCGGATGTATCACCAGTATTCGCAAGTAAGTAGGGGCGCTGCAACAGGGGGGATGGGGGGATATGCCCCCCCCACTTTAAAATCTAGGGACCTCCTATATATTGGTCCCCCCCACTTTTACCAAAACATTTATTTTGATTGGTTAGACCCCCCTATATACACACCATCGTTCCAGCGCCCCTACATATAAGTACTAGACATGAGGGTGCGGTGGTCGTCTCTCTATCCACACACCACAGCACTACAATGCAGTCGTTCATCCATAGCTAGGACGTGGAAGAAGCCGTCTGTTCTTTCTATACAGTTTATAAATCCTATTTAACAGCAAAGTTTTACCCACGATATCGTTGGGGATGTTACACTTTTACAAAGGTCAGCTATATTTTCACACGTATTCGCGCACGTGATATTATGTGAAAGTTGTTGTGTATTAAAGAATAGTTTTATTAGTTTATTTTATTGCGCTTACTCAACATTAAAGCATCAATCCAACATGATTTATATTTATTTGACGTATAAATAATGTAGATTTCAGTTAAACCATTTCTTGTATATCGTGTAAATATAATTGTTTACTGTAATGATTATAATATTTAGAATATCATAAATAAATATAGTTATGATAAATTAAATACTTAGGTATGTTTACGATACATTATTATTTTACATAATATACATAGGGGCGCTGGAACGATGGGGTGTATATATGGGTGACACCCCAATCAAAATAGATGTTGTGGTAAAAGTGGGGGGGGGGAACCAATACATAGGAGTTCCCCCTAGATTTTATAGCGGGGGGACATATCCCCCCGTACCCCCCTGTTGAAAGTGCCCCTAAATATAACCTATGATATTATATATATATATATATGTGTGTATGATTAAAATTGAATGATATATATATATATATATACTAGAGAACTTTTAAGCATTGCTTATCTAATTGAGAAAATCTTTAGGTACACTGGGTCTCTTCCAATCAGAGAGAACATCACAGATGTATCAGTGATGTGATACATCGCTTTCATTGGTTAAACATTGTTAATTATTTAACCATTTCAATTTGCATTGTAATTCGTTCTATTTATTCGTTTTTTATTTATGCTTTATTTTTATATTATCTAAACAGTGTTTAGTAAACATCCATAATCACCACTCTTTATTGTATTCGATAACATATGTCATGATAATAGAATAATAATATGATATCTAGGTAGTACCGTCTGTTAATGAAGTGACCACCACCTTCCTGACAATACTACTGAAGATAGTGCATCATTTCAGTGGGCGGGGGTGTACATTTAGGGCTAATGACTTTGTATGTTATTAATATTTAGAGTTCACTTTATCTTATGATTGAAACTGGCCACAAAAATTGAAAAGGTTGCATTATTTATGAAATATCAACACATATATAATATAATCAATAAAAATAATAGAAAGAAAAAAATAATTCTATAATAAATAATTATTATTACCTAGTTATCTTATAATTTATTGACAATTTATTAAATATAGAGTCGAAATATATAATCGAAAGTATAAATATTTGCTAGCGAAACATACGTTATAGAAATAAATATAGAATAATACGAAATTAAAAAATTAAAGAAATTAAAACGTTTATCAGTTAGCGTAAAAATAAACGAAAAATTATCGAAAATAGAAATAAAATATAACCTAAAAGTAATCGAAAATAGAAATAAAATACAATGTTTTGTTAAAGGGCATCGACATTGATATGTCATTTCAGTTAGTTTGAATGTATTAGGTAGACTGATATTACATTGAAGAGTTTATTGCTACCAATGTTGTCAGACAGCTAACCGTTATACATGATGAACTTGTAACTGTTACTTTGCTTCTTAACTAAAAAGGATGAGGGTGGAATAGTATACCTTATTTACTTGAACAATAAACCTAATCGTTAAACAGTGAATATTTATTCACCTTTCTGAAATGCAATGAAAAATAATTGAGTATAATAATTTTCTTAAAGATGTTAATAAATAATAAATCTAAGATATTTAAACTATACATTATTGACTATGCATTGTTATTGACAACAATGCAATACTCCTAACCACATCCCACTAATAATATCTAATTCTTGTAGTTTTGCAAAGTTAACAATAGTCAGTTACCACTAGTAACTAAACATTAATCATGGATGTGAATATCTATAGATTGTATACACTGTAGAGTTTAGTCATCATCGAGAGTGGCATCAATATTGTTATATAGGTGCAGTTATATATATATATATTGTTACTATATATATAGTATATAATATACTATATATATTTTAATATATATAAATATATAGGAGTTATATTTATGTATATTTTAATATATATATTCTTAAATATACTAAATATAATATACTGTTTATATTAAAACTACTTATACTACTATAACTCTTCTTATATTTCATAATAATACTAGTGTGAAAAGGATTTACTAGTATGGTCATGGTCATTAAATCTCTCTCCAACTGAGTATTTGTATAACATAACATAAATATCTTATTTATACAACATAATTATCCTAGTGCTTAATTTATTGTGCTCTTTTTTCATTGTTGAAATCTCTTTAAGGGGTCGATCTAATTAAATCATTTAAATATATTTCGTATTGCCTACTATTATTATTTTGTATTATTCATATTTGTATATAGTACACTTTTGAGTAATCATTTATGATTTATTCGTGTGCTTAAATCATAGAGCTAGAGAGAAAGTAAATGTGTGTTTAAATCATAGTTTCTCTCTAGCTCAATGGTTTAAATAAACATTCATCATCATCACCATCATCATCTTCATCATCATCATCATTATATTAATAGTACAATATCTAATATATATTAATGCCTTAATATCTTTATATCTCATAATATCAATACTTAATAACTTAATATATGAATATCTTAATATATTAATATGATATTGATCTATTAATATAATATTAATATATTAATGTGAAATCAAAATCAAATCAAATCTTAATATAGTAATAAGATTAGCATCATAAAGCTGTAACCTTGAACTATAGTTATTATTTCATTTATAGTATTTATAATTTTATAATAAAATAATAGTTATAATTACTTTTTATTGCGACACTGTTTAAAACCCCCTCTGGTCCCATAACATATATCATACAGTACTATAAGTGACCTTATATAATTGTGAATACAAAATGATCAGATCTCTTTAAACATATAGATTCCTTAATGATACGTTCAAATTCATATACCATCAAATCGCAAAATAAAAATCATTTTCTAATTTTAATAATTTATTTATAAAATTTATTTATCTATAAAATTTAAATATTATCTTTACAATGATTTATGCATTGTGCTTTCATTTGGAATTTAACTCATAAGAGAAGCATTTTAAAACATCACTAAAAGTATAAATTAAAATATAGGTCTTAGATATTTTAATAAAATTACATTTGATTTTTAATATATATATATATATTTTTATATTATTTGCTATATATTTTGAATTATTATTTATAATTACGATATATATTTTAGTTTCTATAAATATAATGATGTATATTTTACATGTTTTTATTTGATATGCATGCATGACATATATATTTGTCAGGAAATTGTTTATTTGTTAAATAAAATATTGAACATTTAATTAAACTGGATTAAATCAAAATAAATATTTTTCCAATTTTGTTAAAAATAGCAAGTATAGAGTAATAATTTGTAATTTTGTTAGTATATCATCATAATATATATAATTATTTTCTATTTTTTTATAATATTAATTATTTTAAAAATAAGAATTTATAATTTTTTCCAAATGTGCGCGTTTCAAAATATATGTACGCAACTTTTAGATAAACCATAGGATAACAAAATACCTAAATTTAATATTATATAAATTATTTATAAAAAAAAACATAACATATTTTTGTTTAATAAAATATGATAGGGAAATTATTCTTTTAAAACTAGTCTATTTTGTATATTTTGAAGGTAACACATTTAGATGTATCGCAAACCATTAACACTAGAGCGACTTCGAAGGAACACTAATTATAAGTATAAACTTCATATAAGTTCCTGGATGGATGACAGGACTCCAACAAAATAACAATAACAATAAAACTATATATATATATATTATAAAGTATTTATTAATTAATTATTTTCCTATGTTAGTATATAAATAAATGCCAATCTAAGTCACCACCCGCCCAGCTTAAGTTTGATAACAGACAGGTGATCAACACCATCACCGTAGTTAGTAGTTAGTAGTTAGTAGTTAGTAGTTAGACAATGCAGTACTGCTATAGAATACACGAATGACATGATCTTTGATACTTCTGTAAAGTGTTATAATCATATTGTAGTAATCAAGGGCTAATCCAGGAGTGAATTGAGGGGGGGGGGGCCTATTTTGTAATACATAAGACATTGAATTAATATAATGTACATGTATAATAGTGATGCTATTATAATATATCTAGTGAAATGAGTTAAATCTTAGATTGCTAATAAGAAATTATTGATAATAATTATTCTAAAATAGGATAATATCATGAATATGTTATAATGTATTTCCGTATATATCTGGGAAGTGGGTCTAGCCCATAGGAAGTGGGTATATTCCAAAGGCTGATAACAAGTTACTGGTAAACAAAAACTGAGAAATAATTAATAAAAAAAAATATATATCTAATAATTAATAACGGATTAAATCACCTATTTTGATATGGTTTACACTATTATGCGGATTATACCGCTTGTTAATGCTAATTAGCGATACGGATGGGTTGTGGGTAGTGATGTAAATGATGCTCAAATCTAAAGCATGATGCAGTCTCAGTCTCAGTTACCTAAAGTCTCAACTCGGCTCGGGCTCGTTTTGTTAGAGTCTCGGGCTCGTTTTGTTAGAGTCTCGGTTCGGCTCGGGCTCGCTTGGCTAGAGTCTCGGCTCGGCTCGGGCTCGTTTTTTTTCCGAAAATGAAAGTATCGGCTCGGCATCAATAACCAAAAGTCTCGGCTCGGTATTATTTACATCACTAGATGAAATTTATATTATTATTCACTGAATCGCGAAGTTGGCGCAGATTATTTTTTTAATTGATGTAAATGTGAAATATATAAAAATTAATATTAAAATGTAATTTCAAAAAAACATCATTTCGACTAGGTAATGTTTTGTAAAAGTCTCAACTCGGCTCGGGCTCGTTTTGCTAGAGTCTCGGCTCGGCTCGGGCTCGTTTTTTTTTCTGAAAATGAAAGTCTCGGTTCGGCATTAAAAACCAAAAGTATCGTCTCGGCATCATTTACATACCTAATAGTGGGCTACCTGTAATAAATTAGTATAGCATTGTTCTATTGTACCATTGTTCAATCAGTTGTGATCATTAGTTTATAACATTAATATATCGATATAGTGGCAACGCCAACATATTATAGTAATGCTATCACGCCTTATTATTAGTAGTGGTCAGTAGTGGTCAGTAGTGTTCAGTCAAGTTGATGCTGTTGTCACATCGTCCCTTGGTGACCTATATATGTCCTAACCACACACTGGACATCGCACTGTCCACTACTACACTGGCTAACTGTTGCATAATCACCAGTTGTTGTGTAACACCATGAGCTACAAGCTGATAATGCCTATCTATCTCCGTTGTAACATTACATTGTGTACTAGACACAGGCCTAGAACAAAGTCGTAAGTTCTCGGTACACCTAACCTCTGACCTCTAGCCGTTCGTAGCACTGTTGCTAGTAGCACCGCAGCGCACTACCTCGTTTAGCTAAAGGAGGCTCATATATGAGCTATAGCTAAGTGAAACCCTGGGGGAGGGAGGAGCGAGTGTTGTCGTCAGGGTTGTCAGGGTAAGTTACGGTGTGCGTATACCGTGACACGGTGAACGCGCACACACGAGCGCGCACCACCTAGGTGAACACGTCACGCGCACCACCTCACAACTCCTAGAGGATGTGTACCTATGCGCATCACATGACTCATACCAGCGTACACCACGTGACTCATAAGTATACTTGTTATAAGTAAGTATACTTGTTATATTAAATGTTATCCTATACTCCTGTGATAATGATATATGGGGTAATTGTCACGATAAGCGGTAATGCTTCTGTAATTACCGCGTGCCTAGATCTCATACTAATATGTTTATATATATATACATATACATACATACCAAAATATATATATATATATATATATATATCATCGATATTTATATATATATATATATATATATATATATATATATATATAATGTGTGTGTAGATAACAAATGATGTGACGATATGAAACGTGTGTTATCTGTGGATAGTTACACGGGTAGTTATGACGGACATAGCACGTAAGTGGACACTGCGGACACTGTGGTGTTGCGACCAGTGACCACGGTGGCTAACACTACGCTTTACACTACACGCGGAACTATTGCAGTTATTGCGCTATGGATAGTAGTTACTGTACACTCAATAGATACCCCTTCAAGAGATACCCCTTCAAGAGATACCCCCTCAAGAGATACCCCTTCAATATATACCCCTTCAAGAGATACCCCTTCAATAGATACCCCTTCAATAGATACCCCTTCAATATATACCCCTTCAAGATATACCCCTTCAAGAGATACCCCTTCAATAGATACCCCTTCAAGAGATACCCCTTCAAGAGATACCCCTTCAATATATACCCCTTCAATAGATACCCCTTCAAGATATAACCCTTCAAGAGATACCACTTCAAGATATACCCCTTCAAGAGATACCCCTTCAAGAGATACCCCTTCAAGAAATACCCTTCAAGAGATACCCCTTCAAGAGATACCCCTTCAAGAAATACCCTTCAAGAGATACCCCTTCAAGAGATACCCCTTCAAGATATACTCCTTCAAGAGATACCCCTTCAAGAGATACTCCTTCAAGAGATACCCCTTCAAGAAATACCCCTTCAAGAGATACTCCTTCAAGAGATACCCCTTCAAAAGATACCCCTTCAAGATGTATACACCTCTAGATATATATCTAGAGGGGTATATGTATATTTTAAGTTACCTCTCGAGCGATATCATCAACACATATCTAATCACGTATGTCATTATATGCTATACAATGTGGACATACACAATAGTGCACATAGGTTTGTAACCTGAATAATATAACATATCATAATACGTTCCTCTAGGTATCTATAGATACAAATTAATCACACACACATCACGACACATAATATATGTGTGTTGCTCTTATATGCACAATATGTGATGACATGTTATAATTATGTAACAAAAAACTACCACTACCAGTCATCGATATAAAGAAAGAGAAACTTTCTTTATATCGATGCTACCAGTATAACTACTATCACCAGGGGCGGATACAGGGGGGGCTAGGGGGGCTCTAACCCCCCCCTCATGATTGTAAAATATATGATTTTAAAATAAATAATATGGTTAAATCAGCAAAACATTCAATATCAATTATAATTATAGGTAGGTTTATACATATTTTATTTTAAGTATATTCATTAATTGTAATCTAATTTAAAGATATTGGCACTATTTATAATGAATTAACAAGTAAAACACACGCAGAAGGGTATCTTCTGCTATATAAAATACTCGCACAACAATCCATCAAAGATTACGTTTATAAATCACATAAAGAAAATGGAAATACTCGTACATTTCAAATGAAGTGGTTACACACATATTATTGGTTATCCTACAGTGAATATTTAAATAGCGGATTTTATATACCATGTGTTTTTCATTTAAAAATTAATCACAATCAAGTTGGAAAATGTGTCACTTCGTCCATGATTAAGTTTAAAGATGCGATTGCAGATTTAAGAAAAGATGAATCAACTATTTACCACAATAACTCTTTGGAAGAAAATTCTCGTTGTATTGCAGTGATAGAAAATAAGAAGCATGCTTCTGCAATCAGCTATAATATAAGTCAATAATAACATATGTAAGACAATTTAATGCAACAGTGCAAAATTGAAATCAATATTAAGGGGGTATCCCACTATACCACCTATATAAGATTTTCCGGAAACTTAACTGATATATTGTAACTTTACAATTTTGTATATCAAGTTGTAATAGGATATCTCCTATAAAGTTATTATATTTCAGGCAAGTTGCCGGAAAGTAAGGGGGTTTCCCACTAAAATTGTAGTTAACTTGATATAAAATCATTTTAAAGTTAAAATATTTCCGGCAACTTGCCGGAAATACTTGTAGGATACCCCCTTTAGATATAATAATTCTTTATAGAATACACAATATTTCATTACATGGTCATAATGAGTATTCTACTGATCCACATTTTAATCTAGGAAATTTCAATGCACTTCTAAAACAATGTATAAACTCTGGACATGATATTTTAAAAGAACACTTTATTAATGTGTTATAAAAATGCTAAATACACCTCAAAAACAACACAGAATGAATTGATATTTGAATATGGTGAATATATTAAAGAAAGAATAATTATTCTTCAATTATAATTGATGATATAAAAAAAGCTAAATATTTTAGTGTACTAGCTGATGAAACCACAGATGTATATAATACTGAACAAATGGCTTTAGAAATTAGATATTTTAATGGTAAGTGTATCACTGAAAAGTTTAATTATTTCATAGGATATGAAAATCTTAGTTGAGAAAGTAAAGCTAACTTGATTATGGATATACTAACTAAATCTGAATTACATATTGAAAATTTA
>OZ025239.1:5623882-5656213 GCA_964019155.1 Osedax fenrisi
GCGCATACGTGTTCGATGTTATACGTGTGCTGCGTGTGTGTGTGTGCGTGAGAGTGTGTGTGAGAGTGTGTGTGTGTGCGTGAGAGTGTGTGTGAGAGTGTGTGTGTGTGTGAGAGAGAGTGTGTGAGAGTGTGTGAGAGTGTGTGTGAGAGTGTGTGTGAGTGTGTGAGAGTGCGTGAGAGTGTGTGTGAGAGTGTGTGTGAGAGTGTGTGTGAGTGTGTGTGTGTGTGTGTGAGAGTGTGTGAGAGAGTGTGTGTGAGAGTGTGTGAGAGTGTGTGTGAGTGTGTGTGTGTGTGTGTGAGAGTGTGTGAGAGAGTGTGTGTGAGAGTGTGTGAGAGTGTGTGAGAGTGTGTGTGAGTGTGAGAGTGTGTGTGAGTGTGCGTGAGAGAGTGTGTGAGAGAGTGTGTGAGAGAGAGTGTGTGAGTGTGCGTGAGAGTGTGTGAGAGAGAGTGTGTGAGAGTGTGTGAGAGTGTGTGTGAGAGTGTGTGTGAGTGTGTGAGAGTGCGTGAGAGTGTGTGAGAGAGTGTGTGTGAGAGTGTGTGAGAGTGTGTGTGAGTGTGCGTGAGAGAGTGTGTGAGAGAGTGTGTGAGAGAGAGTGTGTGAGTGTGCGTGAGAGTGTGTGAGAGAGTGTGTGTGAGTGTGTGTGAGAGAGTGTGAGAGAGAGTGTGTGTGTGCGTGAGAGTGTGTGAGAGAGAGTGTGTGTGAGAGTGTGAGAGAGTGTGTGTGAGAGTGTGTGTGAGTGTGCGTGAGAGAGTGTGTGAGAGAGTGTGTGAGAGAGAGTGTGTGAGAGAGAGTGTGTGAGTGTGCGTGAGAGTGTGTGAGAGAGTGTGTGTGAGAGTGTGTGTGAGTGTGTGTGTGTGTGTGAGAGTGTGTGAGAGAGTGTGTGTGAGAGTGTGTGAGAGTGTGAGAGTGTGTGTGAGTGTGCGTGAGAGAGTGTGTGAGAGAGTGTGTGAGAGAGAGTGTGTGAGTGTGCGTGAGAGTGTGTGAGAGAGAGTGTGTGAGAGTGTGTGAGAGTGTGTGTGAGAGTGTGTGTGAGTGTGTGAGAGTGCGTGAGAGTGTGTGAGAGAGTGTGTGTGAGAGTGTGTGAGAGTGTGTGTGAGTGTGCGTGAGAGAGTGTGTGAGAGAGTGTGTGAGAGAGAGTGTGTGAGTGTGCGTGAGAGTGTGTGAGAGAGTGTGTGTGAGTGTGTGTGAGAGAGTGTGAGAGAGAGTGTGTGTGTGCGTGAGAGTGTGTGAGAGAGAGTGTGTGTGAGAGTGTGTGTGAGTGTGCGTGAGAGTGTGTGAGAGAGAGTGTGTGTGTGGTGGATACAGCCTATAAGCTATACAACGTATACGTTCTCCTACATCGCCACCCTATAGGTTACTACCGTTGCAGCAACGTTAATGCAACGTGAGCATGCGCTGCAGTCGTCCTAGCTAGGGGTTACGTCATCGTGCGGCTCGTACCGTGTGTGTACGTATGTGCGTACGTGTGTGCGTGTGTGCGTAAAGGTATGCGTGTAGTTGAGTATTTGGGTATACGCATATATATATATATATATATATATTTATATATATTTATATATATTTATATATATATATATTTTTGTTATTTATTATTTTATTTTGGTGGAGTCCTTTCATCCCATCCAGGAATTTAGATGAAGTTTTTCATTTATAACCATATGGCTTTAATATCCCTTCGAAGCCGTTCTCGTGTTAGGCATCCATGGTTTTAACGAGGGCAGATTATTTATTTATACACAATTATATAAGATCACTTATAATATCATTTAAGACCTATTTTAATGTAACGGACGAGGCTCGAACACGCGTCATATTGCTTGTGTGTCTGACGTCTTAGCCAACTGAGCCACACGGGAAGTTATAGTTATATATCAATGATATATATGTGTGTGTGTGTGTGTGTGTGTGTGTGTGTGTGTATATACGTGTTAATGCACATACACACACATGTTAATGTGGGTGTCGCACACGCCTGTGACCTGTTAGACATCCTATAGAACACATGTGTTCTAGGAGAAAGCAGGAAGTCTGCAGGGGAAAGTCTCCTAAATGACTATTTGTAATAACTTATTCAATATTAAATATATTTATTGAAATTTTGTAAATAGTGTAATATGGCAATACATAATGTTGCTATTTTAAATTTGTATATAATAGGGACAGTAATAGGATACATGTGCCCAATACCAACCCCCTTCTACTATTACTGACACCCTAACATACTTGTGGTAGTAATACTTGTAGTATAATAATATCTAATCAAAATAATATACATAGGTTTAATGGATATACCTTGGATATACACTTGGATTTAATCAATTACAAAACGCACGCAATTTATATATTATTTAATTTAATATTTATATTAAATTTATATTTAAAATTGATATTGATTATATTAAAATAGTGTATATTATTATTTAATATTTAACTATTAATCAATATATATATAATCTAATGATCATTATCTTAATTTATATCAATGATACACAAACAACTTACGACAAATTTAAAAGTAAAACATGGATCTATTTTTAATGGATAGTATAAATCACATTTAGGTCTGTATTATAATACCGACCCTCTAGAGTAATTTAGGGGGTCAGTAATAGGAACATAATATCGGTTTTTATAATTAAGATATATTGATTAGTACTTATTAAAATTAAATTATTTTTATAATGTTTATAGAAATTTAATTTATCTATAATATTATCCTCATAATTGCGATTTCTTTTAATTAATAAAAAATTTACAATGATTTAAAAAAGTTATTATTCAAATATTTAAAAACAGAATATTATATTTTATCAATTAACAATTTTATGATTGAATATGTTTTGAAAAAAAAACTACTTATTCACATTTACCATTACATTACTAATATTTTATGTAGGTTATATATAATTGTTTGATATCTCTTATAGTTAATGACATACGAGAGGGGGTCGGTAATTAGATACTTTCCCCTAGCACATGATCATGTGTAATATTGCAGAATATATAGTAGGTAACCTCTAACTCACCTTTACCTATTGTTTACCTTTAGTAAGTAAAGCGCATACGTGTGTGTGTGTGTGACATGTCTTAATAAACACCCGCGTGTACCTTTTATTATAGTCATGTGACATCAAGCAAGGTAAATAAACTTTAATAACTACTACCGCTATTACTTCCACTACCAATACAACTACCACTATTACTATACATATCCCTAACCCATTACTACTCCCCGCTACCCCTAACACTACCATTACCACCACCTCAACTACCGCCACTTAACTTAACTGACACATTTAAACACCGTCTCGACACCTGATTGGTCAACCGGTATCGTCGAGAGCGCGCACCTCGACGCCCGCTATTAGCGGTCGCCGTAAAAAAAGGGCTGCGAGAAATCATATAGCCGTGCTGCACTATTTCGATAGATGATAGATCTCTCTAATTAACCATCATCGCCGTCGACACCACCACCGACACTACTACTACTACCGATACTACTACTACTACTACTACCGCTGCTGTTACAGTCGCACACACAGTCGCACACACACAGCGTACTACACGCACGCACACACGCGCGTGATGTACACAAACAACCCGCCGATGGAAGGAGATAGGACTATCACTCCCTTGTTTTCAGGTTAACCTTATTACCACGTATACACCCTATGCATAGGGGCGCTGCAACAGGGGGGGGGACGGGGTACATGTCCCCCCCACTTTAAAATCTAGGGGGATCTCTTACATATTGGTCCCCCCTACTACATTTATTTTGATTTGTTGATCCCCTTACGTACACACCATAGTTCCAGCGCCCCTACCTATATCACGTGTAGATTACTACCCACTAACCTATAAACCCTAACCCATGTACAACGAACCGCTTCGTTATGTGTACACACCAATCACTACTACTCTACAACCCGCCTAACCCGACCACACCCCCCCCCTTATACAACGCTGTTGGTTATAACGACGCGCTGTTCGCCGCTAGGTAGCGCTCCGTAGTCCTGCTGTTACGTAATTAAGTCATCACGCGCCGGGGTCAAGGTCAACGTGCGATAACACGTGACAACAATAGCTATTGTTCTGTACACGCGATGTATGCCTTTATATTCTATGATTACTTGTATGTATACCTATATATATACACTGTGTATATTATGATGATGATTTAATTTTATCACAGAAATCCGTATTTAAAATACGCTCTATGAAACATGAATTAAGTATATAAATAAATAAATGATTAATAATTAGTAATTATAGTTATAATAATACAAAAAACAAATATATATATAATATAAATGATAATATTGTTATATAAATAGAATATATAAATAATATAAATAGAAATAGTTTAATAGATTTGTATTTAATATTAATAAAAACTAGGTTTAAAGATCGCAAGGCGTTTACTTTGTATACATATCGTATGCATAGGTGCACACTGCATCTACAGTGTGTGTGTATGGGTGTGTGTGTGTGTGGTGTGTGTGTGGGTGTGTATGTATGTGTGGGGGTGTATGTGTGTGTGTGGTGTGCGTGTGTGCCGCACATGAGTGATATAGTCATGGGTAATACCTATATAGGTTATGTAGGTACACATATAAGCCTACCACCACAACTACTACCTCTAGCTCTAACACAACCACTACTACAACTACCACTAGTACCACCAATACATCTACTACTAGCATCACCACTACTACTAGTCACACATATACCAGTTATAATACCATTATCACTACCACCACCACTACCACCACCATCAATACCACCATTACCACCACCACCATTACTACCATCACCACCACCATTACCACCATTACCACCACCACCACCACAATGCCACATGTCACTCCAGTGACCTCTATAGATAACGCTGACTCACCTATAATGACACACACTAGTATCTAGTAGATAACATACACGTGACGTTCTTATCACGTGTCACGATATGTAGGTCAGTGCACACGTGATACTTCACGCGCATGTCACGTGGTGTGTGTGTGATGTATCAAGATGGTAGAACATTGGCTCAGTTTATTCGTCGGCATAATAATCAAATATATATATATATATGATATATCAGATATATGATGTATTAGATAGATGGTGGATACAAGTATGCCTACTTGATACACTGTGATACGTCATACACACGGACAGGTAGAAGATCGATACCCTATTACAACCGGCCGAGGAACAATACAATACGTGAGAAATACACATGTCATCTATACACATGCCATCTATACACATGCCATCTATACACATGTCATCTATACACATGCCATCTATACACATGCCATCTATACACATGTCATCTATACACATGCCATCTATACACATGCCATCTATACACATGCCATCTATACACATGACATCTATACACATGCCATCTATACACATGCCATCTATACACATGACATCTATACACATGCCATCTATACACATGCCATCTATACACATGACATCTATACACATGCCATCTATACACATGTCATCTATACACATGCCTATAGGCATATACGACGAACACTGTACGTCGTACAGTGTAGGTTCTTTAACATGAATATTTACAATAAAGATGTGTTCAATAAATACATTATCTTACATAAATACATTATCTTACATAAATACATTATCTTGTGTAAATAAACATCGTCAACTCGCTCGCTCGTGTGTGCGCGCGCCCGTGTGTGTGTATATACAATGCCCCCCTCGCCCCCCCTGACCCGACTAGGCACTGCGATGTACCGTACTGTACGTAACTTGCCGGTGACCTTGAGATATGACGTAATACACCTCGTTATCGTAAACAATGGAACGTCGCACTCGTATCGGTGTGTGAGTGCGTGTGTGCGTGAGTGTGTGTGTGTGTGTGCGTGTGAGTGTGTGTGAGTGTGAGTGTGTGTGAGTGTGAGTGTGTGTGGATATACTCTAATTAAAATATCGCATATATCCTATAGGATATATGCGGGATATCCACCGATATATCGCAGAGAAGTTGCTAACGATATTACAGCACTATCGCTACCTATACTAGCTACCTATTTGACCTATTGACCTCATAGGCTTACTGCTGAAGTATCGTGACGTCACAAAACCGCTATCCACTACATGTATAACAACACGGTCAATGTAGGCAGCCTATGTAGTACTTAAACTTGGGGGATAATTATACAACTCTACAACTCTCTAACCTACCCTACTACTTTACCTGCTTACCTACCTACCTACCTACATACCTGCCTACCTACTACTTTACCTACATACCTGCCTACCTACCTCCCTAGTGTATTACGTAAGTAAGTACTTATGTACTCAGACATACGCATACCTACATATGTGTATACATACCTACGTACCTATTACATACTCGTTAATGATACGCTTACTATGTATATGATGTCGCGTTATAAACAAAGTAGCAAAGCAATCGTAATAGTACTAGATAGGCAACCTCAACACAACGAAGTCGCGGATAGTACGACACCTCACGCACGCACGGAGGTCATGTGATGTCAGATGTTACGTAATCACGACGAGAGGTGGCGCCACCGTCAGTGTCTCCGTTACGTAATATAGTAAGATGATCTCACGTGACTAGCTTCGAGATAACGTGACGCATATGACACGGTCGCTAACTATGAGTCACTACGGCGGTTACTGCTACATCAGCGGATAGCTGGTCCGTGGAATATTATGTCATAATGTTGAACATACGCGAGCAAATAGCTGACAATTATGGTAGTGAAACTATATATAGTACTATAGTATACTATGCTATAACATACTATAGCCATATCGATACATATATCTAATAGATACTATCTATACTCGGAGCTCGTGTATTGCTTGTGTACTACCGTGACGACTGAGAATAGATCAGATAAGCACTCCGCACACACTCACTGTCACTCCGCACGCACGCACGCACGCACACGAGCGCACGTCAACATACCATTAGGCGCTGCTGTGTGGTGCGCGTGTGTGTACGTTCAGAAGAACTACTGCGAATGTTGCATTGTTGTTCAACTCTACGATTTATTACATTCATTCTTACCTACATTTGTACACGTATACCCTTGCCCTACTATAACCCGCACACATGTGTGTGTGTGTTACTGTAACCCGCACACTTGTATGCGTATGTTACTGTAGATGCCTTCAGACGACGATACACACTGCATACATGTGTACGTATAGCACATGTTGTAGTGGTACTGGTTTTAGAAAAGCCCACTTCTCTACACACACACACACGCGCAGTGTGAGACGCACAGTGTGAGACGCATATTACAGACTATATATATTTACTTACTACTAGCACACCTTCTACCAGTAACCCTATTAGTACCACTACTACTGCAACTACTACTATCACTGCCGCTACCACTGCAGCTACTATGTCCACTATTATGACCACTACTAGAACCATAACTACATACACTGGACACTGTCCAGTAGGCTGAGTTTACCTTATAAGGTAATCGCGGTCTAGTTCTCTGCCTGTAACAATACTGTCTCCGCAAGCTATGCTACAGTTCGGCTAATCTAATAGGCTAGCTATATAGGTCATCACTAGCGTGGCAGTGGTAGTGGTGGTATAGGTAGTTGTAGTGGTAATGGTAGTAGTAGTGGTAGTGCTAGTGCTAGTGCTAGTGCTAATGCTAGTGCTTGTAGTAGTAGTAACCTATGAATATAGTGAACGATAATACATTGTATATATGTGATATTTGATATGTGTAACATGTACATTGTACACTGTACATAGATCACGTTCCAATACCGACACACACATCTATAGAAGCGACACACCACATCGATATACCGTTATCATATTCAGCTTGATTACTAGAATTCACCTGATTACTAGAAGTCACATGATTACTAGAAGTCACCTGATTACTAGAAGTCACATGATTACTAGAAGTCACATGATTACCAGAAGTCACCAGATTACTAGAAGTCACCTGATTACTAGAAGTCACCTGATTACCAGAAGTCACATGATTACTAAAAGTCACCTGATTACTAGAAGTCACATGATTACTAAAAGTCACATGATTACTATAAGTCACCTGATTACTAGAAGTCACCTGATTACTAGAAGTCACATGATTACCAGAAGTCACCTGATTACTAGAAGTCACCTGATTACTAGAAGTCACCTGATTACTAGAAGTCACATGATTATCAGAAGTCACATGATTACCAGAAATCACATGATTACCAGAAGTCACCTGATTAATCAATTACTATTGTTCATTATAAACGATATCGCGTTACCCGAATGCCACGCGCGATAGGGTGGGGTAATCCTATACCCCGCGCGCGCGCGTGTGTGTGTACTATTGATGAGGTATCGACCTCGTTAACACGTGACATCAGTAGTACTCGTACAGGTATACCCGCGCACAGCCGCAGCCGCCGCCTACGTCATTCGAATTAATAACAAACAATCTATATATATATATATATACACGAGCGCGCGCGTATGTTATCGATTCCAGAGAATAGTACATTAATTACACTACGGTTGCGATCCTAATTGTCAACATCTCTCGTCGTCGTCGTCGTCGTCGTGGAGCTAATCTAATTACGTAAGTAATTACCGAGATACTAATGACGCAACGCCTCTCTTTCTCTCTCGCTATGACGTACCGTACGATACCTTGGTTACCTTGGCAACCGCGGTTTCGGCGTTCACCTTCCCGGAAATCTATTTCGTTACCGTGGTTACCCGCTCATTAGGTGTGCGAGTGTGCGCGCGCGTGTATATTTAGATTAGCCTTAACCGTATTAACCGTATTCCGCTAATACTGCTAGGTGTATATATATATATATACCGCAATAACACGTCGTTGCCGCGCGATGTAGACTAAGTTATGTTTCTACGATGACTAATTATCTGGCCGCGGTAATGCGTCATCGATAACCGCGTATTCGCACTAGAGGTGAGTCGTGCCGGTGTGCTTCGTGTCCTGTAGGGGTACAGCGTGGGTACAGCGTGAGTACATCGTGAGTACATCGTGAGTACACCGTAGTTATACGATAGTATCGATGTTCGGGCATACATATGCACATACCACTACCTACGTACATATATACCATGCAGATTACTATCTTCTAACATGTATCATTTACGATACCCCTCCCCACTCTAATCACCGTTAACAAGACTACACAGCTCTAGTTACCGTTCTTTTGTTACGTATATTAATATAGACATCATATTTGTTTCTTTATATGCACACACACAGTATATAGTATATATTATACACTTTATAATATGTAATAATGTATATTTACTATACTTTATATAATACCTGGATAGATCAGCAGGCTAAGGCGTATATATATATATAGTTTATCACTGCATGCTAATATACAATTATGTATACGTATGTGCTGGTGTACATTGTACACTTGTTTACATTTATAACCCTATAGGGTTACTCGATACTAGTGTAATAGGAGATATGCCACTCCACTGAACCGGAGTAAGAGGTACATCTTCGCCACTCCACTGAAACGGAGTAGGAGGGACATACCTCAGTCATATATTACCCTCAAAGATGTCTAAGGGTAGATATAACACTTACGCAAATCGTGTATTTCTAATTTGTATACAAAATACCTATAGCGCCACCTATACCGGGGTAATTTTAGGAACTATGCGTTGTTTATAATGTAAATTCGTATCAAACTATACACTTTTTTAAGTTGTAAAATAATATATTTTAAATTATTATTTATATGATGAAAACGAAGTGTTCATTACTAATATAAAATATAACAATACTTTTAAATTCTATATATATATATATATATATATATATATATATCTATGTGGCGAGTAAAAGCTAATTTATATTGCATGTTAACATTGTTGTATGAAAACCACGCCGGACATACATCTATTTCAATGATTCGATACTATAGTACACTGATAGCAGCGGCAGGTAGTAGTTATTAATGAAGTTTCATATACAAGAAGTGTTATATATAACAAAGATATATCTTTGCTTGGCAAAATCGTTGGTACCCGCGGGAATACAGCCGCAGTCGCTACTGTATACAGTTATCTATACTATATACTATATACACTATCTATACTATACTATATATAGTATAGCGAATGTATATATCTATAGATCACTTCGTGAGCGTTTGATTGACAGCTCGTACACACACAAACACACAAACACACACACACACACACAAACACACACACACTTTATATTAACTTAACGTGTGATTGATGGACGCCCGCCGGGCCCCACTTCACCTATCGATGTTTACGTAGAGATCGATTCGCATAACTATCGGCAGACGATTGATTGACAGCTCATTGATTACGTAATATCTAGGACATGTATCCTCGGTAGGTGATACTATCTTTACGCGCTATCTATTTCTATGTTCGCACTGATTTACCTACTTATTTCCGTAACACGTATTACGTTACCCCTCCCCGTGCAAAAGGTTAAGGAAATTTGACCATTTCCAAATATCACGATATGTAAATTACAATACATTTAGGTATATGTATATAGGTATATAGGATATATATATATATACATTGAAGTAATATTACAAGAACACACTAATAACTGTATACCACCGCATTAGTTTACTTTCGGAAGCGAATGATATTTAACACTAGACTTTATGTATGTAGGTACACCTCAATAAATGACGCACTTTCTATAGAAACCACATCCCACATCATCCACGCAATTACATAATACACTGTAATAGCATACACACGCACACGTAATGCTTGCGTAACCAGGGGTACACCCCCATCCCATATATGGGATGGGGGCCTATTAGGGCCACTATAGTAGAGTCCTATAGGACCCCGATATCATGGGAGTAACGTGCGACGGAAGCCACATGTCGACATCTATCCGTAGTGGCATCGTATAGCATCAGCAGCAGCAGCAATCATCATCATCATCGTGATCGTGATCGTGATCTGCTGGTCAAGGTCATGTCCTTAGGACGACGGATACTACTACTACTACTAACTCCCAGTGGCGGCGGCAGTGACGGAGGATAATTACCATATATGGTATACCGGGCGGCCGGGCGGGCTAGAGTGGTATTCATACATGTAAACATCGGCACGGCTTTATCAACATGCATATACGCATGCTCATTATACTCTCTAGTATTGCTACATTTTATACGTGTATATATATACACTTGTATACATGCTGATAACATGTACATACGCGCGTATATTCAGCGCCTTTATTGTCGAGCTTTCTAGACGTTGGCAGCGTTTTACGGCTTTTTTACCAGCGTAAAACGTCGCGCTCTCTAGCGAGCGGAAAACGATCGACTTCTCCGTATTAATTAGACGCTTTCAATCGTATCCTATATCTGGGTAGCATTCGGTCTGTCGGTCTGTCGTGCGTTACTTCGCCGCCTCATTAATATGTAATCATACATTAGCATAAATCAGTCTAGTAACTACTGTGTGTGTGTGTGTGTGTGTGTGTGTGTGTGTGTGCGTTCGACGGCGTTCATTAGGGTATGCCGTTATGAATACCTATAACATGAGTCATACTTTCGCTTAATAAATTCGCTCGCGAAATTACGAATATGCGCCACTATTTGTGAATAGTTGAGAAATATCGCGGCGGCGGTATAGGTGAAACATATATGTTTATATTATGTAATGTGCTGTGTAAATGTGCGTGAATATTGTAAAGTGTGGCATCAGCTTTACTATCTCTAGAATAAGTATACTATTTACAAAGATTTTTCTAAGATTTTTGCTTCTCAAAATCGTTTCTATTTATATATCTAGAATACATATATATATATATATATATATATATATATATACTCTTTCATTTACAACTTGCGTTTTGCTATATTATTGTTATGCATATGAATTATATGATATAATTATATATTAAAACAGTAATAGATATGAAATATAGCATAACCATATTCTTGAATAATGTTGTCAATCTTAGTCATTATTATCGAGATAATACTATCAAACATTTATTTGTATTATATGTAATATATGTATGTAATATGTATATATGTATATATACAATGTATATATGTCTGATATTAATTTATGTTTATTAGTTTTGTTAACCTGTTATTTACGGTTCACCAATAATTATTAAAATTAGTGGACATATAAAAACGCCCACATCCGGTATAATAAGATCAATATATTCTATATATACATATATATATCGATAAATATATTAATTAATTATAATATCGACCGAATTATGAATATGTTGTTATTCAAGTTGTTAAACTAATATAAATCTAAATATAAATATACATCACGTGACGCAATAGCCTACATAACCACGTTAAGTGAGAGTTGTAACCTATAGAGGTATACAGCCACACCCTATAGTAACATCCCTATATATAGTAACATCCCTAGTAACACACTATATATATAGTAACATCCCTATATAAAGTAACACCCCTCTACGGAGGAACACTGTTTTTGTACACATTTTTGATTAATGTAATGCATGTATCAATAGTATTGTGTGAATAGTGAGGTATTATATTAATAGCAATATTATCGAGAGAATCATACGCTAGGTGTTATCAAATATATACTGTTTTGTTTGTATATAAATACGTATAAGTAGGAACATATAAATACCCGTAGATTTCCTATTAGTCGGTTTGTAAATACAGTCAT
Organism: Osedax fenrisi; assembly: GCA_964019155.1. Lineage (NCBI taxonomy): Eukaryota > Metazoa > Annelida > Polychaeta > Sabellida > Siboglinidae > Osedax > Osedax fenrisi. The sequence goes on from OZ025239.1 coordinate 5,636,601, forward strand.
CAGATGTAAATACAGTCAATCGGATAATTATAATAACAATAATAATACAACTATGCCTTATATATATAACATTATATATTATATATTATATATTATATACATTATTATAGAGGTGCAATTTTCCAAAAAGTTTTATTACATACGAATGTCTTATAAATGGAATATTTCATGGTACAAACGGTTTACCTGAATTGTATATTTGTATTAAATTGATGCAATTCTGACTAATTAGCAAGATATTTGTTCATAATATGAGGTTCTTATAACGAAGTTTCTTATATATAGAGGGTTTATATATATAAATATAAAATAATGTATATATATATATATATATGTGTGTGTGTGTGTGTGTGTGTGTGTGAGAGAGAGCGTATGTGCGACACTGTGCGTGTGTATGCTAGTGTGTGTGTGTGCGACCCAGTTTCTGTGTTTATTTGGTATTTAATTGGGCTATTAAAATACCGTTAATCTAGGTCAACTATATTCCTCCTTAATATATATTATATACACTTATATTATATATATACATACACTTATTCGCTAGTTATTGCACCTTAGTTTTTATTTATTATTAAAATATAATAATATATACTATATATATATATATATATATATATATATAATATTTATTAAATATATATATATATATATATATATATATTAACATAACTATATTAAAACATATATCGCTACAATAAACAAGACTCGTGTGCCACAACAATGGCGGCATTATTCACACAGCGCCGCACGCGCTAACACCATTACCGCAGCACGTGGTATAGCACGTGACATCACAATAGCACACCACGTGACCACCACGTGACGACATAAATCGCCTGGCGTTACGTAACATTCGTTGTCTCCCGAGAGAGAGCGAGAGAACGCGAGAGGCGGCGAGAGAGGCCGGTTGGGTATTGTTTTAGTACCGTTATATCGGTTAATTAGCTCGCCAGCTTACACACATTGTTGTTCATTGTTGTTCATTGTTATCCATTGTCTATACATTGTCTATACAATGTATACATTGTTATGCATGCGTATACGTATATATATACGTATATATATATACGTATATATTGTTATTGTTATGTGTTGTCCTCGGTGTGCCACGCGTCGTACATCTCCAGCCCTCCAGTTCATTACAATCACGTCACACTATGATGACGTCACCACCACTATGACGTCACTACCACTATGATGATGTCATGTACCACAACCACCACCACCACAACTGTTACGTCACTCACACACCCACACCTACATATATGTTACATAAGCTCACCTATAGAGTGTATACACTATACAAGATAGCTGATTGTATTCGCCACCTAGCGTTTATATATGACATCATTGCCTATAGGAGGTATTATAGGCACTGCTCCATATACTACCGATATACTATATATAGCCTATAGTACACGTTGCTACGTATAGTGTGCGTATGGTGCACTCATCGTAAGTTATACTAAAGTATACACTCCCTCCTCCTCCTCCTCCTCCTTCTCCTCCTCCTCCTCCTCCTCCTCCTCCTCCTCCTCCTCCTCCTCCTCCTCCTCCTCCTCCTCCTCCTCCTCCTCCTCCTCCTCCTCCTCCTCCTCCTCCTCCTCCTCCTCCTCCTCCTCCTCCTCCTCCTCCTCCTCCTCCTCCTCCTCCTCCTCCTCCTCCTCCTCCTCCTCCTCCTCCTCCTCCTCCTCCTCCTCCTCCTCCTCCTCCTCCTCCTCCTCCTCCTCCTCCTCCTCCTCCTCCTCCTCCTCCTCCTCCTCCTCCTCCTCCTCCTCCTCCTCCTCCTCCTCCTCCTCCTCCTCCTCCTCCTCCTCCTCCTCCTCCTCCTCCTCCTCCTCCTCCTCCTCCTCCTCCTCCTCCTCCTCCTCCTCCTCCTCCTCCTCCTCCTCCTCCTCCTCCTCCTCCTCCTCCTCCTCCTCCTCCTCCTCCTCCTCCTCCTCCTCCTCCTCCTCCTCCTCCTCCTCCTCCTCCTCCTCCTCCTCCTCCTCCTCCTCCTCCTCCTCCTCCTCCTCCTCCTCCTTCTCCTCCTCCTCCTCCTCATCTCAACTATACGCTACAATACGAGAATGGTATGCGCCTCAATCCGGTCTGTAGGTCTCCATCAATATAGGGCTCAAAGCGATGCCATTGTAGGGTTCACCCCTTTGCGCTGCCCCTGCCTACCCCTTATATCCACACCCCTGTCATGCGAGCGGCATTCCACGCATATATTCGCCTAGTTAGCGATTATAATTAATAAATACGATATGCAGGCAATTATTTCTGCACAAATATATATATATATATATATATATATATATATTGGTATTTTTAATTATACGTTAACAACATCGCGTATACTTACGTATTGGATAATGAGTCATGTTATGTATGTATGTATTAGATAATGAGTCATGTTATGTATTTGCAATACATGTCATACACATGTACAACTACTCTATGCTGAGGCTGCTGCATATCATTACGTAAGTGCACATTACGTCATGATGTCACCGCTCTTACGCAACTCTACGTAGAGATTATTGTGTACAGCGCACACTGTACACTATATATATAGATGAATACAGCTGTATTAGAGAATGTAGTATATTCCGAGTACGAATGCCTCAACGCGAATATATCGTATGACATCATCATTACGTAATTACACGTTCGGTAATTATAACTGTTACCGCACACGTATACACACGCGCACACACGCACGCATACACACACGTACGCACACGCACGCATACACACGCACGCATACACACGCACGCATACACACGCACGCATACACACGCACGCGTACAACTCATTAGGCTATAGCTGCTATCGGGACGTCGATCAGAGCGCATACATAAAGTTTATTATTGATATCGCCGAACAGTCGAACAGTGCCAATATTCGTGCCGTCGCTGTATACAAACTAGCGACTCTACTGCAGCAGCGACAACCTCCGCCTCCGCTGTTGAAAACAATCTAACTATCTATCTACCGGTCTCGACTATCTATCTACTACAACGATCTCTCTGCCCGTCGAGATCATTACGTAATATCGGTGGTTTATTAGTACAGGGTGGGTAGATATCGGGTACTGATACGGGGTGAGGGTACTGGATGGGGTACTGGGTGACCGGGTGACTGGGTCGTGAGAGCGCAAGTAATACACGCACCGGCATGCGCACGAACTACAACCGCGATGCGCTCCACGATTAACGCCAACGATAATAGAAACAATAACGCGATATTCTTCAATAATGAGTCATCATGGATGACTAATTAACAATGATTAATCAGAGCGTAACGGTACGCTTCCCTGTGAGTGTGTTCCGTAGCCGTTATCATCAAGTATAACCTATATCGGTGCGTGTGTGTATGTGTGTGCGTATGTGTGAAGGCATGCTGATTTTATCGCTGGTGATATCATCTTCGACTATCTCCAGACATAGCTCTTATTATATTCCCACTATATTACAGATTTATTACTCGAGATATATATATATATATATATATATATATATATATATATATACACATATATGTATATGAATGTTTATAATAAACTTTACATGTGTATACATATAACTACGAATACGATTGTATTAAATCTCTCTGATGCTCCTCCTTCTTTATCATCTCGAATCTGATGCATCTCAAGTCGGCACGCCATTGTAATCGAACATAGCATAACGTGAACAGCGTTACTTGTGACACTAATACATGCCGCCATTGTCACGTGTTCACACAGTACTATAGACTGACTGCGCATGCGCGATACCTGTAAAGTAACGCATGCGCAACTGTTGTCTACCGTTAGGTGGCGTTAGTTGTGCTGGGGGGGGGGGGCCGCATTCCAGCCGAGTATTTGATGTATGTACGCGTACAGCTCCGCGGAGTTATGTTTACAATTGTATTCGCTATTCGTTATATATATATATATATATATGTATATGTGTGTGTGTGTTTGTATGTGTGTGTGTGTGACTATATTGAAAGTTATACAAAAATGAGGCATATGTACTTATTGTATGTTTCTACATTCTCAGTAGTATACGCGCATGCTGATGTAGATGTGCTTTGGTGTAGTGTACCTTGACGTGTCGGCAAACTTGACATCTGTCATCCCCACCCATTGCTATATCCCTGTATATCGCTCCCTCCCCTCTGATGTCATTCTTGTATCATTCGTAACGCATATCCTCTCACACACACACACACACACATATATATATATATATATATATATATATATATATATCAACGTACGAACACATCCATTATGTATTTAGCATTCCCTTAATTCGTGTAATCTACTATCTAATCAATATGAATGTTTTCACCGATTCAAAATTCCCGAATTTATAAATCTTAATTCTGTTCCTTCACATCGAATATATACATTATAATGTAGGGTGCCGGACCTATAGTCCGAGTGAAGGAGACCCCTGTCGCAACCGCTACCATTCCGTATACACTGCAGTGTACACTACGTGTATTAGATGACGGACACATCGTCGGACACTTCGTATACGACGGATAGAAACGCGTATACGACGGATAGAAACGCGTATACGACGGATAGAAACGCGTATACGACGGATAGAAATGCGTATACGACGGATAGAAACGCGTACTAAATCAACTCGTAGCACAATTTAACACAAACATAATAGATTACACGCGGATAAGATACACACATATGTGTGTGTATACATGTGTGTGTGTGTGTGTGTGTGTGTGTGTGTGTGTGTTCACGTATTTGTATATATTTATCTCTCTCTCTATATATATACATATATATACATATATATTTATAGGTTCGTCGATTTGTATACATAGTGCTGGTATAGTTTATTTACTCTGCGGTGTATTGCGATTAGTACACGGAGTTTACATGTCCCTGCTATCAGCACCACTACTAGCCCCACTAGCCCCACTACTAGCCCTACAGGCACCACCAGCCCCACTAGCCCCATTATCAGCACCACCACTACCACTACTAGCACCACCACTAGTACCACCACCCCCATCACAAGCCCCACTAGCCCCATCACACCATCAGAACAACCACTAGCTCTACTAGCCCCACCACCCCCATCACTAGCCCCACTAGCCCCATCACTAGCCCCACTAGCCCCATTAGTACTACCGCCGTAAGCATCTTACATTTGAAGCCAGTTTACGCGGCAGACCACTGAACTAAGTTACCCTCACACACTACAGTGTGCGCGTGTGTGTGCGCGCGTGTGTGCGTGTGTGTGTGCGCGTGTGTGTGTGTGTTCTGCTTACGTGAGAATGCGCGATTCTGTACACGTAATGTATAAATTATTATAATATTTATGTTCAAATATAATGCATATATATAAATGTAATATATAACTGATTATATGGGTATGTCGAAATACAATGTATATATATATATATATATATATATATATATATATATATATATATATACAATATATATTTTTTTTTTCGGACAATGGTTAGTTAATAACCAGAGCCAATTATCCCATTTATTAGCGAAAACATATTAATAAAAATATGACGAAGTAGGCAAGGGAGAGGCCAGGTAATTAAGGATATTACAATAATCCATTGCAGCAGTATTTGCGATAAATATTTAGACTGCCTGTCATGACACGAATACTGAGTAGCGTAATATCATGCTTCCTCAGGCCTAACGAATATAGGTCTTTAGACGTTAGGGATGAGGGTATACCACGCCAGTTCCAACAAGAGGCACTTAGTTTAGCCTGCTTTGCACCAGTAAGTTGTTTTACGTAGGAGAGTATTTCAGGTTTGTTATAGTAGTCAGTTTTGTGTCGGTAATTAGTATCGGTATCTATTGTATCAGTTGAGATTTGCGTATCTATAATATAAACAATGTCATTTCGGTAAGCCAGTAAGTCAGGTTTGCGTAAACCAAGTTGTGTTCGTATGTGTGGTTCCAGTATAGTTGTAAATTTGTACTTATTAAGTAGAGTGATTAAAAGAGCGTTAACATAATTATGCCTGTGAATAATGTTATTATAATTAAATCTACAGGTCTGCATAATATGATTTAGGCAGTCATATTTATAATTACACCCTCGCCTTAAACAGTTTGTATTTAAACTTGGAAACATACGTTTACATCTGTAATGTGTATATAGTAGACCGTGCTTTAGCTTTACCATATCTACAAAATCGCGACCAGAAAACATCTTTATAGGAGAAGTTATCCAATTATTAATAAAAGGACTATGCGTGCCTAATTCTAAACCCTTGCCATCGACAGAATTAAATAAATATATTGAATGATATTTATTTATGGAGGTGTTATCAATAAACGTGTATTCATCGTATACTCGAGGTGTAGACCATTTTAGAATAACACTATCGGGAAGAGTTTGAATAATAGTGTCATCATTCCTTCTAATGGATGAAATCCTTTTTAGCCGCAGCACCGGTATTGCCAGAAAAAGACGAGTGATAGCTATCCCACCGACACTACTAGGTGCGTAGAATACACCGAGTGAAGTATCTGAAGGTAGTCGAAGCCAACGTCTGACGAACACCCGAATACTTCTATCCATCGTTTTTAATGAATTTAAATAGACGTTAGAGAAAGTCAAGGTATGAAGCATATTTGGAATTAGATGATTTTTGAGCATAAACAATTTTTGTTGGGGTTTTAGAGTAGATTTAGATATTGCCAAGAGTTTCGATGTGAGGTCATCATTAATTGAATTATTTTTATTATCCAAAGCGCCTATGTTGATGCCAAGATATCTATAAGTTTCTTCTATATTTAGCGCTTTAATTGTAGAATTATCAATATATATAAAACTATATGGGTTACATATCCATTGTTTTTTATTTGGGTTAATAATTATATTCAATGTAGCGCATTTTGATTTGTTAACGTTTAACCCGCATTGAGCTAGTCTAAATAAAACATGATCAACTTGATATTGCATCATTACATCATCTTTCGCAAATAAAACCAGATCATCTGCAAATGCCATATGGCTTATTGTACTATTTCCTTGTAAATTAATACTACCTGGCATATTATCAGTTACATAATCTATAATGGAGTTAAAAAGAGCGGGAGACATTGGGTCACCTTGTTTTACTCCACGATTGACTGGTATACTAGGTGATACTCCATTTTTATATTTTAATTGAGTTGTACAATCAGAATAAGTATGCATGATATAACTTGTATACATTTTAGGAGTCCCTACTCTTTCGGCTAATGCAACAATTGAGTTGTGAGATACCGTATCAAAAGCTTTAGAAACATCCAACAAACACATCTTTAATAGGCGTAATGCATTTTTATGTTGATATATAATAGATTTAAGTAAAAAGATATTCTCAGCAATACCATCACGTCGAACAAAAGCTTTTTGCCGTGGATTAAGACTAATTGTGTTTTCAATTCTGCGTGCCAACATTTTATGGAAAAGTCTACAGAATATCGATGACATAGTTATTGGACGATAATGGGACGGCTCAGTACTGTGCTTAGTTTTAGGGATTAAAGTAGTTAGGCCTAGTTTAAATGCGGAAGGTGCAGTCGATGATATGAGATAAATATTAAAGCGAGCTGTTATATTATTTAGACCAATTTTAGTTAAATCGCATTTTGTAAGACCATCTATTCCCGGGGCGCCGTCGTGTAATGTGCCGTAACATGACTTTACTTCGTTTATCGTAATTGGATGTATATATGCATTACTATTATTAACAAATAAGTGGTTGAATGGAATAGATGGCTTACTTATTAACTCACTCCAATATTTAAATTGTAAATCGATTGGCATTTCTTTAATTTATTTTGTAATATCTTCGCCGTCGAAAATAGATTTAGCAAGCCTGGATCTATTTTTAGAATACATTTGTTGCGTTTTAGCAAATAATAAACACCTTTGTTTACGCTTAACATTTCTATTTGATTGCACGCCTATATTATCATTACATTGTGTATTGTTAGAAATAATATTGTTACGTAATATTTTTGGTTTTTTTTTAGATTGAACTATAGATGAATTAATTAATTGTTCATAATCTAGGTCTATTAGATTTTGAATATTGTCGAAATTAAAATTCTGTATATGTAATTGTAAACTAGGTAATATGTATTTGCTAGGGTGTAAATCTAAGATATATTGTAAAATATTTGTTTCATTAGTTAAATCAATATTGTTTTGTGATCTAGGACCTGTAGATAAATCATAACAATAGCTATTCGAGACATTAGAATTAATCGTTTCGCATGGTTGCGTGTCATTAATAGTGTTTATATGAATGTTGTTATTATGTAAAATGTTAGTTTGTATATTGTTAATGTAATTTGATAAATGTGGTGTATCTAAATGTATGGGCAAAGTATCGTTAGGGTCATAGTTAGTACTGTTAGTATCAGTAATGTTATCAGTATCGTATGTATCTTCAGTATCGTTATTGGGATTGTTAGTTAGTAGATTGTCTATGTGCAAAACAGGCTGTACAATATGATTTATATTAACGTATGTCTGGAGTGATCGAACCAGAGATTTGTACTTCGCAGATGACCGATGAGTTGTGATAGCCTGTAGAGACCTCTCAGTAAACTTCTCCGCTATCTCCTTATTGATTGGAAACCTCTTCGAGTCACTTTTTTTGGACATTATATCAATTTCGATTAACGCAAGCTTTCTCGAGACGCCTTCAGACCAACGCTGTCTCGACTGGGACGTTATGTTGTTTACTATTGTATCTGTGTACTCAATATGGTATGCATGTGCATGCATACGTCGACGATGAATAGCAAGTCCACGAGTACCCTTGAACTGCTTACAACAGGTTATGCAATATCCTTCATTGGGTTGATCCATTAGGGTGTATAGAATCTATACGTAAAGTTGTATTAAACAAGGATCTAATTCAGCCAGTTAAGACTGTTATACAAAAACGGAATTAATGTATATGAATGTGAAACGCGACCGTTCACGGTGAATGACAGCGCACGAACACAATATATATATATATATATATATATACATATATATATATATATATATATATATATATATATATATATATATATATATATACACAATATATATATTGTAGTGTATACATTGTATAAACTATGTTAGTTATACTCACATAGTTTCTGTTGCAAACACAAATCTCGATGATCTCCTATTAAAGTGCGGTCCCGTAGACCCCCACCACTACTGCGCATGTCAGCTCACGTGTAGTAGACGTACCACGTGACTACCACGACGCATAGTCACGTGATTACGATGACGTATCATCACGTGATTGCCGCGCTGCTGCTGTAGTGGTGGTGGTGGTGGTGGTGGTCAGTGAACTGTATTTCGGCCGCCGCCTCCCAGACCAATAAAACAGCCATAACTATAGCCATAACTATGAAAAGTCTTCTCCGCTGTAGCAATGGTAGTGGTAGCGGTAGTGGTAGTGGTAGTGGTAGTGGTAGTGGTAGTGGTAGTGGTAGTGGTAGTGATAGTGGTAGCATCACACGAGACGATATCAGTCATAACTATTGTCATAATCGCTCCGTCGCGGCCGTAGGTTTAATGTTCAACGTCTGGACATATAAGTCTACATAACACACACACCTACACACACACGTACACTAAGGCGGATAGTTTTTGGAAATAGTATAATAGATACATTGCATTAAATGTATACTAGTATTGTAAACATAACTACCAAAGGATTTTATATATAAATATCGTCTTATACAGGCAAAAGATGATTTAAATAATATTTTGTAAAAAAATACTCAATTCTCCATACTAGCTCTTGCACATGCGCATGTCATGCGCAGATCGTTGTTTACATCTATCAATTTTGAAAATATAAAATTTAAAATGTTGTATTACTAAATATTTAAATATATATATATATAAATATATATATATATACATATATATATATATATATATATATATATATATATATATATATATATATATATAAATATATACTACATGTTTAATATCATCTATATAAAGAAAGTTTCTTTCTTTATATCGATATTTAATATATATATACTAAATGTTTATATAAATTGTTTATATATATATTTTAAATATATATACTAAATGTTTAAATGTATATGTATATATATATATATATATATATATATATATACATACATATACTAAATGTTTAAATATATATATATATATATATATATATATATATATATATATATACTAAATGTTTATATATATACTAAATGTTTAAATATATATATATATATATATATATATATATATATATATATATATATACTAAATGTTTATATATATATATATATATATATATATATATATATATATATATATATACTCAACGTTTAATAAATAAATATATAATAAATATATATATATATATATATATATATATATATACTCAACGTTTAAATATATATATACATAATGTATAAATATATTTACTAAATGTTTATATATATATATATATATATATAATCTATACTATAATTGTGTATATATTAATAGTAGCTATATAATATTAACTATAAAATAATATATTCAGGAATTCATATTTTTAGGAAATTTTTTATTTTTTAAATCCTGTTTTAAAAAAATTTAAAATAGTAATTTTTTTAAAAAGTTATGGTCATATAGAAAAAAGATGAACGAATTGAAATATTAAAAAAAAATTAAAAAAAAAAATGATTATGGAATTCCTGTACATTTTCAAATTAAAAAAAAAAATCCTTTAAAATCCTATTTTTTAAAATAAATTATTAATTTATTTACAAATAAAAGTAAATCATAACTGTAATGTATATATATATATATTAATACAATATAACATTACCATTAAATGAATGTCATATATAAAAAAAATGATTTTTTAAAATTTCTGTAAAAAAAATTAAAAAATTCCTGGAAAATTGAAAATTGCATTTAAATTTTATTTTATTTTTTTAAACTTATCTAATATCGTAATATTTTCAGTACAATAAATTTCAGAAGTTTACAATATGTATTAGATACAGATAAACACAATTTAATTTCTTCCTATACTCTCCATTATAAAATTCCTATCTCTTCAATGTTAAACTTCTAGGCGATTTTGCCTGGTCAACCACTTATCGGATATCAATTTGGTTTTGATATTTGGCTTTATAGGCTCATTCTCCAAGTAACCGAAATTATCTAATATTGATTTTCAATAATCATATATCATATGAGCCGCCTTAACGTACACACACCTACACGTACACACACTACGCACACCACCACTGTAGAGGATGGATACACCGGCTAGTCGGTATACGACCTTATAATGCGCATTTCCTTATAAGGCGTATGTCCTTATAAGGCGCATGTCCTTATAAGGCGTATGTCCTTATAAGGCATATGTCCTTATAAGGCGTATTTCATTATAATGCGCATTTCCTTATAAGGCGTATGTCCTTATAAGGCGCATTCCCTTATAAGGCGCATGTCCTTATAAGGCGTATTTCCTTATGCGCATTTCCTTATAAGGCGTATGTCCTTATAAGGAGCATGTCCTTATAAGGCGCATGTCCTTATAAGGCGTATTTCCTTATAAGGCGCATTTCCTTATAAGGCGCATGTCCTTATAAGGAGTATGTCCTTATAATGCGTATACACCAACATCACATAATAGTAATGTAGAAATCTCGTCCCCCGATAGACAAACAGACAATTCCATCGTAACTTTTTATTATTCGCGCGGCAATAAAAGTTTACAATGTGCGTGTGTGTGCGTGTGAGTGTGTGAGTGAGTGTGCGTACTTAACCTAGATATGCTCACGTTATTATATATATTCGTATACGTTATAAAGCCACATAACTACATTGCGATGTCGTATGCAATCTGCCGTACGTACAATAGAACACGTGTGTTCTGTTATTGCCGTACGTACGACAATGTTTCGCACAGCAAAACTCCTCAGCGTGAGCACCCCGTACAGGGCAGTACACTATACCCCATACAGGGCAATACACTGTACCCCATGCAGAGCAGTACACTGTACCCCACGGACACACTGTTGACGTGATCGTTGTTAGCTATGGCTGCTCTGTTCTTGTTATCATTAGCGATATCTGAAACCTATTACACACACACCCACACACACACACCCACACACACACACACCCACACACCCACCAACACACATACCCACACACACCTACATACCACACACACACCCACACACACCCACACACACATACACATACATACATAATACTTAGGCTGCTTACAGTATTTGAATCGCCTGTAGTGTGGTGTATGCCTGTTATATAATTACGGTTGAGACATTTACATATATATATATATATATATATATATATATATATATATATACTATACTATATTATACTATACTATACTATACTATGTTATACTGAATTATAGTATGAATATTATCCATGACTATTTTGATATGCAGCGGTCTGCATATCAAAGCCTAACGCAATAACACACACACGCACAAACATACACACATACATACGCACATACACACACATGCCCACGCGTACAATGTACAACGTATACACACGGGTGCCCTAGGCGCACCTTTGTGTGCACTTTAGACTGGGTATACCCCGCGTTGTTATGTCCATTATCTTAAGGACACGACTTTGAACACTCCTCTACAAGTGCAATGTACAATAACGCTATGATAGGTACTAAGTGCGTATGTGTAATGTTCAGAATTCAGATATTGTAATAAGAACATGTTATCAAGTATATATATATATTATTATCAGATTTAGGCAATACCATGGTAGGGTAACCCTGCAGGGTAATTATAGAAGCAAAGTTGCTTATCGAGACAATTACCCCTTAATTATATATATATATATATGACTAGATAGTAGCATGCATATAATTGATGACGTGGCATTCGTGGTATTATTTACCCACTGCAGTGTCGCACCGTACGGTATAACTATGTACTACTTTAATCAATAACCCTCACCGCCAGGTGATCTTACAGAATCATTACGTGACGATGAATACAATATTGTATAACACTTTTTATTTATTACATAATTACACGTAGTGTTGGTTGTAATGGTAGTGGTAGTGGTAGTGGTAGTTGTAGTGGTAGTGGTAATGGTATGTTTATTTATATAAATAAACCAACATTATTTTAAAAGTTGTAAAGGCTTATTTAGGGATGTAATGTAGCTAGTAATATAAAACCAAACTAATGAAATCAAAGAAACCCAAAATATCAATCCTATATATTTATATACAAATATATTCAAACGGAATCTCACACTGAGTTAATCTGTACATGTTTACTAATCTATATGTATTTGTCATATCGCTCATTTTAAGAAAATCACAATTTTAAATCTAGCAATACCAGATCACTTTGCACGATATCACCAGCTCTATTATACTATAGTAGCCTATAGGCTAACTAGTATACTATAGCTATAGTATACTATAGGCTAACTATATTGCGTAACCTGTAGGCATTACCTTATAATGATACTATATAGCACAGCACTTGCTATACATTATTACAGTACGCATGCGTTCTCATACATATTGTGTGCGCGTGTGTATAGTCGATGTACGCGTGTGTATTAGCGTGCTTCAAGCACGCTGTCACGTGTCACGTTGTACGTGCCACGTGTCATCACTGGTGACTCATCAGTGATGTAAGCACACCTCACGACGTCGTATCACGTGTGCAGTAGTAGTAGTAGTATGACACGTGACTCACGTCGGCCGGGCTAGCGAGTGTGTATCACGTGATAGTATCGTCACGTGATTTGAGGTGAACACGTGACCTCTAGTAGTCGTGGTCCCCGCGCGTCACCGGATCTAGTAATAACGTGGTCGGACGTCGCGTGATTACCGTGGCCGCCGCCTGGTGACGCTGCCTCCGTTGTTATAACTAAAGCCCGCCCCTAGCGACCGACCGACATGATATTTATAGTTTGTGACACCCGATCGTCGCCAGCCACGGTAAATATAGGTAGCTGCGGCTTTAGAGGAGGAGGAGGAGGAGGAGGAGCAGCTCGGGTGTCATCGAGGATATGTCCTCGCGATTACTCGTGTCCTTATATGTGAACGAATGTGTGTGTGCGTGCATATGTGTGTGTGCGTGTGTGTGCGTGCGCGTTGATATAACGATTTAATTATTTGTTATTTTATTGATTTACGCGTTATATAATGTAACATATTTGTATACCTGTATATATATATATATATATATATATATATATATATAAATTATTAAATATGCATAAGTATCTTAAAATAATATAAATATTAACGCTGATATTGAAAAATAATGTTGATACAATGAATTAGCTATGTGTGAAAGTATTGATTATTATAACACGTTGAATGTTATATAACATGTAATGTCAACGACCTTACAATGACCTTGCGTACTTGTAAAGTAATAACAGTAAAATGGATACTTCTAGAACATCTATTGTAATAATATATTTATTGAACATTACATCGGAATATCATTATTACTAGAATAGGGTTAATGTGGTATTATAATAGTTGATTCTATAGAAGTTATGCTATACCATTAATGGTATACAATGTATCATATCTATAATGTAGTGTATATGGTACATATATGTATATAAAAATATAATATATATGAATATAAAATATATAATATATATATATATATATATATCATATTATAAATATATTAATATCTAGCATAATAATAGCTATATCTGCCTTAGGAATCAACTTTATGTACCTACACTCTCGTGAACCCCCGATGAATATCCACCAATGCGACACGTTTACACGCACACGTGATACCATACACACGCACACGCGTGATCTACATTCACACCAGGTAGCTCCACCTAACGGAACATAAATGTATCGCGATAACGGCCCCGCCCATATATCGATAATACGTCGTCTGACCACCGGAAGATAGTACCCGGCTAACAGCGTCACATGTCCCAGTCATGTGTTTGTCACCTCATCACTAACATAGAGGTGCGCCGCGCATATATGTACGCGTGTTGGTGTGTGTAGGTGTGCATCGGGAATAGAGACGCCTCTAGAAACGCCCCTAGAAACGCCTCTAGAAACGCCCCTAGAAACGCCTCCTCTCGCCCACTCAACCACTACTCCGATACCACGAATAACATCGTAGTGGTATTAAGGCATCCTGCTAGGATACCCTCCAGGCCTTGTCGTATACTACATGCTATAGCATGTGACACCACATGCATGTCACTTATACCCTTAACCTCATACCCCAATATCCATGTTACTCTCTCTCTCTCTATCTCCCCCTATCTCACACTCTACATCCCTATTTGTATTAATTGTGTTGACCACTTCGCTTTACCCTTTTCTCCCCTTTATAATACACCCATGTATGCATACAGTTAGAACATATATGTTATGACATGGTATCGCTCGTGTAAGTGTAATATACATTGATGTATTGCATTCGTTGACTATTTTAAATAGATTTATTAAATAAACTTCAAACACCATGATATAGTATATGTATATATGTATATACACATATGCACACACATACACATGCGCATACTATATATAGTATGTATACTATAGTATAGTATATAGTCTATAGATACGTATCGACGTATTATATAATACTGCCAGATGACCAGTATCACGTGTCACATATGTCTCTATTACCTAATACTAGTACCGGTGATCGCCACCAACACCATTACTAGTACCGCCACCACTAGCCCTATAACTAGTACCACCAGCACCACTAGAACCACCATTAGCACCACTAGAACCAACACTATCACTATAGCAACAACTATTACGTCACCCCGATCTTAATTCCGTATAACTTTCGCATCGTGACTTTTTACATCTCAATCAATAAAGCCGACTGCCGGCTGCCGGTGATCTATAGATACTAGTGATGTGTATACACATCACGCGCTCTATACAGGAGGTAACTACCATCACCGATACTGGTAGCGCCATCTATTGCATTATATATGTGGGCGTCTGAGACACAGAGATGAGTCACCTTTAGTACCGGTCAACCACTGCACACACACGCACACACACGCACGCTCACACGATTCGGACGAGGCGCACTAATTAATATTCGCTATGGTGGACGACGCGCCGATATTTTAGTTCACATTTTTTCCGCTCGTCGTCACAACCATCGCGCTCGGAGCCTCGTTTTCGACTCGCGCGCACCGATTATCGACTTATCGATCCGTATTAGTCAGTGGGCCTACTCCGTGCGTGGCGCCACCTGTCTACGTCTGTCTGCGCATGTCTGTCTTGCGCATCCGTCCGGTCTCTCTAATTATGTATTCCGAGAGGTCGGGTCTACCTATAGTGTTCGATAGAGAGCTATACACCTCTCTCCTAAGCCCTAGTAGCATTCCTATAGAGGTCAACCTATAGAGGTCAACCTATATGTGTATAGCTTGCGTACGTGAGGGCGGTGCGGGCATTGAGGTGAATGTTTACTTCCGGCGCGCGGTTATATCGCGATGTCCGCCGGACATTGTCCGGCGCCCTCACGATTATGCGTCAGAGACAGGGCGCTATAGTATAGCATACAGTGTATACTATAGTATACTAGCGTATATATATATATATATATATATATATATATATATATATATATGCTATATAATAATGTATGCGCCGCACACTAATTGCTGTTAGACTCTGCTAACTACCGGTAGAGGCGCTGCAAACCTATAACCAAGGCCATGTCCTTGCTATAACCGATGTGTCCTAGCGATGTGGTCAACGCAGCCACACCTAACCGGTCATCTTAGCTTAAATTAGGCGTTATAACGTCTCCTAACCGTTGAGTGACAGGTGGAATGTGTACCTAGAGAGTGAGTAGTACACATTGTACACCTAATATCCTATAGTGCCAACAACCACACACTGTGGATGTACAATTCATACAGTGTACAATGTACATTGTACACTGTACATGTGCATATATAGATAGATATAGAGTGGTTTAACTGATTCTACCTATAGGTATTAATAGTTAATTAAGACGCGATAGAATCAATATGTCGGTTCATAGCCGTATGAATCATAGCCGTATGATTCATACGGCTGTGAGTCATAAGTCATACCTGAATGTAACGAGAGATACAGGGATAGGGCGAGACAGATGTAGCGTGATAACTAGGACACGATGGGACCACCGTATTTATAATGTAGTCAGTGTGTCAGTGTGTTAGTGTGTCGAATGACATACGTCAATGCGATATACGTGTATAAATACGTATATATATATATATATATATATACGTATATATATATATATATATATATATATACGTATACGTATACGTATGTAAATACTAACAGTGTAATATGATTCACATAACACATACTACACAACACTAACAACACAATATTGACACACAATAATCTATGTGTTAATGTTATCACTTATATAGTTGTTATAATATTTTATTCGAATAATTTATTCGAATAATAGTTGATATAACATATCGTTTTTATACAAATATACTTTGTGTATATATATACACGTATACTATACGTATATATATATATATATATATATATATATATATATATATGTATAGTATACGTATAGCAAATATTTTCCAAAGGAAATATATTGCACTCCCTATCTATCTCTACCTTTAAAAATGTAAATTTAAAATGAATCTGACCATTAACACTAGATGGCGAAATAGTATATGCAATATTATAACATGTGATATTTTAATTAAGAAATTAAGAAATTACTATACATATAGAAAATTCTTATTATCTGACTAATACCGCTAGATGGCCATATCGAATTATTAGGTTACACAAATATACACAAGTGCAATATCTTTCCTTTGGAAAATCTTTGCGTATAGTGTACGTAGTTATATGGCATATTGTTATAGTGAAATGATACATAATGATGTACCCATACCAGTAGCCGTACCTCTGAGGCCTCTTGCGAATATTCGCCAGTTGTTGCGAATAATAATAGCGTTTTTCATAGATAAAGCGTGATATGCTAAGAAAATTAGGTATTTGCGAATATTAATATTCTTAAATACAGTTTTTCGAGAGAATATTCACGAATGTACCCTAGCTTTACAAAGCTATAGCTGTAGCATAGAGCTAAAAAGAAATCTCTTTAGCTCTATGAGCTGTAGGGGTTATTCACAATGATTACGTAGCGAATACGCCGGTGTATATGTCACCCCCCCACCCGAATTGTGAGAACTCGGGGTAGGGGACAGGGGAGGGGTGAGACCAACACAACGCCTTGAAATAGCACATACACACCCACACACACACACACACACACACACACACACACACACACACACACACACACACACACACACATATCTTAACATATATTCCGCCGCCTTCCCTCGAACATGTGAAGTGGTGATGGGGTTATCTTCAGTAAGTTACTCTTTGTCGGTTATGTCTACATTATCACAATAGATATGTGTGTGTATGTGCACATTAACTATATACATATAAAAATGTATATCTATATATATATATATATATATATATATATATATATATATACTATATACAAAGATTTGCGAAGCATCCTTAGAAAAATCGTTGCTATATATATGTAACTACATGTAACTATAAATAACTATTACTAACTATACATAACTATAGCAAGCACTCGGTACAATACAGCAAGTCTACTACGATAATCTATAATACTGGTCAATCAGCGCCACACACTACATTTCTACACAGCAACGCTACTTTGTACATGATATCACAGTTAGCAATTAGTAAATATAGCGACGTGATGCCGATAATAGTGGGGTGGGGGTGGTGATGGTGATGGTGATGGTGATGGTGGTGGTGGTGATGGTGGTAGTGGCGGTATTTCATCTAAACAATGTCAGCATTGTTAGAACGGTGTGAAAAGTCACACACCACTTTATGTTTTATGTGTGTGTATGCGAACCGTACATCGCATTACGAGCCTTACTAACAGACGTATACTTTACTTGTTTAGGCCGCCACGCAATAAATAACACCTTCTCACATATAACGGGTGTATAGTGTGTATGTTTAATGATAATTAATAGTTCACTTGATTTATACCGTCAATTCACATTTTTAATAAAACCTACACGCAAGTATATACGCGCGTTTACAATGATCACATATAGTTACGGAGTAGCATCACAGTTCTACGTGGCCGGCGTGTATGCATTAGCGGCGCGACTACACTAACTATAGAAACGCTGGCAACCTATCACGTGACACGTACTACCGTTCGCGACGTATTATCACGTGGTACGCGCTGCGGTAAAGTACACAAGTCTATTAATAGCAACGCGCGTAAATAAATGATCGACTATAAATATCTTAAATAAAAAATCGCATACACACACATAATTATATATATATATATATATATACATAATTTCAATTGGAATTGAAGTTCGAATAGACTTGCCACGAGTGTAATGTCGAATGCATTAGTAATAAATAATTACATAACAGTAACCCTATATAGGTCACGGTGAACGGCGCGCTCTCGCCAGTGATAACTCAGCCGTATAGTGCGTTCATCGTACGCATGCGTTTGTGAGTGCGACTGTGGGTGTGAG
>OZ025239.1:5656413-5974968 GCA_964019155.1 Osedax fenrisi
GATTATGTTATATTAGTAACCAGTGTCTATTATAATGCTTCTCTATTATACCACTTCTCTATGACTAATATACTCTCTATTTGTATTAGTCATAATAGATTATGCATATTCCACCATTATACCTTATACTTTACTACTACTACTACTACTACTACTACTACTACTACTACTACTACTACTACTACTACTACTACACCCTCACCCTTACCACCAGGTTTAATGAACATGAATACAAACCACCCGATGCAAGACTACCCTCCCATGTCTGGCCATCACCTTACTCACATGAAGAACACAAATGTACCCATGAACACCCCCCACCCTCGGTTCGTATCTCTATCGCTGTATGAGTATTAACTAAGTGCATATATAATCTATTTTTAGAACTCGGTAATAATCTATAAATAAACTGTAACCCGCTACCTATACCTAGACCGCTCGATAGCGTATACATAACAACTATATAGATGAAGAGTGTATATTTATCATCATGTCACTAGAGTATTGTGTACATTACTATTGTTTATATTGTCCTTGCTGGCAGGCCTAGAAAGAACAAAGAAGAGAAGTTGTGTGGAGTCTGTGGCGACAGAGCTCTAGGTTACAACTTTGATGCCATCTCTTGTGAATCTTGTAAGGCGTTCTTTAGAAGAAACGCCCCTAAAGGCCTAGTTAGTACACCTGTTGTTGTTGTTGATGTTATATGTCACTAACCTAGATACACTATTCATCAGTAGTTTATATAACATATACTGTACACACTAAGTACATGCTATGTAAGTACAGCTATATTTAGTGCTCTATACAATAATAGGCTAGGTTCATATGTTATAATCTCATGTAAATCTTATATCAATATAATCTATATGAGCATATATATGTGGTTGATTTTTTGTATAGTATTTATGTATATCATATTAATATTATATATATATATATATATATATATATATATACATATATATATATATTTATAATTGATACAATCATTAATTATACTTATCTATTTATATAATAAATTTATGACAGATTTTTTACACACCCACATCACTGCTATATGTTATCAATCTAGGATAATGAATGATGAAAAATAGCTGGTTGTTTATTTTGTCTGCTGCCCTATATCAGCCACAGCACAACATCTACTAGATATGAATTACCTAAGCTAGATTATCTCTATAGGCTAGGTTATCTCTTCTATTATCAGTGTCCATGCATACAGTACCATCACCAGTGCTGCCACCCCGCGGTGTTTATAGTGTTATCTATTATCATTGTAGTGTCAGCTCGTAAAAAACAGTTATCTTTGTATTTCTCAGGCATATAATTTTACACATTATGATACTAAAACGCTTGTTTGTTTAATGTTGGAGGCCATTGTCTACATGGGTATTGCCATAAACATAGACTCCACTCACTGGAGTGCGCACACATGTGTTTACAACCGCACACGCGCACACACACACACACACATGTCTGTTGAGTTATGCAATACTCTACTGATTTTACCCACATGTAATAGCCTCAACCCAATATGCTACTCTTCTACTGCTACTGCTACTGCTACTGCTACTGCTACTACTGCTATCTCCTAGCTTTTACTACTTCTACCTCTAACATGCTACATGTATATCTTAAGTTAGCGATATTTATTACCAACTGTAATTATTATAGCCTGATATCACTGACTTTTGTGTAGTAGTTAATTACATGCAATCACAAACAAACAAATATATATATATGCATACATATATATATATATACATGCTGTCAGAAATATGATGACCATATCACATGCAAGTAAACAATCACAGTAACTGTTTACGAACACATCGATGAGTTCAGTTATCCATACCCACCAGCAGCTAAGTACACTCTAGGTACACTCTAGGTACATTGTAATGTATCCTACATATATGATGTTGCACCCAGTGCACTCTATACACAGTGGCTAGAGCTGGTTGTTTACCTTAATAAATAGGTTATCTCGCTACTATATAACGCCTTGATACTATCTCATCTATATACTACAAAATCTCTATACTACAACATATATATACTACACTACCTTGCTTATTTAACATATCAATACTATAAAACCCGCATACTACAAATACTCTCTTCCGCCACATTCTGAAGTAAGAAGTAACCAACACTCCCCTAAATAACGGCCTAACTACACACCTCATCGAATGTAACAAAACCCCCATTTATCAACGTGCGTACCTAGACCTGTATATATCAACATACCTAGACCTAGTGTGTATGCAGCATACCTAGACCTAGTGTGTATGCAGCATACACTAATATATTACACATCAACCTACTAGATAGGTGTCGCTGTCATCGGTATGCAATGCTAAGTAGTAGTATAGGTGGCAGCAGTAGTAATGGGTATAGGTGGCAGCAGTAGTAGTTGTAGTAGTATAGGTGGCAGCAGTAGTAGTGGGTATAGCTGTATAGCCAGTAGGGTATGCCATCACTGCACTATGCAGTACATGTATGTGTGTGTGTATATATATGCGTGTGTGTGTGTATGTGTGCGTGTGTGTGTGCGTGTGTGTGTGTGCACTATTACAACTTGTTATTTATTATCAGCACTGGCTAGTTGATAGCTTAGGAGTATATTGTTTATTATAGGAGTGTGTGAGTGTGTGTGCTGGTGTGTATACTTGTGTATTTGTAATATATATAAATATATATATATATATATATATACACACATAAATAATACTTTGTCTGGTATATTCATCCATAACTGAGCAAGTGATTATCTCATATCCATGCACATCTAGCAAATGTATCATATTACTATTTCTATTATATACATTGTTGTTATTGTTGTATCATCATATGTTCTAATTACATCTACTACTACTACTACTACTACTACTACTACTACTACTACTACTACTACTACTACTACTACTACTACTACTACTACTACTACTACTACTACTACTACTACTACTACTACTACTACTACTACTACTACTACTACTACTACTACTACTACTACTACTACTACTACTACTACTACTACTACTACTACTACTACTACTACTACTACTACTACTACTACTACTACTACTACTACTACTACTACTACTACTACTACTACTACTAATACTACTACTACTACTACTACTACTACTACTACTACTACTACTACTACTACTACTACTACTACTACTATTACTACTACTACTACTACTACTACTACTACTACTACTACTACTACTACTACTACTACATGTGTGTGTGTGCATACATTAGCACTGTTGTTCTACCAGTAACTCCTACACATACACTACTATACACACTACTACACACACATACATAAATCATTGAACACAAGCCACCAGACTCTCCTTAGATCGTATCTCTCTCACTCTCTCTCACTGCCCTCACCGACTTATTTGTTGTAGTGTGGTAATGTGAAATAGCTACAATGTTATGTGCAAGTCTGTGTGTGTGTGTGTGTGTGTGTGGAATAGTCACACACGCACCCACATACACTCACACACACACGCACACATCTATGTATGTTGTTCTGTGAGATATTACTAATCTAGTGAATGCCTACAGTACTGAGATTCCTATACTGGTAGTTAATCTATCATAATATATAGGCTATAGCTGGGGCCTGCTATAGTTATAGCATTCTGATGCATGCAACATCATTCTTGTATTCAACAAGTTTTTATGTTAATTTGGAATGCCAACTAATCCTCCTTATTTACCTAGGCAAGGTATGTATCATATATATATATATATATATATGTATCATATATATATATATATATATATATATATATATATATATATATATATATAGAAATAACAATACATATATAGAAATAGAAATATATAAATATACACAATATGTACATACTATTTATAAACAATGTTTCATTGCCAATCATGCCCCCCCCTCGCTGATGCCCCCCCCTCGCTGATGATGTATCGTATATTCGGCTATCTTCTATGGCCCCCCCCCCTCACCACCCCACCCTCACTACCCCACCTAGGAGTACTTCAAATGTCCGTACGACGAACGCTGCAAGATGGACATCTCCAATCGTCGGTTCTGTAAACGTTGCCGGCTCAAGAAGTGCTTCGAGATAGGAATGCGCAAGGAGTACATTCTCACCGACGACGAAAAGGCTCGCAAGAAACAGAAGATTGAAGACAATAGGTAATCCACTCTACCACATGTGGTCTTCACGTACTGGTCGCAGTGTCAAAGTTTTACCTTGTTATATTTGCCTAGCGATAGTTTGCGAGCAATACAACGCCTATTTCATCATTTTGCATACGAGTAAAGTAGAATATATTCTATTTTCACTGTGCGAAACCAAAATTTGACACGGCGATCATCGCATGAGTCATGTGATCACCCTATTAGGGGTGTGGGGTGCTAGCTTCTGCATCTCCTCATCGAATAGCTCCTCATTAAAATCCATACCTCCCCTTTTCAGAATGGCAAACCGTAAACAAGAAATACAAGCAAAGTTTGTATATTTCACTATACTAATAGATTTCACCTATCCAAGTGCTCATTTTCTGTAATATTTTATTTATTTAGTGTTTATTATAATATAGTTTTGTGCGGATTTGGGGTTTTTAGGTTTCAACTGTTTTGAATCTTTTTAAGATTTTAGTTTAAAACCTTTTAAATGTAAATATTAATTTTGGTTATTTATTTGTTAAGATTATATTTAATTATAATGTTATTGCTTATAATTATAATGTTATTGCTTATCATTATCTAGTATTATAAATAAATAAATCTTTATTTTTTCAACCATAAATTGTATTATTTTATGATGAACCCAACCGAAAAGCCTAAAATCTCTAAATTATATTCTAGATTTATTTTTGCCATCCCAGTCAAGTTATAACTATATTAAAAACTCAGCTACCCTACCGACTACAGAATATCACGCGATGAGATGATCAACACGGGCAACTCGTCCCCTTCTGACACTAGTTCCATGTCTAGTAACGCCACCTATGTGGAGATGCCCGCTATACCACAGATCATCAACAGTAAGTGTATAACTATGTATGGCTAACTATAGCTTTGGCGGCCATACTTTAGGCTTTATAATATTCGCTCTGAAATACCACGTTTTCGAATATTTTCAAAACTTCAATATTGATTTATAGTAAAAACTGTAATTAATATTTGCAAATAATGGTGAATATTCACAAGTGTTATCCTCAGCTTAACTCTGGTTTCTAATTGGTCGATGTGAAGTATGTCAATTCTCCTGTAAACTTAGTGACATCAGTTTATCATTAGATAATAGATTTACTGCGAACGTATATACACATTTAATTCAGGCACTTCGAAGCTATAGAGAATTATACATTCAGTCATCTCGCGATGCTAATAGATATTGGATTACCATTATCCACTGCTATAATTACAATGATTCATACATATATATATATAGATAATTACATCATTTTTTATAAATTCTTGTTTAGAATATGCGTCGCTATAATTATTAGGATTCTTCTTTTTATTTTAATCGTTGCGTATTTAATTATATGCAGTTTTATTAGAATTCTTTAATTATGCTTAATTCAGTTATTTGTTGGGTATCAACTATAAATTATAAATTATATAAAATATTGTATAACATATCTTCATTATAACTAGCCCCCGTGTGTAATTTAAATGTATGTGGGTATATTAAACATTTAACTTTGAAAATCACATTTTGTTTTCGTTGTAATATATAATATATTGATAATTTATATACAGTTATCTATATTTGTAGTGGTTTACTATACAAGTATATTATAAATATTTCATAAATTATAATAAAAAATAATAATTTATAATTAATTTTTTAAAAACAAAATGTATACATGTTTATATGATAATGTAATGTGTACATTGTATTTAGATATGTATATACATATTCTATCATTTATTATCTGAAATATAACAACATTTACTTTGATTTTGTTAATACAATAATGAAACCATCCTCCCTTTATCATTATACATTAAACATCATAAGAGATGATTGATGAAGAATGTATTCTAAATATACCTGCGAATTCACATTTACATTGTATTATTGGATTAAAGCTATACGTAAATATTTAATTGAATTGAAACACATCATAAATGATTTCTCAAAAGTGTATATATAGAATAAAATTAATAAAAGTAGGTTAAATGCCATTACTAATACAATTAAATAGAATAAACCGTAAGGAAATTAATAAATAACATAATAATGACACTATTAGTATTACAGATTGCCACCAAATATGCATAAGTAATGTTTTCCATAAAAGATGACAAACTTATTTAGCATTATTTTTCAGCCCTTTCCTCCCAGTTATATATTTTGTCCATTATAAATAAAAACTGTGATCTCTAAATAAAAATACTAAACATAATTTGCGAATTTAACTCAGAATCATTAATTTCTAATCTCCCCTTACCTACACTATCCACTTCGATTACGGTTGCTTTTCCATCCCACTCGCGATAACGTCCTACTCCCTCTCTATTCATTCACCTCTCCCACGCGTGCAGTACAACCTCAGATGTAGCCCGAGATTCTGATAACCTACTACCTCTCTATTCATTCACCTCTCCCACTCGTGCAGTACAACCTCAGATGTCGCCTGAGATTCTGATAACCTACTACCTCTGTATTCATTCACCTCTCCCACTCGTGCAGTACAACCTCAGATGTCTCCAAAGATTCTGATAACCTACTACCTCTCTATTCATTCACCTCTCCCACTCGCAGTACAACCTCAGATGTAGCCCGAGATTCTGATAACCTACTACCTCTCTATTCATTCACCTCTCCCACGCGTGCAGTACAACCTCAGATGTCGCCTGAGATTCTGATAACCTACTACCTCTCTATTCATTCACCTCTCCCACTCGTGCAGTACAACCTCAGATGTCTCCAAAGATTCTGATAACCTACTCCCTCTCTATTCATTCACCTCTCCCACTCGTGCAGTACAACCTCAGATGTCTCCAAAGATTCTGATAACCTACTTCCTCTCTATTCATTCACCTCTCCCACTCGTGCAGTACAACCTCAGATGTCGCCTGAGATTCTGATAACCTACTCCCTCTCTATTCATTCACCTCTCCCACTCGTGCAGTACAACCTCAGATGTCGCCCGAGATTCTACTAACCAACTCACCGGGGGGAGCCGCTAGTCCCGGGTCTACGTCGTCGTCTCACAGCAGTCTCAACAGCCACTCGTCGAGTCAGCCGTTGATCATGTGCGAACAGGACAGCAAGGAGATTGATGAATTGCTACAGGTTTAGTACTGCCGTACAATTTCAAATCGTAGATATCAAATCTTATATTTATTGTTCGGTTAAAATCTTTAATTCTTCGGGTATTTGGAATGATGTAATGGTTTCACATCTTTATTGTTAATTTAGTTATGGTTCGGGTATCATTTTGGCTAATTGTTCGGGTAATGATCTATTTACATAATTATGTAGTAAGTTTCTTTCAACTATATTAACATTTCTAATATAATGTTACTATTAATTTGATTATCTGTTATGCCACCTATTTAAAATAGAATCATTTATCAAAGACAGTGTGGCCTTGATTTATTATTCATTAATAACAATATCTAAAAATGATTACGTCTATTCTGAATATTCCTGATAGAATATCATTAGATGAAGTTGAGATGATTTATACTCTGTACTAATATATAAAAATGTTAATTCCTAAACCGTTTAAAACTATATTTCTCTACAAATATATTAACTTCATTTATTTAAATATATAATTGATTATATAAATATACTAAGTATAGTATACATATTACTAATATACAAATTAAGTATATATGGTAAGTATAGTATTTTTATACTCTTATAGTGTATATAAGATATAGGATTATTAGAATAGTAAAATATTCAATAAGAAATTAATAATTAATAATTATTCAATTCTGATTTATTAATTAATAATTATTTATAAATCCATTATTATTAATTAATAATTATAATACATTATTATTAATTATTAATTGTTTAGTTCTAATTTATTAGTTAATAATAATGATTCATTATTAATAATAATTATTTATTAATTTATTTAGTATTATAATAATTAATTAATTAATATCTAATTTTTTTCTTCATTAACTTATTTTAAATTATTAAAAGATTTTAAGTTCTCGAGAACATGATATTTTTTAGATATTTGAAGTTCTCGAGAACACAAAATTAAGATTTTAAGTTCTCGAGAACAACTAATTATTTTAAATTTTACAGCACAAGTACACTTGTCTAGTTAGACTGTCCATTAGGCTTATAGGTTTATCTTTAGTTTGCACTCATGATAGTGGTGGAGGTAGCAGAATTATCGATAGTGGTGGTAGTTATAGTGTTAATAGTGGTGGTAGTTATAGTGGTAATAGTGGTTTTAGTTATAGTAGTAGTAGTAGTAGTAGTGGTAATAGTAGTGATAGTAGTAGCAGTAGAGGTGGCGTTATTAGAATTAACTGTTGCGTATTATTCCACGATCGGTCATCAACCATTACATTCCCCCCCCCCCCCCGCTCACAGGCCTACAGCGAATCAGTACAGTCCCCTTCGACTGCGATCCGTCGGACCGCCCCCGGTACAGCCGGCGAGAAGAGGGCTGATGGGGGCGGGGCTGCCACTAACTTCTCCGACCTCGTCAATATCGCTGAGATCAGCGTGCGCAGGGTCATCGATATGGCTAAGAAAGTTTGTCTCCTAACCCGCATTTAGTTGATGTTATAGATATATTAAAACATTCATATATATATATATAATTTATTAAATATGATATTTATTCGTATCAATTTATATTCTCTATTAATTCTGTATTAATACAAATACGTAACTTCTAGATAATCGTTATATTTTCAATATATTAACTTTAATATCCGTTTTATTCAAATAAATTCCTCCGACATTATATGACCCGTAAAATATATCGATAAATATCTTATAATACAAAATATAATTAACATTTTTCAATAAATAGATATATTATTACCTCAATATATTATACACAATTTAATTTTTGTTATTATTATGTATGTTATCTATATTCGCTTCTAATCTTAAGGCTATAAGAAAATGTGTATTTATATTATTACTCATCACAAATACTATAATAAGTTCATATTGCGTAAATGAGTAATGCGTATTTATGTAATGATTTTCACATTTATTCTGAAAGTTGTATCTATAAACAGTGAATCTTAATTAAAATTTGTGATCGTGAAACTTCAAATAATTAATAACATTTGCAATTAATCTATTTCTCAAAGTATTCTAAGTATGTTTTATATTATATTATACAGTATTTTCTATTATGTACTGCTTTTTTATAATTTATTTAATATTTATTTAAGAAATTAGTAATTTTTGTATACATATTCATTGAAATTTATGTAATTTATTTTATAATAATAGGATTATAATTATTAAAATATTATTTTTTTAATATTTTTAATTTCATTATATTAAAATATAATTCATGTTTTACTTTTATAATTTTTCATTTGGAATTTAATTGAATATTATTAATTGTATTTAATATATCCCTCATTGTACAAATATGCTATATAAAAATTGTATTAATCATATTATTATCGATATTTAAAAAAAAACTTATATTCGAATAACATTAATTTATACATATTAGTTCTTATGTTATATAGTACAGGGTAAATTAGATATAGAGTATCATTATACACATTGTGTAATAGATACTATTTAAGATAATTATATCATAAATAATATATTTATTTACTTTGATATAATTCTACTATAATACTACAAATAACTATTTCAAAATATATCAATATATAATTTATTGTACTTATTTGAAATACGTCCTCATTTTGAAATATTATACACCTAACATCGTTATTAGAAGTAACTTAATATAGACTATATTTATAGATCTAGTTTATATTAAATATATATATATAGATTTGATTAAATACCGATTGCAATACTAGTTGTATTACATTGTTTTTATTTAAATAATATTCATAACGTTATAATTTATATCAATCCTTAATCCTTAATTTAATTTTCATTTTATATATATGTATATAATGTGCATACTTTATTTACAATTATAAGTACTATAAGTTTCTGGTGTAAGAATAATAATAACAATACTCAATATTAAGATTTTATTTTAGGATAATATTCTAGTATTATAAAGTTGTGAATGTTTAATTTAAATTATTTACTTTTTATTTATTTTTAAAAGTAAATTATATTAAACTTTAGTATAAAGATATAATCTTCATATTTATAACCTTTATATTTAATTTATATTATAATTATTATATTCTTATAAATTAATTTTAAATCTTTATTTTTTTCTTTATAGTTATATTTATCAATATAATTTAAACACACACACACAATTATTTGTAATTCTATTATTAATATAATAATATTGATTGTTTAGAAATTCATAATTTATACATTAACTATTATTTTAGGTTGAATCCTTTAAATCTCTTTCACAATTGGATCAAATATCATTACTGAAGGGAGGTAGCATTGAACTGTTGATCCTTCGATCGGTAAGTACTAGGGGTTACTAGGGGAGTACTAGGTGTTACTAGGGGAGTACTAGGGGATCTATAGTTATTGAACTTTGAGACATAGCTTTCACAGTGAGCTAACGAAACTACATGGCGAAGAGTGTTATAGTGAAGCTCGTCGTTGTAAATTGTTGTTATCTTCATATTTGAATTCTATTCGAATGTGTAATGTGGATGTAGCTATCATTAATTTGGATGTAGCTTTTATCACAATAGATAGCGATAGTTCATAGTAATACAATATTACATTAATAAATATAATTGTAATACTATGGGAAAATTTGAATTATTAGGCATTCTAGAAATAAAAATATTGCTAGTGCATCTGTTTTATTTATTTAACAAATAAATATAGATAACGTATATTTATATACTATGGGTAAATAACCGATAAGATAGTAGTTATATTAATCATTTGGAGTAGAATTAGATGTCATTAATTTATTCATTTTCCGTTTAACAATTTATTTTTGTATTCTTGAAGTGTTTATCATTGCACAATGAAGTTATTGGTTATTGTTAAGGCACAATGTTACCTTCGTTTTTATCATAACATTTATTATATTATAATATTAAAATTTAACTCAGTATCTTTAAAATGATGTTTAATATTATACAAAACAATAAGTGCTATTAGTGGTACCACAATAAATCGTTCACATTTCCACTGTTTAACAATGTTATGGCATACTACAGGGTACTACTAATACACCTAAATATCATATGCAATTGTAATGGCATATCTATACCGCATTGGAAAATAATTTTTTTAAACGAATTTCTTTTAAATTAAAATATATAAAAATGGTATAAAATATCTAATATATATATATATATATATATCAATATTTTGTTAGTCACTAGTAGTAATACAATTTATGTTAGTGTTTATATTACATTTTTCTTTGATTTTAATACTCTATTATATACGATAATCAATTAATTATTGTTTTTATCACATTTAGGCGTTACCAGGTTAATTATAGAAACTGTAATGCTAATCGAGATAATTACCCAATATATATATATATATATTTATTATAAACAATCAATTATATATATATATATATATATATATATACATATATATATATTATATTTAATAATAGAATAAGTAAAAATAATGATTGTATATAATATGAATTTGTTATCGTAATAGGTTATAACTTTCGATACTGAAAAACAACACTTCTTGGATCCATGCGATGCTGGAGATGAAAGTGCTGCGATGAACACTGAAGAATTAAGAATGGCCGAAAACGGTATGAAAAACGAGTATATAGTTCTTTAGTTTTAATTCACAATCAACTTTTAGTTTTTATATAATGCAGCACTGCTTGTTGAATATTATCTAAGGCTGTGGTTTATGTAGCTGGACAGTGGTCAGTTAATACATTGTGTAGATACAATGGTAGTCAGTTTGTCTGTCCATACTATATACGTCACACCCTTCGATACATGTTCCTATAAAAGAACATAGAATATCAGAAATCATCACAGGATGATATCATTGTGATATATTTCATATAGAAGCATGTTCTTAATACCTATCATCTAATCTAATATATGTCTATTAAGTATTATTATTATCAGATGTAAACTTATCGCCAGGGTATCATACAATAATTAATCACCCCCTAGCCCCTCCATCTACGACCTACACTCTCCCCTATAGGTACGGGTCTCTTTGAGGACCACATGAAGTTTGTGTGGTCTCTGGCCGTGGAACTGGAGGCTGACCAGACGATGCTGATACTGCTGCTGGTGATCTCTCTGTTCTCGCCGGACAGAGCTAACGTTGTCGCTAAGGAACAGATCGGCAGACAGCAGGAGCGCTACTCCCTCCTCTTGAAACGCTATCTCATGGTCAGCACAACGCCGCCGCCACTATTACCCACCTCCTTCCTCTCTCTCGTATGAATGAATGAATGAATGCATTTATTACCGAATATTGGCTATAATAATCGGAGAGATACCTAGAAGCTATGTTTAGGATACCATTAATAAAATAATAATAATAATAATAATATGAGTATATATGTATATTGATTTTTAATTTGTCTTCATACTAGTGAAGGGTCAAACCCTACTTTAGTACTAATAACCGTTATTCATCATCAACGTATGTATGTTGTTATCCATAATTTGTATTCAATATACTATATATATATATATTCATATCGCTATTTCAATAACAAATATTATATATATAATATTAGTAGTCATGAGAAATCATTAATTATTCAATGCAAACGTATGATTACCGCCACTTTACCTCTCAGGCTAAACATTCTCCGGCGATCGCCACAACTCTCTACCCGAAACTACTCATGAAACTAACAGATATCCGTAATCTAAATGAAGAACATAGCCAGGTAAGTCTGTTATACACTTGTCTATGTGTAAGTGATCATCATCTCACGTCTTGTGTTGGGAAACTATTGCATGTAATCTGCACTCCGCTCTCTATATATAATAAATAAATAGCACTTGCACTTTATATTATAGTAAATTGTATTTGTATAATTCAGCTGCATTTATTTAGCACTCTCACTATAAAATAAAAAAGTACTGCTAACGCATTATTATATACTATATAGTACTTCCACACTGCTCAACACTGGGTATACACAGAGAAATTAATATATACGTTATTGATATGCCACTATTAATAGTTATTTTTAAGTTAATCTATATTTATTTTTTTATATTCATTTTTTTATGTGGATATTTTCTTAATCAATTTCTACATCAACAAATTATTTTTTATTTAAGATTGCCATAAAATAATAACTAATAATATTAATAATAATGATAATAATACATACTAAATATCAATTCTTAACGATAACCACCCACTCCTGTTACCCCGTAGGTATTATTGAAAGTTAATCCTGACGGTATACAGCCGCTCATGCAGGAAGTGCTCGACTTGAAGACGTAATGAAGCCCTGCCCTAAGGTGAAGTACACGAGAATATACCGCCGCCCACAGATATGAATCACTCGCGAGAAAACCATCAACACTACTACTACTACTACTACTAATACCACCACTGTTACCACCACCACTACTACTACTACTACTACTACTACTACTACTACTACTACTACTACTACTACTACTACTACTACTACTACTACTACTACTACTACTACTACTACCACTACCAACACTACTACCAACACTACCAACACTACTACTACTACCAACACTACTACTACTACTACTACTACTACTACCACATAGTGTATACAGTTTACCTATCGTACCTTTAACGAGTATAATTCAACGGAAACTCGAGAGAAAACTATTTATATCTATACAATATATAAATATGTTTAAATATATAGTTAACACAAATACATTGATATATTGTTAACTTTTTGGGAGTACTTCATCTTTAAATTATTACTATTATTATTATTATTATAATATATATATATATATATATATATATATATATATATATATATATAATATATATATATATATATATATATATATTATAATATATCATTCTGTACATATAAAGAATATGTTGCGATTATTGTGAATACCGTATATATAATATACGAGTTTGTATTTTATATTGTTATATATCTATTGTTATACAAGTATATGTATATGTGTATATATATATATATGTATATATATATATATATATATATATATATATATATATATATATATATATATATATATATATATATATATATATATATGTATATATATAATGTGTGTGTGAGTGTATATTTATCTATTTCTTATCAGGAGATATGATTTTTTATTAAATGTTGTGCCATAACCACTATCATCATCGCAATATTATTCCAAATATATTTGCATCATCTAAACAGTCTACATATGAATTCATGTTCATATATACAACGATTATATATATTATATTAATTATAAATATTATATCAATTATTAAATTATATATGTAAATATATATATATATGTGTGTGTATATATATATTAATATATAATGCGTATCTGTATTATTGTTGAGAAGGCTAATAGAAATACATAATAAATATTGAAACCATCTAATTTATTATTATTAATTATTCATGAAGTAGTGTATTAATTTCTCTACCGATATTCTTTCAAAGTTTAATCCAATTAGGATATCCATAGCATTTTTTCTTTCCATTATATTCACTAGATTCTGTAGACTTCCAATACGAGTATGTAGAATTTCCATGTCTGAAGATAAGTATATAACATATACATATAGCATTATAATTATCATATATGTAGAAATTTAATTTAATCAATAAATTAAATATTATTAAATATATATTAAAAAATTAAACAATAGTTATTTTTTTCGCAACGCATCAGACTGTTAAAAAGGGTTAAACATGATATGTTAATCAAACCTTTATTATTTATGTTTAAACATGATATACTATCCAGCCATTGAAAATTATCCATTTCAATATCCTTAAATTTAAGTGAATAGTACTCTTTCATTTCTTTAAGTAATATCTAGTATTAAACAATTATTATAAAAAATCAGTATTCATTTATCATAAATATAGTTATTATTATATTGTTGTTGTTATTGTTATTTTTATTTGGTGGAGTCCTTTCATCCCATCCAGGAACTTAGATGAAGTTTTTCACTTATAACCATATATGGCTCTAATGTCCCTTCGAAGCCGCTCTCATGTTAAGGCATATATATATATATATATATGTAACATTAAATTATATTTATTATTCTGTTGTACGTATATCTTAAGTTCATCAATTATTCACTTCAATGTAATGATAAATCTAACTACACTTGCACACCAATCATGGACCAAGAGAATTCTATATTTATAACTTGATATTTCAACGGAAATCGTCACCAATATATTTTATTGTTCAAACATTTTCAATATTTTATTTTTTTAATTCTACATCAAGTATCTCTCAGTATTCAATTTTACAGAATCCTAATTAGAAACTCCTTATACTGTAATTGAAGCGATATATTATATTATTTACAGTGCCCATTTGATATACCTATCAGCTCAGGAACTGTGTCTTTGGGCTGTATATGTTATATGGTGGTAAATCAAGTATGTATATATATTTAAAAGCCCTATCATCCACTACCTATATCTTTGATAGTTATTTCACTCTCTTCTCCGCATTGATTATAAAGCTTGTTGTCTATTCTACCCTAATATTTCCTTCTCCTTCGTCTTGTCTACTCGTTAGTTCTATCTCGAATTGGTGTCTGACACCTCCTATATCTACAACAATCCTGATTACTTCCTTATTCCTCTCGAAAGAATCGTTTGCTCATCTATCAATTTATAATTACCCTTCGACTCGAGAATGACCCTTGAAAAATGAATACATATATATATATGTAACTATATAGGGGTAATTTTCTCGATAAGCAACACTGCTTCTATAATTACCCTGGCATTGCCTACATCTGATAATAATAATAATAATATATAGTATACTATAGTAAACACTTCTTATTTATATGCTTACCTTGACGACATCCTCTACTCCCGTCTGCTTCTCTTACATGCAGCTATTGAGGGGATACATGTATTCGCACAGTTCACTATAAGCAATGATTCTCCCCATACTTACCTCTAATTAGAGGTTAACTTACATTATCCCAGCATCATTAATATTGAATTCCCTTCCACTATTCATCCATTCGATCAGCTCTAACAATTCCTCTTAAATCATAACTCATACCTTCATACCTTTATATCTATCCAACCTTTCTCTTATAATTTAATATTGGCTGATTATTTGTTTGTGTTGATTATATATATATGTGTTGTGACTTATATTAGAATATTGTATTCCTAATTTGTATATTATTTATATATATATATAGTATAGTAGTATATAAATTGATAAGTATAATTATAATTACTATTAACTTTAGCAATACTTTGCAAGATATCAGCACATTGTTCATCTGAAGAAGCTGATAATAAATTGATATCTCTATTAAAATATCTACAAATAAATTATCAGTGGTATTAATATTATTATTATTAATATTAACATTATTAAAATTAATAGTTAATATCACATAGATTGATACATGGCTTGATACAAATAATATATGTACATTGTACACTGTATAAGATACAATATAAAGTGTACATACCATTATTAACAACATTACCATTATGTAATGGAAATTATACATTTTAATATTAATATATATATATATATATATATATATATATATATAATTTTCATTTTATATCTATTTATAATATTTTTACTAATCAACTAATTAGATTATTTTTCTTTTCAATACTAATTAAAAAATATATCTATACATATATATTTTCCTTTGGAAAATATTT
Organism: Osedax fenrisi; assembly: GCA_964019155.1. Taxonomy (NCBI): domain Eukaryota; kingdom Metazoa; phylum Annelida; class Polychaeta; order Sabellida; family Siboglinidae; genus Osedax; species Osedax fenrisi. Next base: position 5,673,391 of record OZ025239.1, read on the forward strand.
TTATATTAATTATAGGTTTATATATAATTATATTTATATATATATATATATATATATACATATATACATATTAAATATTATAATTATACATTATGTTATATAATACTAACTCATATTGTATACTATTATACAAATTAGATGTTCTTTCATTTTTAATTATAACTATTATGTACAGTTTTCTATTCGATTTGATGAAACATTCGATGCTGCATTACAGATATTTTAGTAAATTAATTAATTTAATCGACTATTATTGTATAGAGGTATTTAATAATATATTATATTATATATTATATACCGAATCATTAGTAAGGTCGGGTATATATATATATATATATATATATACATACAGTCAACTCTTGATATATAAAATTATCTATATCTCAGAAACCCCCGCTAACTCAGACATTTTACAAATGCTAGTTTTATTTTGTACTTATGTAAATACATGTACGAATAATTAAATATCCCAGAAACTCGATACCTCAACACATTTATTCAGTCCCTTGAATACTAAGATATCGAGGGTTGACTGTATATCATATCATATTATAAATATGTGTAATGCATACCCATTTATTTATAGTGATCTATAATACCAAAGCTATGTATTCATGTATATACTGGTATCTTAGTATCCTAGAACCAAACAAGCAGTTGTTGTCAAAATGAGCCAATATTGAATGGTGACAATAATAAGTCAATTTTGTAAAAATCATATAAAGATGAGTAGTAAAATAACATAATTATAATACTATTATATATAATAAAATATTCTGTTATATAATTCATGACCTAAGAAAGTTCATCGAAGTTGTCGTGAGGTCATGAAAGCATTGGGCTACCAATTTACATGTAGAAAAATGTCTTGAGTTAAAATAATTGTCTAATTATTAAAAATCAGATATTAATTTCCTAGTCGAGCTATGCAAAACCTACATGACATTTGTATTTTAACTATTTAGTTTAACTCAGAGAATATTTGATTATCACATGCTTTTATAGACTTAAATATGGATGTAATGTAACCAGGGTTGTTGGTTTTTTATATATTATTTAAATAATTGTTATTAATAAATTGTTATATTGAATGTTATTTGTAATAAATACTTCTATAGATATATGATTATTATTAGATATTTCGTGTATATTATATTAAAAAGTATTATAGGATCATTTATACAAGAATTCAGTAATTTCTATCCACATTATATTTTTCTTTCGGCCAGGCTTGTTAATTAAATGAATACATTTATATAATACACATAATCTATACATTTATTTATAATATTGATAGGGTTGTTGATTTTTGTTGTTTTTGTTTTGATTTATTCGTTTTTTTAAAAACGATAAAAACCAATAACTCTGCCTTATATAATTTAAAATTATAAAGTATAATTTATATAATATACATAATATATACTATTATTATTAATATTGATACTAATTTTAAATGATATAATATTGAAATTAATATATTTATCAATAATTTGATATACAAAAATCAAAAAAACCAAAAAAACTGAATAAAAAAAACCGAACAACCCTGAATTTAACTACAAAAAAATGAAACTAAATAAATCAAAAATATCAATCCCATAAATTATAAAATATTAATCCAGTAATGAATTATCTAAATATATTTGTTATATATTTTATTTTATTAGGTAAAAAAATTGATATCATTTTGATATCTAAATAGTATCAACATTTTAAATTGGATGTAAGTTGAGCAACTTTAATTTTTTTTTATATCTTGATAACTTAAGGGGAGCCTGCACACTTGCCGACATTTTTTTATTTTACATGTAGTAGATAGGAAATACATAGGGTTATATTTTTTAATAAATTGTATAGATTATTTATATATATGTATTTATATATTATTTTTTCATATAATGGCATATAAAATAGAATTTATAAAAAAAATACTGTTATTGAATAGTAACTATATCCTTTTAAATGTTATTTATTTATATCAAGACAAATTATATTGATTGTATCATGGCCTAATTTAGCTTCAGAAGCTAAATGATGCCATAATTGTATTCATATTGAGAGAGCCTTTAGAAATTGAAATTAATAGGTGTGTAAATGTCTGTATTCAATGTTTAATAGAAACACCATAACATAGGTGTAAGCATTCAACACAATTTTTGTAGTTTATATTATGTAATTTTATTTCTATACATTTTTAATATTTTTACTTATAACACAATCAAAATCCATAACTCCTTTATGAGAAAATATTGCTTACAGCTATCATAATAGTACCAATATGGTAACCATAGATTTATAGTTTACAGTTGTAAACTATAAATCTATGATGGTAACATAGCCTACATGGGTTCCTAACACAATTCTTTGATAATATAATACTGATAGATATACTAATTGGAGTATGCTGTTATTTGTATTATATTGTATTCTTAGTAGACGATATAATGCATAGGAAGTATTAATACTTGTTATAATCAATATGTTGTTATAGTAGTAATAATGCATTTATAATGATGCATGTATTGCATTCAAATATATACTGTATTGAGGCTATATACTATTTAACTAGTGTAAGTTAGTAGGTTATTAAAAATGTTTGCCTATATCATATATATATATTTATATATATGCTACTTTCGCATTATTTACTATATAGGTGTGAATAATAACGTGAACAAATATGGTATAAATACTATTTATCTAGTATTTATCTTATTACATATTTATCTATATAAATACTATATATATATATGTGAGTGTGTATGTGTGTGTGTGTGTGTGTGTGTGTGTGTGTGTGTGTGTGTGTGTGTGTGTGTGTGTGTGTGTGTATGTGTGTGTGTCATAGAGCTACAGAGAAAGCTTTCTCTCTAGCTCTCTAGCTCTCTACCATATATGGTATTTGTGAATATATGTGTATACTTATATTAACCTTGTTCGTAGTTCAGAAGTTATTTCAGGATACCTATTATAATATAAAACAAGAAACTCTAATGAACTTCTTGGAAATATCAAACTACAATCTGTACTTCTTGATGTCACTGTATTAAATATGATTAGGAATGTTAATATGTACTATGTAGGACAATAATTAGTAGCAAGTGATGTACATTGTATACATTTGTATACAAATGTACATCGATAAAACTACTGTGGAATTATATGAACGAATTTTGATATTAACTTCAACAATTATTTATAAATACCGGTATTCTTATTATAATATGTATTTTTATCAATAATATATATATATATATATATATATATATATATATGTATATATATATATGTATATATATATATATCCTATATATATATATATATATATATATATATATATATATATATATATATATATATAATAACAGGAATATCTATGTTATTTATCAATATTATAATGAAATGGTAAATATAATATATTTACCTATATAATATATTAAATATTTGATATATCATATACTATCTTGATAGACATATAGGCATAGGCCTATACCTACTATATGATATAGGCATATTTTAAGTATAGGTTTATAGACCCTATAGGAAATATATATATATATATATATATATATATATATATATATGTATACATATACCTAGTACATAGAGAACGAATGATACTTTCTTTGTTCTCTATGACCTACACTATTATACATATATTTAATATATAGGTTAATAGTTGATAAGCATATAAGCCCATTATATTAATAATATAAGTATATTAACTTCTAATAGTGTGGTTTTTCTTCAATAACGATACTACATTGTTTGTAGATAGGGATACGTTAACTATAATCGGCCAATTTTCTCCTTTAAAATTCATCACAGTAGACTATAGTCTATATAGAGGTTATATATAAGAACTGATTTATTTTAATTGTTATAACAATGTAACTATGGTTTAATGAAACACTTTATAACATGGCTAGCATAATTGTACTTTCATTAGAATAGAAATAGTTGATTAATGTTTATAAAAAACCAGAAAAATCGTCTGTTTAATTTCCACAATGTATACATATTTTAAATTAAAAGGTGTCACTACTGGTTTCAAAATGCTTTTTTATTAAAACATTAAAAAATAATTTAATTATTTATATTTTCTATAAAGTTTGTAAATATAGATATATCTTGTAATCATAGAGAGCGGAACCATCATATGCAGCACATTTTACATTTGTTATTCTGTAACCACCGCCGCGTGTGGCGGGTGGCGTAGCCTGATTGGTTACTGAATGAACGCATATTCTGGGAACTTGAATAATGGCACTTCAATGATGAGTCATCATATAATTCTGAAAAATATAAAATAATCTTATATAATAAACATACATACTCACACACACACACACACACACACACATACACCCACACACATACACCCACACATATATATATATATATACCCACACACATACACCCACACACACACATACACCCACACATATATATATACACCCACACACACACACAAACACACACCCACCCACACACTGAATGCTTACGTATAAGTATTAAACTCTCTTCTATTAACTTTACCTTCTTTTTAATTTACCGACCTCCCAATACTAATATTTTACCTTTTTTCAATGACTTTACTGATATTATTCATTCTATAAATAATACCAATTTTCTTATTGCCGGTGATTTTAATTTTCATTTTGGAAACCCTTTCCCTCCACATTCTTCTTTTAGTGATTTACTTGACTCTCTTTCATTAGTACAAAATGTAAATTTTCCAACCCACATAAGTGGTAATACGCTTGACTCAATCATAACTCCTATTCTTAATAATGTTCTATTTTCTAAACCTTCTCTTTATTCTCTCATTACTGATCATTACACTATTAAATTCTCACTTATTGCATCTTCATTACCTACTTCCAAATCCAAAATTCACTATCGTAAACTATCTAACATTAATTATTATAATTTTCTCTCTGATTTATCTATATATTTGCCACCTTTCCCACCTTGCATTGATACTCTTAACAACTTCCTTATTATGACACTAAATACCCATGCACCGATAAATACTAAATATCTTTCAGTACATCCAAATACTCCTTGGTATAATAGCGCTCTTTCCTCTCAAAAACGTACCCTTCGAAATAAGGAACGAATATATGTAAAGTGTCCTACATCACTGAATCACGATACATTTAAGATATATAGATCAATATATAAAAGTGCAATGAACAAGGCAAAATCTATTTTCTACCAAAATAAAATTAATGAATTTTCCCGGTCACCTCGTCATCTTTTTAAACTAACTTCATCTCTAATGGGCACTAGTAAGAAAAGCCAATATCCCAATATCCCTGCTCACATTCTTTGTACACAGTTCTCAAATCAACTTAATGGTAAAACTTTAAATACACTTAGATCTATAGCATTTAATATAGCAACTGTTTCTCCTCTTTTCTCCAATTATGATATAAATGTTTTCTCTTTACCTTTATCGTGTTCCTTTACCAGTTTTTTCAGTACTTCTTTAACTGAGATTTTATCCTTATTAAACTCTGTTAAATCTACTTCCTCTGTAGATCCTATCCCATTATCAGTTTTTAAAAAATCATCACATTTTATTTCAAATCAACTACTATCTATCTATTCGCACTCTTTAATATATGGTATATTTCCGACATCTTTTAAACGATCTCATATAAAACCTATCCTTAAAAAGAATAATCTTGATACATCAGTCTTAACTAATTTTAGACCAATTTATCAACTTTCTATTATGAGTAAGATTCTCGAAAGAATTGTTTCTAAGCAAATTTTTAATTACCTTTCTGTCAATAATATCCTTGACCCTCATCAGAGTGCTTTCAAGAAACACCATTCAACTGAAACTGCACTAACATCTGTTCTAAATGACTTACTTATTACTCTTGATGATAACCAATGCATACAGATGGTTCTTTTAGACCTGTCATCTGCTTTCGATACTATTAACCATGATATACTTATAAATAGGCTATATTATTTAGGTATATCTGATGCTCCCCTACTTTGGTTTAAATCTTATCTTTCAAATCGTTCCTCCTCTGTACAAATTGGTGAATCGCTATCTTCACCTATACCCGTTACTTGTGGTGTACCACAGGGATCGGTGCTTGGTCCTTTACTTTTTACTCTATATATTCTTCCACTATCTAAACTAATTCAATCCTTTCCTGACATATCTTATCATATTTATGCTGATGATATTCAGCTTTATATAAAATTACCTATTAACTCAAGTCCTGACTCTAATTTTTCTCTTTCAAATTGCATTAGACATATTAACTTTTGGCTACTATCAAATGTTCTTCTATTAAATGAAACTAAGACTGAACTCATAAATATTTCTCATTCTCAATCCACATTTCCTCCTCTGTCTGTAAATAATTCTTTAATTCAACCTAAACCTTTCATTAAAAATCTCGGCTTTATCTTTGACACTAATCTTAATTATGACAGGCATATATCTAATATATGTAAAATATCTAATTTACATATATATAAAATTCGCTCTATTAGAAAATTTATAACTAAAAAATCGTGTTCTATTCTAATAAACTCTCTTATTTTTTCTCGTCTCGACTACTGTAACTCTCTTCTCTGCTCTCTTCCTTCTATATCGATATCTAAAATTGATCGTATTCGTGCTTCTACTAGACTTACTTTTAATTTATCTTATTCTGATTATACTACCTCTGTCTCTTCACTTATGTCCTCACTTAAATGGTTAACTTTTAAAAATCGTTGCCTATTTAAACTTCTATGCCTCACTCACAAATTATTACTTACGCACCAACCAATTTACCTGTATAACCTATTAGATCCTATTAATCCTCTTAACTCACTTAGGTCTACTAGAACCATTCGACTAAAAACGCATCCTTACAAAAAAAAGATATTTGGTGGTAGATCGTTTAAATGCATGTCCCCTATTAATTGGAATTCCATTCCAATTAATATAAGGAATATCAATAATCACGCCACCTTTAAAACTCGACTAAAATTATTGTTATTACGTAGGCAGCACTGAATGCTATATAAATCTAAATTATGACTATTATTATTTTATTATCGTTCATTATCGTTTCTTGTTCTCGTTTGTTTATTATTATATATATTTATATTTATACTCATCCATAGCAACTGTTTTACTGAATATCTGTATATTGTCTATACACTTTTGAGATATGTTTTTATATATTTAAGTGTTTAAATAAACCATTACAATTACAATTACAATTACACATACACCCACACACACACATACACCCACACATATATATATATACACCCACACACACACACACACACACGCACACACACACACATACACCCACACACATACACCCACACACACATACACCCACATATATATATACACCCACACACATACACCCACACACATACACACACCCACACACATACACCCACACACATACACCCACACACACACATACACCCACACAAACATTCACTCACACACACACACACACACACCCACACACATACACCCACACATATATATATATACACCCACACACATACACCCACACATATATATATATATATATATATACACCCACACATACACACACACACACACATACATCCACACACACACATACACCCACACATATATATATACACCCACACACACACACTCTTTTGGAAACCCTTTCCCTCCACATTCTTCTTTTAGTGATTTACTTGACTCTCTTTCATTAGTACAAAATGTAAATTTTCCAACCCACATAAGTGGTAATACGCTTGACTTAATCATAACTCCTATTCTTAATAATGTTCTATTTTCTAAACCTTCTCTTTATTCTCTCATTACTGATCATTACACTATTAAATTCTCACTTATTGCATCTTCATTACCTACTTCCAAATCAAAAATTCACTATCGTAAACTATCTAACATTAATTATTATAATTTTCTCTCTGATTTATCTATATATTTGCCACCTTTCCCACCTTGCATTGATACTCTTAATAACTTCCTTATTATGACACTAAATACCCATGCACCGATAAATACTAAATATCTTTCAGTACATCCAAATACTCCTTGGTATAATAGCGCTCTTTCCTCTCAAAAACGTACCCTTCGAAATAAGGAACGAATATATGTAAAGTGTCCTACATCACTGAATCACGATACATTTAAGATATATAGATCAATATATAAAAGTGCAATGAACAAGGCAAAATCTATTTTCTACCAAAATAAAATTAATGAATTTTCCCGGTCACCTCGTCATCTTTTTAAACTAACTTCATCTCTAATGGGCACTAGTAAGAAAAGCCAATATCCCAATATCCCTGCTCACATTCTTTGTACACAGTTCTCAAATCAACTTAATGGTAAAACTTTAAATACACTTAGATCTATAGCATTTAATATAGCAACTGTTTCTCCTCTTTTCTCCAATTATGATATAAATGTTTTCTCTTTACCTTTATCGTGTTCCTTTACCAGTTTTTTCAGTACTTCTTTAACTGAGATTTTATCCTTATTAAACTCTGTTAAATCTACTTCCTCTGTAGATCCTATCCCATTATCAGTTTTTAAAAAATCATCACATTTTATTTCAAATCAACTACTATCTATCTATTCGCACTCTTTAATATATGGTATATTTCCGGCATCTTTTAAACGATCTCATATAAAACCTATCCTTAAAAAGAATAATCTTGATACATCAGTCTTAATTAATTTTAGACCAATTTCTCAACTTTCTATTATGAGTAAGATTCTCGAAAGAATTGTTTCTAAGCAAATTTTTAATTACCTTTCTGTCAATAATATCCTTGACCATCATCAGAGTGCTTTCAAGAAACACCATTCAACTGAAACTGCACTAACATCTGTTCTAAATGACTTACTTACTACTCTTGATGATAACCAATTCATACAGATGGTTCTTTTAGACCTGTCATCTGCTTTCGATACTATTAACCATGATATACTTATAAATAGGCTATATTATTTAGGTATATCTGATGCTCCCCTACTTTGGTTTAAATCTTATCTTTCAAATCGTTCCTCCTCTGTACAAATTGGTGAATCGCTATCTTCACCTATACCCGTTACTTGTGGTGTACCACAGGGATCGGTGCTTGGTCCTTTACTTTTTACTCTATATATTCTTCCACTATCTAAACTAATTCAATCCTTTCCTGACATATCTTATCATATTTATGCTGATGATATTCAGCTTTATATAAAATTACCTATTAACTCCAGTCCTGACTCTAATTTATCTCTTTCAAATTGCATTAGACATATTAACTTTTGGCTACTATCAAATTTTCTTCTATTAAATGAAACTAAGACTGAACTCATAAATATTTCTCATTCTCAATCCACATTTCCTCCTCTGTCTGTAAATAATTCTTTAATTCAACCTAAACCTTTCATTAAAAATCTCGGCTTTATCTTTGACACTAATCTTAATTATGACAGGCATATATCTAATATATGTAAAATATCTAATTTACATATATATAAAATTCGCTCTATTAGAAAATTTATAACTAAAAAATCGTGTTCTATTCTAATAAACTCTCTTATTTTTTATCGTCTCGACTACTGTAACTCTCTTCTCTGCTCTCTTCCTTCTATATCGATATCTAAAATTGATCGTATTATTCGTGCTTCTACTAGACTTACTTTTAATTTATCTTATTCTGATTATACTACCTCTGTCTCTTCACTTATGTCCTCACTTAAATGGTTAACTTTTAAAAATCGTTGCCTATTTAAACTTCTATGCCTCACTCACAAATTATTACTTACGCACCAACCAATTTACCTGTATAACCTATTAGATCCTATTAATCCTCTTAACTCACTTAGGTCTACTAGAACCATTCGACTAAAAACGCATCCTTACAAAAAAAAGATATTTGGTGGTAGATCGTTTAAATGCATGTCCCCTATTAATTGGAATTCCATTCCAATTAATATAAGGAATATCAATAATCACGCCACCTTTAAAACTCGACTAAAATTATTGTTATTACGTAGGCAGCACTGAATGCTATATAAATCTAAATTATGACTATTATTATTTTATTATTTCATTATCGTTTCTTGTTCTCGTTTGTTTATTATTATATATATTTATATTTATACTCATCCATAGCAACTGTTTTGCTGAATATCTGTATATTGTCTATACACTTTTGAGATATGTTTTTATATATTTAAGTGTTTAAATAAACCATTACAATTACAATTACAATTACACATACACCCACACACACACATACACCCACACACACACATACACCCACACATATATATATACACCCACACACACACACACACGCACATACACCCACACACATACACCCACACACACACATACACCCACAATGTGGGTCCCACATATATATATATATACACCCACACACATACACACACACATGCACACACACATACACCCACATATATATATATACACCCACACACACACACACACATGCACACACACACACATACACCCACACATATATATATACACCCACACACACATACACCCCCACACATACACACACACACACACACACACACACACACACACATATATAATTTTAGTTAAGATATCAATTTAGTTCCTTACAGCCATTTTATTTCAAGTAGAAGCAATATATTATATGTGTATAATACTATAACACAACTATATGTAAATTAAAAGAGTAATGGTACCGATAAGATACTGACATTTATGAAAATATTATAAATATTAAGTTTGAAATTACTTAATTATAATGTGAATCTTGTACGTAAATGGGAGATTTATATAGTTTCTGAAAGACCATTTTATTTCAAGTAGAATCAATATAGTATATGTATATAATACTATAACACAACTATATGTAAATTAAAAGAGTAATGTACCGATAAGATACTAACATTTATGAAAATATTATAAATATTAAGTTTGAAATTACTTAATTATAATGTGAATCTTGTACGTAAATGGGAGATTTATATAGTTTCTGAAAGACCATTTTATTTCAAGTAGAATCAATATAGTATATGTATATAATACTATAACACAACTATATGTAAATTAAAAGAGTAATGTACCGATAAGATACTAACATTTATGAAAATATTATAAATATTAAGTTTGAAATTACTTAATTATAATGTGAATCTTGTACGTAAATGGGAGATTTATATAGTTTCTGAAAGACCATTTTATTTCAAGTAGAAGCAATATATTATATGTGTATAATACTATAACACAACGATATGTAAATTATAAGAGTAATGGTACCGATAACTTATTGAATAAGATATTTTCCTAAATTTATTAATTACTTTTGATCATATATACAAAACATTAAGGTAAACAATATAAATGCATAATAAGATAACACAAATATAAGTAAACTGTTGTATTACGAATACAAATAGAAATAACAAATAAATATTAATATTTTCGAAGTAGAATACAATAATTTCTAATAGTATAAATTAAAATTTAATAAAAAATCAAATTCATTAACAAATATTTGATTGTACAGTTACTATAACGGATAACATATTGATGGATTAAAGTATTATACATATATAATGTATAGGTTCTACTTGAAATTAAACGGGTATTCTAAAACTATATAGATATCATATTTTCGTAACATATTAGAAGTAGAATAAAATAATTTCTAATAGTATAAATTAAAATTTAATAAAAAATCAAATTTATTAACAAATATTTGATTGTACAGTTACTATAACGGATAACATATCGATGGATTATATTATTATACATATATAATGTATAGGTTCTACTTGAAATTAAACGGGCATTCTAAAACTATATAGATATCATATTTTCGTAACATATTCGAAGTAGAATAAAATAATTTCTAATAGTATAAATTAAAATTTAATAAAAAATCAAATTCATTAACAAATATTTGATTGTACAGTTACTATAACGGATAACATATTGATGGATTAAAATATTATACATATATAATGTATAGGTTCTACTTGAAATTAAACGGGTATTCTAAAACTATATAGATATCATATTTTCGTAACATATTCGAAGTAGAATAAAATAATTTCTAATAGTATAAATTAAAATTTAATAAAAAATCAAATTTATGTGAAATTTATAAAAGTGTGTATGTGTGTATGTGTGTGGGTGTATGTGTGTGTGTATGTGTGTGTGAGTGAATGTGTGTGTGTGTGGGTGTATGTGTATGTGTGGGTGTATGTGTAATTGTAATTGTAATTGTAATGGTTTATTTAAACATTAAATATATAAAAACATATCTCAAAAGTGTATAGACAATATACAGATATTCAGCAAAACAGTTGCTATGGATGAGTATAAATATAAATATATATAATAATAAACAAACGAGAACAAGAAACGATAATGAACGATAATAAAATAATAATAGTCATAATTTAGATTTATATATCATTCAGTGCTGCCTACGTAATAACAATAATTTTAGTCGAGTTTTAAAGGTGGCGTGATTATTGATATTCCTTATATTAATTGGAATGGAATTCCAATTAATAGGGGACATGCATTTAAACGATCTACCACCAAATATCTTTTTTTTGTAAGGATGCGTTTTTAGTCGAATGGTTCTAGTAGACCTAAGTGAGTTAAGAGGATTAATAGGATCTAATAGGTTATACAGGTAAATTGGTTGGTGCGTAAGTAATAATTTGTGAGTGAGGCATAGAAGTTTAAATAGGCAACGATTTTTAAAAGTTAACCATTTAAGTGAGGACATAAGTGAAGAGACAGAGGTAGTATAATCAGAATAATATAAATTAAAAGTAAGTCTAGTAGAAGCACGAATAATACGATCAATTTTAGATATCGATATAGAAGGAAGAGAGCAGAGAAGAGAGTTACAGTAGTCGAGACGAGAAAAAATAAGAGAGTTTATTAGAATAGAACACGATTTTTTAGTTATAAATTTTCTAATAGAGCGAATTTTATATATATGTAAATTAGATATTTTACATATATTAGATATATGCCTGTCATAATTAAGATTAGTGTCAAAGATAAAGCCGAGATTTTTAATGAAAGGTTTAGGGTGAATTAAAGAATTATTTACAGACAGAGGAGGAAATGTGGATTGAGAATGAGAAATATTTATGAGTTCAGTCTTAGTTTCATTTAATAGAAGAAAATTTGATAGTAGCCAAAAGTTAATATGTCTAATGCAATTTGAAAGAGATAAATTAGAGTCAGGACTGGAGTTAATAGGTAATTTTATATAAAGCTGAATATCATCAGCATAAATATGATAAGATATGTCAGGAAAGGATTGAATTAATTTAGATAGTGGAAGAATATATAGAGTAAAAAGTAAAGGACCAAGCACCGATCCCTGTGGTACACCACAAGTAACGGGTATAGGTGAAGATAGCGATTCACCAATTTGTACAGAGGAGGAACGATTTGAAAGATAAGATTTAAACCAAAGTAGGGGAGCATCAGATATACCTAAATAATATAGCCTATTTATAAGTATATCATGGTTAATAGTATCGAAAGCAGATGACAGGTCTAAAAGAACCATCTGTATGCATTGGTTATCATCAAGAGTAGTAAGTAAGTCATTTAGAACAGATGTTAGTGCAGTTTCAGTTGAATGGTGTTTCTTGAAAGCACTCTGATGAGGGTCAAGGATATTATTGACAGAAAGGTAATTAAAAATTTGCTTAGAAACAATTCTTTCGAGAATCTTACTCATAATAGAAAGTTGAGAAATTGGTCTAAAATTAGTTAAGACTGATGTATCAAGATTATTCTTTTTAAGGATAGGTTTTATATGAGATCGTTTAAAAGATGTCGGAAATATACCATATATTAAAGAGTGCGAATAGATAGATAGTAGTTGATTTGAAATAAAATGTGATGATTTTTTAAAAACTGATAATGGGATAGGATCTACAGAGGAGGTAGATTTAACAGAGTTTAATAAGGATAAAATCTCAGTTAAAGAAGTACTGAAAAAACTGGTAAAGGAACACGATAAAGGTAAAGAGAAAACATTGATATCATAATTGGAGAAAAGATGAGAAACAGTTGCTATATTAAATGCTATAGATCTAAGTGTATTTAAAGTTTTACCATTAAGTTGATTTGAGAACTGTGTACAAAGAATGTGAGCAGGGATATTGGGATATTGGCTTTTCTTACTAGTGCCCATTAGAGATGAAGTTAGTTTAAAAAGATGACGAGGTGACCGGGAAAATTCATTAATTTTATTTTGGTAGAAAATAGATTTTGCCTTGTTCATTGCACTTTTATATATTGATCTATATATCTTAAATGTATCGTGATTCAGTGATGTAGGACACTTTACATATATTCGTTCCTTATTTCGAAGGGTACGTTTTTGAGAGGAAAGAGCGCTATTATACCAAGGAGTATTTGGATGTACTGAAAGATATTTAGTATTTATCGGTGCATGGGTATTTAGTGTCATAATAAGGAAGTTATTAAGAGTATCAATGCAAGGTGGGAAAGGTGGCAATTATATAGATAAATCAGAGAGAAAATTATAATAATTAATGTTAGATAGTTTACGATAGTGAATTTTTGATTTGGAAGTAGGTAATGAAGATGCAATAAGTGAGAATTTAATAGTGTAATGATCAGTAATGAGAGAATAAAGAGAAGGTTTAGAAAATAGAACATTATTAAGAATAGGAGTTATGATTAAGTCAAGCGTATTACCACTTATGTGGGTTGGAAAATTTACATTTTGTACTAATGAAAGAGAGTCAAGTAAATCACTAAAAGAAGAATGTGGAGGGAAAGGGTTTCCAAAATGAAAATTAAAATCACCGGCAATAAGAAAATTGGTATTATTTATAGAATGAATAATATCAGTAAAGTCATTGAAAAAAGGTAAAATATTAGTATTGGGAGGTCGGTAAATTAAAAAGAAGGTAAAGTTAATAGAAGAGAGTTTAACACTTAAACGTAAGCATTCAGATAAATATAAAGGCATATGTTTAGATTCAATTATAACAATAGACTTCTTGGTTAATATGCCAACTCCCCCACCACGACGGTTGTCACGAGGAAGAAGGGTTAGACAGTAATTAATATTATTAATACATGAAAAAATATGTGTATCACGCTATGTAATCCAGGTTTCAGTAAGTAGTACAATGTCGGGTTTGTCATCAGTAAGTAAGTCCAGTATAAGGTCAATATTAGCTTTAAGAGATCTAGTATTTAAAAGAAAGATAGTAGGATAGATTGGTGTGTTATGTGATTGTCATTTAGAAGACGTAGATTTGGATTTAGATTTAATAATTTCTTTGTACTCTATGAAGGATTTCTCCCATAGAGCTAGTTCATCCGAAGATGGTGACAACGGTTCACATTTCCAATCAATCTTTGAATCATTACATGGTCTGAGTTCATAACGCGATGTACGATAATTGAAAATACATTTATGACCCGTGACTATACCTGATTTGCATGAATGAAAGAGTACTCTACCATTCATGAATGCAGTATCAGATAATTGTGGTCTAAAGAATAGTTTAGAAAAATTACTATCTTTTAGTTTATTTCGAGAAGATATTATAGCGTCATAGATAAAAGGAGAAGATAATGTAAGAAAAGCGCGGTTAGATTTAAAAGATATAGTAGTAATAGTGTTAGGGTCAAGGTCAAGTTTGGAAAGAATAGATTTTAGAATAGGCAGATTCCGTTGAGACGTATCAAGATTCTCAATAACAAGTGAAGATGTGTGTGGGTGTGTGTATGTGTGTGGGTGTATGTTTGTGTGTGTGCGTGAATGTGTGTGTGTGTGGGTGTATGTATGTGTGTGTGTGTTTATTATATAAGATTATTTTATATTTTTCAGAATTATATTATGACTCATCATTGATGTGACATTATTCAAGTTCCCAGAATCTGCATTAATTATTTTATATTTTTCAGTAACATATAACTTATATAATGATTCATCAGTGATGTGCCATTATTCAAATTCCCAGAATATGCGTTCAGTAACCAATCAGGCTACACCACCCGCCACACGCGGCGGTGGTTACAGAATAACAAATGTAAAATGTGCCGCATTTGATGTATAGCCCATAGAGAACGAAGTGATCACTTCGTTCTCTATGCTTGTAATATATATATATTATATTATGGATTAAATATGCATATTAACCCTTTAATATTTAAGTGCCAACATTAATAAATTACAATGCTTTTTATTACCTTTATGAATTGTGTATATCATAAACAAGTATACTTTTACCTATAGGATTCACATAATAAATAAAATATTTGTATTAAAACAATGATATTTATCAAGTTAAAGTTATGTTATTAATTATATAATATATTATATTAGTCAGACAAAAAATTGAATATAATTATTATTCGTAATATTATGCTGAATTAATTATAATTAATATATATATAAAAATAATTATTTTAAAATTTCAAACACACAATAATAGGATCCTATTATTGATTATCCTAAGGATATGAAATATAATATAATAATAATAATAATATCAGATTCAGTTGATGACCGAGATCAAAAACCCAGGTATGGTATAGAAGTTATATTGAACTTATCGAGATACCAACCTGCTCTTGGTAATGAGAGAATTAATACAAAATGAATAAATACAAAATGAATAAATATAAATAAATATTTTACAATTCTATATTGTTCATTCGTGTTCTGTCTCATAAAAAAGCAATACAATAAAATTAAATATATCTCTCAATACCAAGAAATCATCATGTATATAACAATAAAATAATAATAAAATATAATAAAAATATATAATAAAATATTAAAAAATGTAAAAAGATACTAAAATAATAAATAAGTTAAACTATAAAAATCAAAGAAAACTAAAGACCAAAGGCTAGAGATAAAAATATGTACAATACGAACAATTTAAAAGAGCTAAAAAGAAGAAAAGATGATCATGTAAATAAGATAACAAACAATACAGATAAGGTGTAAGTGATTACATATAACTATTTAAAAGCATGTTTTTAATATGTATTGTAAAAGTATTCAAATTCGTCAAAGATGATGTGGTTGTATTTAAAGAATTCCATAAATATGCGCCTTTGTAACGAATACTAAATTTATCATGATCAAATCTTATTTTTGGTATTAAGAATGTTCTATTTAACCTAAAAGTATATAAAGAGCAATTATAGGTAAATAACTTACAAATTGAACTATGCAAATATTGATTGTTATATATTCTAAACATATATTTATAAATGGATATATTTATTATATCTTTAAATTTAAGAATGTTATGTCTTAAAAAAATGTAATCAATATTGGTTTTGTTATCAAGTTTATATATTGCTCTCATACATTTATTTTGTAAAATTTGAATACATTTTATATTGCTATGGTAAGTACTTCCCCATATAATAGAACAATAATTAATATGACTATGAAAAAAAGAAAAATATAGCATAACTAAAGTATTAATATTAAATTTATATTTATATCTATGTAGTAAACTAAGTCCATAGTAAAGTTTATTTTTAATATTATTTATTTGCATTTTCCAATTTCGATTTTCGTCAATTAAAATGCCTAAGAATTTAAAATTAGTTGATTGTTTTATGGCTATATTATTTATTTTGATGTTCAATTTATGTTTAACTCTTGTGCGATGGAATACAATTAATTTTGTTTTATCAATATTAAGAACTAGCTTATTACCACAAAGCCAGTCACATATTAAAACTAAAGTAGAATTTATTTCTTTTTCTAGATCATTTAACTTATGAGACTTAAATGTTAAAGTTGTGTCGTCAGCAAAAAGAGTAAAATTGCATTTATTAGTTATATTAGGTAAATCATTTATGTACATTAAAAATAATACTGGTCCCAAAACTGAACCTTGTGGTACACCACATTTAATCGGAAGTATTTTAGAATTGGTATTATTATAGCTTACGTATTGATACCTGTTTGTCAAATAACTTTTTAATAATGACAAAGTGATACCTCTGAAACCATATATATATAATTTATTTAATAAAATGTCATGATTAATATATAGAAATATATAGGATATAGGATATACACACAAATACACATACATACAAATACACCTATATATATACATATTTCTATTTATAACATATTGACAACCTATAGGTTGTATATCTATAGATAGTATTTATTAGATACACTCTATACCTGACTAAATTAATAAATATTAAACAGGTTATACACATATAATATGTTTTAGGTGTAGGCCTACACAGTTAAAAAAATCCGATTCCTACGACGATTTTATTTTAGGAATCGGATTCAAATTGGAAAATAGATTCCTGTAAAGTTTGTTTAGGAAACGGTTTATAAAATCGATTCCTACTATTATCGTGCAGGAATCGCATTAAAAACGATTCCTAAACTAATTATTAAGAATCGGTTTTTAAAAACGATTCCTAAACTAATTATTAAGAATCGGTTTTTAAAAACGATTCCTAAACAAATGATTAAGAATCGGTTTAAGTTATTGATGTAAGAATTTCTTAAATTATATGAATATTATTTTTTTAATATAGAAAGAATAAAATATTACACCTTTTAATTATTTTAATATATTGATTTAATTGTTATCTACAAAATTAATTATTAATTATTATTTTAATTTTATATTTAAGTTAATATACTGATTTTAATAAATAAAATATTATTTAAAAAACTAAAATTATGTAAGTAATCCTTTTTATGTATCCTTTCTAAGTTATCATAATCTCATTCAAGTGACACATTGAATTAAAATCATAAGTATATTGATAATACAATTGTAATCATGTTGAACTAATTGCTCAATATTTAATATAGGAGTTGGATATTGAATTAAATATTATAATGTATTATTATTGAATTTAAGTTTTAAATCTAACTTAAATGAACTTATATAATACATTATAATATATGAGTTAATACTTTAACATTTTTGAGTACGGTTTGGTTATTTTTGTGTACGAATTACGGGTACAGTAACTTACCATACCGGTATTTTGTGGACACTAATACCGGTATGGTACCTTACCAGAATACATGTATATACCGGTATATAACGGTACACACGTACCGGTATATATATGTGTACAAGTGTACCGGTATATACCGGTATTTATGTATACAAGTGTACCGGTATATACTGGTACACCTGTACATATACATACCGGTATATACCGGTACACTTGTACACATATATATACCGGTACATTTGTACACATAAATACCGGTATATACCGGTACACGTGTACACATAAGTACCGGTATATACCGGTACACTTGTACATATACATACCGGTATATACCGGTACACTTGTACACATATATACCGGTATATACCGGTACATTTGTACACATAAATACCGGTATATACCGGTACACTTGTACATATACATACCGGTATATACCGGTACACTTGTACACATATATACCGGTACATTTGTACACATAAATACCGGTATATACCGGTACACTTGTACACATAAATACCGGTATATACCGGTACACTTGTACACATACGTACCGGTATATACCGGTACACTTGTACATATAAATACCGGTATATTCCGGTACACTTGTACACATAAATACCGGTATACATTTACTATTATATATATCAAAAAATGATAAATAAGTCAATATATACTAAACAAACAAAGAGTCAACACAAAATTGAAATCAACAGAAAGATCTTTAAAATACAGTATTCCCAGACTAGTGGGTGCTATATGTAATTTATACATAATCCCCATTTGTAACATGTGATAAATATAAACTAATAAAATACCACTCATATGACAACTTATATATCATCTGAAAACGACTTTACAGTAAAACTATTAATTGAATGAATTTATATTAATTTATATGAATTTATATTAAATGAATACAATAATGAGATTACTGAATGGTTTAATAGTAATTAATTAAAATTAAATCCAGAAAAAATAAGTTCTATATATTAACTTCAAAGGAAATAATCTCCCAATAAATACTACAAACTATCACATATAAAGTAAAACATATCGGAGTGTTAATTAATTTAAATCATAATATGTTTTATAAACTCAAGTAAAATAGGCCAACTATCAATTGCATATTAGAATTATAAGAAAAACAATAATATTCAATATGAATATAAATTTCTAATTAAAAGAATGAATTTATATTAATTTATATGAATTTATATTAAATGAATACAATAATGAGATTACTGAATGGTTTAATAGTAATTAATTAAAATTAAATCCAGAAAAAATAAGTTCTATATATTAACTTCAAAGGAAATAATCTCCCAATAAATACTACAAACTATCACATATAAAGTAAAACATATCGGAGTGTTAATTAATTTAAATCATAATATGTTTTATAAACTCAAGTAAAATAGGCCAACTATCAATTGCATATTAGAATTATAAGAAAAACAATAATATTCAATATGAATATAAATTTCTAATTAAAAGACTAGACCTATTG
Source organism: Osedax fenrisi (assembly GCA_964019155.1). Taxonomy (NCBI): domain Eukaryota; kingdom Metazoa; phylum Annelida; class Polychaeta; order Sabellida; family Siboglinidae; genus Osedax; species Osedax fenrisi. The sequence goes on from OZ025239.1 coordinate 5,693,935, forward strand.
GACTATGTTATTATATTTTTAATATAGTTATGTGTTTATCAGTTAATGCCATTAAATAAAATAATGTTATCATCAATACGAATATTATATTAATGACCACTAAGATCAATAGTATGAGCAGCATAACTTAACTAATGCGACAACAACAGCTACTACCAATTAATGTCGGAATTATTTATAAATTACTGGTAACTACACATATTGCATATCATCATAAAGTACATACTACACACCACACAAAATTAATAAAGACACATACGAGAGTGATAGATCACATAATCTACAACAAATGGAAAGAAACACAAGAGCAGAATATTTAGTATAGTGGCACGAGCTGGATATTGACTTACGATCTTGTGAATTGACATCACCATTCAAGAAATTTTTAAAACAAATTTATTTATAAGTTACTAAGATTTATAAAGTACTTTTTGTTATTTAATATTTCACAGGCATATATTACAATTTTATTTTTATTTATTATTACCATGTTATAAAAATTTGTGTTAATTATTATAAATAAAAATAAATAATAAATAATATACTGTAGAATTGTTAATATATTTTTTATTTTTTATAAATTATTATTATGAATTAATATTCGAATATTATACTAGGGGGTATCTTCACAAGTAGATATGTTGTCTTGGATGTTTTCTTCTTTATTTGTAATGGTACCTTTATATTATAGTACATATGTATTTAACTAAACTATTACGAAATATTAAAATGTAAATATAAGTTAATGGTGCAAGTTTGTCTGTAGATAAACATAGTAAAACTAATATATATATTAGTATTAATATATTTATATATATATATATATATATATATATATACATATATATATATATATACAATTTACTACTATATGTACACATTAAATACATGCGTATATACCATAAACCACATATGCAAAAACATTTAAATATATATAAAAATATATACATATTTATAAAAATAATATATTGATTTATAATTTATAATAAAATGTAACCTTTTTTTCTATATTTAGAAGCATTTGAGCATTTGTATGCCTTGTATATGGCTGTATTAATAGCATCAGTCCCTATATCAACACTACCATAATTTTTCTCTAGAATATCTATTGTTAATGATAATTTTATTAATAATATTATATTGGTTCTCAATAATCTATAATACATATAATAATATAGAATACAATCATGCATAGGGTTCAGTACTATTTAAATAACATGTTAATATATTTATATATTTTTTACAGATATTTTGACATATAGTTTTTAATATAGATATCAGGGTTGTTCGGTTTTTTTGGTTTTTGTATATAAAATTATTGATAAATATATTAAATTCAATATTATATCATTTAAAATTAGTATGAATATTAATAATAATAGTATATATTATATAAATAATATATTATGTATATTATATAAATTATACATTATATATACTAAGCTCAAAGTATTAAATAAATGATTTACATTATCTAAAATTGTATATTATAATATATTAATATAATTATATTATGAATGCATTTTTGTAAAATATATAAAAAGATTTATTTATATTTAATTTATCATTCTTTATTCATTTAATAAACATGCCTGGACTTAATAAAATATTATTTGGATAGAATTTACTGTATAAATTGCACTATAATACTTTTAATATAATATACATGATATATCGAATAATAATCATATATCTATAGAAGTATTTAAATAACATTCTATATAATTATTTATTAACAATTAATAAAAATTAATATTAACAAGTAATAAAAATTAATTAATAAATTAAAAAAAAAATATTCTTCCAAAACAAAACGCGAAAAAATCAAATAAAACGGTTATTTTTGTTTTTTGTAAAAAAAACCATAAAAACCAACAACCATAATAGATATAATTCTAAATATTCTAAACTTTCTAGATGACTTAAAATAACATTAATCATAATGTATATATATATCATATATAATTAACACTAACCGTATATCATAGTATAAACCGTACTGTCAGTGAAATTGATTAAATTGTGCTTCCCTTTGAAAGAAACACCTTTCATATTCTTAAAGCATTTTATCATAGTTCTTGCCGCCTCGACAATATTTTTCCCTCCAATATAATACGATAATTCTTTATACTGAAATGTACATAATATTAGTTTATAAATTTAATGTAAATATAGTAAGTTAAATTACATAGTATGCCTAAATAAATGTATTAATAATAACATATGTCAAATACTAACATACATTCCAAGATCCTCCTTTTTCATTTTTTCTATATCCGCAAAGTCAAATATGATTTTTTTATTTGCCAAATTAGGTACACAAATAGTAGAGGTCGCTTTTAATTTTAACGAGGTATTAATTTCCTGTAATATTTCTAAATGGATTTTCATATATTTCATATGATCCTCGTGAAATTTTAAATCATCTGCTTGACCTGTTCGAAATATAAAATCATATTAAACTAGAAAATATATATGTATATAGTTAACAATATTAAAATATTGTTAAGGGGAACATATTACCAAAGATTTTCCGAAGGAAAGATATAACACTTACGCTAAATCGTGTAATTCGAATTTGTATACAAAATACCCTGGTGCCACCTATAGCGGGTTACTTTTAGGAACTATGTGTTGTTTATAATGTAAATTCGTATTTAACTATACACTTTTAAAATGTTAAATAATATGCTTTAAATTAATATTTATATGATGAAAACTAAGTGTTCATTACTAATATATAACAAACAAATATGATATGTATGTTTTAAATGCTATAAGTATATATTTAGTGAGTAAAAGCTAATTTATATTGCATGTAATTTAATAGAGCAATGAAAACATTGTTGTATGCAAACAGAGCCGCACCTACATCTATTTCAGTGATTTCGATACTACTGCTAGCAGCGGTTGGGGCTATTACTAAGTTACGTTGCATGCATAGGGAGTGTTATATCTTTGCTTCGCAAAATCTTTGATATTACTATTACCAAGGGAAATATTACTAATAAAAATGTATTTACTTTTTAATTATATAAAATCATACAATGAATATATTCAAATAATTTATGAATACAAATATTATTATATCTATTGTTTAATATATAGATGTATATTTTTACAATATTACAGTTTACTAATATAAAAATAAATATATAATTCTATTCATTATTTTATATATTTAAATATATATATATGTGTGTGTATATGTTTATTGACATATTTACTGATATATTTTAATTTAAATACATAAATATTTATTTAATATATATCCCAATTAATAAAGGTTGTTTTATAAAAAATATGATAAACTTATAATTATAAATTTATAATTGTATATTATCTATCACATAACAAATCTATAAATAATACATACTTTTAAATTTAATTGAAAATATTAGGATTAATAGTATAGATACTATTAGATTAAAGTATAGACCAAAATATGTTTTTACAAAGATATTGCATCCCCTTAATAATGACCATAAACTATTTAAAATAACAATGTTAAAATTACCTTGTTTATATAACTCTAAGAGTACATCTTGCTTTTCGGCTATCATAGTTACTTGTTTTAGATGCTGGTTATTATCTATGGCTTCCATCATCAAGCCAGTGTAAGTTGGCTCTGTATACATATTTTATTGTTTAATTTGTATTTAATATATTATATAAACAATATGAAATACTACTTATTTATAGAATATAATTATAAAACTTAATATTAAAATAAATTTGTAAAACATAATAAAATACTTTACAATTTAGATACTTTTAGTCTATATTATAATTATACTCTATATATACAAATATTACTATACATATATATATATATATATATTAATCTAAAAAAAATGATACTCATGTAAATAGAATTATAATTAAATTATGAACAAATCAATGTATTTAAATTGTAAATTATGTTTTACAAATTTATTTTAAAATTAAGTTTTATAATTATATTCTATAAATAAGTAGTATTTCATTATCACGATCATTATTCAGTGATTATATATTAAATTTATTTGTTATAAATAAGTATTAATTAAATAAATATTAGATATTGTTTGATAATAAAACAAACTACAGATTATAACAAATTTAAATAATAACCTTGATGAACCGGGCCATGGTTGTAGTTGGCAGATGGAATAGATTGAGAAGATTGCATAATCGATCCTATGAAAATAATATTTTATTAATAAAAATAGTTAATTAAATAATATATACAATTAATTAATATATTTACATTATAAAGTTTAACAAAATTAATCAATTAGTAATAAAATGTTTGTACGTTAAAATTATATTTTGGACTAAAACTACTCATTAGACAAAATATAAATAATATAATATATTGAAAGAAAAATGTATTTACTGAAAGAAAAATGTATAATGGTATATGATTTAAACAAACTATTCAACTTTATAAAACTAATAATAACCATTAAATCTGCATACAATATATTAGATATTGTTTGATAATAAAACAAACTACTAATAATAACAAATATAATTAATAACCTTGCGCGGGTTTATCATGGTGCTTTTGAGATGTCGCTCGTTCACGTGGTTGAATACGAGATTCTATACAAAAAATATTGAAATATATATATATATATATATATATGATTTAAACTAACTTTTAATAAACAACGGTAATTCGGGCCCACTTATCTCGTCACCTATAATTTAGTAAATGTTTATTAATTTTATTTGTGATATTATATATATCTTTTTATTGAGACATGGTATTTGATGAAGGCATCAATTGATATGATGATGATATTGAGTTTATTAGCACTAAAATAGAGTCATGTAGACCCCTTCGCTCGTGCGGATATCAAATAATTCTTTTTATATTCAAACTCCTCAACATTTGATTCATGAAGTATTTAATTCATGTTATATTTTAAACACTTTACACTTTACATTTTACAAACTTTGCATTTTATTTGAAATTTATTTTTGTATTATTTGCGTAAATTATTTTCAAATATATAGCAAATTTCGTGTTTTATTTGAAAATAATTTCCGTAAAATTTGAGAAAATCATTTTCGTAAATTATTGTCAAATATTTTCCAAACTTCTGGCTTTATTTTCAAAAAATTGCAAGAAATTTACGAATATCGAAAATTATTTTCAATACTTTTCAATATTCGTCAATAAATAATCTACTTTAAATAATGTCATATGGATAATTACTTTGAGAAGAATATTTTGTACAAAACTGTACAACTCTGTTATATAAGTAATGTTTTCATATATACAATACTATAGTAAAAATTCTTATATTAAATAATAAATGATTACAATATAAAGTTATATTATAAAATTGATAATATACACTATATATATAAATATCTTAATATACACATATAATATGTATATATGAAATATATAAATATATAAACAAAATTATAATTATGTAAATAGAATTATAATTAATTTATAAACACATCAAAGGATTTTCATATTTTTAACACATTAATTAATTTTAATATTAAGTTTTATTATTATATTCTATAAATAATATTTTATTATTATAATCCCATATCATTATTCAGTGATTATATAATATATTTAATCATGTATATTACTATCTTACAAATATAATTGATCATTCTATATAATTTTATCAAACTATATTGCAAGCAGTAAATATGATCGATATATATCTTATCTCTAGTAATTTACAATATTATATATGATATGTCACTCCCATCTAAATATAGATCATAGTTACTAATTTTAATTGAAATATATATCGCAAGCAATACGCATATCGGGCAGTTAAAATATACACCTATATATTTAGGTCATACAAATTACGATATTTTCAAGTTTTATCATACTTAGTAATTTGATTAATTAATAACATTATATACATATATTATGTTATTCTTATTAATATTATGTAAAGTGAATATATATGTACATTATATAATATAGAAATAACATTTATATACTTGGATTCACATTACATTTATTATATTAAAATGAACAATTCACAGCCTCATTTATTTTGATTATTATACGTCATTTATATTTCAAATTACTAAACCTATCTACATATTACGATTTTTATTGTCCTTTGTAATTCTAAATGTTTGTTTATAACTTAAATAGAATCCAAAAGTTACGAAATAATTATCAATTATTTAACTATAAATAATATAAAATAAAAATTGAATAAAATATTTTTTAAATTTAAAATTCAAATATCCTAGAATTTATATTTGGGATCCTACTATGACGTCACAGTAATTTTTAAATTTTTATTTCGTTTTTTGATTAAAACACATTATTTTGGTATAAATGAGTATTATTTCAAAATTTTATGAATAGAGTTCCTATTTATTTATAACATATTATATTAATATGTATAATCTATTTTCAGGCATATTATGCTTTAATCGTCATTTTATAAATATTCATTGCAAAACTGTCATTTATTAAATAATAAATTCCTGTAATATGAGATATAAGACTTTAAATTCACGATATTACAATTATATTTATAATAACTTAACAGGGTTGGTCGGTTTTTTTGGTTTTTTTAACAATATAAAAGCGTTCAATCAAAAATAAGGAATCGATTAGGCAATGATAAAGTTGCAAAACTTGTTTTTTTATTTCGAGAATTAAATTGATTATATTTCTATTAGAAATCATCTAATTATTATTATTATTATTTTTTAAATTATTATATTGTTACAATTTGTAACTTGTTATTTTATTGCGAGAATTATATTGATTATATACATAAGAATAGAAACCTTCTGTGAGATCATCTACATAATCGCTACCATTCATGGAGTACTTTGATGGTGTTTTCCCTTTGTTTTTCCTAGGGGCCCTATAAGTTACAGTATTAATATAAATATTGTAGTTCACTATATTACATGACAATATTACAAATATAGTGTAATTTTAAATTATAAATTGTCGTTACTATAAACTAAATTTTCATACTTCATTAGATTTATCATATTAGATATATATTAATATATTATATAATATATTATATATTATATATATTATATAATATAATAATTTAATTAAATATAATTTGAACGATAATTTAATTATATATAAATTATTCTTTAAACTAAATTTACTTTTATTAATAATACATTTTGTACTATATAAATATATAAATATATACATATAATAAATTAACCTTATTATGTAGGAACTCTTTTCCGAACTCATATTCGTAAATAAGGTAAAAATTTATATAATGATAAATAGGATAAATTATGTTTAATTTAATAAACACGAGACTACAAAGAATCTAGAAATAAAGGTCATGACCCTAGGTGGAGAATGAATTTGTAAACATTTACATTTATTCAATTTAATATTCTATTCTAATAATCCAATTCTAGGGTAATAATTACTAACGTAACTTAATCAAGTAATATTATATATAATATATTATAGTAATATTTTTTAATACGTTAATAACTCTCATAATTCTGTAATGAGTACACCTAGAAGATTAGATTATAAACGAAAATGGATGAAAAAAAAGAGGGAGCATGATAAAATATTTAAATCATTACAATATAATGAATCTGATTCACATTTAAATGACATTAATTGTCAAACTGGTAATAATATACATAATAATTGTATAGAAAATATTAGCGATGATGATTCTGAATTATTGGATGATTCTACTATACTACAGGATGAAGTGCAGACACACGAAACCCAGGTACATATACCCTATACCCAGGGCTGGAAAGGCTTTAAAAAACCTAAATTAGGTTTTTAGGTTTTTTTAAAAAACCTAAAATGTGTTATTTAGGTTTTTAGGTTTTTTATTTTCTTATATTTTTAAAATTATAAATAAGATTTTTTTAATTATATATTTTACAATATTTATTTAAAATTATTTAATAATTATACAATTTTAATGTATATATTTAATTAAATATAGACTATATAATACTCTATTATATCTGTAAATATTAAAAAAAATATATGACCTCATATGTTGTTGTAATTCCTATATTTTAGGAGGATATCATTTATTTACGAAAAATACATAAAATATTATCAATCTGAATAATCGTTTCGTCCGGACATCTTTTTTCATAATTATATACAGTTTTAACTAATATATTTAATTAAATATAGACTATACAATACTATATCATAAATATATGAATACTCTGCTATTCTGGTATTTAATTTAAGAAGGCTATATACTAGTATAAAACATACTGAAATCATAACAAATATTTATTCTGATATTGAAAATCGTGGTGTAATAATATAAATATATAACAATAATATAAGTCTAAATATAAGATTTTCGTATAAATTATCTATAATCAATTATTATTTGTAAATATATATAATTCTGATGTAATACTTATATAAAAGTTAGAGAGAGGGAGAGAGAGAGTGAGTGAGAGAAGGGGAGGGAGAGGGAGTGAGAGAGGGAGAGGGAGAGAAGGGGAGTGAGAGAGGGAGAGGGAGGGAGAGTGAGTGAGAGAGAGAGGGAGTGAAGGAGGGGGAGGGAGTGAGAGAGGGGGAGGGAGAGGGAGTGAGAGAGGGAGAGAGTGAGTGAGAGAAGGGGAGGGAGAGGGAGTGAGAGAGGGAGAGGGAGAGAAGGGGAGTGAGAGAGGGAGAGGGAGGGAGAGTGAGTGAGAGAGAGAGGGAGTGAAGGAGGGGGAGGGAGTGAGAGAGGGGGAGGGAGAGGGAGTGAGAGAGGGAGAGAGTGAGTGAGAGAAGGGGAGGGGGAGGGAGAGGAAGAGGGAGTGAGAGTGAGAGATGGAGAGAGAGAGTGAGTGAGAGAAGGGGAGGGAGAGGGAGTGAGAGAGGGGGAGGGAGAGGGAGTGAGAGAGGGAGAGAGTGAGTGAGAGAAGGGGAGGGGGAGGGAGAGGAAGAGGGAGTGAGAGTGAGAGAGGGAGAGAGAGAGTGAGTGAGAGAAGGGGAGGGAGAGGGAGTGAGAGAGGGGGAGGGAGAGGGAGTGAGAGAGGGAGAGGGAGAGAGAGAGTGAGTGAGAGATGGGGAGGGAGAGGGAGAGGGAGTGAGAGTGAGAGAGGGAGAGAGAGAGTGAGTGAGAGAAGGGGAGGGAGAGGGAGTGAGAGAGGGGGAGGGGGAGGGAGAGGGAGTGATAGAGGGAGAGGGAGAGAGAGAGTGAGTGAGAGATGGGGAGGGAGAGGGAGAGGGAGTGAGAGAGAGAGAGAGAGATAGAGAGTGAGAGTGAGAGAGAGAGAGAGAGAGACAGAGAGAGACAGAGAGAGAGAGACAGAGACAGATAGAGACAGAGACAGATAGAGAGAGAGAGCGAGAGAGAGAGAGAGAGAGAGAGAGAGGGAGAGGGAGTGAGAGGGGGAGAGGGAGTGAGAGAGGGGGAGAGGGAGTGAGAGAGGGAGAGGGAGTGAGTGAGAGAGGGGGAGTGAGAGAGGGAGAGGGAGGGAGAGTGAGTGAGAGAGAGAAGGGGAGAGGGAGTGAAGGAGGGGGAGGGTGAGTGAGAGAGGAATGCTAGATTCTAGAGTAAACTAGGATAAACTTAATATCACGTGTTCTCTACGGCTGTTTTGATTTACGGCCGTTATGTACCATTACCGTATATACGATGTAATTTAAACTATATTTTAATAAAATAAAATAAAATTGTATATATATATATATTTATAGCGATGTAATTATATATTTATATATATATATATATATATATATATATATATATATATATATCTAATTACATATCTTAATTGTTATATTAGATATTGTTGCCATGCGAATCACTGTTAATCGAAAATGAAGACACTATGACATTTGAATGCATTTACGATGTTAGTATAGATATTATTAATAATTATTTATATAAATATATATATATATAGTTATAATTTTTGTTTATTTTTAGAACTCCGATATGAATTTGGAAGAAGAATTAGAAAGTGACGATTCCATTGAAGATGCTAATGAAAATATGGATGAAGGAAATAGAAGTTGGAGAGATGTTAATTCTATGGATCGATTAGTTTTAAAAAGTTTTCTCTCTTTTTTAACCATATGGGCCATTCAACATAACATTAAATTCCGAGCTATGGATGACTTATTAAATATTTTAAATAATCATGGTGTTAGGTGTCCTAAAACTGCTAGAACTCTATGTAACACTAATAAACTTCCTCCTAATATTATTGAAAAATCCCAAGTTTTATATTATTGTTTCGACTGGATAAAAACACTTAGAAAATATGTACTTTATGCTATTAAACATGATAAACTAAATAATATAGGTCATATAAATTTATCTCTCAATATCGATGGCCTGCCTCTATTTAAAAGTTCACTATCATCTGTATGGCCAATACTGATGTCAGTAAATGCATTTGTTTTTCCGCTTGCTATGACGTATGGTAAAAAACCACAAAATCTTGATTTTCTTTCCGATACAGTAGATTACATAAACGAATTACTCAAAACTGGTATTAATATCGATGGTTATATATATAATTTTAGATTTAAATGCATAACTTGTGATGCACCGGCAAAAGCATTAGTTAGAGGTACGAAATTGTATAATGCGCTACATGGATGCGATAAGTGCCTAATACTAGGTAAACGTGTTCAAGGATCGAATGTATTTATTGGTACTGCATTTAGTAAAAGAACTGATTCTGATTTCAGATCCAAAACATATCCTTTACATCATAATTGCGATACCCCATTAAGTAAGCTTCCAATAGATATGGTAAAGGCATTTAATGTAGATTACATGCATTGTACGTTATTAGGCGTAATGAAAAAATTACTTCACATATATATGTCAAAAGACAAAGCTATTCATACAAGACATAAACTCTCAAAAATTAATATTATCGATATTAATTCACGCTTGAAAATAGTTGAACGTTGTATTCCCAATACATTCTGTAGAAAAGTAAGACCATTAGAAAATATTGATAGATACAAGGCTACAGAATTTAGGCAATTCTTATTATACACCGGTAAAATTGTTTTAAAGGGTATTTTGCATAACGATTATTATAATCATTTTGTATCACTTAATGTAGCAATATCTATTTTATGTTCACACAAATTATATACTATTGATATATATATATAGAATATGCAAAGCAATTGTTAATATTTTTTGTAGAAAGGGGTAAATTTTTATTCGGAGAGCGATTTTGTATATATAATGTACATAGTTTACTTCATTTAGTCGATGATGTCAAGGAATATGGGCCATTAGATGATAATTCTTCATTTAAATATGAAAATTACCTCCAAAATATAAAAAGAATGATAAGGAGTGGAAAATGTCCCCTTGCTCAAATTATAAACCGACTTGATGAATACAACGATAATATATTACTTAAACCAAAATATATCAATAGCCGTATTAATATCAAAAATCCTAACAACTATTACTATCTAAAGGATTTAAGTTTTTGTCAGATAATTGAATGTATTGAGGAGGATAAAATTCGGTGTAAAATATATAAAGCAAATTCATTTTTATCTATTGGATCATTTGATTTATGTATTATTGGATGCATGATAGTCGATCAATCTTGCTTTACAATACAAATCATAAATATAAATTTATTGCACGGAAAATGTATAGGTATTTCAAATATTCCTTTTTATTTAAATAAAATAATATTTTTAAAATTACACCATTAAAATCATATTTAAATAAATTTGTATTCATTATTTGTGTTATGTTATATTTTATATATTTAATGTATCTTATTGTTTCTATTAATATATATATTATAAATATTTATTTTTATGTAAATTGTAAAATTAGCAAATTGTAAAAATTGTTATATATATTAAATATTTTATGTACTTAGTATATTTTAATTAATAAATTATATATATATAATTGAATTTTTTTATTTTAATTAATAAATTATATATATAATTGAATTTTTATTTGAATAAATATATATTACTTACTTGACTTAATTGCGTTGGATTAGCGTCCCTTTGCTTTCCACTAGAATAAATAATTTCGAAGGCATCTCGTCGTTTGGCTCGTCTCTCTATATTTAATAGAGGCTCACCGCACTGTTACATTATGCCATCAGACCATCTGTTTGTCCTCTTGGTCTCTTTTTGTTGAAATCCAGCTTGTAGCTGGAATTTAGTGTTGACGTTCCTGACAACATTACCAAACCAGCGAAGTATTCTTTTAAGAACTATTTCTTCTATCTTTTTGCTTATGTTTAGTTTCTTTCGTATCATAATGTTTCTGAGTCTGCCAGACCTAGTAATCCGGAGTATAGCTCTAAGGCATTTCATTTCAAACACTAGTAGCGCATCTATTTCTTTCGTCTTGTAGTACATGACTCTGAACCGTATGTGGCAATCGGCAGAATGAGTGCTCCGTAGAGTCTATTCTTAAGTTTTATTGATACGTCTTTTGATGACCTTATCGTTCTTAGTCGACCGAATGCTTTTGATGCCATTGATATTCGGTGTTGAACATCTGAGGAGCAGTCTGGAACAAGACTACCCAGATATTTGAACTTGGGAACCACGTTGTTGTCGATTTCATTCGTGATTATTTTTAATAATATAAATATTTTGAGTACAAGTGAATATATATATATAGGAATATATATATATTACCAATATATTCTATATTATTTTGTATATACAATTTTAATAATATATGAAAATAGATATGATTATTTTAAATTATATAAATATTTTGAGTACAAATCTGTACAGCCGTACTCATATGTAGGAACTAATTTGTTTACAAATATATTTGTGTACACAACGGTACGTCTGTACTCGTATATATTCTTGTTACGTTCGTACATAAATAAACTCGTTTATATTAGTATTTTTATTTATATAATTATTTTTGAGTACAAATCGGTACAGCTGTAATCATATGTAACAACTAATTGTTTTAAAATTATATTTGTGTACAAATCGGTACGTCTGTACTCGTTTATATTCTTGTTACGGTCGTACTCAAATATACTCGTTTATATTATTATTTTTATTTATATAATTATTTATGAGTACAAATCGGTACAGCTGTAATCAAATGTAGCAAATAATTGTTTTAAATTATATTTGTGTACAGACGTACCGTTTTGTACACAAATATAATTTTATAAATAAATGTATACGGTTATAATCAAATATACTCATTTATAATCAAAAATACTCGTTTGTGATCAAAAATACTCATTCGTACTCAAAAATAACCAAACCGTACTCAAAAATGTTTGCTGGGTTGCTACGATACTAATATGTGTTTTAATATTATATTTTACATCTAAACTTACGTTCAAACTTATATCAACAACTTACGTTAAACCGATTCCTATAGGAACTATATATAGTATTAGTTTAGGAATCAGTTTCAAATAAACCGATTCCTATAACCATTTAAGAATCGGTTTCAAATAAACCGATTCCTAAACTAAAATTTTAGGAAGCGATTTAAAACCGATTCTCGTTAAGACACTCAGGAAACGATAATAACGCAAATAGGAATCGGATTTTTTTAACTGTGTATAATATATCTATAATATAGCCATGATATAGTCATACTATATATGGCTATATGCTAAATTATAGTCTATAGACCCATATATTAGGACTAGAGACCCCTATATATATTTTATAATTAATAATAATTCATAATAAATAATAGCTATTATTTCCTAGGAACATACCTACAATGTATGTTTATCAAGAATTTTCTTGATAAACACACATATAGATATATACAAACACTTACATATATTTATGCTACAGCCTATAGGCATATAGCCTATAGCCTATAGCCTAAAGTAATATATGGGCGTATATATTATTATCATTAATGTATACATTCCATATATTATTCCAGTATTATATATATTTTAATATATTACTGTTTATATATATATATATATATATATATATATATATATATATATATATATATATATATATATCAATTATAACTTATATTATATAACTTATATAACCTATATCTTGAATATATAATTTAGATTATATATATTTTACAGTTAGGACATATTATAGTTATACATATGATTGATTTTATTATTTCTGTATTGTATATTATATTATTCCTATTATTCCTATATATGGAATATATATATATATATATATATATATATATATATATATAAATATATATATAAATAAAAAAAATATATATATAAACTCGTTATGATGTATATATTTGTTATTCGTTTTATATTTTATATTTGTTATCGTTTGTCAATTTCGTGTTATTCGTTTCCTTTTATATATAAAAGGACCCCCGATCGAAGAGATCTATACACTCTTGGTTCTGCGTCTCACTAGGTTGGTAGTTCACCTAGGGGAAATATGGGTAATGTGGCCATGCGGGTAATGTGGCCACTTGGCGTATCTCATAAACTATAAGTCCAATCATAAAAAAATATATACATGAAATATGCGCATTGGTAAACATTGTTCAAATAAGTAAAAATAATTTGTATATCTATTAATAAAAAAAATGATGTAAAAATACAAAAAAATCGATTTACTTTTTAAAAAATTGAAATAAAAGTTTAGTAAAACACTTATTAAATCACTAATACATAATATAAATTGAAAATTAATGTTTGGTGTTAAATAACTATTTAATTTTAATAAAGTGTGTAAGCAATTTATTTTAGTGAGTAATATTCATTATTATATAGTGTAAATAGCGTGATACCTCGAAGCAGGTAAGTTGGCCACCTTTTAGAGGGTAATGTGGCCACTTCACTATGATGTAAGCCAATCATATGATCTGAAATCAATATTTTTATATATTGATAAATTGCGTGCGTCATTATATGAAAACGTTGATTGAATCAACATCTAAAATATCCTAACCATACAAATATATTTCAATACGTATTATAATCGTGGTATAAACTTTTAAATTTAATATAAGATATTTAATTATCTGTTAACACAATTATAAAGAACAAAATATATATATATATATATATATATCTATGATATATATGTATAAAACTTTACGTATACATACGTTTATACATATATGTTGTATACATATATATATTTATATATATATATATATATATATATATATATATATATATATAGTTGTAGTAGTGCGTAAAGTAATTATAATACGTGTAAAGTATTAAGTATATAGTATAGTATTAAGTATATATATAATATAATATATATATATATATATATATATATGTATTATATTATATTATATGTATATATATATATATATGTATTATATTATATTATATATATATATATATATATATATATATATATATATATATATATATATACGTAATACTATACTATATACTTAATACTTTACGTACTACAAAATATATGTTTAAATATAAATACATAGTTGATGAATAACAATTATGATATGACAAACTATATATATTTAGTATTCAACTGGTTCATGTCCTTTGTCTCAAATAGAACTTCTTCTGTTAGAATTAATTCTTCTTTATCACAACCATTTACTAACTCATACGGTGTTCCGCAAGGCTCCGTACTCGGGCCCATTTTATTCATAATCTATATATTACCTATTAGATCAATATTTCTTAAATATCCTCATCTACATTATCATCTTTATGCAGATGATTTGCAAATTTATACGTCCTTCCCACCATCATGTAACACTGAATCTATTCAATTAACTATTTATAACTGCATTACTGAATTAATTACATGGTTCTCCACTAACTCATTATCATTAAATATGGCTAAAACTAATACCATTATTTTATCTAGATCCTCTTCTCCTTTAACTATATCCCATCCTTTTTTACGCTCCCTTCCTATTTCCGAATCAGTGACTACACTAGGTATTACCTTTGATAACAAGTTCAATGTATCGTTGCAAATAACAAATGTAATTCGTATAGCTAACTATTATCTTTACAATATTAGAAAGACACGTAATAAACTTACTTATAACTTAACGAAGTGTTTACTCGACTCCCTTGTATTCAGTAGACTTCGTTATTGTTGCTCATTATATACTACTCTCCCACTTTATTTAATGCACAGATTTGAAAATATTCAACGTCGTGCGGTTAGAATACTGTACAAGCTCAAACGTCGTATGGATGTTTCGATTACATCTCTGATGATTTCTCTTGGTTGGCTTCCGTTTCATTCTCAATGCAAGTTTCGTCTCCTGTGCATAACGCAAAGAGCCATTTACCGATCTATTCCCGAATATCTCGCTACGTTAATATCAATTCGTTCCGACTCCCGACCTCGCCGCTCTGGATACCTCACCACAATGGTTCTACACCAACCAATTACTTCTACGAGATTTTCTGAAGCAGCATTTGCTGTTGCAGCACCAACATATTGGAACTTATTACCAACTGATATACGTATAACTAAATCTGAGTCATTATTTAAACGTAAATTATATAAATATTTTCTTTATTTGTAATTCCATTTAATATCATTGTTCTCGTTATTATGTATTGTTCTAGTTTTCGTTCTTTACTATTATTTTTTGTTTATTTTTATTTTATTATATATGACGCCGATAAACATATAATGTTTTGTTAGTCAATAAACTATTTTAATAATAATAATAATAATAATAATATATATGTGTGTGTATAAAACATATGCGTATAAACTTATTTATACATACAGTTTTATTTGTATTTGTATATATGTATATGTATTATATACTAATATATTTATCATGATATATATTAAACTAGATTTAAAAATAAACAAATCAATTTCATGTTAATACAATATATAATACATTTTACTTTCGATATCGATTTTCTAAAGAATTTAATAAACTTAATTTTATTTTATGTATTTAATTTAACTGTGCTTTATATATTTCATTTATACTTGTTTATTGGCTTATTTGTATATTACATTTCACTTTTTTTACCTCATATTATGTAATTATAAAAATAATTTGTATTAATGTTGATATCCGGGTTGATATGATATGATTTTAATATATAGTGTAATATATTTAATATATGCATATATTTTATATATAAAATAATATATATATATATATATATATATATATATAAATATATTATATATATATATTATATATATATAAATATATATATTATATATATATAAATATATATATATATATATATAAATATATATATATAGTACTATTAATTATTATTTTATCTAGGTATTATATCGCCATATTGTTATGACATACAGTCATTTACTGCTGAAATAACTTTTTCCATATTAATAAAATAATAATTAAGTTTAATGGTATACTATGATATAGCCTATTAATGAATATAGTAATTTATAAAGTTAAAATAAAAATCATTAATTTATCACAATTGCGTGTGTTTTGTAAATGTTATAACATTAGTATACTTGATGTGATATTATTGGACTAAACTTGATATAAAGTATCGCCATCTAGTGGATTAATTCCACATTTTTCAGGTGGCCACATTACCCGCATTAGGTAGCAACCTTACCCTCCATGGAGGGTAATGTGGCCACCTTAATCATTTAAATTAGATATGCTAAAATGAAAAACTGATTCGGTAGTCCTCTTGCATATCATAAGATGTATCTATATTGAACAAATTATCGTATTAGATCTAATATTTATAATGTTATACAACATTATCTAAAAGTGGCCAAATTACCCATATTTACCCTACATATCGTAATTTTCATCATTATTATATTGTTATTATGTTCATTTATGTTGTTATAAAGGTCTTTGTCAATAAAGTTATATGAATAACATTCACTTTTTATAATTATAACAAAGTGAATCCTGTATATTAATATATATTATTAATATTACAAGTATATTATCTTTATTAAAAATGGTATTGATTTATTTGTAGATTATATATATATAATATATATTATATATATATATATATATAAATATATATATAAATATATATATATATATATATATATATATATATATATATATTTGTATTACACGTATTAAAATGAAATCTTTTAGAATATAATTTAAATTTATTTTCACAATGTGTAAATTAATGGCAAATAAATATATCAATATCAAACTGTGTAGTTATGACTATTGTAAAGCTTTGCTAAACATATGTTATTCCATCTAAATATGTTATATATAATGTATACATCATATTCAAATATGTTAATGATTATAAATATTTAAAAATAATATTTGAAAATAGTCTTGTTAACATATTTATAATATTTGTAAAATATTATATTTGTCTTTGAATTGAATTTTTTTCAATGCAAAACCTACCTATATATATAGTCATATATACATATATGTCATCATTATCAAATATCCCATTTGTATGCACGCTACTATATATTTGTTTAAACAAGGTACCTTATTTCCTGTTGAATACATCGCTCTAGGTACTAGGTATAACCTATAGGTATCATACTTATAGTGAGTGTAATGTATTGATACTATAGTGAGTAATTGAATATTGACTTTATTAAACATGTGTGATAACTTATGTATTTGTAAGTAGGATTTAGGTTATAATGTTGAGAATAATTAATTATGAGATTCATCATTATAAGTATCGTAATTGTATCCATTCTAGTTTTAATTGTTCAATCATATTTAATATTTTAATAATGCTTTATCACACCGTAAATATACAAACATACCTAATATATATTGCATATTCATTTAATAGCTACATATTTTAATTGTAATGAAAGACTCGATATCTGATTATATACACTATATGGACGATGGTAGTGGTATCATATCTTAATATCTATAATTTAGAGGTAGAATTTTAATGTAAAATTGATAGATGTAATTTCTATTATTAGGTATTGCAACGCAAACTACATCTGCCAGAATACAAAATACATAATTATAGTTTATAAAGTTGATAAAACTATCAGTTTATAAACTGGTGACAAAGTTACAATGTCAGATATATAGGGGAAAGATCCCGATTACCGACACCCTCCTAATAACGACCCCCTCTCGTATCTCAGTAAATATAAGAGTTATCAAAAAATTATATATACATGAACTGTTAGTAATTTAATGCTAAATATGAATAAATATTTTGTTTAAAAAATATTGAATCCTACAATTGTTATTTGATAAAATGTAATATTCTGTTTTTACTTTTTAAATATTTGAATAATAACTTTTTTTAAATCATTGTAAATACTTTATTAATTAAAAGAAAACTTAATGTTATGCATAATATTGTAGATCAATAACATTTTATAAATATTATAAAAATAATTTAATTTGAATAACTATTAACCAATATATCTTAATTATAGCAACCCATATGATTTTCCTATTACCGACCCCCTAAATTACCCTAATGCCGACCCATGTGATTTATAATATCCAATCAAAATAAATCCGTATTTTATTTTAAATTATGTTATAACTTGTTTGTGTATCATTTACATAGATTTAGGATTCATGATTCCAGTTGATTATAAATATCTTGATTAATAAATAAATATTAAATAATAATATACACTATTTTAATATAATTACTATAACATTTAAATTTAAATTTTATATTACTATTAAAACATAAATTCAATAAAAAATAAATTACGTCATGTTATAATTAATTATATTTATGTATATCTACTATTTTTATTGGATATTATAATACTACAATTATTTATACCACGATTATTTTAGGGGGTCGGTATTAGGCACATGTATCCGATTACCGACCCCCTGTTTATTCTTGTAAATATAATTATATCAAAAATTTAAAATAGCCACATTATTCATTGCCATAATATTACTCAAATTACAAAATTTCAAATAAATATAATTAATATTGAATAAGTTATTATAACTAATCATTTAGGGGTCGGTAATCGGGGACTTTCCCCTATATATATAATATGTATTACATAGTATAGTAGACTAATATACTAATATAACGTATTTTATATTTGTAATGTAGTTGTTTTTAATTGTATAGTGACATTTTATATTTTGTTTTGTATTATGTAATAATTATAAAAGTATAAATGTTGTTTTTCGTATATGTTGATTGTTGTATTTTTTTATTTAATGTTTTTTAGTTTATTTTAATATAATCTGTTGGACCAATGAACTGTCACGTAGAAATTTTCTAATTTGAATTATATTAGATTTAATAATATTATTTCATTTTTGATTATGCCTTGACAATAGGGGGTTTGTATACAATTATATTGTAATATTCTATATAGAACTTTTGTGTATATTCTTAACAGCATTAGTGTATTGTTTTTGGTGGTGGTGGTGGTGGTGTTAGTGGTGGTGGTGGTAGTGGTGGTGGTGGTGGTAGTGGTGGTGGTGGTGGTGATGGTGGTAGTATATTTAAAGTACGAGGGATTACATATTTAAGTAGTCTTATGTTATTATTAAAAGAATTTATTTTATCTAAACATAAAATAAATCCAAGTAACTACAAATCTTAAAAATAATTATATTTATGTTATTCATTATTAATTAATGTATTTCGTTAATGTTATTTTAATTTAAATTACATTTTTTAAGACAAAATATATGATAATTAATATATTTGTTATTAAATAAATATAATTATTAAATGATATTATTATCTATTACTAATATTGATTATTATCTATATAGGGGGTCTATATATTACTATATAATGCGGGTATACTTAATATACTAGTGATTATACAGTTCATAAATGGTATTACCAAAGCCCGATTTTTGTCTTTGGTATTACCGTGCACCGTATATTTTATTATTACAGTAATATGCATATATATAACAATTTGTACATAATAATTCTACATGTAGAAGTATTAGGTGTAAATGTTAATATGCATATTACTGTAATGATAACATATACTATTCATGTAAAATATATTTGTAACAAAAATATCGATTTCTATAGAAATCAAATTATAATATCAAATGAATCAAAATGTATTGCATAATATGATAATGAATTTTATGGCGAATTTTAATTATATTATATAATTATTGACTTTTAATTGTAGCCTTTTGAATAGTAAATATAAAATAAACTTTTCACTGAACTATAGTTATATGTTATAATGTGTGCCTGTATATTGAAAGGCATTAGGCAAAAATTCTAATATATATATATTATATAATAATAATAATAATAATAATAATCAGAATTTAGGTATGACCATGGTAAACGAAGAAGTGCTATAGCGCATATATGCTTATCTAGTCGTTTACCTATTTCACTTTCCTATAGGACAATTATGAGGAGAAAATTATAGTAAAAGTAAAATAAAAATAAATAAAATAAAAATAAAATGTTAAGAGTTAAAGTTAGTAAAAGAAACATATATGTATATAAAATATATACCCAAAATATATAGGTTACCTACAAAAATATATGTTAAAAAACAAAAATATAAATAAAATTTAATTATTTAGTAATCTATTAGAATAATACACTTATAAAAATACTATATTTTAATCATTAAAATTATAACCAGAGTAGCTAACAGTAATTGAAATTAATGAGGATATATGGTGTATCAACTTCAGGGGTATGGGTTAGTCAGGTCCAATGCCTTATGGATCCTATTTGTGTCAATAATAAGAACACTGGCAATACTTTCCTCTCAGTAAAAGTATATCCCTTCCCCCGACACGTACCATACCACACAATTACAAAAAAAATCAGCCACTCCGTCACCAAAAAAAACACAATATAAAATAGTTCAAATGTTACTATAAATGTATATTCATATAGATTACTTTAAAATTGTAAAATTAAAAAAAAAAATATATTAAACAAATAAGAATATTTTTTAAAAAACTCCTCATAATGCCATTCATCATGTAGATAAAATTTGAGATAAGATAAATAAATAAAATAATTAAAATATAATCAAATAATTAAAACTAAATAATTAGGTAATTAAAAAAAACGTAAAAAACAAAAAAGTTACAAATTACAAAGCTATACAATTACAAATACACTTAATATACAATAATAATACAATACAAAAAATAATCACTTACAATTCAACACTACAATTTATAAGTAAATTCAAATAGTACCTACTAACTTTTCATAACTTTACATTTTATCAAAAAAAGTAAAGTATTGTTATTATCACCAATTTTATACTAAGATTTTAAGTCAAAGAATATATTTGTAAACTATATAATTCGTATACAAAAAATCAAAATTCAAACAAAAAATAAGAATTTTTTTTTTTTTTTATTTTAACTAAGTTTCAGATTAATTATATAGACCTCAAGAAAATTTAAATTAAAAAATAAAATACTAAAAATACACATAATTTAAAGGTTTTAAAAACAGTTTAAAAAAAAAATATTTTATTTATGTAAATTCTATAGTTTAAATATCCTTAGTTTAATAGTTATCATTTATTAATAATTATCATTAGTTAAATATGTATCCTTTATATATATATATATATATATATATATATATATATATATATATGTATGTATAACTATATTGAAAGGCATTAGGCACACATTCTCTAATATATATATATATATATATATATATATATATATGTTATAAAGTGAAGTCTGCAGATCTATTGATTAATGTAATATACATGTATGTTGAATTGAATTTAATTCAATTCGGTCATTACGTAATATCAATATATCTGCATCATCGATATAAAGAAAGTTTCTTTATATCGATAATCTGCATGCATACATTTTTTTAGGCTTCACGCTCGTTTGATTGCATAGCTATGTGTAGATTTCTATTTTGTAATTAAATTTTTATTATTTGTTTAAATTGTTATGGGTTTTGTATTTTATATTTGTTATCGTTTGTCTATTTCGTGTTGTCATTTACATATAAAAGGAACGCCGTGAGATTGATACACTTTTGGTTCTGCGTCTCACCAGGTTGGTACATATTGTCATTGTCGTTATTATTATTATTACTATATTATTATTATTTTTATTTATGTCGTTATACAGGTCTTTACTTCAATAAAGTATATACGAACATTAACTTTGTTACATATATATATATATATATATATATATATATATATATATGTATATATATACAATTTTACGATGCATTATATATGTATTGTATAGTATGCAGGATCTAGAGAATTTAACAATATTAAAATATAATTAAAAAATATAAACTTTAATAATTTATTATATATATGTTTTGTATTAGTTAATATATTTGAAAAATGGTGTATATATTTTATAAAATATAAAATAAATAATAAAAGAAAATGTCGATAAATATAACAATAAATACAACAATAATGTATATGAATAAACAAAAATGTTGTTAACAAAATGTGCAATATATAAATATTATAATTTTACTATAGTTAATGTATACATTAAGTTAGATACAATCATAGATTTATAGTTTACATAGATCGGTATTGCTATATCTTGCCAACGTTAAATTATTGGTCATACATGGTGCCTGGAATGGGGATTTTTGATCTTTAATTGTTGTAAACTTAAGATGGCCGACATCACGTGACACATGATATTTCATAACAAATATTTAAATAAATAATATTTATTTTTTACATACATTTGGATTATTTTTCTATATACGCTTATAAAATGCATTTCGATTATATCAAAATAAACATTTATATTTATTTATATTATATATTTATAATGTAATATAATCGCAACACGTAATTTGCTTAAATAATACTTTATATAGGTAATTTTAAATTACAATTTATCGGTGTATTTTTAAATTCTTATATCGCTTTAATTTTTTCTATATACGCTTATATAGTGCATTTTTATTATATCAAAATTGACATTTATATTTATTTATATTATATATTTAGAATGCACTATAATTGCATTACGTAATTTGATTAAATAATACTTTATATAGGTAATTTTAAATTACGATTTATCGGTGAACTTTTGAATTCTTAGATCGTTTTAATTTTTCTATATACGCTTATAATGTGCATTTCGATTATATAAATATAAACATTTATATTATATATTTATATCGAAATATAACTGCAACATTTAATTTGATAAATAATACTTTATATAGGTAATTTCAAATTATATTTTATCTGATATATTTTAAAATTCTTAGATCTTTTAAATTTGTTTATAAATTGTATTTAAATCATATCAAAATAAACATTTATATTAAATTGTATTAAATATATAAATTACAGTATAATAAAAAACTTTAATTACATAAAATAATACTTTACATGAGTAATTTAAAATGTGAAATGTAACAGTACAATTTTAAATAGCATTATCTAGGTTAATTTCATTACTAATATTTAAATATTACAACTTAATTAGATAAATACACATTTATATTAATTTATATTATATACTGCAATATAATTACAACATTTAATTTGATTAAATAATACATTATATAATTCTAAATTACGACAACTATAAGAACGCTATTATTTTAAATATTTAAAAATGCTTAATTAATCGATGACTGTTGTTCTAATAGTACACGTAATTATCCAGAAGGAATAACTCTCTACAAGTTTGTATTATATAAATACATTTAAATATTATTTTGAAATTCATACAATTATTTAATTAGACATGTAGATGTTATATCTAATTATGTATGAAGTCAATAAATGAATACACGCTTAACGTATGAAAATCAAATAATCATACGAAATTTAATTTTAATTTCATAATTATAATTATTATAATATGTTACACGATTATAGCAAACATTTTCTGAAGGAAAGATATAACACTTACGCGAAATCGTGTAATTCGAATTTGTATACAAAATACCCCAGTGCCACCTATAGCGGGTTACTTTTAGGAACTATGTGTTGTTTATAATGTAAATTCGTATTTAACTATACACTTTTAAAATGTTAAATAATATGCTTTAAATTAATATTTATATGATGAAAACTAAGTGTTCATTACTAATATATAATAAACAAATATGATATGTATGTTTTAAATGCTATAAGTATATATTTAGTGAGTAAAAGCTAATTTATATTGCATGTAATTTAATAGAGCAATGAAAACATTGTTGTATGCATTATAGAAAAAGTCTTAACTGTTATAGATGTATCGTGATTATTATAAAACTTACATATATCTTTATTCTTTTATATAATTTTAATAGTATATAAATAAATAATGAAATTAATAAGCTATTATAAATGGGTAAGTCATCATAGTCGTGATAAGTTCACAGTTCTATATGGTTCTAATGTGTCATTACTAGCTATGGAATAATTTGTTGTACATAATATGGATGTTCCATCCAATATACTGGCATTTCCATTAGATTTTATAGTTGATAGTTATAGTTGATAATTGGAGTTAAAAAATAGCACAATAATTAGAATTTATAAGCTTTAGTATTTTTTAAATCTAATTGATTATAGCTATATATGTAAGCTATATACGCATTGTATTAGTAAATTAAAATCAAATACAAATTTATACTTATCATGTTATATGATATCACCTAGGTTATATTATATAGTAGAATTATACTCCCTATCTGAACCCTCTTTATCCTGCTTCCAAATTAATGACATTAATTATATTAAATTTACGATTATGATTAAATATAAATATAAAATAGTACAAATATATTAACTATATTGAAATTATAATTTAACTATAATAATAGTAATATTTACATGTATGTAAACTTCTCTGAGTTACGATTGAGAATATATCCTTATTATTGTAGTGGACAACTCACATACATATTCACGGAATGATGCATGTGGTGTAAGCCGTACATCTTAAAATAGGTGCCTGATACATGCGTCTTCAGAATTAAATATATATAATTTATATGTAGGGTGCTTTATTGGTTAATTTCTAGTAAGTCGATAGACTTTTTATGCATTTTCATTACATTCATTAAAATCGTTACATATCATATATCATTTATATCATAATATGATAGGTATTTTTTATAATAATTGTGTATAATATTAATATGATTTTTGTTACTATAATCAAAGATTTTGCGAAGCAAAGATATAACACTCCCTATGCATGCAATGTAATTTAGTAATATCCCCAACCGCTGCTAGCAGTAGTATCGAAATCACTGAAATAGATTTAGGTTCGGCTCTGTTTGCATACAACAATGTTTTCATTGCTCTATTAAATTACATGCAATATAAATTAGCTTTTACTCACTAAATATATACTTATAGCATTTAAAACATACATATCATATTTGTTTATTATATATTAGTAATGAACACTTAGTTTTCATCATATAAATATTAATTTAAAGCATATTATTTAACATTTTAAAAGTGTATAGTTAAATACGAATTTACATTATAAACAACACATAGTTCCTAAAAGTAACCCGCTATAGGTGGCACTGGGGTATTTTGTATACAAATTCGAATTACACGATTTCGCGTAAGTGTTATATCTTTCCTTCAGAAAATGTTTGCTATAATCGTGTAACATATTATAATAATTATAATTATGAAATTAAAATTAAATTTGTATGATTATTTGATTTTCATACGTTAAGCGTGTATTCATTTATTGACTTCATACATAATTAGATATAACATCTACATGTCTAATTAAATAATTGTATGAATTTCAAAATAATATTTAAATGTATTTATATAATACAAACTTGTAGAGAGTTATTCCTTCTGGATAATTACGTGTACTATTAGAACAACAGTCATCGATTAATTAAGCATTTTTAAATATTTAAAATAATAGCGTTCTTATAGTTGTCGTAATTTAGAATTATATAATGTATTATTTAATCAAATTAAATGTTGTAATTATATTGCAGTATATAATATAAATTAATATAAATGTGTATTTATCTAATTAAGTTGTAATATTTAAATATTAGTAATGAAATTAACCTAGATAATGCTATTTAAAATTGTACTGTTACATTTCACATTTTAAATTACTCATGTAAAGTATTATTTTATGTAATTAAAGTTTTTTATTATACTGTAATTTATATATTTAATACAATTTAATATAAATGTTTATTTTGATATGATTTAAATACAACTTATAAACAAATTTAAAAGATCTAAGAATTTTAAAATATATCAGATAAAATATAATTTGAAATTATCTATATAAAGTATTATTTTTCAAATTAAATGTTGCAGTTATATTTCGATATAAATATATAATATAAATGTTTATATTTATATAATCGAAATGCACATTATAAGCGTATATAGAAAAATTAAAACGATCTAAGAATTCAAAAGTTCACCGATAAATCGTAATTTAAAATTACCTATATAAAGTATTATTTAATCAAATTACGTAATGCAATTATAGTGCATTCTAAATATATAATATAAATAAATATAAATGTCAATTTTGATATAATAAAAATGCACTATATAAGCGTATATAGAAAAAATTAAAGCGATATAAGAATTTAAAAATACACCGATAAATTGTAATTTAAAATTACCTATATAAAGTATTATTTAAGCAAATTACGTGTTGCGATTATATTACATTATAAATATATAATATAAATAAATATAAATGTTTATTTTGATATAATCGAAATGCATTTTATAAGCGTATATAGAAAAATAATCCAAATGTATGTAAAAAATAAATATTATTTATTTAAATATTTGTTATGAAATATCATGTGTCACGTGATGTCGGCCATCTTAAGTTTACAACAATTAAAGATCAAAAATCCCCATTCCAGGCACCATGTATGACCATGAAAAACCACGTGACTACCGATCTATGTAAACTATAAATCTATGGATACAATAAATAAAATCGAAATAACTATGACAAAATTTAAAAATTAAATGCATTAAATAAATTCTATGATATCGAGCGTAACTTTAATTGTTCTATATGACGTATATTATATTGAATAATGTACATATTAATACGTATGTGTTTCTAGAGACTATGTTACATTTGATAATTATTTTATATCAACTGACTTAAGAAATTAATGCAACGGTGAAAATATACACAACCTACATGTAGAATAATATGATATAAAATCATATAATAGTGAATGGACGTTAGGAATGAGATAACATTCATTATTTATTGACAATATATATTTATAATTATTATAAATAATATCATATAATTGTATATATATATATGTACACTATTTACCAAACATATTGTTTATAATATAATATTATATATATAATACCATATAAATAATAATACACTGTATATATATATATATATATATATATATGTATAATCTATACATTATATATCTATTATTAATACACACATTGATAAATCAGTAATTTAGATTATACTTGCTTCAAATGAAATACATTGTAATATCTATAGATCTACGTACACGTATATATACGATCTACATTTTCTTTCTTTCATAATTATATTATTATAAACAAATAATTCACATAAATATATTTATCATATATGATTAGCTAACTAGTAAGCTGCATCGCTGTATATATATATATATATATATATATATATATATATATATATTAGATGCAATCTCGATGAGCTAACAATAGTTTCCGGTATCACTAATTTTAAATAATATTAATTCTTCTGTATATTAAACTTTACATTATGCTTTAATACTTATATTAATTATATTTAAATATAATATTCATTATCATTATAATCGATAATTATAGTATACTGTGAGTATGCGTAACAAACATGTGGATATATATAGGGGAGATAAGGGTATTGTGGCCGATGCGGGTATTGTGGCCGATAACGATATTTCAAGAACCATTATAGTTATCAAAAAATGATATATACGTAAAATGTAGATAATTGAATTCTAAGAATGATAGTATACATCATTTTTTATTTATATCAATATTAATTATTGATTTTTGATTAGAGAAAAAATCAAATAATCGTAATTTGTATCGAAAAAAAACGTTTGTAGCTGAATATAAGTAAAACTAAATGGGATAATGATTAATTATTTTTATATCTTGATATCTGATACAATCTATTTTATTTTCTAATTATAAAAATAGTAATTTGAATACATTACGCGATCCTATAGGATTGCCACTATAGTGGCTATTTCGGAACTATCGACCATAATACCCGCACTAGTGTATTTTATCTCTATTTATACGGAAAATTTGCTTTTTAATAAAAATCAAATGATTTGAATACAAATAATTAAATGAGTAAATGTTGATAGCCATTATTTAGAACAACATATTGTAATTATATATACAACTTATTGGATAATAATATCCAATATTAGTATGATATATTATGTTTCTTGTAAAGTAATAAAAATATCGGCCATAATACCCTTCCATCCCCTATATATATATATATATATATATATAATCATATATGATTAATTATATATATATATATATATACATATATGATTACACATATTACCGCTCACATATTTAAATATATATTCAATATTATAATATTGTACATTTATATATAAATGCATATATATTTAAACACATAATATACCCTTATATATCAATACATATGGATTCATATGCATACGCATTCATGCGTATACAATATATATATACTGTATACTGTATATATATATATCGATTCATTTCCTGGTTCATATTTTGGACACAGATTAAATTATAAATTCAATTAAATCTTTAATAATCATCAAAAAGCTAAGTGTATCTTATAATATAATATTTACATAGTACTTATAAACAAATATTACATAAAATACATTTATAATTTTATATTAAATATATTTTATTGATACTAAAATTAGCATTATATGATATTTTATTGGAATCACTGAACCGTGACATTTAATTTGTCACTACATTATTTATTTAATTTCATAAACATTATATATGTAGGTACTATAACATAGTGTTTTGTTTTGTTTACTTATATAATATTTATTAATATATAAGGTTTCAATATTCTATATTATATTCTTTAAGAATTTATATATATATATTACTATTCTTAAGTATATGTATAATAAAGTAGCTAATTATTTTAAAAAAAGTATTCGTTTATTGTAATATTAAATTAATCTTGATCATGTCACCAATATCAAATGTTAAAATAATAAAATATATAAACGAATTAACTTCTAAAGTAGAAAAATTGTCAGATATTGTAACTTATCAAACTAAATTAATTCAAGAGCTTAAGACAGATAACAATAATCTAATAAACTTGATTAATACTGAGTTTAAGAAAAATAGTGAAACAATACAGAAATTACCGTTAAAACAAATAACTAATTCATTAATAAAATTAGATAACAATATAAACGATAATACCAGTAACACTATAATACTCACAAACAATAATAAAGAGGATACTACATCCCAAGTAACACAGATTGGGTCAAACTTGGTCCATACTTGGTTCACAAATAAAATACTTGCTTCATAGTTGGTCATATTGACTTAAGTCAAAAATCTGGTTCAAAACTTAAGTCAAACTTAAGTATTTTTAATTTTATATAACTTAAGTCACTGTAACTTAAGTTATTTCTTAAGTCTAACTTAATTCGAAATGACTTAAGTTTTTAAGGCATGAAAAACTTAATTTATGACTTAGGTCAAACTTAAGTCAACTGAACTAGGTTTTATTTTGTGTATGACTTAAGTTATAACTTAAGTCAAACTTAAGTCAGCTGAACTAGGTTTTATTGTGTGTATGCCTTAAGTTATAACTTAAGTCAAACTTAAGTCAGCTGCACTAGGTTTTATTGTGTGTATGACTTAAGTTATAACTTAAGTTAAAACTTAAGTCAAACTTAAGTCAGCTGAACTAGGTTTTATTATGTGTATGACTTAAGTTATAACTTAAGTCAAACTTAAGTCAGCTGAACTAGGTTTTATTGTGTGTATGACTTAAGTTAAAACTTAGGTCAAACTTAAGTCAGCTGCACTAGGTTTTATTGTGTGTATGACTTAAGTTATAACTTAAGTAAAACTTAAGTCAGCTGCACTAGGTTTTATTGTGTGTATGAAAGTATGTATCAGTCAAACTTAATTTAAATGAAATAAGTTGTATTGTGTGTATAACACATATAATATATTATATTATATTAAAAAAGATAATTATTTTTTGTTATAAAAAAGTGTCATAACAGAGATTAACATTGTATCTACAGTGCATCTTATTATAATCAAGTGATACACCACACTCATAAAAATAACTTGGTCAACTGACTAACATTATGCCTATAATGTGGGTCAAAAGTATAGTGTAAAGTTTGACTGATATTTATAAAATATAAGTCAAATGACCCACATTTATTCTATACAAAATAGGTCAAATGAACAACATTTAAATAAAGTGGGTCAAATTATTTATTTTTAAATGGGTCAAATGAACAACATTTAAATAAAGTTGGTCATATTATTTATTTTAAAACAGGTCAAATGAACAACATTTAAATAAAGTTGGTCAAATTATTTATTTTAAAACAGGTCAAATGAACAACATTTAAATAAAGTTGGTCATATTATTTATTTTAAAACAGGTCAAATGAACAACATTTAAATAAAGTTGGTCAAATTATTTATTTTAAAACAGGTCAAATGAACAACATTTAAATAAAGTTGGTCAAATTATTTATTTTAAAATAGGTCAAATGAACAACATTTAAATAAAGTTGGTCAACTTATTTATTTTTAAATAGGTCAAATGAACAACATTTAAATAATGTTGGTCAAATTATTTTGTATGTTTCCTATATTAGCTTACCCTGTTTTAAGCTATTTTTAGATATTTAATTCATTTTATTACATATAATTTATCATATATATATAAAATTATAATTTGCTTGTAATAATATATTTATAAATCTTAATTATATTGTAGACATTTATATGTAAGATAAATATTATAATAACAGTGTACATGTAGTAAACTAAATTGTATTATAGATTAGTATATAAAATAATGATAAATTAACAAATAACAGTGTATACATGTACTAAACTAAATTGTATTATGATTATGAAGCAATTAGTATATAAAATAATGATAAATTAACAAATAACAGTGTATAAATGTACTGAACTAAATTGTATTATGATTATGAAGCAATTAGTATATAAAATAATGATAAATTTACAAATAACAGTGTATAAAGGTACTAAACTATATTGTATTATCAAGCAATTAGTATATAAAATAATGATAAATTTACAAATAACAGTGTATAAAGGTACTAAACTAAATTGTATTATCAAGCAATTAGTATATAAAATAATGATAAATTTACAATTAACAGTGTATACATGTACATAAACTAAATTGTATTATCAAGCAATTAGTATATAAAATAATGATAAATTTACAAATAACAGTGTATAAAGGTACTAAACTATATTGTATTATCAAGCAATTAGTATATAAAATAATGATAAATTTACAAATAACAGTGTATAAATGTACTAAAATAAATTGTATTATCAAGCAATTAGTATATAAAATAATGATAAATTTACAATTAACAGTGTATACATGTACATAAACTAAATTGTATTATCAAGCAATTAGTATATAAAATAATGATAAATTTACAAATAACAGTGTATAAAGGTACTAAACTATATTGTATTATCAAGCAATTAGTATATAAAATAATGATAAATTTACAATTAACAGTGTATACATGTACATAAACTAAATTGTATTATCAAGCAATTAGTATATAAAATAATGATAAATTTACAAATAACAGTGTATAAAGGTACTAAACTATATTGTATTATCAAGCAATTAGTATATAAAATAATGATAAATTTACAAATAACAGTGTATAAATGTACTAAACTAAATTGTATTATCAAGCAATTAGTATATAAAATAATGATAAATTTACAAATAACAGTGTATACATGTAATAAACTAAATTGTATTATGATTGTGAAGCAATTAGATTATAAAATAATGATAAATTTACAAATATCAGTGTATACATGTACTAAAATAAATTGTATTATGATTGTGAAGCAATTAGTATATACAATAATGATAAATTTACAAATATCAGTGTATACATGTACTAAACTAAATTGTATTATAGAATAAAAAGTCTCACATATCATACGAGTAAAATAATTCTAAAAAGTTATTTTGAGAAGATTGCAACCGGATTCTAAAGATTTATGTCAAAAGAACAAACCGGATTCTGGGCTGGAAGAAGCACAAATGAATACATGTAAGAATAGTATACAAGACTG
Source organism: Osedax fenrisi (assembly GCA_964019155.1). NCBI lineage: Eukaryota > Metazoa > Annelida > Polychaeta > Sabellida > Siboglinidae > Osedax > Osedax fenrisi. The sequence continues at coordinate 5,727,134 of OZ025239.1, forward strand.
TAACAGTGTATACATGTACTAAACTAAATTGTATTATGATTGTGAAGAAATTAGTATATAAAATAATGATAAATTTACAAATAATAGTGTATATATGTACTAAACTAAATTGTATTATAGATTAGTATATAAAATAATGATAAATTTACAAATAAAATAAAATATAAATGATGTTTTTATATATTTTATTAAAATATAATTTAGTATATAATTTAACGACATTTAAATTCTTTTTTACCGAATCTTGATGATCCATTAGAATTTTTTGAATAAAGGTTAGCATATTATTATTTTCTTTAGGAAAAGAAATATTGAATGAATAATATATACACAATAACATAAGATGTGCATTTATCAATGATGGAATTCTATATATAATATCAGAAAATACAATATCAAACTCATTACAATTTCGTACAACGATATAGGGGGCATTTAATTCTAAGTTATTATTTACATAACATATTGGAAATTTGTCTTTAAGCAAATATGGAAGATGTAGAAGGCGTACACAAGTCTCATAATCTGTGAATAATAATTGAATTATTATATTAAATAAATGTATTAAAAAAATATGTTAATATATAGAAAAAATAATATTTACTAACAATTTCTTTCCAAATTGTTATGCTGCTCTTTAAATCTTGATATCTCTTCGCCTACTAGATTCTTGTAAAGTTGATGAATCATCCATTTCTAAAATATTTATAATTAACATAATATGTAATGCATAATAGTGAAAAAAATATAATTTTAATTTAAAATTGCGCATGAATTTTATAATAATATGTATACATTAAACTTGTATATATTTTATATTTTCCTAAAAAGTAATAATTTGTGGTTTTACATTATAAGAAAATATAAAATATATTATGAATACGATAACAATATTCATATCGGTTATCAATAGTGATTTCAAATCGTGTATACCATCTTACGAATGGTATATTATGGTAATAGTACCTTATGGTAGAACGTAATAGTACCTTATGGTAGAACGTAATAATACATTATGGTAGAACGTAATAGTACCTTATGGTGAAACGTAATAGTACCTTATGTACTTATAGTAATTTATTTACATGTTTTAATATTATAATATTTGAATATTTAATTATCTTTGAGAAGTTAGACACGCCCCATAAAATATGAAAATTATTAGGCGGCCAGATTCAATATCCACCAAATACCCCAGCAAACAGTAAGAACAGCATAAGAACAGCATAACAGCATATGGTAGAGCCTCACATGTTTACATTGTGCTATTATGCTGCTATTAAATGTCTATATAGCATAATATTATGCTGCTATTAATTTGTAAGGATATTATGCTGCTGTTATGCTGCTATTATGCTAATATTATGCTGCTATTAATTTTAAATGTATATTATGCTGCTATTATGCTGCTATTATAATAATATCAGCATAACAGCAGCATAATATACATTTAAAATTAATAGCAGCATAATATTAGCATAATAGCAGCATAATATTAGCATAATAGCAGCATAACAGCAGCATAATATCCTTACAAATTAATAGCAGCATAATAGCAGCATAATAGACATTTAATAGCAGCATAATAGCACAATGTAAACATTTGAGGCTCTAGCATATGCTGCTCTTACTGTTTGCTGGGACAGCGCATATTACTCCGTGGTTAGGCATTATTTAGTTATAAAATGTATAGAGTAGGTTAAATAATAAATACGAATATAATAATTATAAAAATTCAAATAAATTCAAATCTACAATCCTCAATGGCTGCTGTTTACATTTGTTACCACGTGGTCGACATTACACAAAATAGCCCGAGTTGCGGGGCTTGGATATTAACAATTTATAAATTAAATTAAAAAGAGTGTGTATTGCATGAGAAAAATGTGCATACAGTGAATTAAATGTATTACTTATTTTGACAATATTTTTTATTTAAAGCATAATATGCATGAAAATAGATTTATCATAATATATTTAATATTATTTAATTAATAATACGTGTCGAGTTAAAAAATTACAAAAATGTATAGTTTATTCATAATATGAGTTTAAAAGTGCTATTTTAAAATTGTTGTGTTCTTGGAAAATATCAAAGTTTACTTTAAATTATATAGCTTACTTACCATAAATTGTGATTAAATGTCTTATGGCATTGCTTATGCACTAATTTATTGTATAATTCACATATAATTAAAGATTTAATCTACTTTAAACAATGTCATATGGATATGGATAATTACTTTGAGAAGAATACTTTGTACAAAACTGTACAACTCTGTTATAAGTAATGTTTGCATATATACAATATTATAGTAAAAATTCTTATATTAAATAATAAATGATTACAATATAAAGTTATATTATAATATTTATATAAAATGTTTAATTATATAAAATTTATAATACACATGAGTTTATAATATACACTATATATATAAATATATAAAAAAATTATAATTATGTAAATAGAATTATAATTAATTTATAAACACATCAAAGGATTTTAATATTTTTAACACATAAATTAATTTTAATATTAAGTTTTATTATTATATTCTATAAATAATATTTCATTATTATAATCCCATATCATTATTCAGTGATTATATATTATATTTAATATAAGCACGTATATTATTACTATTTACAAATATAATTGATCATTCTATATAATTTTATCAAATTATATTTCCAGCAGTAAATATGATATACATCTTTATCTCTAGTAATTTACAATATTATATATGATATGTCACTCCCATCTAAATATAGCTCATAGTTACTAATTTTAATTGAAATATATATTGCAAGCAATACGCATATCGGGCAGTTAAATATACACCTATATATTTAAGTCATACAAATTACGATATTTTCAAGTTTTATCATACTTAGTAATTTGATTAATTAATAACATTATGTACATATATTATGTTATTCTTATTAATATTATGTTAAGTGAATATATATGTAGTATATATATATATATATATAGTGAATATATATATATAATATAGAAATAACATTTATATACTTGGATTCACATTAAATTTATTATATTAAAATGAACAATTCACAGCCTCATTTATTTTGATTATTATACGTCATTTATATTTCAAATTACTAAACCTATCTACATATTACGATTTTTATTATCCTTTGTAATTCTAAATGTTTGATTATAACTTAAATAGAATCCAAAAGTTACGAAATAATTATCAATTATTTAACTATATATAATATAAAATAAATATTGAATAAAATATTTTTTAAATTTAAAATATCCTAGAATTTACATTTGGGATACTACTATGCCATCACAGTTCATTTTATATTTCGTTTTTTGATTAAAACAAATTATTTTGGTATAAATAAGTATTATTTCAACATTTTATGAATAGATATATTTATTTATACCATATTATATTAATATGGATAATCTATTTTCATGCATATTATGCTTTAATTGGCAATATAGCATATTATTGTTAACATATATTAAAATAATTATAACATGTTAGTTTTTATAAGTATATGTTCTAGGTGAATTGACCAATACAATTAGCGTTTAAAAAAAACCTGGTTAAGATATAGCTGAGAGGTTATTTCATCCAGCGCATTCTTTGCATAGTCAGGGCAGATCTTTGTTCGGGTCAAGGCATATTCGGATTACACTCTTCAATTTTATGTTGGATACTAGGCAGGATACCATGTCAGACTTGTGTAGTCAGACGATGTACCAGTGCTGTATTAGTTGGTATCATTTGAAAATCTTATAATTATTATAGGTTAGATAAAAATACAAATACATTTTTCATAAATAATCAAATATAAATACAAAATAAATTTAAAACAAAATATGAATATATATAACCGGCTCGCAATTATCATATATATATATATAGATTTAGTATCATTTAATATCAACTTTTGAGTATTATGTAATCGGTCTATGTCGAATATAGCACCCTTTTTGTTTTGATTACGATATATGAGGTCAAATTAAAAATTCTCATTTTGATATATAACACATTTGTGTGTATGATAAACTTATATGGAAAATGTACATTTAGTATATATTATAAGATATATATATATATATATATATATATATATCCATTTTTTGTTATTATAATATTAAGGTATTCAACGAGACATGTAAAATATTTTAAATTTGACTTCGGTATTCGTAATAAAAATAAACAAGGACCATATTTGATATTCCTCGGGTAATCATATGATATTTACTTAGCTCTTCTCATATATATTAATATATGTTTGTTCAAAATTGATTGCCTCACTAAATCTAGATATAGTATAAGTTGGTGCCGATCATTCAGATTATAACCTAAATAAATGTATTACAATTTTAAAATAGTATATAAGAATAAGGTTATGGTACATAATCCGCACAAGATATATTATATTTATTAAATATCACTAGTACAACAGCTTAATTGTATATATTGGGAATAACATTATATATATATATATATATTATATTATCAGATATATGATATAATATAGTTTATAAATATGTATTCGTAGCATAAATTATGCACTATGTGAGGTATTCATTTATTATTAATATCGTAATTTATATTGGATAATATATATTAGTTCCTTCGAATGATAATCATTAATTTAACTAATTAATTATGATGTATAAAATGTATGTTTATATCTAAATTATGTATTATACAATTTTAAATATTTTATTCGCTAGATATCTAGTAAATTTTTAAAATAATGAGAAGCAGCCAATATCTTGCGATAACTATTAGATCGATATCAGGCTGTATTTGTTGATGTAATATCGACTTTAATCTAGGTGAATGGACCAATACCACGAGAGTAGTGTTTCAAAAAAAACCTGGTTAAGTATTAGTGTGTTATTTCATCCAACGCTCTCGTTGCAGTGTGGCATCTTTATAGCTTAGTTAGGGTCAAGGCGTATTCAGATTATACTGTTCAATTTTCTGCTGGATAACCAGCCAGTCGTGTGTGCACCAGTGCTGTATTAGTTGGTATCATTTGAATATCTTATAATAATGAATACAACAAAAATATTCCTATCAGTTAGCAATAGAGTTCAAATCGTATATTTTGTGAATGGAATATTTTATTTTTTTACATAGAAATTTGTATTTCAGTTTTACATTAAATGAAATTAAGATTACAGTAATACTATAATTATATAATATATATAATTATAATTAAATATATTTATTTTAATAATGTAATAATACATTATATCATATTTATATATACTAATTGTAATATAAATATTAATAATAATATCACTAATCAATGGCATAGTAATTCATAATTTAAACTTTCATATTATTATGATTATATATTTATAAGTACTACATATAAATAAAATGATACTATATATTATATATAACGGTTAAATAATGAAGTCGTAAACTAATATTATGTAATATTATTTTATTAATACTTATAAATCTGGGATATACAAATCAGCTGTATGTGAGGAGCATGTTTAGACATAAATATTACATCATATTTAAACTAGTAATGTAATAATACATTATAGCATATTTATATATACCTAATTTGTATATAAATATTAATGATAATATTACTAATCAATATCATAGTAATTTATAATTTAAACTTTCATATTATTTGTACGATTATATATTAAGTCATACATATAAATAATATGATACTATATTATATATTATATATATAATGGTTAAATAATGAAGTCGTTAACAAATATTAATATATTATTTATTAATACTTAATAAGTATTACTTATAAATCTGGGATATATAAATCAGTTGCATGTGCGGAGCATGTTTAAACATAAGCATTATATATTTCATTGGTGTTATTATTATAAAATTGATATCATTGTAAAGCTTATTAAATTATATAATGCAATTCATATTTATGTTTTTTTAAATTGTTATCAATATCAAAGTTATGATCAAAAATATGCAACAAATATTAACGATTTATCAATTAAATTAAATTAAAAAGAGTATGCATTGAATGAGAAAAATATGCATACAGTGATTAAATTTGTGACATATTTTGACAATAATTTTAGTTTAAATACACATTTGTAAAAACTAAAATATAAATTGTATTATGCATCAGTTTATAATTTAAAAAGCTTTGCGATTTTTAAATAAAGCTAAGCAGCTTAAGCTGCTTTTAGCTGCTAAGCTTACTTTAGAAAATGTATACAAATTGGCAATTTGAAATTGCCTTGTATATAAATAGTCATGTACCATATATCAGATTAACCGATGTTAATATGGAAAGTTACGAATACAATACTCTATTTATATTCTAATACATTTTATATAAACATTTAATAATCATATTTAAATTAATATATACATAATATTAAATAATTATCGCCCATGAATATCGCACATTTTCGAATAATATATAAATAGAGTATTATTGTATCACTAATTATGTAACATTAACTATTGTATTCATGTTATTTAATATATAAATATAAACTATATAGAATGATAAATGTACAAATCTTATATTTAATATACGGTTATTTAAAAGTTTAGATTATTTACCTTGTATTTATTTCTGAATATTTTCATAAAGGTCAAAGATAAAGATAAAGGTAAACAATAATATAATAATAATCTTTGATTTAAAATATTTAACAATATACAATAGCTTGTAAAATTATACTAACATTTTAGAACGTTTAATTATAAATTATAATTTATAAGGAATACATAATTGATTATGTATGTAATGATTTATAATAATGAATGATAATGTATTATGTTGTATCATAGATTACAACTAAAATATCGTAAATATATATGAAATATTAAATTAATATATATATATATATATAAATAATATGATCATTTAATATCTATGAACATTAATTTTTAATCAAATTAATATAATATAAATAATTGCATATATTATTAAAATACACTATAAAAGATATATATATATATAATACTTGAGATTATTAGTGATATACCTTACCCTACATGTAGAACTTGTCCGGCAGTTTTAGACTATCTTCCTCTAACCATCTCTATATTTCATCGACTTTTTTATATCGTATACATCACATAGTGTACCATCCATAAGTTGGTCCTGCGATATCGTCCTTTTTTCCAACAGTGCCCAGAAAAATAGCACGTAGCATTCGAGTGTGATTTCTTGTATTATTTTAAGTATTTTTCAATCTCTTTTGTTAGATTCCAGCTAACATAATCGACTCACACTTAATCTTAAAAAGTTTCTTTTCATTTTATCATGTAGTCTTGATCTAAATATGATTTTATCTCATTTAAGACTTCTCAGATGTTAACTAATCTGATATTGATATATTTTTCTGTTGACTGAATGTAGCTTCCAAGATACTTAAAATCAGAAACTTCTTTAATATTATTACCGTTTAGGTTTTTGATAACTTAATTTTTTCCTTGATTTATACTGATGAATTCCATCTTTCCAGTATTTATAGCCCAATTTCTTTTACATTATGTTACATTTTATGTACAATCCAGAAAACAGTAATAGCCTCATAATAGTAACATAATAGCATATATAATAGCCTCAAATGTTTACATTGTGCCCTTATGCTGCTATTAGGTTGCCTATGTTGCCATTAAATGTCTATTATGCTGCTATTAATTTGTTATGCTATTATGCTGCAATTAATTATAAAGTATATTGTGCTGTTATTATGTTGCTATTCTAGTATAAAAGTAGCATAATAGAATGACAAATTAATATAAGCATAATAGCACAATGTGTACATTTGAGGCTATTATATATACTATTATGTTGCTATTATGAAGCTATTACTGTTTGCTGGGAAGTATTATTAATTCGTTGGTTTTATAAGTTACTATAACTAGTTCATCCGCATAGTCAACATTTATAATTTGTATTGCTGGTTATCCTTTGATCCTTCTCTCAATGAGGGTAAACAAATATCAATATTTCGGTAACTTTCTAAAATGTATTCAAAACATAGTCAAGACAATTTATGAACAGAAAAGGGGCTAGTGTATCACATTGAAAAACTCCAATATATTTTTATAAATTCAGTATCTCCATCATCAGTTCTCACAATAGATTTAGTTAGTTTGTATTTTTTTATAATCTCATCTGGTATACCATATATGGTGCGTATATGCATTATGTATCTCTACCATATTTTCTCGATGTATGGAATCGAAAGCTTTGGAGAAATCGATAAAAAGGTAGTAGCTGTTAAAGTAATGCCACGTAGTTCCCAGCAAACAGTAATAACCGCATAATATCAGCATAACAGCATATATAATAGCCTCAAATGTTTACATTGTGCTATTATGCTGCTATTATGCTGCTATTAAATGTATATTATGATGATATTAATTTGTTATGCTATTTTTCTGCTGTTATACTGCTATTTAAAGTCTATTATGCTAATATTATGCTGATATTAATTTTAAAAGTATATTATGCTGCTATTATGCTGCTGTTATTAGAATAGCAGCATAATAGCAGCATAATATACTTTTAAATTAATAGCAGCATAATATTAGCATAATATACTTTAAATAGCAGCATAACAGCAGCAAAATAGCATGACAAATTAATAGCAGCATAATAGACATTTAATATCAGCATAATAGCAGCATAATAGCACAATGTAAACATTTGATGCTATTACATATGCTGTTATGCTGCTATTATTATGCCATTACGTTTGCTGGGTTGTTTGTATAGCTCAGATATCCCTTCTTTGGTATAGGTATTATACTACTCTTATTCCATATATCGATTGGTTATCAGTTATAGAAACGGTATTAGGATGAATAATAATAGAATGAATAATACTAGTAATTAGGTACATATATGTTTTCAATATTTAAATATATAAATGTATTCAAATGACTATCTATATATAGATATAAAATATATTAAAATATATTTTCAGATATAAATATATAGAAGTAAATAATATGCAGCTACAAATATATACATGCTATATATATATATATACTATAGTAGATTAATTTATAAAATATAAGGTTGAATCATAATTATGTTCGTTCAACCTTTTTATTAAAAGGTTGAATGGATAGTATATTGTTGACTCAACCTTTTACAAAGGTTGAATAGGTAAATAGAGCATCCAACCATTTTATTTCCTTGATTCAACCTTTTATTTTTAACAGTGTTCTCTCAATGAGGGTAAACAAATATCAATATTTCGGCAACTTTCTAAAATGTATTCAAAACATAGTCAAGACAATTTATGAACAGAAAAGGGGCTAGTGTATCACATTGAAAAACTCCACCAGATTTTTTTATAAATTCAGTATCTCCATCATCAGTTCTCACAATAGATTTAGTTTTGTTTATGTTATTATAATCTCATCTGCTATACCATATATGGTGCGTATACGCATTAGGTATCTCTACCATATTTCCTCGATGTATGGAATCGAAAACTTTGGAGAAATCGATGAAAAGGATACTAGCTGTTAAAGTAATGTCACATAGTTGTGTGTATAGCTCAGATATCCCTTATATGGTATAGGTATTATACAACCCTTATTCCATATATCGATTGGATCTTCCCAGCTAACAGTAATAGACTCATAATAATAACATAATAGCTTCGAATGTTTACATTGTGCTATTATGCTTCTATTATGTTGCCATTGAATGTCTATTATGCTATTAATTTGTCATGATATTATGCTGCTGTTATGTTGCCATTTAAATTCTATTATGCTATTATTATGCTACTATTAATTTTAAAAGTATATTATGCTTTTATTATGTTGATATTATTAGAATGGTTGGTAATAATAGTGATATGATAATATTAATAATATGATTATTAGTTATTAAATATTGTTAACAAATTTTAAATATATTAATAAATATAAGTGTATACACAGATATATTTAATATTTAATATATGTATATTATTTATCAGGCAGTTGACCCATATTTTCTTTTAATATTAGTCATACGATCAATATATATTAAATGTTGGTCATATGATAGATATATAATAATGTGTTGATCAATTGACCAACATTTAATCAATGTAAGTCAAACTTATATTATATATTAGTCAGTTGACCCATATTTTCTTTTAATATTAGTCATACGATCAATATATATTAAATGTTGGTCATATGATAGATATATAATAATGTGTTGATCAATTGACCAACATTTAATCAATGTAAGTCAAACTTATATTTATTAATTGGTCAATTGATCAACATATTATTATATATCTATCATATGACCAACATTTAATATATATTGATCGTATGACTAATATTAAAAGAAAATATGGGTCAACTGACTAATATATAATATACATCAACTAAATAATATCAAATTGACTTACATTCAAAAATAAATATTGGTCAAGTGAACAATTTTACTTAAATATGGGTCGATTGACTAACATAATATAGTATATAAGTCACTTGACCAAGTTATTTTTATGAGTGCAACTGTCTTGATATATGTTATATAAATATTCAATTATATTGTATATAGTTTTGATTTAATTATCTTTATAATTAGAATATATATTATAATTTTCTTTATAAATAAATAAAAACTATATAGATAAATATTATAATAGGATAACATCAATAACTTAAGTTGAACTTAATTTATATAACATACGTTTATAATAGATTTAAATATATAATAATAATAATATTAATAATAATAATAATAATAATAATAATAATAATAATAATATTAATATATATATTAAATGGTATATAATATATATATATAAATATATATATATATATATATATATATATATATATATATATATATATATATATATATATATATATAATAACTAATATATTATACACTTATGATACATGACTTAAGTTCAACTTAAGTTATTGATGTAAGTATTATTATTAAGTTTATATCATTATTTTATTATAGAAAGAATAAAATATTATAACTTTTAATTATTTTGAAATATTGATTTAATTTTTATATATGCAAATTAATTAATAATTATAATTTTAATTAATATATTTAAGTTAATTAATATACTGTTTTTAATAAATAAAATATTATTTTAAAAAGTAAAATTATTTAAGTAATACTATGTAATTTAATACATTATCACTGAATTAGGTTTTATATTGGTCCATACTTGGTTCACAGACTTAGGTATTATTTGGTCCATACTTGGTCCATACTTGGTTCGCTGAATTAGGTTTTATTTTGGTCCATACCTGGTTCGCTGACTTAAGTTTTAAATTGGTCCATACCTGGTTCGCTGATTTAGTTTTAAATTGGTCCATACCTGGTTCGCTGACTTAAGTTTTAAATTGGTCCATACCTGGTTCGCTGACTTAGTTTTAAATTGGTCCATACCTGGTTCGCTGACTTAAGTTTTAAATTGGTCCATATCTGGTTCGCTGACTTAAGTTTTAAATTGGTCCATACCTGGTTCGCTGACTTAAGTTTTAAATTGGTCCATACCTGGTTCTCTGACTTAAGTTTTCGGTATCACAGGTTACTAACTTTTGAACCAAGTTTGACTTAAGTCAATATGACTTAAGTTTCCTAAGTCTTGAACCAACTTTTGGTTACTTGGGATCATATGAAAGTGAAGATAATATAATTAAATTTCTAAAATCAAAGCTAGATATAGAATTAGAAAAAGGAACTATTATTAATATAACTAAATCAAATACAGAAGATACAAATATCAAATCATCAGACATAGTACAATCAGATAAATATTTTATAACATTAGATAATCATAAGTCTATGGTAAATATTCTTAAAAAAAACTATTGTTAATAAACACAAACTATTATTTAAACAAAAAACACCCAAATAATATTAATAATATATTCTACAAAACCAGACAGTTGGTAAAATCAGAGAAAATTACTAATACCTGGGTTTTTAATAATAAAGTTTATATCAGACCTGACAAAAAAAATAAAATAGTGATTACAGATACAACAAAATTAACGTATTATACTGAAGTGATTTCAAATACATAAGTTCATATTTTATTTAATAATTTTATTTTATTTTATATTTTTATTTTATACTTTTTTATTTTAATTAATTCACTATGAATACATTTATTTCTGATTTTGACAAATCAATTGATAATTCTAATAGTATTGATTGCAAGTATTATGATTATACAAATATACAAAATGCATTCAATTGTGATACAAGTAATATAAATGATTTGTCTATACTTCATATAAATGCACGCAGTATTAGTGCAAATTATAATAATATTATACATTTAATAGATTCTATTCATAAACAATTCTCTATTATTAAATCACAGAAACATGGTTGAATGATTCAAATAATAAACTATATAATTTATCAAATTATAACTTAACAGGTATAAATAGATCTTCGTGTAGAGGTGGTGGTGTTTTATTATATGTTAGTAATTATATTGACTTTGAAAATATAGATGAATTGTGTTATACTAATAAAGAAATATGTGACATGTGTACAATTAAGTTTAAATTAAAAAACTCAAACATAAAATATTTAATTAGTGGTATATATAGACCACCTAATAGTAACATTATTGATTTCACTGATATGTTTACAAATAAATTTGAAAATTATATATCAGATTATGTAATATGTATTAGTGGTGATGTAAATATAAATTTGCTTAATTATAATGATATTATAAATAATACTAAATATTTCTACGATAGCATATATTCACTTAATTTATACCCAACAATAACTAAACCAACAAGAATTTCAAGCACAAATTCACTCATAGATAATTTTTTTACAAATTTTCAAGATAATTTAATATCTGGTATAGTCTACTCAGACATAAGTGACCACTTACCAATTTTTATAAATTTTAAAATAGCATCTAAAAGAGATAATATAATTATAATTAAAAAGTCACGTATGCTCAAAGAAAATAACATTTTAATTTCAAACTCGCAATAACTAATTTTAATTGGAATTTACTCAAATATGACACTGAAATGTGTATAAATGATACTTTTACAAAATTGTTAAAAGACCTTTCTATGTTATATAATAAAACTTGTCCATTAATAACAAATAAACTATCCAAAAAACGTTTTCTAAACAAACCGTGGATATGGAATACAATTAGAAAATGTATATTTAAAAAAAATAAACTTTATAAAATATATATAAAAAATAAAACTGTTCTCAACAAACTGAGCTATACCAGTTATAAAAATATTTTAACAACAATTCTTAGGTATGTAGAAAATAAATATTATAATGACAAATTTAAAACTCATAGTTACCTTACCTTACCGGATCGGGATAGTTTCCCGAGTAGAAAAAAAAAACTCATAGTAATAACCCAAAACAAATGTGGAAAGCGATAAAACAGCTAATTGGATATACTAGTAAATCTAAGGATACTACTTTTATTAGTGATAAATCTAATAGTGAAATTGCAAATCAGTTTAATGATCATTTCATAAATTTAGGCCCAAATTTAGCTAAATAATTTTGTGATAATAGCTTACAGTCAATCTATAAGACATTAACTAATACAAAATTCATTATTTTTATTTCCTACTAGTGTTAATGAAATTAAAAAAATTATCGAAAATTGTAATAATAAGTACAGCATTGATACCTTAGGTTTTAATATGCATATAATTAAACAAATAAAGGATGAGATAAGTCCAATTCTTGCAATACTTTTTAATAAATATTTACAGGTTGGTTTATTTCCAGATGATTTAAAAATTTCTAAAATAATTCCTATATATAAATCTGGTGCTAAAAATGAGTTATTCAACTATAGACCAATATCAATGTTACCACAAATATCAAAATTATTTGAAAAGATAATAAAAACAAGATTAAAATGTATTTTTAACAAAAAATGATATATACTCAATATATGTGACTCACAATATGGATTCAGAGAAGGTATTTCAACTTCGGATGCATTAATGGATCTAACTGAATCTATATCTGAAAGTCTTGAACGATTGGAAAAATGTGCAGTTGTATCAATTGACCTAAAAAAAGCGTTCGATACTATACATCATGACATATTATTTGTTAAACTAGAGCATTATGGTATACGGGGGTCAGCACTTTCATTAATTAAAAGTTACCTAAATAATAGACTACAATTTGTTCACTATAAAGATGAATACTCAACTACTGAGATTATGAAATATGGTGTTCCGCAGGGCTCGGTTCTTGGGCCACTTTTATTTTTAATATATATTAATGATTTACAGAATATTCCCAATGACTTCAAAACAATTTTATTTGCAGATGACACTAATATTATTTTTAATAGTGATTCACTAGGTAAATTAAATGTCAAAATGAATAAGTAACTTGAAAAATTGAATAAATGGCTTTGCGCAAACAAGTTAACTTTAAACCTGAAAAAATCTAATTTTATTCTTTTCAATATTAGAAATATACATACTAACTCTATATTTGATATCAGAATAAATAATACCAAGATCGAAAAGGTCAAAAACTATAAGTTTCTTGGAGTATTCATTGATGACAAACTAGACTGGAAAGAACAGTATAATTACATTTCCAAAAAGTTATCTAGGATAACCGGAATTATAAGGAAAGTTAGACCAATGGCAAACAAATATACTTTACTATATATATAATGCTTTATTTGTTCCTCACTTATACTATTGCGCCCATATATGGGGAAATACTTTTTTCCTCATTAACTGATTATATAAATAGATTACAAAAACTAATCACAAGTTCATCATATAATGTATTTTTGAGAGAAAATAAAATGTTGAATTTTGATCATATTGTAAAATTATGTTCGATTAAAGTTGCTCACAGAGCATATTATCATAAATTACCGAGTAACATTCAACAACTTTTTTTGATTAATAAAAACACGGACACATTTCTAAGATTCAAGTCAAGAACTAGCAGAGATCTGTTTAGAGTGAGAAATGTGTCCTCTAGACAGTGGAACTTACTTCCTATTCAACTTACAAAAAAGAGGTGTATTAAATCGTTTGGAAGACGTGTTAAAAAATATATTCTTGAATTAAAAATGACTTAAAGAGGAAAATTTGTTTAAATAATTATTTTTAATTTTTTTATTGTTTTATTTTAATTTTTATTTCTGACATAATATTAATTTAACAAACATTTTTGATGTTTTTTATAATTTTAAATTTAAATTTTTATTTTTATTTTTATTTTTATTATTTATATAATTTTTTTATTATTTATATAATTTTGACATAATATAAAATTACAAAATATTATTTGTTTGTTTTTTTCTTGACTTTTTCTTGACTTATTATAATATTTAAAAAAAAAATGTGTTTACATTGTGTGACTTACTATAAATTTACTTAATTTTCTTTTTAACTTTTTGTATATAATATAGCTATTTATTTATTTTTATTTATTTTTTTATTTATTTTTTTAGTTATTTTTAGTTATGTTTAATTGTTTTATTCAATAGGTTTTGTCTTTTAATTTTTAATTTTATAATTATTTTATATCTATATTCCTAGATTTTTATATTAATTTATTTTTCTTCTTTACATTTTATGATTATATGATGAATTATTATGAGGAATGACATTATGAGGAGTTTTTAATTATTGGAATATATATATATATATATATTCGTTTTTTTTTTTTTTTTCCATTATATTTTTTCTATGACCGGAGTGGCTAATATGTTTGGAATTGATATGATTATGATACGTGTCGGGGGATGGGATATACTTGTGGAGTGGGCAAGTATTGTCAGTGTTCTTATTATTGGCGGTATTAAGATCCCT
Organism: Osedax fenrisi; assembly: GCA_964019155.1. NCBI lineage: Eukaryota > Metazoa > Annelida > Polychaeta > Sabellida > Siboglinidae > Osedax > Osedax fenrisi. The sequence goes on from OZ025239.1 coordinate 5,742,970, forward strand.
AAGGCACTGGAACTGGCGTACCCATATCCTTGAAGTTGATACATCATATACCATCATTAATTTCAACATAATATTGGCAACTCTGGATCTAATTTATTAGTAATCTTTAACTACAGCATTCAAAACTAACATATATATATACTCCAATTATATTTTTAATTTTGTATACTATTAATTTTTTTATTTATAATTATTTACTTTTAATATTATTTTTAAAGTTATTTATATTTGTATATGATTTATAATTTTATATTCTCATGATTCTTATAAGATTTATAAAATTACATATTTTACTTCTATATTTTATAAATTTTACTTTTATTTTTTTTCTCCTCATAATTGTTAATTAGGAATATGTTTCAGGTAAATGACTAGATAAGCATTGCGCTTCTTCGATTACCTTGGTCATGCCTACATTCTGATATTATTATTATATATATATATATATATATATATATATATATGTGTGTGCATATACAGTATAATAATAATATACATTATATATATATATATATATATATATATATATATATATATCAGAAAATATATAAAACTCTTATGAACATAACATATTCGTATTACAATTAAGTAAATTCTAATTTAGAATAAATTAAAAACTAAAATTTGTAGAATAAATTAATTTATAAGACCATTATTATAACAGTTTTCTTATCGTTGCGGTATATTATACATATATTATATATTTTGTCTACTTGACATTAAACAGGCTGTAATGTGAAACACGCTTTTAAGGAACTTATTGATATCGTATGTATTTATAATATATACATGTATATTTACATATACACACATACTCACACACACATATATATATATATATATATATATATACATATATATATATATACATGATATAATATTAGCAAGGAATTATGTCCTTTCTATACTTTGATTTATTTAAACATATATTTTAGTATGGACTATTTATTATCAGGCATATTTATATTGTAATGTTAAATTACTTCCCTCCCCTAATCATAATTAGGGCTTTACATTCACGGGCGTATGTTATGGCGTGTGTCTTGCGCGATAGCGCACTAGATCGGTCTAAACCTAAACCGCGTACTATATCGATCTATACCTTATAAAATAGTAACATAGAATCAAGCATTTTCATTGGTCATGTGGCCCGTATTATTGACATTAGGTTATTACTGCAAACATTTGATACGCCTGTTGAATAACCCCCACGCACTTAATATTGAATATAAAGTAGATTCTATGCATTTATATTATTCGTATTTAATTAATCTTTCCAATTGTGCTTTGAAATATTTAATTAATGGTAGATATATTAACGAAAATGATGGATAAATAAATTATTTTTTAGTAGATTTTCATTTGTAAATTAATTTTTGATATAATGATCAATATTATAATTATAAATGCAAATATTAAAAAAAAATATCTATAATTATTAATAGAAATATGATACTCAATAAATCTTGTATATATATTTTTTTGATTTAAACAATAGTTATAGAGATATCGTAGTGGCCCGTATTACCAACCGGCCCATATTAGACACAGTCCCCATAGTTTTTTATAATTGTATATTATATATTTTTAATAAGTTTTTAGTTTGTTTTGTATTATGTAATAATTATAAAAGTATAAATGTTATTTTTCGTATATATTGATTGTTGTATTTTTTTATTTAATGTTTTTTAGTTTATTTTAATAGAATCAGTTGGACCAATTAACTGTCGCGTAGCAATATTATAATTTGAATTATAATAGATTTAATAATATTATTTCCTTTTTGATTATGTCTTGACGCAAGGAGATTTGTATACAATTATATTCTAATATTCTATATAGTAATTTTGTGTATATTCTTAACAGCATTAATGTATGTTTTTTGTTAGAATATTGAATAAATGTAATTAAATACAACTACATCTATCATTTCGAGTGGTGTCATAATTATGACTTAATCCAACAGCTATTTCGACAACTCATTAATACATATATATATATTACTAATGATATAGTTTAAATAATTAATGAAGTAAGTAAAGTGTGCTGGTGATTTATTAAAAAGTTAAAGGTTAAAGGTTGATTATTAAGGCGGTCTCACAGTCACATCGCTGGGTAGGCAAGCTCCTCTGTTGTTGTAGAGGACATCTACTTGAGCGGGATAGAAAGCCACCTTGGCGAAGCTGATCTGTTGACGCAGAAATATGTCATTAGAGGTCATCGATCATTATAAGCTATAGCCATATCTAAACGTAGTAACCATGTATAGTATTCACTATAATGTAATGTACATTTTGTATATTTTTCTATTTTCGATTATACATAGTTACGGAAGCTTTACATCGTATGGCATTCTTTATTCAGTTAAATAACATATACTATCGTTAGACAATACTTATTATCTAACCTATAAATCAATAAATAAATCGATATAAGTATAATACAATTAAGAATATAACGATTATAACTTAATAACTGTACAGTGTACACGTGATCGCTTATTATAATTATAATTAATTAATGTGGGCTATAGTACAACACTAACGGTGTCCATGTGGCCCTGGAAATAGTTGGTAGAACATATTCCTGCTCCGATGATCATGGGATGATAGACTCGTTTGATGCGACCCAAGAAAGGCTTAGAGTCCACCATTACGTTGTCCAGGTAAGTGGTCATCGATTGTTGACCGTACACTACTACTACGTGATGCCAGGTGTCGTCTGCGCTCTGATAGCACTCATAGCACGTATGAGTTGGGTGTCTTCGACAATAGGTTACATTTATATATATATATTAATTAAAATAATACATTAAAGTGTATATTATATTATAAAGTATATAATGTATATACTATATAATATATAGTAATATATACTATGTGTATATATATATATAATAACTCTATAAAGTAGGCGTAACTCAATGAAGTAGGCGTAACTCTATGAAGTTCACCTAACTTAGCGCGTAATAATTATTAGAATAATATATAAATAATAATTACTAATATACAATTAATTATTATTACTAAAAAATTATTATTGATAAATAATTATTAAAATAATATATAATTAATAATTATTAATATATAATTAATAATTATTAATATATAATTAATTGTTATTAATTAATAATAAGTACTGATAAAGAATTAATAATCAGTAAATAAGAATTGAATAATTATTAAAATAATATATAATTAATAATTTATAATATAAAATGAATTGTTATTAATTAATAATAAGTTTTGATATATAATTATTAAAATAATATATAAAAAATAATAAGTATTGATAAATAATTATTAATGAGTAAATTATAATTGAATAATTAATAATTATTAAAATACTATGTAATTAATAATTAATAATTTTACAGCACTAATGTATATATATACACACATATATATATATATATATATATAATCATAGGTATCCCAGTAAATCAAGCGTTCAATCATAACCACTCGACTCCATATTGAATCAAGTGGTAAGCGTTTAACTATTTACTGTTGGCTATAAATAGAACCAGGGTCTAACGCTGAACTATTGATTCATTATTGAATCAATTGGCCATGATTTACCTTAAACCAATTGATGCAATGTTAAATCAATTGGCAATGCTTTAATTCTGACATAGTGATTCTTTTTTAAATTAATTGGCCAGAATTCTACTTAATTTTACATATAATTTGATTTTAAATATTAATAATTAATTTGTAATACACTAATATTTGTAATACCTACACTTATCATTTTCTAATTACTAAATTAGTATAAATCATATACTTTTATGTCATAATAATTATAATTAATTTATTTATTATCTTATAATTCTATTATAATTTTAATTTTAATATAGATACTATTTATAAAATTAGTTAACATATAAACTTATTTTATGTACTTAATTTAAATATATATTATGTAATTGAACAACAAAAGTGTAACATACATATGTATTTTTTTACTCATGTAGATTTCATGGCTATCAATTTATACATTGGGTTAATTTATAGTTGACCTCATACAACTATTATAATCTAATATAATATAAAATAAATTATAATAATAGACTTAAATAGACAGTAAATAATAATAAAGAATTATTTAAATTTATAATTTTATTAAGGTATGATATATATACAGTATGTATGTATACATAATAATAATAAATAACAATAATCAGAAATGCTTTTTACATTATAATAATTAAATACATCACAACTACTAGTTACGTGTACAATGAATTATTGTCATGAATCAGATTCTATTAGATCTGATAGTGCTTTAAGTTCAGTATGCATATTGGGTTCCTAATAAATTATAATATTTAGTATAATCAATGTTAGTTATATCAATTAAATAATACAAACCTTAATATATTTCCATTTTTAATTTCTTATATAATTTTCTATACTCTTAATGATTTCTACTTCTTTGCTCCAGGATGTGATATCATTACAGATTCTATAATATAGTTATAAATATAATATACATTATTAAATATATTATGGTAAATTTTGGCCAATAATGTATAGTATTAAATCTATTAATAACTTTAATAAGTAATAATATTGAATGTATATAAATGTATTACATTCTATCAACATTCATATAAATAAGGGTGTATATTTTGTAATGTACCTCAGTACCACAGTCCCATCTGTATGCTTATATATGTAAACTCAGATGGTACGTTAGTACTAACTTTTCAACGTCCCATCCCAACATATCATAATACCACAGTACCAATGTACCATCCATCGATATAGAGAGGGTTTATTCATGTATTCTTATACATGTAAATTCAGATGGGATGTTGGCACTATGGTACGTTGGTGTGTTACAAAAAACGCACCAATATCAAATCTGTAGGCTTATACATGTAAATGCAGATGGGACGATGGTACTATGGTACATTGGGACCATGCGTTTTAGTAATATACCAATGTACCATAGTTCCTTATGCATTTACATGTATAAGCCTACAGATTTGATGTTGGTGCGTTACGAAAAACAAGCACTCTAAGATAATTTAATAATATTTCAATTTTATTTTATTAAAAATATGATAATAAAATATTAGTTAAATTCTTTATACAAAAATATTATGTCTTTACTAACGTATTATAAGTTTTGATATATACTGATATTTGATCATGAATACTGCACTTGTATGTTTCTTTAGACAGATACCAGAAACAATACTTCCCATAATCGTAATCGTGTTACATATTTGGTCTGTATTAGTAATTAAATAATAATTATTTACATATTGATAACATTTAAATATTCTTATATACATATATCATATCAGATTGAATGATTTATCTTCACTAGTAACCTAATTAATTATTGAATAGTTAATGAAATAATTAGAATGTGAATAGATATTGAGGTTTTACTATTTACATATCACAAATATAAAATATTGACACCTATTATGTATTATTAGTAAACTTTTAATAGCGATTTAACTGTACCCAATAATTACATGATCAAAATGAATATAATAAACAATTAATCTTAATAATACAATATATAAATAATATAAAACATGAATTAATTTATTATTCACATAACAATTGCATATATAGTGCTGAAAGTGCTCACAAATGAAAACTAAATAAAAAGTCATAAATAACAAAATTATTTGACAATAAAAGAAAATTAAATAAAGGAGATGTAGGCATTATGATGGGTAGTATAGTAATGGATAGACCGGATGGATATAGGGAGATACTTCCATAACGATTGTTCTATAGGGACGATGGATTAGTAAAAATAAGAGAAATTACAGAGATAGAACTGAGGAAATAAGAAGGGAAGTATAGTAATAGTTAGAATTATAGGAGGATTTGGAGGAATGAAGATATATGAGTTGATGAGAAAAGTCTGAGTAGGGTATTTTTATAAAGGAACTAGTTGGGGAGTATTTGGAAGGAATTAGTATTTTAGTGGTTGTGAAGTCGTAGGAGGAATATTGACTTGCTAAATATCAGATAATTATATCTAAGATGTAAAAGATGAAGCAGGAAGTGATACAAAAGAGAAGTATAATAATCATAACGATAAAGTACAAGTGATTTTTAACGGCAATTGGCTGATGATATTTTGAATACAGTGCATTATAAAAAGATGGTAGATAGCAGTTTTAGAAACCTTCAATGTATGCAAAGAAAAGGAAAGGTAATAGTGTAAGAAGCTATCAATGTTTATAATAGATGAGTGTAGTATACGATGATTATAATGGTTATAAGGATATAAAACAATGGAAGAACTATATTAAATGTTTTTGATAGAAGACATAGTATAATTGATGAGGCACATATAATACATTAAGAATTATCAGTACAAGAGGTAGGAATGAAAGTATATAGTTGAATATCATCCGCATACACATGACAGTGGATAATTAGCAAGATATCATAAATAGGTAGTATGTATATAGAAAATAAAAGGGATAAAGGATAAAAGGAGCCACTGTGGGACCATATATTAGAGTAATGTTTTCGGATAATAATTAATATATTATAACTATAGATGTCCTAATTAAGATCTATGATTCCAATCATTTTAGGGCAGTACCATTAATAACTATAATATTAGGAATAAAAATAAGTATATTATTGTGATGAAGGCATGTGAAAAATGTAAAAAATCAAGTTGACAACATATAGATATAATCACATTATAATAAGTTGTATTAAGATTGTGTAATAGGTAGGTAGAATGACCAGTAGAGTGACCTAGGTCAGCTAAATGATCTAGGTCAGAGCTCTTCTAAATGTACTCTGAAGAATACTCGGGTAGAACTAGATAAACTTTGTGATAATAACCGATGAGATGTCAATTGGTGAGACACAAATCCACCACAATCCTTGTCATCTTGTATCGATACATCTTTGGATAATGAAGTCACTTTAGTTATGTTGAGCTTACAATCTCCTTATTCTTAAACTTTTCTTCTAACAGTTCATTGCACGATTGCTTCTTAGATTGATGTATATGCTCTCATATCTGGTTATTTGTAATAGAAATGTTATCATAACTAAAATGATATTCATTCAAATTTTACATCCAGATTAAAAATGTTCAATTGTCCAGTATTAGTTAATGGAAATGTAAATAAGGTATTGAATTATGGTAATTATTTTCAACCAATAGGATATTTAGAAACGTCAACACTGTATAAATGGTTTACTTTAAATTTAATAATGGATATATCATTAATTAAGACAATCTTATGATTGTTAATCTTAAAGTAACAAGTAAAGTATTATAGCTTCTATATAATTATTATCCATGATACACTATAGATCAAATAATTTTAAATAATTATATAATTGAATTTTTAATAATTCATTAATTACGTGATGTAATTGCTATTTGAAAACATACATAATATTTACCCAGCAACAAGCGGTACATGATGCTCGCGGTGTGGATACTCTAAATAATGTGTATCGAGCAACAAGTACGGCAATAGGCATAGCACTGTACTTATTGCTCGCGGTATGGACAAACTTTAGAAAGAGAATATATCAGAAATCATGAAATTAATCAATACGAAACAGATAGTCAGTAGTAGTTGTAATCTACTAAATATCATGCACTTGAAATAATCACTAAATAAATTAAGATAAATAACTTTAGAACATACCAATTAATGTATCCCATGATTCATCATCAGCCGGTTCTAGTAGTGAAGGGTTATGAATTCTATGATTGAAGTCATAACCAAATACATTCTTGCCTATAATTTTTTATATTTTTATTATCTTTAAAATATAGTAAATGTATATTAAAATACTATATTATTATAGGGTATAAAATGTAAATATAATACATATAATTATAATGAACATTCATGTAATCTTAAACTTAATTCATCAATAGAATAGTAATATTTTATATATATAATTATCGCGCTTAATTGGCATGCCTTCGAAATTATTTGTTTAAAAAAAATGTATTTTATTAAAATAAAATTAATATATAATCCATTATTTAAAAAATGATATATAATGTTGTATACAAAAGTAATTGTAAGTACTTAAATAAGCATAAAATAAGCAATATAAGCCAGTAAAAATAGTATGAAATATTTGATTATTGCAATAATATTGTTGACGACAAATTGTCAATTAATATCTTAATATTGGTTTATATTAATACGATATTAAAATTTTTAAAAGCATAACAAACATAATATATGTATTGTTAATATAATATATTTGTTATACAAAATATTTACTTATTTTAGCACATATATTACAACCAATGAAAAGAAAGCATTATAGTTATACGATAATATATTTTACATATTATATAACAATATAATATTTCACTATATATTATATTTGATATCATTTCATTACATTTATTATAATGTTTATTTTGTATATTTTTTAGTATTACTTTGTATAATATTGTTATTTCATTATGTATTGTCATCGATGTAACCAAATGGGATAATGAATTGAATGTAGATTTTGAATATGCGATAGAGGCGCTGCAGTTGAAATTTACTATTAGATATCTACTAAATTTCTCTACTAAACTTTATTATTTATATACATATATATATTAATATTATACAAAATAAAAATTACCTATATAAAATATATATATAAAATACTAAATATCAACATTCCTCATAATTTTTATATTTAAATGTATTTAATTGAAGATATCATATTATTTGACTTATATAACCTACATCCATAGATATAGATATACCTTTATAATATTGAACATATATAATATGACTAATATCCAATCAAAATTACTGTTGCTATTTGTTAATTTATCGATAGAAGTGACATTCGTGTATCTATCTATTACATGCATTGCGTACGTCAATTGATTATCCATTTTCTTATATCAATTGTACATATTTTAGATGATAAATATTGATAATATATATTATTCTTATTATATACATATTAGTATACATAAATATATAAATAAAACTTATATATCACGTAAAAACGTGTTTTGTATGTTTATATTTTTATATAAGTTGCTAAGACTTTAGCTGTACTCTTTGACGCATCTCTATAAACTTGTCTGTATATATATATATCTGATAAGTCTTTTTTATAACATACATATTATTTATAGATACCAATATCATATTAAATATACTAAATATAATTTTTATATGCCAATACTTTTTAAGAAAAAACCCAAACCAAATACTTTATTTATTATTAAATATGTATACATTATATATGTTCTCATTATTTATTATATTATACTTGAATTATTACTTAATAATATGTAGTTAATATACTAATACTATTAAAACTATTTGTATATTAAGTAATACTTGTATTATAATATAATAAATAATGATAATATATATAACCTTGGTCCCTTAGTTTCTTCAACAATGGGGGGATCACGTAATTCAAAAATGTTCTCAACTTAGTTCTGGATTGGGTCTTCTTATGGCAATCGGATAGTCATTTTCACGTACATTATTTTATGTTGTGTCTCCATACTCTCTTCGGTATAACTGGCTGAAGTTGAGTACAATTTATAGAATATTTGAATACAAAATCTAACCGATAATACTAGTAGTGCATATAAATGCTATAACATAATAAATATTATTCATTATTTATATTAATTTTCAAATATACATTTAAAGAAAATAAATTGGTTTAAGGTCTAATAGGGTTGCTCACATGATCAGTCAAATGTGTACTAGTGCGAAAGGTTTCACATGACAATACACATATTTACAATATGTTATATACGTAGAAAATATTCTATTTTTTCGTATGAAACGAGTATTTTACCAAGCAAGAAATTTATGGGAAAGTTATTTACAAATTTGTACAACGTTCCCCAATATATTGATGCTTTATCTAACTATGTGAATAATTATTTTACTTATATAATTATTCCCATTATTATATATAAATTCCATAATTAATATATATCCAATGATTACTTTACTACTTTAAGTAGTATTTATATAAAATAAATTAAATATTGAACAATTTATTGTAAAAATATATACATAGTTAATGAATACTTGTTTTTATATGTTATTTATAGCATATACATCAATTTTTATATATCAATTATAATATAACTATAATATATTTACATCTACATCGTAAACGGTCTGTATCGAATCACGCCAGCTTTTAAATTTTAGACATTTTAAATACTTGTTTCGCTATTATACACATTAGGAATGCCAGTAATCTCGTACGAGGTAATCCCATACGAGGTAATTTCGTACGACTTATTTAGTAATCTCGTACGACTTATTAAATTAAATTTATTTCATAATTATACAGTACGTATACGAATATATATAATACAATATATGATATCAATATATAATAAGTTATTATATATAATCGTATAAAAACTGTATTATTATGAAATAAATTAAATTTAACAAGTCGTACGAAATTACGCGTACGAGATTACCTCGTACGAAGTTACTGACTACCCACATTAGTATACATGATAAATTAAAATATAGAATATACTATTATAATAATTATAATTATTATAATAATGATAATTATTATTATAAGTATTATAATTATTATAATAATGATAATTATTATATTAAGTATTATAATTATTATAATAATATTTTAAAATATATACAACTTAATTGTTAATAACTTATTATAATTTCAAATATACATCTTAAATATTTCAAATTTAACTTAGGCAAACGTAATAAAAAACGGGGCTATATTCGATATTATCCTAGCAAACTATGATTATTATAATCATTATATCATAGAATTTATCAAACTCAAATAATTTGTTTGAAATTGCATATGTTTGCGTATTTTGTTACGCCATATATTTAATATATATTTAATATTATATTATATCATATAATTATTATAATTGTTATAATTGTTATAATTATTATAATAATAATTATTATAATTATAATTATTATAATAATATTATATTATTAAATATAGGTATAACAATGAGATTCAAAAAAGTTCAAAGCATCTTATTGGTCATCGAATACGCATTCATTTATTTATTTAAATTTAAAAAAAAACGATCATTTTAAAATGTTTTACAATAATTATTAATAATTGATATCTTTGCTCCAATCATAATTAATAACAATTAGTGGAATATGATTTATTATCCTGTCATAATAATAAAAAATAAATCAAACTCACTTCCTTTAATATTTTGAAAGTCAAGGTAAGATGATGCGTTTTTTAAATATATAGTTAATTTATAAATAAATATATATTTAAATATAACTATTAGAATGAGTAGTTAGGTTATTACAATAACTATGTTATATAATACACTCTTATTATACCGATTAATAATATTATATTTATTTAATAATTAAAATTGTTTAATAAATTTTAATTATTATTAATAAATATTTTAATATGTATTGCGCTATTTAATAATGTAAATTTTATTTAACACATATTTTATAGATTATACATATACACTGTTTATTATTTAATATTATAAGTATAATATTATATTTAATCACGATCTATAGTAATATGAATATGAACTTTTAAGATTAATACTATTACAAAAAAAATGCAATTTATGACGTTTTTTAAAAACGATATTTATTTAAATTGTAAAATTAACTAAGTTATCTATATTATTATTATTAAATATATACAGCACAGAGTTCTTCAAATATTGTAGATTATTATTAATATATTTTATTTACTTATAAATTAATAATTAAGATAGTTGAACGTGCCTAGTAAACTTACATATTTATATTTTAATATTAAAATCTGTCAATCTTAAAACAAATGATTTTTTTTACAAAGATACAAGTAATTATAATGGTATAATGGATCTATTTAAATTCTCATAAATGTATAATAAAACTATGCATTTGCGATTTTTGTGCATTAACTTATATTTATTTTATATAATATATTAAATAGTAATTATATTGTATTTAAATAATTCTAATATTAATTATAAATGTTATTAATTAATTTGTTATTTGAGTTTATTTAATACACATTTAAAATTTGTATTTATTAAAATTTATATAAAAATATTTAAGATATGTATTGCTATTACAATGATAATTATAGTTTAAATTACATGCATGTACTTATTACAATTTTATTTGATAAATAAATAATAACTTATTGATATATTGTATGTATTATACATATATTTAATATAAAGATGTTCTTATTTTAGCTCAAATATGTCTGTTCAATTGCTTGAAAAGTATCGTACACCTCAAACTGATGAATTTAACTCTAACTGAAACTGAAAAAGTTGGTTATATTATATATTTATTAATATGTATTTATAGTTATATATATATTTATTAAAAAGTGGCATCTCTGTGACTGTAATAATAAATTTAATTTAGATTCTAGTTTTTATATTAAAATTAAAGGATTTAATTGTAGAATTAAAGACAGTTTTAGAAACAGATAAAACTGTATTTGTGGAGTGGTGTAAAGATTATTTTTCACATTCTACAAATAATTAAATACTTATACCAAAGATTTTCCGAAGGAAAGATATAACACTTACGCGAAATCGTGTAATTCGAATTTGTATACAAAATACCCTGGTGCCACCTATAGCGGGTTACTTTTAGGAACTATGCCTTGTTTATAATGTAAATTCGTATTTAACTATACACTTTTAAAATGTTAAATAATATGCTTTAAATTAATATTTATATGATGAAAACTAAGTGTTCATTACTAATATATAACAAACAAATATGATATGTATGTTTTAAATGCTATAAGTATATATTTAGTAAGTAAAAGTTAATTTATATTGCATGTAATTTAATAGAGCAATGAAAACATTGTTGTATGCAAACAGAGCCGAACCTAAATCTATTTCAGTGATTTCGATACTACTGCTAGCAGCGGTTGGGGATATTACTAAATTACGTTGCATGCATAGGGAGTGTTATATCTTTGCTTCGCAAAATCTTTGCTTATACTACATTGAATAAACTACATTGATGAGTTCACAATATAACAAGGTAACCACTGATTACTAACTAGTGATCACGTGTGGTTTGTTGATTTCGTGCTGTGTGAATTTTACTATTTATACATAATTATTTATATTAATATGTAGTATCTGTGCGCACAAGATCACTGGTAAGTATTCAACAATAAACTTATTACAATTCACTGCGAATTTATATTATTAAATGGAATGCCAGTATGTGTTTTTCCAGAATATATCAATTAGAAAATTATAATCAAGTTTCATTACTAGTTAGAGTAAATAGAAACTCTTTAAATAGGAGGAAAATTTACTATATTGAGAATTTGATTACCTAGATGAGATACTTAAAACTGTGTTTCTATTTACAAAGTAATGTATACACACTGAAAAAGTGTATAAAATATTGACATCAATCATCATTAAAAATTGTAAACAGAAATAAGGTAAACGAATTGAATTTTAAAATAAATAGCTTATGTTAGTGAGTATACAAATAACTAACTTAAATGCAGTAGTATACGACCACCAGTTAAAAATTATTGTCGCTGCGATTATAATGTGGGGGGGGGGGTGTACACATTATTTAACGTGATATTGTTAACAATAAAATTACTGAGGGATAAGGTGAATGAAGCAACTTATAATGATTGTTGATAAATTGATTTGAACATCTGTTATTGTCACTAACACCCCCTTGATATAGTAACATCCTCTACTTTATAGGTTATGTATGAACATCAGATGCATTTTGCGGCCTGCTGCTAACGCCTATAAACATTGGAAACAAAGCTGTGAAAAGATACCGGAATTATGGAATTCTTCTGTTAACACATTTAGGTTAACTCAATAGATCTCCCAAAACCATTTAATCATCTTATCTAATCATCTTTTTCGAGTATAATTCCTATATAATATAATCATATAGTTTTTTAAATATTGTCCCTTATTAATTTACTGCACTTATCTAATATATAGGTGATGTATGAAACTTCAGATGAATGTTGCGGCCAGCAGTAATGCAAATAAAAGATTGGAGGCTTCTAAGATAATGGAATTATGTAATTCTGCTATTGAAAAATCATTTACATTAATATTATCTCTTTTAAAATAAAATTTAAATAATTTCATTGTACATAAATATTATTCATTTGATTTTATAAATACATATACATAAATATTCTATTTAAGAGGAGAATATAGAATATGGCTCCTGTAGGTTTTGCTAACATTTTACGGGTTTAGATGTAACATATTTTATATATCGATAGATAATTTAAAATAATACAAATGTATCTGATATTATATACCATATTTCATTCTTACTATTTATTATGATGTAAACTAGTGTGGAAACTTAAATGATTATTTTAACCCATTATATTAGTAATCAAAAAATACGCTTGCTATATTGGATGCAGACCATTTAAAATGGAAATTTAAATACATAAATTATAGATAACTATTATTCAATTAATTGTATATATACATATTAATTAGGTTATTTTTAATGGAAATAATGCTAGAAAATTTATTTATATAAAATATAATTTTATAAACAAAATTTAAAATATTTTGCAAAAGTAATATCATTTTTTTAATATATTGTATAACTAATAATAATTTATAAGTAAAAAAATGTATTTAAAAAAAAATATTAAAAATTATATAAAAAAATATTAAAAAATAAATGGCCAGTTGAAAATTTAGCCTTATATGACCATTTTGAAAAAATAAAATAAATTTTATAAATCTATATAGTAGAATATATTTAAAAGAACAATGTGTAAAAAAATTGATGTATAATATTAATTAACAAGTTCTGTACATTAAATTTTGTTTTCATGACCAAACAATTTGTATACTTTACATGTAAATATTGGCTAATTTTTAGCTCATAAATTTACCAGTTTTTGATCTATAACTTTTTATTTAGTTATCTGATTACAAAATTAATATATGACTCTTATATTACTTTTTCATGCTCTTTCCAATGGTACTAATTATTTTAAACTAGCATCACTAGAAAAAATCTCATTGTTATACCTATTAAATATATGATATAAGGAAAACAGGTTTCGAGTAAATATATTTACTTATTATATTATCATAGTAATTATGATAATATATGTACTGTTATTTCCATCAATAGGATTTCCATAATTAGAAGTATTATAAATAAATAAAAATAATAATTCAATTATATTAATTGTAATATTTTAAATATATTTAAAATCAAAATTATTTTAATTAAATATAATTAATAATTTACCTTTATTCTGATATAGTTGATATTTTGAACGCCACCGAAATAAATTATAATATCTTATTAATAGTACAAACTTAAAATTAAACTATATAATAGACTATAAGTAATGAATTATACTAAATTAAATAGATATTTTAGAAATAAAAGTTAAATCCGGAATTAAATATTATTATTTATAAAAACAAGGACAATGGGATTGGTAGTATAAAATAAGTAAACAACTACGATATCAGATACTAAATTGCATTTAAATCATAGATATTGAGTGAGGTCCTCACTCTAATGTCTATGATTTAAATACATAATTATAATTACAAATAAAGTATATTCTTAACAGTTATCAAATAGTTTTCGAATTATATATTTATAGGTGTAATTATATATTTATTAATTTAATTATTTTTTAAATTATAAATAAATAAAATATAATGTAATTAATAAATTAAATATAATGCTTATTATAAAAATGTGCATATTAAATATATTTATATGTTTATTGTGTCATTGTGTTTGTGTTTTTATTAGTTCTTTTGGATATGTTTGGCTCTAGATTATTAGAGATTGCAATCTATATTAGAGTTTTTTTCTTCCATCTTATAATATTCTCCCACTTTGATTTTGGATATTCTCATACTTTGGTAACAAACAGATCGCATATTGTCATTACCATTTCGATACATTATACTTATTTTTGATTGTATGTATTACTCGTCAACTTCACCTACTTCTCTCATTCTTGTATTATATGTTAGTAGGTTTTATTTTAATTTTATTTTAAACCCGTGTAACTAAATTATGTATATATTATAATGATTTTTTATATAGGTTTTATATATCCTATATTTTTGTTGTGCCGTGTCTAATCTTACTGATTCTCTCTCCCTCAATATATTTATAACTTGCCCTACTCATTTTACCGGTCATTAACTCGATTTAATTTGTTGTTGATCTCATAGTATTTATCAATGAATCACGAATTGTTGTAAATCCTACTCATCATTTTCTAATAACTTGTTGATTAGTTCTTCCTCACACCACTATTGTAAACAAATTCATTACCTACAGAAAGTATAGATCACTGAATATGATTATTTTGCTTCGGAATTTGAATCACTACCCCTTTCATAGCCTTATTCCATTGATTCACTTAATATACCCTACTTTATCTTATTTAATTGATAAATTTGCCCCTCTAAAAACTAGAAATATTAATGTGCATTCAAACTGTACATGGCTTTCCTCTGAACTAGTTTCTTTCAAACGTAACTTACGAAAGCTCGAATGTATCTTCCATAGTAAATCCTTTTCTAATAACATCAGGATATTTTCTACATATAGCAGGTTCTAAAATTCTCAAATATCTAATGACCAGTCTTCTTTTTATATTAGTAAAATTAATAACGTCACATAAAATCATCGTGCTTCATTCGCCCTTGCTCGTAAGCTTCTCTCCCCTCAACTGACTCTTAATATACCTCATATACCTAATATTTATCGAAATTAATTATGCTATTCATTTGATAATAATGTGCACATTACTGATAAAATGCAACACACATGCTCCTCTATTTCATCCATCGTACTATAGTAGTACTTATAAGTAGACATATTCCGTTTATCTGTATTTGTAAACAAGTCCCATATTACTTTTCTGTATTATCTATTCCTTCTATTTTCATAATATCTTTTCTTATCTGTAAGTCTTCTTATTTTTCTGACCCAATTAACATAGCAGCCTTTAAACAATGAAATTCTACTCAATCACCCTATATTCTTGATATTACCCTTATTCTTAATACCTTATTCTTAGTTTTTCCCTAAACGGTGGTATGTGTCCAACTTCTTTCAAGCATTCTATCATTACCACACTATTCGAGAAACCTTACCTGATCCCGATATAATTATCGCCCCATTTCTAAACTTAATTTTCTCAGCAAAATCATGGAATGCATCGTTGCTATACAATTAAATATATTTATGATTGACAGAAAGTTATATGATATATTTCAGAGTGTATTTAGATGAGGGAACTCCACTAAAACTGCACAACAACAAATACTAAATAAAATATATTCCTGTTAACGTGTCCTATTATACCTCTCATGTGCTTTCGATTGACTGAGCCCTTTCATTATTATCTCAATATTATAAATGATTGGTCTACAATGAACCATCCACGCATGGTTTTCTTTCTATATTTTAAATCGATCATCATCCGTAATAATTTTTAATTTCTCTGCCAAATATCGTCCCCTTCAGTATGGTATTCCTCAAGGTCACCAATTATTGGCCCTTTTATCTTTTCAATATAAATCAACCCTATACATGATAGTATCAATCAATTTCCATATTTCCATCATCACATATACCCTGATGATAATTAACGATATTCCTTCTTATCCCACTCATTCAATGTACTACGAGATAATTCCCAATTGTGCAAGTGTGCTACATCTAGTTGATCAGTGTTTCGTTCGAATATCCTTCTTATAAACTCTGTTATCCTCAATATCCCATTAAACTATAATTTGTCCCTCCTATTGACATTAGCGGTGACCCTGTCACTCCATCATTATCTGTCCTAAATATTGATGTAACTTGGGATTGTGACTTATCCCGTAATTCCCACATATATAATATATCTAAATCAACTGACTATCAAATCTTCAACATTCGTTGCATAAGGAATAACCTAGCTAACACTCTTACTATTATCCTCATAACTGTTCTCGTACTTTCTCATATCAACTAGGTCTTACCTACTGATAATAATGATAATAAGGAGCACCTCCTTATTCTATTACATTCCAAACATTCATTATTATCAATATATTAGAATATAAATATAGTGTATACACGGTATACATGACGATCAATTCAATATATATATATATATATATATTGTTATATATAACAATACATATATATATATATATATATATATATATATATATAGAATTGATCGTCATGTATATAATCACATAATTCGTGAATCTATATGCACCCTTTTCTCCATTAATTGCTTTAGTCATTCAACTGGTGACTCATACCAATATATATATATAACTGGTGCCCTCTAAGAAAATGCCCATCCATTCATTCACACCCTTCCTTTTTACGCACCTCAAGGCATACATATTATCAATGTGATAGGAATATTTTCTTACCAAATCGGTATCAATCTATTTTATACATTTTTTTATATATTTATTTATTTATCCTATTTATAAATTGTTAATCTCGTTCATTATATTGTATTGTTAGGTGTACCTAGGATGGGTGGTCACACCTATGATAAGTGCCGATACACCATATTATTATCATCATAATCATATAAATAACGAATTTATATAGGTTATCAGTAGAAATAAGTGTAACTTATATTGTTAGGTTAAGTAGATATATAGTCAGATAGCCATATAGTTCATATGTAGACTTATTATTCATACTTTGACCCATTTGTTTCTAGATAGATATATATGTCCTAGGTAGACACATAGTCCCTAGTAAGACCCATATATCTCTAGTTAGACATATAGGTCATAGTTAAACCCATGGGTCCCTCGGTATACATATGGGTCCTAGTTATAAATATATGTATTTAGGTAGATATATAGGTTCCATGATAGACATATAGTTCCCTATATAGATATATAGGTCATAGTTAAACCTATATGTCCCTAAGTAGACATATATTGTTATTGTTATTTGTTATTTTTATTTTGTGGAGTCCTTTCATCCCATTCAGGAACTTAGATGACGTTTTCACTTATAACCATATATGGCTCTAATGTCCCTTTCAAGCCGCTCTCATGTTAAGGCATCAATGGTTTTAACGAGAGCCGATCATTTATTTATACACAATTATATAAGATCACTTCTAAATAATATTTTAAGACCCATTTTATAAAATTAATTAATGGTCCGGACGAGGGTCGAACCCGTGTCCTACTGCTTGTGTATATATATGTATATATATATATATATATGTATATATATATATATATATATATATATATATATATATATATATATCCTAGTTAGACCAATATATCTATAGGTAGACATATAGGTCATTATTATACACATAGGACCTATGTCATAGGTCCCTAGGGCCTAGGTAGATATATAGGTCATAGGTAGACATATATTACATAGTTAGACCTATCGATTCCTATAGGAATACCTATAGGTATACATATAGGTCATCGATAGACATATAGGTCCCTAGTTAGACATATGTTTCCCTAGGTAGACATATGTGTACCTAGGTAGACATATATCCTATATAGACATATATGTACTATATAGAAATATAGGTCATAGTTAGACCCACAGGTCTCAAGGTAGACATATAGGAAATAGTTATATATATATATATATATATATATATATATATATATTGGTCCCTAGGTAGACATATAGGTCATAGTTAGACCCACATGTCTCTAGGAAGAAATATAATCCTAGTTAGATAAATGGGTCCCTATATCTACATATAGGTATCTAAGTAGATATATAGGTCCTATGGAAGACATATAGGTCCTAGTTAGATAAATATAGATATATACATATAGGTATCTAAGTAGATTTATAGGTCCCAGGTGGACATATAGGTCCTAGTAAGACCCTTATGTATTTAGGTATACATATAGGTCATTGTTAGACCCATAAGTCCATAAGTAGATATATAAGTCATAGGTAGACATATACGTCCTTATATAGACATATAGGCCATAGTTATATATATATATATATATATATATATATATATAGGTTCCTAGGTAGACATATATGTCCTAGTTAGACCAATAGGTCCCTGGGTATATATATATATATATAGGTATCTAAGTAGACATATATGTCTCATGGAAGACATATATTTCATAGGAAGAAATATTGGTCCTATGTAGACCCATAGGTCCCTAGATAGATATATAGGTTCATAGGTACACATATTAGTTATACTTATACCTATAGGTCCATAGGTAGAATATAGGTCATAGGTAGACATATTTAGGTCTTAGTTAGACCCACATGTATCCAAGTAGACATATAGGTCTTAGGTAGAAATATGTGTACTAGGTATTACTATATGTATATAGGTACACACACATATATATATACATATATATATATATATATATATATATATATATATGACCTATATATAATACCTATAGGTCAATAGGTAGATATATAAGTATAATTATATATTTTAATTGTACGAAATATATATTACTATTTTCCTATATTTTTACTTGGTTATGCATCATTCTATTTGTATAAATAGTTTCATTTTATAGTCATATTTATTATATCTATGTATTTTTATTCTTGTTCATTATCTTGTAGTATTATATTCACCAACAAATTCCATAAAGAAGTTGATGGAAGTTACTAAACCAACCAGGTAACAGGTAACAATTAACATATGAGGGATGGTAACACATATGATAAGTGCCAATAAAGCCTATTATTATCATCTATAAATGTATAACAAAAAGTATATACCTATAACAATTCATATTTAATATATTAAATAATTTCATTCATAATGATATTTATCATTATGTGTATTATTACAAAACTAACATAATTATTAGTTATACGTTGACGTTATATTACGTCAAATTGGCGTCAATAGTTAAGCTGTCAACGCTGACCTGATGGTTAGAATTTGACGCCAACATTATTACACTCGATTTTGTTGAACATATTACATATATAAACTTGTTAACACATTAATATCACGTTATATTACATAATATAAAAATAAGTAAGTAGTGCTAACTAATTGAATTAATTTTCAATAAAAACAAAATATTATTTACATGGCGTCAAATTGGCGTCAATTGGTAAGCTGACAACGCTGACCTGATGGTAAGCTGTCAACGCTGACCTGATGGTTATAATTTGACACCAACATTATTACTCTAGATTTTATTGAACATATCAAATATATAAACTTGTTAAATTATTTATATCACATGTTATTACATAATATACAAATATGTAAGTAGTGATAAATAATTTAATTTATTTACAATAAAAAAAAAATATTATTTAAATATTATTTACAATGCGCAAATTGGCGTCAACTGGTATTCATTTGACGCTAATTGGAGTCAATTGGTACCCTGTTGATTCCATATCGAATCAACTGGTAAGCGTTAAACGATTGACTATTGATCGGTCTTTTAACTGGGATGGATATCTTTTAGTATACAAAAATGTATATAAAAAAAAAATGTTTTTATAAAAAATTTAAAGTACAAAATTCGACGGATATAAAAATATGTACAAAATATACTAACTAAAATCATTAGATATTCAAAAAAAATATTTTGAAGAAAAAATTGATAATAACGATTCTAAAAATAAGTGGAAAGTTGTAAATAAATTACTTAATCCTAATAACAATGCTAATATAAAATGTCCATTTAATAATAATTCGCCAATTGAATATAAGCAAACTGCTAATTCATTTAATGATTATTTGTGTAATATAGGTAGAAAATTAGCAGATAATATTAATATTAGAAATAGTAATAATATATACAACTTTCCATCTAAATTAGTAAATAATAATACTTTTTTCTTTTATCCTACTAATAAAACGGAAATTATAAATATAGTCGAAAATTCAAAAAATCAAAAATCAAATGATTTATTTCATATAAATATGGATATCTTGAAAAAAACAATATATGTAATTTCGCCTATTCTAGAATATCTATTTAATCTTTGGATAACTAAAGGAAAATTTCCTAATATACTCAAGATTTCTAAAGTCATTCCATTATTTAAAAATGGAGATAAATTTAATATTACAAATTATAGACCAATTTCATTGATATCTCAATTTGCAAAGATATTTGAAAAAATTATAAAAATTAGAATGATATCTTTTATTGACAAATATGACTTAATACATAAATCACAATTTGGTTTTCAAAAAAATATAGATACATCCGTTGCAATAAATATGTTAATGAATGACTTAATTAGAAATCTTGAGAACAAATATATTTCTTCAATTGTTTCAATAGACTTCAAGAAAGCTTTTGATACAATTAATCATGACATTTTATTAACTAAATTATCAAATTATGGTTTTAGAGGTGTTACTTTAGATTTTTTTAGCAGTTATTTAAATGATAGGAAACAAAAAACTGTATATTTTAATAATGAGTCAGATATAAAAAATATTAATTATGGAGTTCCTCATGGTTCAGTTCTGGGACCAATACTATTTATATTATTTATGAATGACTTGCATTTATTTTCCAATAAATGTTCAATTATTTTATTTGCTGATGATACTAATATTATTTTTAAAAATAAAAATATTAATATTCTTAATTCATTAGTTACTAATGAACTTATAAAATTAAAAAATTGGCTTATTATGAATAAATTAACAATAAATATTGAAAAATCTTGCTATATAATAATTGATAATATAAATAAACATTATTTTGATAATAATATTTATATTGATAATAAACTATTGAATAGAGTAGAATGCTATACATTTTTAGGAATGTATATTGATGATAAACTTAACTGGAAAGCTCACATTGATTATATTTGCAAAAGAGTATCAAAATTCATTGCAATATTACATAAACTCAAATTTTCATTAAGTATAAAATCACTTAAATTATTATATAATGCTTTTATCCTACCTAATCTTAGCTATTGTATAACTATATGGGGTAATACGTATAAATCAAATATAAATAGAATTATTATATTACAAAATAGAGCTATACGTGCTATTTATAATTTACAAAATGGAATTAATACTGATGAATTTTATAATTCTTTAAATATTTTGAAATTTAAGGATATATATAAATGTAAAACAATATTAATTATGTATGATGTTTTAAATAGTAAATCAACAACTCCATGTAAATCTATATTTTTTCTAAAAAAAAATAACTATAGTCAAAGAAGTCAATATAAATTTATAATACCATCATATAGGTTACAAATAAAATATTTTAGTATATTTTATAACGGACCTATATTATGGAATAATTTAGAAAATTCTTTTAAAACTTATCTATCGAAATCAGTATTAAAACGGAATTTGAAAAAACGATATATAAATCACTATCTATAATAAAATTGTATGTATACATCTATAGATTAATTGAAATTTTTGAATAGACATATTTACTAATGATAACTAATGATAACATTTTGACTAAGGATACCTATTTAACTAATGATAACTCTTTGACTAAGGATACATATTTAACTAATGATAATTATTAATAAATGAGAACTATTAAACTAAGGATATTTAAACTTTAGAATTTACATAAATATATTTTTAAATATATAAAAAAAACCATAAAATGAAATATATTTTTTTTAAACCTTTTAACTGTTTTTAAAACCTTTAACTTATGTGTATTTTTAATATTTTATTTTTTAATTTAAATTTTCTTGAGGTATATAATTAATCTGAAATTGTAAGTGATTATTTTTGTGTATTGTATTATTATTGTATATTAGGTGTAATTGTAATTGTATAGCTTTGTATTGTGTTTTTTACGTTTTGTTTAATTACCTAATTATTTGTTTTAATTTTGATTATATTTTAATTATTTTATTTATTTATCTTATCTCAAATTTTATTTACATGATGAATGGCATTATGGGGAGTTTTTTAAAAATATTTATATTGTTTAACAATTTAAAAAAGTAATCTATATGCATATACATTTATAGTAACATTTTAACTATTTTATATTGTGTTTTTTTTGGTGACGCAGTGGCTGATGTTTTTGTAATTGTGTGGTATGGTACGTGTCGAGGAAAGGGATATACTTTTACTGAGAGGAAAGTATTGCCAGTGTTCTTATTATTGGCACAAATAGGTTCCTTAAGGCATTGGACCTGACGAACCCATACCCCTGAAGTTGATACACCATATTTCCTCATTAGTTTCAATTACTGTTGGCTACTCTGGTTATAATTGTAATGATTAGATATATCGTATTTTTATAAGTGTATTATTCTAATAGATTACTAAATAATTAAATTTTATTTATAATTTGTTTTTTAACATATATTTTTGTATATATTTTGTGTATATATTTTATATACATATATATTTCTTTTACTAACTTTAACTCTTAATATTTTATTTATTTTTATTTTACTTTTACTATAATTTTCTCCTCATAATTGTCCTATAGGAAAGTGAAATAGGTAAACGACTAGATAAGCATAGCGCTTCTTCGTTTACCATGGTCATACCTAAATTCTGATTAATATTATTATTATTATTATTATATTATAAATAGTTGTATGTTATCTATAGATATTATAATATTAACGTATACACATATTCCCATATAATAATGTTTATATTATATATGTATACATATTATAATATTTATTTGTATATAATATACTTAATTTAATATTTGTATACTATATATATATATATATATATATATATATATATAATATATTATATATTATAATAAATAATTGATATTAAATGATAACAATAATAAAGTATTTATTGTAAAATTCTAGGTTTTAAAGATTGTTATTAAGTTTTGTTTGCCTAGTTGTAAACCAGTTATAATTTTATAACAATGCATAATACATATTTACACATGTATATAAACGCAAATATATAAGTAAGTGTTATTAGTTAATAATAATTATTGATAAATAATTATTAATCAGTAAATTAGAATTGAATAATTATTAAAATAATATATGATTAATGTTATTAATTAATAATAAGTATTGATAACTAATTATTAATTAGTAAATTATAATTGAATAATTAATAATTATTAAAATAATATATAATTAATAATTAATAATATACAATTAATTAGTATTACTTAATAATAATTATTTTTAATAATTATTAATATATAATTAATTGTTAATTAATAATAAGTATTGATATATAATGATTAAAATAATATATAATTAATAATAAGTATTGATAAATAATTATTAATTAGTAAATTAGAATTGAATAATTATTAAAATACTATATACTTAATAATTAATAATTTTACAGCACTAATGTATATATATATACATATATACATTAATATATATATATATATATATATATATAATATTATTAATAGTTGTGTGTTATCTATAGATATTATAATTATAACTTATATATATTCCTATATAATGTTTATATTATATATGTATACATATTATAATATGTATTTGTATATAATATACTTAATTTAATATTTGTATACTATATATATATATATAATATATATTATATGTATATATACATATATACATTAATATATATATATATATATATATATATATAATATTATTAATAGTTGTGTGTTATCTATAGATATTATAATTATAACTTATATATATTCCTATATAATGTTTATATTATATATGTATACATATTATAATATGTATTTGTATATAATATACTTAATTTAATATTTGTATACTATATATATATATATAATATATATTATATATTATAATAAATAAGTGATATTAAATGATCAAAATAATAATGTATTTATTGTAAAATTCTAGGTTTTAAAGATTGTTATTAATTTGTATTTGCCTTGTTGTAAACCAGTTGTAATTTTATAATAATGCATAATACATATTTACACATGTTAAACATAATTTGACACTTTGATATTATATATAATATATAGTATAATATGGTATAATATAGTATAATATTAATATGATTATTTCATACATTTCTAAATAAATGCCTTATGTTAAAATATTATGTTTTAATATATTTTTGTAAATAGTTTTACAAAATTGAGTAAAAATGCCTTATATTAATATATTAAGTTTAATTACTAATTATATATACGACTTGAATGCCGATATATAATATACATGTAGTATTAATGGTATATGTATATTATAACAGGATATATTACTACTTATTAAATTATTACTGCAGTAAACACATTAATTTTGAATGTATTTAAATTACTACTGGTATATGTATGCAAGGTTATGCATTGTTATACAATTACAACTGAGCAACAACATATTAATAACAATCTTTAAAACCTAAATTTGTACTATAAATACATTATTATTTTGAATATTTAATATCAATTATTGATTATAATATATAAATTATAAAATAAAATATATATTATATATATATATATATATATAGTATCAAACTATAAAATTAAGTATATTATATACAAATAAATATTATAAAATTACAACTGCATTACAACTACGTTTTAATACATCCCATAATATTAATATATAATTATGCATAAAGGACATAGAGCTAGAGAGCTTTTCTCTAGCTCTATGATAAATGATAACACTTAACAGTTATATAAGTATATATGTTTATATTTAACAATAAGATTATTATATTACCTTATTAAATCAACTCGTAGTATATATGATATATACTTTAAATATGTGTACGTTGTCTTTAAAGGAAGTAGAATAAAAGGAAGTGTACATATAAGAAAATAAATAAACAATACCGTTAATTTCAATTTTCGCGCCATACACGATGACCTGCGCAGTAGATGATGCAATGGGTGATGCAATAGGCGACGCCCTTTGGGCTACATACATATATATATATATATATATATATATATATATATATATATATATATATATATATACTATACTATACTATAGTATCAAAGTATAAAATTAAGTATATTATATACAAATACATTTTATAAAATTACAACTGGATTACAACTCCGTTTTAGTACATCCCATACTATTAATATATAATTATGCATAAAGGATATAGAGCTAGAGAGTTTTTCTAGTAGTACTACTTTTCTCTAGCTCTATGATAAAGTATAACCACTATCAATTATATATGTTATATTTTTATATTTAACAATACTATTTTATATTACCTTATTAAATCAACTTGTAATAAACAATCTAAATATTGATAAATTGTCAATATAGGAAGTTTAATACATAGGAAGAATTATCAAATAATGAAGTAATTAATCAATACCGTTAATATCAATCTTCACGCTAAACACAATTTCCACAATAACACATTCATCGATATAAAGAAAGTCACTTTCTTTATATCGATGAACACACTTACCTGCGCACTGGGTGTGGTGGGTGACGCAATTAGAGTGACTTTTCGTAATGCTTCATTTCATACAGTATTTAAGACATGTATGATATAATACATTCGTGGAATGCTATACACCTCTATTTATAGATATGTAGTAGAAAAACTAGAAAATATCTAATATTTATTGCGTATTAATCATATTATTTATAGTTATTTTACCTAATTATATCTTATATACATATTCCATTATAATAATGTATATTTACAAACTAATGAACTAATTAGTTCATTAATGCATTAGTACTTTAATGTGGGATGTGAAATAAATCACAGAAATATTAAACATAAATAAGTGTATAAATTAACACTAATATATGGTATATATATATATATTTGTGTATGTGTGTGCGTATGTATATATTATACAATTATATTGATATATAATTCTATTAATAATAATATTTATTGATAAGAGATATATTTTATAAAATATAATATTTCACTATAGATATCGCTGTTGTAATATCCAATGTATTTATTTGACTTATACAATTGTATATATTAATATACAAATTTGAATATATATTGAATACATAAATTAATGATATCCAAAGTGTTTATTTGACCTATAAAATATACAAAATTGGAACATACATTGAATACATAATATATTCATATCCAAAGTGTTTATTTGACCTATAAAATATACAAAATTGGAACATATATTGCATAAATAAAATAATTATATCCAAAGTGTTTATTTGACCCATAATATATACACTCTTGGAACGTTGTTATATATTTTATATTGACGCGCAACGCGTTTGGTTGCTTGGGTTAATATAATATTACATATGTATGTAATATAGGTTTTAATAGTCATACATATAATTACGTAGAAATACAATAGTCTAGAATCATCTCGAATATAATAAGTTTATACCGGTAATTTTATATTTTAGAACAATAATATATTATAGATATATAATATATATATATACCTATAGGTAATTATATAATTAGAAACAATATAATTAGAAATTATCCAAACAGAATCTGAAGTGAAAATAGCTAATTCAGTAGCGAGTTCTGCGAAGACTAAGCAGGAGGAAGTAGTAATAGTAGTGGCAGAAGAGAAAGTCGTAGTGCCGTGTATGTTTGAGTTGGTAGAGAAGAAGTCATCAATTGAGAAGCCTGTAGCTACGGAGAGAAAGCCATCCGCGGAGAACGTAGTAACGACGGACAAAAACGGATCGTTTGGAAAGCTCGTGGTGATGAAAGAATCGGGCGCCACGCCCCCTCCGATAACTAGCCACGCCCTAGCGCGAGCTATGTCCTCCGGCGGACTATCCTCACGCAGCTCATCCACCTCCATCTCCTCGTCTTCTTCTCGTATGTTATCGCTTAGAAACAGCGCGAGTGAGGTTCAGCCTATGAACGGAGCTAGCGGCTGTTTCGTGGATGAAAGTGACCAACAGCTGCAACTCGCGGTACAAGTATTTCCCGACGATAACGAATCCGAAGTGAAGCTGTTCGAATGCTACAAGAAATTCCACGGTCGTTGCTGCGATGACGGTTAGTGTTTAGTGTTAATGTATACACTAATCTATATCTATAGATCACTTATAATAATATAAGATAAGATAATATATATACAAATATAAAATAATACATATATTATAAGATATCTTTTTTTTAGACAATATTTTTATTTATTGTTGTCCATAAATAGTAGTTTTGATGGGAGTGATAATGATAAATGCTTGATTGGCAGATATATAACAGTATTTCGGAGACATTCTGTCATAAACGATTTAAACAGTAAAAAAATATTAATATGGAACTTAAAAATAAAATTTATTAGAAATAAGTATTGTTTACGTTAATTATATATAATATTATTTATATCTTGTATATAATTTATAAATATGTCACACTTTCTTTCGTAAATATCGAAGGTAATTCTATAATATTATCTACGTACCACAGTGAGAAAGAAGTATTTCGAAATGAAGAATAAATATCAATGTTTCGAATTGTCTTTCCTGAAGTTGTCATGTCGGCTTATAAGTTCAGAGGTTAATTATTGTTATACATATAACTAGTTGTTAGGTTAGAGGTTAAATATTGTTATTCATATACCTAGTTGTGTAATAGATTAAATATTATTTATATAATTATATGGTGAGTTGAGAGATTAACTAATGTTTATATAACAATCTGATAGTACATAGGCTAACATATTTTATATTATTTGTGATTCATATAGATAAATATATTATTTAGATATTTAAAATTTAAAAATATATAATACATTTTCATATAAAAATAAATATAAATATAAATAAACTAACATTTTACATAGTGCTAGATAATTATTGATAATTATTTATCATTTAAATATGCTAAACTATGATTGACAGTGTATGGATGGAATGAAAGCAGATATTTTCATCTCTGAAATAGCTGTTTTGATGCCTACCGCACCCGAATACGCTATCTATTGGCTAGCTAAGGTTTACTATAATCTAACATTGATACTAATAGATAAGTTATCACAATAACAGTAGAGTATACATTAAAATTGATTAACATAGATGATAAATTACATTTGATAAAATTAGATAATAATGTAAAGTTGATAATTATATATTATAATAATAAATACAGTCAACTCATATCTCAAACTCTATATCTCTGATATATTCATGCTGATACAGACTTTAATAACATACTAGTCTAGTTTTGTACCTACGTAAAATAAGAATAGGTTCTGATTCTGGGATATCGATAGTTAACCTAAAAGCATTAGTCATCATTTTAATCATTACCTGATACACTTACGCTTGCAATAGTGGCAGAGAAGTTGAATCTGGATCCGTTGTTCTACTTCAAAGAGGCCATCAAGAACGTAAAGAACATTAGCCGTTATAGATAATGCAAGACTCGCGCGTGTATCTCATGTATATATCACTATTACTATATCTATAATTATATATCACCTCATGAATGTATGTATTTATTATATCCTATATTATATCATATAATAATATCTTTAATACGAAACTTTTGAGTTTTATATTTATATATCCAAATATATATCTATCGATTAATTTAATAAATATAATAAAAATGTATCTATTTTTTTACAATATCGTGAATATATTTAGAAAAATAGACAAATATCACAAAACAATAAAATAGAAACTGTGATAATATAACTACGCCATTCTATAATGACAATCTTATGGGAAAAACTAAAGATAATATTATTTAAATAGTATCATAATCAATATTCTCGTGATTGTATTCGTTCTAGTTTAATTTTTCAATTGATAATTTACATCTTTTAAATACACTAAATAAAAGATGATGGTTTTATCATATCTCATTGGGGAGTGGAGTTGTAATGTACATTGAGTACATATAGTTGTAATGTACAATTGAATAGAGATATGTAATTGTTATTATGAGGTAGATATTGCGATGTAAAATAGCTCGGTGAGCATATCAGATAGAATACAGAACTAAACTGGTGATTTAGTTACAATTTTATATATATATATATTTCGTAATTAATTAATATATATTTTTACACAAAGAAAGTACATTGCTAGATTTATAGAATTATTATATATAAATATATATTACTAATTAGCGATAGTTATAATAGTTAATGAATTAAGTATAGTGTGCTGATAATTTATTGAAAGGTTAAAGGTCGACTATTAAGGAGGCGTTGAGGTCTCGATAAAAGGAGTGGTCTCGGATAAAGTAGTGGTCTTGGATACAGTCACGTCGCTGGGTAGACAAGCTCCCCTGTTGTTGTAGAGGACATCTACTTGAGCGGGAGAGAAAGCCACCTTGGCGAAGCTGATCTGATGACGCAGAAATAGGTCATTAGAGGTCATCGATAATATCTATATCTCAACGTAGATTATATAGTATTCACTATAATGTAATGTATATTTTTTCAAATTATATTGATTACATTTTCTATTTTCGATTATACATAGTTACGATAACTTTAAATCGTATGGAATTCTTTATTCAGTTAAATAACGTATACTATCGATAGACAATACTTATTATCTTACCTATAATTCAATAAATAAATCGATGTAAATATACAATTAATAAGATAACGCTTAGCAACACTTAAACAACTGTACACGTGATCGCTTATTACGAATGTGGGCTATAGTACAACACTAACGGTGTCCATGTAGCCCTGGAAATAGTTGGTAGAACATATTCCTGCTCCGATGATCATGGGATGATAGACTCGTTTGATGCGACCCAAGAAAGGCTTAGAGTCCACCATTACGTTGTCCAGGTAAGTGGTCATCGATTGTTGACCGTACACTACTACTACGTGATGCCAGGTGTCGTCTGCGCTCTGTAGATGTGATGATTACGTTATCACTGAATCCAGTACGAAGAGATGTGCGGCTCGTAACGTTAGATAATAAACTAGGCGGTATACATCTCATTATATTAAGTATACTATTTACCCCGACCTAGGTATACCCACCACTGCAGCGAGTGGATAACAATGGAGGGGGGCTGGGGGGTACTAACGGTGGAATATCCTGAGAAGTGAAGTCTCGAAGATACATCCGAGTTAGCGTATAAGGCGAGCCTATTACGTTGCGTGAATATGTTCAGGGAGCTCTCCGTGATACAGTTACCGTTACCTACCAAGTTCTGTGTGCGGGTGCGTGTAAGGGTGTGCGAGTGTGTGTGAGTATAGCACGTATGAGTCGGGTGACTTCGACAATAGGTTACATTTATATATATATATTAATTAAAATAATACATTAAAGTGTAAATTATACTATATATTATATAATGTCTATACTATATAATATATATTATAGCAATATATACTGTGTGTGTATATACAAAAAAATACTCTTAGCAGTAGGCGTAACTTAATTAAGTGGGCGTAAATCTATAAAGTAGGCATAACTCAATGAAGTAGGCGTAACTTAATTAAGTGGGCGTAACTATATAAAGTAAGCGTAACTCAATGAAGTAAGCGTAACTCTATGAAGTGGGTGTTCACTAACATTTCTCCTTTTAGCTGATGCGTCCCTCTTGTATGAGAAAGCGACAGAGAGTTCAGAGAATTGATCCATGGCATTAGCGAACCTAGGGATGACCATACTGGAAGGAGCGCTAGAGTTGAAGTATCCGCATTTACCGGTTCCTAAATCACAATCCACTACCTATTTGTGTATAAAGTGCGTGTTAATAAGTATAACGACGATGTCAGTGCTAAGGACAGCGCTAAGGTCAACTCTAAGGTCAGCTCTAAGGTCAGCGCTAAGTTAAGTTTTAATGGCAGTGCTAAGGTCAATGCTAAGGTAAACGCTAAGGTCATCTCTAAGGTCAACGATAAGTTCAACGCTAAGGTCAACGCTAAGGTCAATACTAAAGTGAAGTACTTACCTCTACATTGGTTGACTTAACGTATACACCGTTAGATCCCTGCAGATTGTTCCATCCGGTTTCGAAGTCGATACACGTGATCTGGCTTCCCATTGTCACTGTGTGCGGTGTGCGGTGCGGTGAGTGTGAGTTAGGGTTGCTTTTTGTAGCAGGACAATTTGTCAGGTGGTCAGATCCCAGTATTCAATACTCGTGTTTAACTTGGATCTAACTGGGAAACTGGGGGAATCTGGATCCAACTTGGATCTAGGTGGTGTAAACTTGGATTTATCTGATCCATATTTAACTAGCTGAAACTTGGATCATTATATCCCAGTTAATACAAGTTATTTTTTTAAACTGAGATCAACTTGGATATATCTGATCAATATTTAACTAGTTGTAACTTGGATCATTATATCATAGTTTAATCCAAGTTATTTTTTTAAACTGAGATTAACTTGGATTTAGCTGATCCATATTTAACTAGTTGTAACTTGGATCATTATATCACAGTTTAATTCAATTTATTTTTTTAAACTGAGATCAACTTGGATTTAGCTGATCCATATTTAACTAGTTGCAACTCGGATCATTATATCCCAGTTTGATACAAGTCATTTTTTTAAACTGAGATAAACTTGTTCTAGATGATCAATATTTAACTAGTTGTAACTTGTATCATTATATCACATATTAATCCAAGTTATTTTTTAGTCCAAAATATGTATCTATAGAATATACCAATTATTTAATTATTTATTGTTTTATTAAATTTAGGTAAATCTATTAATAATCTAAATTAATAAAAATAAATAAAAAATATTGAATTTTTTGATAAATTTATCATATTAAAAAAATGTTTTTTTTTTAAAATAATTCATTTAACCTATATATAACAATGTATAACTATAATATATATATATATATATATATATATATAAAATACCACATATTTATAAATACTTATAACATAATTAATATCATACGTATTTAGGGATCATACTTATATATATAAGTGTACATATATATATAGGGATATAGTGAACATATCATACATAATGTAACATATATGTATAATATTATAGATCTATAGTTTCGCCAAAATAAAACTGATATAAAATCAATATGTAAATTACTTATCTAGCCATAATATAGATAACAATATAATATAAATTATCAGGTATAATATATTAATAGGTGTAAATAATATATAGATATCAATGTGAATAATTTGAATTATTTTTAAACTTGGATTTAACTGGGATTTAACTTGAGTTAAATTGTGGATTAATCTCGAGTTAAACTTGGATTTATCTCGGATTAATCTGGGATTAATCTGGATCTAGCTGATGTTAATAGTGTACCAAATTAGCAGGCCAAACAAGAGTTGAAACTCGAGATAAATCCAAGTTAAACACGGGTATTGAATACTGGGATGGACAGTAAGTTGATACGTAGTTACAACGGTAGCCTGTACATATGTCTAACTGTCCATATTACAACACCCTTTAGATGTTCATCTCACTACCATTACGTAATATATATTACATATCTACCATGTACACATTCACTATATATGTGTGTTTGTCATTACGTCTACGTTACTGTACAGCGCTCTCTAGCGGTCGTTATACACGATGTGCGTCTTACTAACGGGGATTCGTAGCATCCTCATCGCATCCGCACAGGGTTTCGCTGAATGAGGTTCCTACTGCGCATGCGTATACACCATCGGCTTCATCCATCGTGTAGGTGTAAGCGTTGGGCCCGGCATGAAGGTGGCATACTACGGGGGGCGTGGTTTAAGGGGGCGTGGAATGAAGGGGAGGGCGGGGATTAGCGTGATGATACGCCTATATTCATGTAAGTAAGTAATTTAGTAAGTAAGTATTAAAGAAAGAAAGTAAGTAAGTAGATAAGTGAGTGATTGAGTGAATAAGTTTACTTACCTATAGGTAATTAAATAATTAAGTAAGTAAGTCATTGAGTAAGTAAGTAGTTAACTAGATAAGGGACAAAGTAACTATACTAAATGAATTACCATTTTGTGAGTTAAACAATTGAAAAGTGCGCGCGAATCTGAGTAACCAATTCATAACGTTCAACAATAGTTTATCGGTGGTCTAATGTAGTAAGATATTACGACAATAGCTAGAGAATAGATGCCATGCATCACGTAATAATATCGTGTTGTTATGGTTACTAGGTCAATGTGAGATAAGTAGCTTCGCTAAAGGAAATATGCCCTGTGTACTCACCAACTTCTTCGGTAACTTCGAAAACGCAGTTCTCCAAGGTCGTGTCCTCTACGCAGGTGAGCATATCGTGACTCCATACCTCGCACGGGTTACAACATGTTTGTAAACCGGTGTAAGTTCCTACGTGGCCACATCATCTCTTATTAATGCCGATATTCATCACAATATACATATATATATATATATATATATATATATATATATAAATTCACTATTCACAATGCCCAATTTCAAATGATCGTATAATTGTGAGAAGACCAAGTCACTTATAATCTGAAAGCATTGTATTAACAGCATGTATCTAGTAGTATGTGTATATATACTGTGATATGTAATACTATAAGTTACACTTTTCTAGTGATATGCTTGTAATTAGTATTTATTAACTTTTGATTTAATCGTATTATTTGTAAAACTTTAAAAAGTGAATTTTAATATATATATATATATATATATATATTATATCTATGAATGTATGCCGTAATCTTAGCTATGTATATTGACATTTTCAATATAAAATAGTGTACACAATATCTGATCTGATGAATGAATTATATAATTGTAATGTTGTAAATTAATTTGATAACAGCATATAATAAATAAAATATACAAATGTGATGAGATTTATTGACCGTAATAGTGTACTTTATACAACTACATACAAATTGTATCTTACATTATATATTTATTATCATAGTTTCATTATGCATGTACAATCATTTTTAAATATCTTATCACATTTTAGGTACTATATAAATATATTTAAATATTGTGTAATTTATAATATAGAAATTAAGAGATCACAAAAATGTACACAAATATTCATGTAGGATTACTTTCATAACATTTTCTATAACAAATATTATTCTTAAAGACAAAGTATACTATAGTATATTCTTAATATGTATATGTATATACATTATATATAGATTAAATTGGATAATTGATAAATATATACTTATATTAAATTATATTCAATAAATATATTATATACTCTTCAATATATATCTATATTTAAATTCTCGAAAATTGTAATTATATTATTAACCATCTGTAGTTTCGGTACATTGATAAAAACATTTGTTATTGCAATCGTCAGCTACAAAACTAGCTTCTCCCGGACATTGAGCTGTGAGTGACGGGTGTCAATCAATATATACGTAGATAACCACAAAAATACAACATATAACAACCTTAATAATAAAGGAATATATATTGCATAATTTTATGTTATCTATATTTAGCTAAATATATTATACAATTAACAAATAACTTGTAATAAATGATTATTAATATTATTATATAAATACAAATATCACATATTAAAACTATAATAATTATATTATATATATAGAATATATGGTTAGACGTATTTTTTACCACGTGATGTGATATGACGTAACACTATGACGAAATACTAACTCGCAGCATCGAATGCAGTGCAGTCCTGGGCAACAGAAGATCCTATGCACACAGCCAGTAGTAACAACTTAGTAAACGAATTCATTCTCTGTGATGATGATGTAAGAGTTATAGCTATTATATCACACATACATAGTAGCTGTGTTATGTAATGCAAACAGTACAGTTGTGGTGTTACAGATAGATCTTCAATATAATTCATTTACATACGTGTATATCGTGAATCATAAGTTGACAAAAAAGCCGATATCACGAGTTTGAACTTAACAATTTCTACTGGACATAACACATTAATAAACTATAATACTACTTTTATATTATATTATTAAAAATATATTAAAATATATTGCATATTAAAGTATGGTTAGTATGGGTATGTTATATAATAATGGAATGCGAACCCTGCGTTATGTAAGATACAATTGAAACAATATAAATAAGATAAACCTTGATAGCTGAGAAGAATAACATGATCTGAAAATGACGATTCTACTTCCTTATATAAGTCAGATAACGGTGTCAAGTTACAATTTATTATTTTAATATCATACTAAATGAGGTGTAATGGTCTTAAAAAATGTAATCTAATACATATAGTTTCATGGTTATAATCAATACATTATATTACATACTATATAGGAATGCTTCTTAACATGGACGGTACCGCCACCTGGGGGGAGTTAGGGGGGCGTTCAAAAAAAATATTAATTATTAAATGTATTAATGTTCCATTGTTCCGTGTTCTAGCATTCCTACTTGTTCCGTGTTTTTTTGTAACTCCACTAATATTCTTATCCTCATTTCGGATTCTTATATTATTAGTTTGTGATAAAGATCACTTGTTATTATTTCAAAATATATTAATTTTTTAAATTCAAATAAACATATAACGTTCATTATATAAGTTAATAATTTATTTAAATTGCTAAAATGTAGGATCTAAATCATTTATATATCAGTTTTATTGTTAATAAAATATAATTAAAGTTTGATTGTCTTGTTTATGAATAAAATTGTTTTAATTCAAGGGGTGCATTTCTTCATGATTTGCATATGCGAATCACGAATATCAGTAATATCGAATTAATTATGTAGGACCCTGTAGAGATAACTTGGCCAGAACAAACTTTATTAAGTTTCCTAGATTATTAAAATATAAAAATGATAATAATTTTTTAAATGAAGATCTATTAAAATATGTAGCTCACCTTAATTATTAAATAACAAATATAAATGAAAGGTTCAAAGATTTAATTAAATTGGATATAATTAGATTTAATTTAAATTGGGTATATACCTTCATATATTATAAATCCATTTATAATTGAAAATAATGAATTAATTTCTTATTCTACTGACATACAAGAAGAATTATATGATATCAAATACAATGAGGAACTTAAAATTATATTCCGAACAGATGATTATAGTTCGTTAGGGCTAAAAAATGCAACAAAATATCCAATCATATGGAAAGATATAAAGTTATATTTATTAGCATTTCCAACTTCTTATATAGTTGAAAAATGTAATTATAATTTAGTATTCTAATTTCAAATTATTTGTAATGAAATATATTATATATTATTTTATTACAACAAAGTATTCTAAATTATAATTCTAACAACTAATATCAATATTATAGTTTTAAGTGCGGTTATGTAATTATTAACAAAAGCAAGAAATAAGTTAGATATTACCAATAAAGGTGATTTAAGAATGATGCTTACTTCAATAGATCCATACATTGAATAACTCGCTAGTAAACACCAAGCCCAAGGATCTCATTAATCCCATTATGTTTCTAATAAACATGTCTACAAGACATGTGTTCATTTATTATATTTATTTATATAAATAATTATCTTGGACCATATTATATATATATATATATTATAATATATATATATATATATATATATATATATATATATATATATATCATGGTCCCATGTACTTTATATTTAGCCTTATACTCTCGAGGATGAAGGAAGCCATGCTAGTATATTATTTGCTACACGATGTATGAATTCACTTATAAATATAATACATTTATAAATATTAAGGCGGGATGGGGGGAATTATTAGCGAAAAAAAATAAAAAGGGGGCATTCATAAAAAAAGGTTAAGAAGCACTGATATATAGTGTTAACGACAATACAGGTAGGGGAAAGTAACCGAATACGTAATGTGCCCGAATACGGAAACTCTCGGTATCTCAGAAACTATAAATCCTACAAAAAAAATGTTATCTAATAAAATATTCATAATTATATAAATAGTATAAAGAAGTATTTTTTATTTTTTTATTATTCAAAATATTGCTGATATATCCAATAAACTGATTTTTTTATTACGTTTTTAAATTTATGAAAAAAAATGTCAACTTAAAACCTTCTCAAGAATAAAAATGTATCGTAAGATATAATATAAAATATAACATTATATTATTAAAAAATAAAGTATTTTAAAATTATATATATATAATTTCTATATTTGTTATCAAATATTCATTAAGTTATAAGCATATATCTATATGTCATATAAGTTCCAAATACAGACACTCTAGATGTCTTAATACAGATACCTTATAACCAATCAGCGCACAGCGAATGAACTATTCTGATTATCATAAAAATCGTGTGCGTTATCATATTAATCCACCAATAAAGATAAATTTAAAAAATTTATTATTTAGATACTTAAATTGTATTATTAATTAAAAAATAATAAAAATTAATAGATAGATAGATAGATAGATAAATAGTTTATTGTTTGGCAACACGAATACAATTATAATAATAGTAGTGAATTTAAAATAAAGCGAAACAAATCGCGATAGGTAATAGGATGTAGATTTATGTAGATTTACCTATGTAGATTTGCATTTTCTGGATCGTAGTTTTATTAGAGGGCCTCTGCATTGGCTGCTATACGTATCAAATATAGATGTATCGACATCCACAATTTCATTCAGAATCTTGTATGTGAGTACCATGTAGCTAATTAATCTGTGGTGAGATAGAGATTTAATATTTAAATAAATTAAACGATTAGAATAAGGAGCCATGCTAATATTACATCTATAGAATACTCTTTTAGTAAATAGTCTTTGGACTCTTTATAGAGCTTTAGCGTTACCTATATAATTTGTATGAGGATTCCAAATTGATGAATTATATTCTAGTATTGGGCGCACATAGCTTATATAAGCTTGTAAAAGAAATACATAGTCATTAGTGATAAAGCATCTACAAATTCTATTAATAAGTATATATGCTTTTGAGCATATTGAATTAATATGTATATTGAAACTAAGATTATCACAGAAAGTGATACCCAGATCTTTGAGTTGCTTGACAACTGGTAAAAGTACTCCATTCAATGAGTAAACTGGGGGGGGGGGGTGGTCATTGTATCCTATTATCATAACAACGCATTTAGAAGGAGCCCGTTCTAGTTCCCAGTCA
Source organism: Osedax fenrisi (assembly GCA_964019155.1). Classification (NCBI taxonomy): domain Eukaryota; kingdom Metazoa; phylum Annelida; class Polychaeta; order Sabellida; family Siboglinidae; genus Osedax; species Osedax fenrisi. Next base: position 5,782,915 of record OZ025239.1, read on the forward strand.
AACATCCATTTGAATAGACTATTTAGAGCTTCTTGCATATTATTTGTCACGTGTAATTTAAAGCTATTAGATAGCCTCGCATCATCTGCAAATAATGATGTTAATACATGTGGATTTATTGTATCAGGAAGATCGTTTATGTATATAAGGAATAGTAAGGGACCTATCACATAACCTTGGGGAACACCAGAGGTAACAGGTACATAATTAGAATACGTTTTATTGACTTTAATGCATTGAGTTCGATTAGTTATATAAGAAGCTAACAGTTATGTACATTCCCCCTAATACCATAATAATCTAGCTTATATAACAATTTTAAGTGTGATACTTTATCAAAAGCTTTAGCCATATCGATATAAGTAATATTCGATGTCATATATTCATTTTTTGATTTTAAAATTGAACCATAAAAGTTCAAAAGCTGTAACTCCGTGGATTTACCAGATAGAAACCCATCCTGGTGCTCAGTTATGATACCATTGGTTCGTAAATAATAGGATAAATGGTAAGAGAGTATTTTTTCGAAAACAATTAATAAACTTGGGAGTAAGCTAATTGGTCTGTAATTTACAGCGATAAATGGATCACATTTTTTAAATATATTTATAATGTAAGACTTTTTCCAAATACTAGGATAAGTTACAGATTCAAGAATAAGAGTGTATATAATCGATAAGGGATAACAAATTTCATAGGATAATTTTTTTAAATAGCCTTTGGTAACCCGTCAGGGGAGTTATTATATTTATTAGGCAGTAAACATAGACATTTTCTAACATTATTAGGAGATATAGGATAATTAGAGAATTGGTTAAAATTAGGTGTAGGTCTAGCTATAAAAGGAAAACTAACACTAGTACTATTATTATTAATAATTACAGAGCTAAATTGGCGAGAAAGACAGACAGCCTTTTCATCGTCAGATATTACTATATTATTTGTAATTGAGCACAATAAAGGTGATATAGAGTTAGATGTATGGAGCTTATCATTTAAATACTTATAAAATAGCGATTTATTATTTGAATTTAATACTAAATTATACACATCGCCATTTCACATAACCAATAGAATTGTTAATATTGTTATGCAAATGTCTGCATTTATTTAATAATATTTTGAGATGAAAAGGAAATTTATATTTTTTGTGCGAATATAAAGGTTAATATTTATTACAAATTTTAATAAGTAAATTAGAAAAATTATTTAGCATAATTGATCCATCAATAGAGTTATTGAGGAAAGCATCCCAATCAGTGGACATAAGTCCTGATTTAATAGTAATAAAATTAGATTTTCTAAAGTTGAAAGATGGTGAACTTCGAGAGAAATGATTAGACTTATTAGAAGAAGAATATGGATGAAGAATACACGAATATATAGAAATATGATCACTCACATGTTTATCATATTCAATTGGATTGATTGGAGATATTGATGAGACAATAAAAATGTTGTTAGTAATGATCAGATCAAGGATATTAGATTTACGATTATTAAAATCAACTAGTTGTACTAGAACCTCTTTTTGAATGAATGAGTAGAAATATTTCTCAATCCCAGTGTGTCCAGATCCTGCTAGTCAATCAATACCGGGTAGATTAAAATATCCATATATTAAACATGAATTCAACGAAACCAATAAATTATAAATAAAGTCACATAGTTCAATAGTATTGATTAGAGACATTGATGGTGGTCTATATACCACAATCAGTAAATAATTATAGAATAGTATACCGATTAGTTCAACATTATGAACTAAAGATATTGTGCGTGCATAGTATGATTTGTTAATATATAATAAAATACCACCACCATGAGTGTTAGTGATTCAATCAAGTCTGAATAGTGAGTAATACATGCAATTAGATAGTAAAAATAGTCAGTGAATTCATTAGATATCCAGGTTTCGGTGAAAAAAGAATATCGTAATCACGTGAATTAACAATAGCTAAGAGAGTGGGAAGTTTATTACAGATACTACGCGAATTAGAATAATAAATTGTAATAGTAGGACATATAACAATTATTTGTTGTATTAGGAGTCGTCTTATTTTTATCGATTTTTTTAAATGATAATTTCCATTTCGTAAAATCCGAATTAGTATAATCTACAGAAGATTTCCAGTCAATCATAACTTTATCATTATCTAAAGAGAAATATTTTAGCTCATAATTAAGAGTTCGCAAGTTAAAAACACACTTAATATTACCAGGAATAAGATCAGCACCAATAGTAAGTATATTTCGCTTAGTTCTGTCATCATTTGATTGATCAGGGCGAAGAAATATATTAGGGTAATTAGTAATCCTATCTGATAAATTTATGAAAGCACTTAAAATAGATTGAAAATTATGATGATTAGTATTTAAATTAATTTTATAAATGTAGCCAGATGAAATAGATATTTTATTAATATTAGTAATATTAATATTAATATTTAAATAATTTAGTAAACAATCAAGTAAACCATCTTCTTTTATTCCATACACGATAAAGCATTTTCTAATGTTTGTGGATATAGTGATCTCTTTAGAGATTTATTTGGCCAATAATTGATGATTAGCAACGTAAGAATAACTTGGGCTCGATTTGGAATATTCAGATATCTTATTAGTTAATAACTTAATATCGGTATTAATAGAATTTAATAGACTCTAATTATTTTTAATTAGTGATATACATATATTTAAGTTTGTATTGTTAATTTCAATTGGAGTAAAGAGTGGTGTATTACTAGAAGAATTAGCTATGCAATACATGCATGTATAATGGAAGTATGATGATGTGAGAATTTCCGAGAAGTATTTCGGAGGATTATTATTATTGGGAAATTTAGATTTAATGACTTTAGCATCAAATAAACATACTAGATTTAAACTTTTCTTACATAATGAGCAACTAATATAATTAGTATCAGAGAAATCATTAGATCAAGTAATACAATTAATCATTTTGTATATGCATATGTATGTATCAATATGTATCTGTATACATTATATACCATTAGTTTATTTAAATATATTGAATGCAATGTATTACATGTATATCTGTATATATATAAATTGATAAAAAATACAATAGATTTAGTTTAATTTAAGTGTATAGAATGAAATAAATAAGCATATATGAACATAATGAAATGTACACATAATTTATTTTAATGTTTTAATTAAGAATCAATATTTTGATTTAGTTTTTATATATATATATATATATATAGATGTATAATTTATAGTAAGAATATATTTATTTAGAAAATATAATAATAATCATATATTCAAATAATTATACGAGTTAAATTAAGTATAAATTATGCCATAAATGACCAAATACCAACAATTAATACCAAAATACCAAATATTATACACATTAGAAACTAAATTTATTTTTTTTATATTATAAAATGTATTACCAAATACCTAAAATGAATACCAAATACCAAAATATATAATACTTTAAAGTGTAATTACTATAATATGTGTATGTCAATATATATGTATAAATATTATATCACTACATACACTATGTGTATTACACACATATATATATGTATAATGCTTATGAATATAATATTATGAAATATAATATAGAATTTATGTGTAATTTATATATTTATAAATAAGTAACATATATGTATACAAAATACTATACTACTATATACATATACACACATATATATATATATATATATATATATATATATATATATATATAATGGCTATGAAAAATAATATAGAATGTAATGACTAATATATGTCACGGCTCAGTGATTTGATTAATATGTAGTATAATGCTAATTTAAGGATGAATCAAGTTAATATAATATTAATTTATAAATGTATAATATGTAATATATATTTATAATTATTATGTTAATATTATATTATATGATGACTTAGCTTTATATTGATAATTGAAGATCTAAACAATTTTATAATTATAAATGTATCAAAATTATGAACCAGTATAATTATAATATATTATATATAGGCGTATATAATTTATAATATATATATATATATATATAATATAGGTATATATATTTATACATAATTTATAGTTCAATATATTTAATAATATATAAAATTTTTAATAGATATGATAATAAGATATTAAATAATAATATTAATATTTAATAGAAATTTATTTGTTTTATCTTACGTTTTATAGTTTATACAATTAATATGCTTTTTCCACTTAAAAGGTTAAATATTACTAAATATTATTATTATTTATATTAAAAAATATATATATATATATTTTTTAATATTATAAAATAAAAAAATATGCCTCCAAAAGGAATTGAAGCCTTCTGCGTTATGTACTGCAATTTAACCTTTATACTACCAAGCCTATTTTTTTAATTGTATATAATTACTAATAGAGTTATTAGTTTTGAGTTAATTATAAATATAATTAGAATACAATTAGGGGAATTATGTCTAATACGGGCCAGTGTGTAATACGGGCCACTGCTATATCTCAGTAACTATTGTTCAAATCAAAAAAAAATATATACAAGATTTATTCAGTATCACATTTCTATTAATAAGGGGTATTTTTTATTTTAATATTAACATTTATATTTCTAATATTGATCATTATATCAAAAAATAGTTTACAAATGAAAATTTACTAAATAATAATTTATATATCAACCATTTTCGTTGATAAATCTACTATTAATTACATATTTCAAAGCACCATTGGAAAGTTTAATTAAATACGAAGAATATAAATATATACATTCTACTTTATATTCAATATTAACGGTGTGAGGCGTTATTTAACAGGTATATCAATTGTTTGCAATACGGACCACCTAATTGTTAGTAATACGGGCCACATGACCAATGAAAATGCTTGATTCTATGTTACTATTTTACAATATCAAATCACTGAAATAAAATGTAATATAAGTGCGTACGACATCGTGCGTATATTCATACCATCGATATAATGTTCCTTTATATCGAATATTCATATATGCGTTTACTGATAGATCGAACTATTATTAGAGTGGTTATAATGAATGTGTACATTATTATCATAGAAATTACAATTAGGTGATTCTAATATATATTATTATTACACTATATGTTGGCGTATTCACGTATACTTATATGTATGTTAATATATACATACATATATACACTGTATACGCATATACTCATATATGAATATCCATATGTATTGATATATAAAGGCATATTATATGTTTAAATATATATGCATTTATAATATTGTACATATATTTGAATATATGAGAGGGGATATGTGTAATCGTATATGTACGATTATATTATATATATATATATATATATATATATATATATATATATATATCTATATAACCAAATATGTATACGCATAGATACATACTCATATAAATATATATATATATATATATAACTTTTGTAAATGTGATATTATTTATAATTATATCAGTGTATCATTTTAATATTAAATAATAAAATTATAATTGGTATATATAGATATCTATAATTATCGATTATAATCGATAATAAATATTATATTGAAATATAATTGATATAATATAATAGGTATATATAATGATATAATATAATAGTAATATAATAAGTAATATAATAAGTATTAAAGCATAATGTAAATTATAATATATAGTATAATTACTATTATCTAAAATTAGTGAGATCGGAAATGATTGTTAGCTTATCGAGATGGCATACACTATATATCTAGCGAGGCAGCAATTATATTTATGTGCATTGTTTGTTTATAATATAATTGTGAAAGAAAGTCGTATACGTAGATCTATAGATGTTACAATGTATTTCATTTGAAGTAATTATAATATGAATTACTGATTTATTAATGTGTGTATTAATAATATTTATATAATGTATACAATGTATTATTATTTTTATTATATTAATATTATATATACCATATGTTTGGTAAATAGTTTATGTATATAATTATATGTTTATGATTATATTATATTATTTATAATACATAATTTATAATAATTATATATATATATTTGTCAATAAATAATGAATGTTATCTCATTCCTAATTTCCATTCATTATTATATGATTTTATATCATATTATTCTACATGTATATATTTTCACCGTTGCATTAATTTCCTAAGTCAGTTGATAGAACATAATTATAAAATGTAACATAGTCTCTAGAAACACATACGTATGAATGTTTACATTATTCAGCATAGTATACGTCATATAGAACAATTGAAGTTACGTTCTATCGATATTCTATAGAATTTATTTAATTTATTTTTATGTTAACTTTTTTTCATTGTTATTTCTATTTTATTTATTTCATCTAGCTTAATGTAGTTAGATTATAATATTTATATATTTCTCAATTTTTTAACAACATGTTTGTTTATTCATATAAATTATTGTTATATTCTTCAAAACACTAGACCCCAATTCAATAAATGTAACACTTCAACTATAGATCAAATTTACACTAATATAAACACAACAAATATTTATAATAGTGGAATACTCTTAGAAGACTTGACAGACCACCTCCCAATATATACAATAATTAAAATAAAAACCAAAATACGAAATAACTCAAATGAAATTAAAACAAGGAAAATAACAATAAATAATACTAAAAGACTTATTAATGCCCTGAAAAATACGAATTGGGATTCGGTCCTCGAAGACAATGATGCTGAAAACTCATACAACAAATTTCATACCATATATACATCAATAATTAACCAATTTATCCCACTACTTACAAATAAAATATCTTCAAATATTCTTTCAAAAAATTGGATAACAAATAAAATAAAAAGAGACATTAATAACAAGTATAAACTATATAAACTTTACTTAGATAATAAAAATGAAATCAACTTATATAACTACAAACAATTAAGAAATCAATTAACCTTAAATATTAAAAAAGCAAAGCAATCATATATAGATAGTAAAATAAAAAATAGTATATCTACTAAAGAAAATTGGAATTTAATAAATAACCTCATAAATAAACAGCAAATTAAACAATCTCCAAATTTTATAATAGATGAATTCGAAAATAAATTCAATAATGATAAACAAATAGCAAATGCATTTAACTCTTATTTTATAAATACAAGTCAATCCATAAATAATCAATTCACCTCTCCCATAAATAACATCAACCCAATTAACATTACACCAATATCTAAATCAATATATCTTCATCCCACATCAACACATGAGATAAATTCTATTATACAAAATAATAAATCAAAGACTTCTCTAGACACTGATTATCTAAACATGAAATTGTTAAAAATTTCAAAAGATTACATCGACCTTCCATTAAGCCATATTTTTAATCTATGTTTATCGTCAGGAACTTTTCCCTTAAAAATGAAACTATCCTCCATTAAACCAATTCATAAAAAAAATAATATCAATATTATATCTAACTATAGACCAATATCAATTTTAAGTCAACTATCGAAAATACTAGAAAAAATAATATATAATATACTAATGCAATTCATACAAAATAATAACATAATAAATACTACTCAATATGGTTTCCTTAAAAAACATAATACCACTCAAGCTACACTAGATATTTACAACCATATAATGGAAAATAAAAAAGAAAATAAAGCAATAAATACATTATTTTTAGATTTAAGTAAAGCCTTTGATACTATTGATCATTCTATTATAATTATCAAATTAGATAAATTTGGAATTAGAGGGATTCCTCTTAAACTGATAAAAAACTATTTACATAATAGAACTCAACCAGTTAAAGTTAACATTACAGAATCTGATATTATAACTAATGATATTGGTGTACCCCAAGGCTCCATACTAGGCCCTTTACTATTCATAATTTATGTCAATGATCTACCATTATATTTAGAAGATAATAATGTAAAATTTACAGTATATGCAGATGATACTGCTATAACTTTTACAGCAGATAATAATATAGAACTAACAAATTTAATTAAAAAAACCTTAATAAAAATAGAAAAATGGTATAAATATAATAAGTTAAAACTCAATATTAGTAAAACAGAAATGATAAATTTCAACTCAAATAAATATCCAAACAATATTATTTCATTAAATGATACATTAATAAATAACGTATATAATTATAAATATCTTGGTATAATTCTTGATAGCCAACTTGATTTTAAAAATCATATTATTAAATTAAATAACAAACTCTCCCAAATTCAATTTTTAATCTCAAAATTGAGCAAATTCATTAAAACAAATTCATTGATAATTATATATAATAGTATTTTCCTACCATACTTAAACTATGGAAATATACTTTGGGGAAATACATTTTCAAATAATACCCTAAATACAATAATTATTCAAAAAAAAACCTTAAGAATAATTAATAAAAGAAAATTTCGAGATCATACAAAAGAATTATTCACATCAAATAAAATACTTAGATTAGATAAGCTAACATATTATAATACACTAATATATATGCATAAACAATATTATAATCAATTACCAACAAATTTAACTAAAATACACAACAAAAATAATAATAAATATACTCTACGAACAAATAAAACGTATACTATACCAATTTCAAAATCAACAAGAACAATAAATAGTTTACTGATAAAAGGTCCAAAACTTTGGAACTTACTTCCAACAAATATACAAAATATAAAAAATGAAAATTTGTTCAAGAAAAGAGTAAAAAATATGTTAATCAATGATGAATTATATTATAGATAAATTAAAAAATTAATGAATTTTAAATTAATTTAATAAAATTAACATATTAAAAAAACCTAAAAAAAAAATAAAATAAAATAAAAAATCTATATCAAATATATATGTATGTATGAATTATTTTTGTTATTATTATTTTGATTTTTGTTAATGTCAAATTGTGTCTATCTACTGTATTTTATTTATTTATTATTATCTTTTATGTAAATACGAAATATATAGCTAACTATTATGATTAAACAATCACTGTTCCTGTCCCATGTATGAATAAATCACTGGCAACAACCCGAAAAGATCAAGGTCTTATTTTGAAGCCATTTGGAAACGAAGAAAGAAACGCAAAAGAATAATAAATGAAAAAAAAGAACGAAATTAATGAATCCAATAAATATATCTATCTATCTATCTATCTATATTTATTTATCGACATTTTATTTTATTATTTATTTTATATTTTATACAGTATTTTCAAATGTATTCAGTGAATAATATTCACTAATACAAAAAATATATAATTAATATTTAATTTAGTTTATATTTTTAGTTTATATTTTTAAATTATATTTTAATATTGTTAAATTCTCTATATCCTGAATAATGTACAATATATATAGACATATATAATGCATCGTAATATTATTAATGTATAGATAGTATATATATATATATATATATATATATATATATATTATGTGTGCCTTACACCGTTCGATATATAGGCACACATTATAAAATATAGTTCAGTGAAAAGTTTTATTTTATATTTACAATTCTAAATATTCTATTAATAATCAATACTACAATTAACATTCGCCATACAATTCAACATATTATTATGCAATACATTTTGATTCATTTGATTTCTATAGAAATCGATATTTTTTTATAAATATATTTTACATGTATCGTATATTTTAACATTACATTGATATTCATATTAATATATTTATTATAAATATAACTTTATTAATGTAACATGTTCACCTAATACCATATAGGATCTATAAACAGTTCCTATAGGTGTCATCTATAGATGGTATCAGGTGTATAAATATTCGGTAGAAATAGAAGTAGTATATATAATCACTTATCTATTAAGTATACCCTCACAATATATTCATATTAATACATATTAGTAATCGATAATAAGATCATTTAATAATTATATTTCCGTCTTATCCTAAATATATAACAAATATATTAATTATCATATTTGTTGTTCAAAAAATGAATTTAAATTAAAATAAATTAATGATACACATCAATTATAATAAATACAATACAATAAATATAATTAATGTTAAGGTGTGTACTTGTATATATTTTAGGTTTTGATCAAATAATTTTTAAAAATAATAACCTAATACTACTTAAATATGTCACCCTCGTATTTTAAATATATAAACTACTAATAATATACATTCAATTATACTACTACTACTACTACTACTACTACTACTACTACTACTACTACTACTACTACTACTACTACTACTACTACTACTACTACTACTACTACTACTACTACTACTACTACTACTACTACTACTACTACTACTACTACTACTACTACTACTACTACTACTACTACTACTACTACTACTACTACTACTACTACTACTACTACTACTACTACTACTACTACTACTACTACTACTACTACTACTACTACTACTACTACTACTACTACTACTACTACTACTACTACTACTACTACTACTACTACTACTACTACTACTACTACTACTACTACTACTACTACTACTACTACTACTACTACTACTACTACTACTACTACTACTACCACTACTACTACTACTACTACTACTACTAATACTAATACTACTACTACTAATACTACTACTACTACTACTACTACTACTACTACTACTACTACTACTACTACTACTAATACTAATACTACTACTACTAATACTACTACTACTACTACTACTACTACTACTACTACTACTACTACTACTACTACTACTACTACTACTACTACTACTACTACTACTACTACTACTACTACTACTACTACTACTACTACTACTACTACTACTACTACTACTACTACTACTACTACTACTACTACTACTACTACTACTACTACTACTACTACTACTACTACTACTACTACTACTACTACTACTACTACTACTACTACTACTACTACTACTACTACTACTACTACTACTACTACTACTACTACTACTACTACTACTACTACTACTACTACTACTACTACTACTACTACTACTACCACTTATTTGAATTAAATTATGTAATCTATTATTTATTTTATTCCTATATATATACAGAAATAACGTAAATAGTATCTACTAGATACGTAGGTTACATTAATAGGTTGCCGTAGTTCACTACTGTGGAAATTAGTTTAAATCACTGAAATAAATTAAAGTATGCGTGATAATTATTCTTATAGCGTGAAAATTGTATCATCGATATAACAATTCATTTGATTGGTTGAAAAATGATAACTACTTTCGCCATCTATTGGATGTTTTACCCGGCCCGTATTAAAACCACCTGGCCCGTATTACAAACATTGTTTGCAATACGGGCCGGGCACATTTTCGACGATACATAACATTTTTATAAAAATTGAAATTGTAATGTTATTGACGTTTATAATATCTAAATCGTGATAAAATGTCATTAATTTATAATCATAAATAAAAAAGTTATTTGATAACATAAAAAGTGGCCCGTATTAGACATAATCCCCCTATATTTCATAATATAACATTTTACCTATTATTATGTTATCATAGTATATACATATTATAAACTATATAGATGTCCTAATTAATTTTAATATTATAATTAATAGCATGCAACTGAATATCATACATTTGATTAATATTTACTTATTAAATATTTAAGTGCTATATTTGGGTACTAATAATTTTTTTTAATTTTATTTTCAAATATATGTTAACTATTATTTGAAATTACTTAATTATACTATCACATAGTTTATAATATTATATTAAATATAAGTTAACTTATATTATTATTATCATTAGTTTATTATATTATTTAATGTATTCTTATTAGCACATATTTAAGACAATATTAGTCATTATTGATATAGAGGAAAGTCTCTGATTACTGATCCCTAAATGATTATTTGTAATAACTTATTCAATATTAAATATATTTAATTGACATTTTATATTTAGGGTAATATTATGGCAAAGAACAATGTGACTATTTTAAATTTTTGATTTAATAATATTTACAAGAATAAACCGGGGGGGGGGGGGTCGGTAATCAGATACATGTGCCTAATACCGACCCCCTTCTCCTATTACCGACCCCCTAAAATAATCGTGGTATAAATAATTGTAGTATTATAATATCCAATAAAAAGAGTAAATATACATAAATATAATTAATTATAACATACACGCAATTTATTTGTTATTGAATTTATGTTTTAATAGTAATATTAAATTTAAATTTAAATGTTATGGTAATTATATTAAAATAGTGTATATTATTATTTAATATTTATTTATCAATCAGTATGTATATATTCAACTGGAATCAAGAATCCTAAATCTATATCAATGATACACAAACAACTTACGACACATTTTAGTAAAATACGGATCTATTTTGATATATTTTGATTATACAATAAATCACATGGGGTCGGTATTAGGATAATGTAGGGGTCGGTAATAGGAAAATCATATAGGTTGCTATTAGTAAGATATATTGGTTAATATTTATTCAAATTCAATTATTTTTATAAAAGTTATAAAAATGTTATTGATCAACAATATTAAGTGTAGTATTAAGTTTTATTTTAATTAATAAAGTATTTACAATGATTTAAAAAAAGTTATTATTCAAATATTTATAAAGGAAAAACAGAATATTTCATTTTATCAAATAACAATTGTATGATTGAATATTTTTAAAAACAAATACTTATCCATATTTATTATTAAATTACTAACATTTCATGTATATATATAATTTTTTGATATCTCTTATAGTTACAGAGATACGAGAGGGGTCGGTAATCGGAGACTTTCCCCTAAATATAAATTGGAATTAAATAAAAGTCAAAATATTAGCTACCATTCCTATGCAGTTGACCTTCAAATATATATGATTTTAAAGGACCCTTTTAATGGTATACATATACTTAACAACTGCCTTGGATATATACGGAAATGGCTAAACTCAAACTCTTTCTTACTGAATAGCTCAAAAACCATTGTACTTCATATTACACTATCAAATAATTCCACCATTCCAAATATATCCTATATATATATATGTATATATATATTGTTATTGTTATTGTTATTGTCAATATATATATATATATATATATATATATATATATATATATATATTGCCAATGACTATATACCTTACTCCAGATCAGCCCGTAATATTGGAATTATATTAGACACTCCATTGTCATTTACTCATCAAATCTCCAATATAAATAATAATCTGTAAATGTTATGTTATACACTATACAAATTATCAGACCTTTAATATCCACAGATACATTGCTAAACTTCACGTAACATCCCGTATTCAGCCTAAATTAGATTACTGTAATTCGATTATAAATGGAATAGCGGATTATTTACTACACAAATTACAACTTATACAAAATTCAGCTGTCCTACTCATATATAATATAACTAAATTCTCTAGAATTCATATATCACCATACATGAACATATGACATTGGCTCCCAATTAAATACAGAATAATATATAACATATTTATGCTAACCCACCATGCAACTCATCACAGCCTACCTGATTATATATATATATATATATATATATATATATATATACTCTACTTACTCCATATACATCATCCCGACCAATACGACTTTTCCTCAAGTGTATACAGCTTTAAAACTTGTATTCTTTTCAGAGAATTTCCCTCCATTTCCCCCATTACACATTGCTCATGCTTTATCGCTGATCAAACCTACTACATCTATCACGTATGCTCTATATATTTATTCATATAAGTATATAATTCCTATAGGATGCCATTGCCTATAATCTATACAGCGTAGCCTATACTGTATTCTAGGGAGGATATCACTAGTGTGGTCGTTCATATTATTAGGTAAACAACTTTATATATATAAAAGTGAAATCACAGTATTCTATAGAATTATATGATGTCTGGCTAATTCAAAAAATAAGAGCTTAAAATTCAGTATTTATCGATATATTAGAAATATTCTGAGGTATATAAATTGTTGGCCACTACTCCGTTCCCTCCCCTACTGTATTCTAGGGAGGATATCACTAGTGTGGTAAGTTACATAACATTATTGAAGGGACATCACTTATATAATACGTACTCGATTACAATGTTCTAATTAAAATATGGGATACAAAGTGTGCCTGTCTGTATGGGTTGGTACATGTTTGATATAATACTAGTGTGTATTAGATGTTACTCGACTTCTGTGTTTAATTTATAACTTCGTGTGTTTAACTTACATTAAGCTACGACGTATAGTTAACTATGTTCTTAATACTATTCATTAATATTATGTATATTATATATATATAATTATGTTAATAAAATATTTAATAATAATGTAAATTAGAACAAATAAAAACTAAATGTAATATAATATAATATTATAGTTTTTATCGTCTCTGTTTCAGGTAAAAATAATTATATTAATATAATTATTGTTACTATATAATTAACTATGTTCTTAATAATATTCATTTATATTATGTATATTATATATATATATATATATATATATATATATATAAATATGTGGAGAAAATAATGTAATAATAATAATGTAAATTATAATGTTCTATAGAAATAATAAACATGGAGCTATATGTTATGTTCAACTACGTGTAATTTAATATTCTTGTTTTTATCGTATCCGGTAAAAATAATTAGGTTATATATAATAAATCATTAATTATAATAATGATTATAAAAATCATAACATATTTAGTATAATAGGGGAAAGTAACCTAATACGGACACTTTAACAATACATGGTCTTAACATTTTATGACTCATTGTTTTTATTAAAAAATTACAATATATCAATATTTTATGATTATAGATATTATTGTGATTTTAACATTTCTTTTAATCTTTTAATTCCATAGATAACGGGGGTGTCCGTATTCGGTACCCATGTCCGAATACGGACAACCTGTGTTATAATACGGACACCCTATATACCACTAGATTAACTATATATTATTGATGAATCAATCAGACAAACTACAATTACATTATTTATAATTAATTTTATGAACAATTTATTCTAATTTAATTAGTTAATAATTTATTTAGCTATTGTTAATTCACGTGATTACGATATTCTTATTTTCACCGAAACCTGGCTATCTAATGAATTCACTGACTCTATGTTACTATCTAATTGCACGTATTACTCACTATTCAGACTTGATCGAATCACTAACACTCATGGTGGTGGTATTTTATTATATATTAACAAATCATACTATGCATGCACAATATCTTTAGTTCATAATTTTGAACTAATCGGTATACTATTCAATAATTATTTACTGATTGTGGTAAATAGACCACCATCAATGTATCTAGTCAATACTATTCAACTATGTGACTTTATTTCTAATTTATTGGTTTCGTCGAATTCATGTTTAATATATGGATATTTTAATCTACCCGGTATTGATTGGCTAGCAGGATAAAGTGTCACACTCCAAATTGTTATATAAGCTAGATTATTATGGTATTAGGGGGAATGTACATAACTGGTTAGCTTCTTATTTATCTAATCGAACTCAATGCATTAAAGTCAATAAAACGTATTCTAATTATGTACCTGTTACCTCTGGTGTTCCCCAAGGTTCTGTGATAGGTCCCTTACTATTCCTTATATACATAAACGATCTTCCTGATACAATAAATCCACATGTATTAACATACTTATTTGCAGATGATGCGAATCTAGCTAATAGCTTTAAATTACACGTGATAAATGATATGCAAGAAGTTCTAAATAGTCTATATAAATGGATGTTTTACTGGGAACTAGAACTGGCTTCTTCTAAATACGTTGTTATGAGAATATGATGCAATGACCTCCTTCCCCCCCAGTTTACTCATTGAATGGAGTACTTTTACCTGTTTTCAAGCAATTCAAAGATCTGGGTATCACTTTCTGTGATAATCTTAGTTTCAATATAGATATTAATTCAATATGCTCAAAAGTATATATACTTATTAATTAATATACTAATTAATAGAATTGTTAGATTCTTTATTACTAATGACTATGTATTTATTTTACAAGCTTATATAAGCTATGTGCGCCCAATACTAGAATATAATTCATCAATTTGGAATCCTCATACAAATTATATAGGTAACGCTAAAGCTCTAGAAAGAGTCCAAAGACTATTTACTAAAAGATTATTCTATAGATGTAATATTAGCATGGCTCCTAATTCTAATCGTTTATTTTATTTTAATATTAAATCTCTATCTCACCGCAGATTAATTAGCGACATGGTACTCACGTACAAGATTCTTAATGGACTTTAGGATGTCGAGGCTACATCTATATTTGATACGTATAGCAGCCAATGCAGAGGCCCTCTAATTATACAACGACCCAGAAAATGTAAATCTACATATTACCTAAACTATTTTGGAAATAGAGTTCCTTCATTTATGGAATTCGCTTCCCAATAATATTTCATCATGTAAATCTGTCACCGTGTTATGTTAAAACATTCTTATTGGCTAAATTCTTATAAATGTTCACACTTATGATGTTTTATTTATCTTTATATATATATATATGTGCTTACTTTTATGTATTTATTTATTTTTTTTTATTAATACTACATATATTTCATTTGATTATGATATTTTGCAAGAGTTGTTTACACATCTGGATTGTGTGCAGCTTAATTCCAGAGGGCAGGATATGTCATACCACTCTTTATCAGGGACTATCTCCATCCCTAGGGATTGTATCCATCCCATATGGGCCTGTTCAACCCGAGACTTCGGCTCTAGTTATTGTTTCACATATTCAGTTTATTGTATTTAACACTTTCACTAATTCATGTTTATTTTGGAATATGTTTAGTACACGGCCCGTTTAAATCAATTTTGTTATCAATTTTATAATATATTTATTTTAATTTCTTGTTTCGTGTCGATTTGTTTCGCTTTATTTTAAATTCACTACTATTATTATAATTGTATTCGTGTTGCCAAACAATAAACTATTTATCTATCTATCTATCTATCTATACCTATAGGGCAATATAATATAGGTGGTATATAATAATGAACACCCATTAAAGGGCTTCAAAATAATTTGTAGTTCAATTTTTAATAATATATAATATTTTTAATAGATATCATAATAAAATATTAAATAATAATATTAATATTTAATAGAATTTTATTTATTTTTGTTACGTTTTATAGTTTATACAATTAATATGCTTTTTCCTCTAAAAAGGCTAAATATTACTAAATTTTAATATTATTATTATTTATATTACAAAATATATATTATAAAATAAGAAAACATGTATCCAAAGGGAATAGAAGCCATTCCTTCTGCGTTGTGTACAGTAATTTAACCTCTATACTACCAAACCGATTATATTAATTGTATATAATTAATAATAGTGTTATTAGTTTTGATTTAATTATAAATATAATTAGAATAGAATTATATTTCATAATATAACATTTTACCTATTATTATGTTATCATATTATACACATATTATTTATTATATCTAGAAACTATATAGATATCCTAATTAATTTTCATATTATAATTAATGGTTCGCGCATTCCCATATCCAGGCATCGCACGTACACATTTAACGTATAATCAATCAGCAACTCGCGTGCTGTCTGGGTCAACCAATTAGCGACGTGCACTCGTTTATGAGTATAAGCTAATCGGCAGGTGTACCAACAACTTACTAGACGATATATACCTGTTTATGTTATCATACCTACACAGTAAAAAATAAACGTTCATTAGACACATTCAGAGTCTAATGAACGTTTAATATTATAAAAGTTAACCTAAACGTTCATGAAATATAGTTGTGTAATGAACGTTTATCAATGGTGTATAAACGTTCTTTAGACATTTCAGAGTCCAGTGAACCTTTAATATTATAACATTTAACATAAACGTTCATGAAATATAGTTGTGTAATGAAGGTTTATCAATGGTGTATAAACGTTCTTTAGACATTTGAATTCCAATGAACCTTTAATTAGATATATTATTAAATACAGAATTATTTTTAACAAATTCTTGCCAATAATATAAATTTCGCCTAGATTATTTATTTAAATATAGATACAATATCATATTTTAACTTTTCTTTATTTTGTTAAATTGATTTAATTTAGCACTAATAGAATTAAGTATCATTTATTATTTTATTTCTATATTTAAGTTGATATTATGATTTAATAAATAAAGTTACTATTTTAAAATCATAAATTCTTTAAGTATCTATGTTATTTTGATATCATCATAATTTCATTTATGTGTCCACTTAATTATAATAATCAACAATAATTATAATCATAATTATATTGATAATTAAGATAATATAAATTTGAAATAATGTTATAATGATTGATCAATATTAAACATTGAAACATTGTATTTAATATTAAAAATATTATTAATGTTATATTCATGTATTAAATATAACATATATGTAATTATATAATATATTGTAATATATAAGTCATTACAAGTTAAATACTAATATGCTGATACATATATAATTATAAGCATATCAATAATATAAAATATTCAGAATATAGAGTATAAAGAACATTTATACAAAAACGTTCATTAGAATATAGAGTATAATGAACGTTTATACAAAAACGTTATAAAAGGTTCGCTATTTCGACCACCCAATGAACGTTTAAATTGAGTCTAAAGAACGTTTAGTTTTTACTGTGTATCATAACACCCACTTATACCAACACGTCCACACCCACACACCAACACGTCAACGCCCACAACTTACTAGGCGATAGATACCCGTTTATGTTATCATACCTATCATAACGCCTACGCACACTAACACGTCCACACCCACACACGTCAACTCCCACGCACACCAACACGCACACACCCACGCATCAACGCCCGCGTAACCCACACGGTTCAACTCGATGAATAAAAAATCAGGGTAATTACTTACTGGTCCACGCATGCGACTACGTATCAATTAAATGATGTAATCTATATAATATACTTATAATGTATTACCAGGAACAACACTCTATATCGGTAAATGTATATATATATATATATATATATATACACCATTATTGTGTATACCTGTATCAACAACTTCATTACAATATAATACTACCATATATGGTCGTCTCGATACTTTTGACGATAACTTGTATATGATTCATATATAAACTACAAAATACACTATTAAAATTATGTATAGGGGAGGGATTTTATACAACTACATACAAGTTGTATCTTACATTATATATTTATTATCATAGTTTCATTATGCATGTACAATCATTTATAAATAACTTATCACATATAATTTAGGTAGGGGATGGAACGGTGTAGTAGCCTAGAACGTATTAGTGGTTGTTTTAATTAACGCTTAAATGGTGCTCGATAGGATAAAAAGTTCTATATACAATATTTAGATAATCAAAATATCTATAATATATAGTACATTTTTTTAAAAAATAATTAATTAATTACTCTAATTTATTATGTTATCATATTTGTTAAGCTTAACAAAAAAATGATTTGGAAAAACACTTTTAAACAATGAATATTTATTAAATATTTATTTTTTGTTGCATATTTATAAAATATAATTACTTATCTATCATAATATGTATTTATGTATTCATATACATGTAATAGTATTTATTTATGATACATATACTAGACCATATATAATCAACAGTAGTGACCGATATATATCCAATGAAAATTGAGTAATATAGAACTCATTTATATATTCAAATTCTATAATTATTTTTAACTTGACATTAAACAGGCTGTAAGGAACTATAGTTATAGCGTATTTATAATATATATATATATATATATATATATATATATATATATATAATTATATATATATACGTATGTAATTAAATAATTGAATCAAATTAAGGTGCGTGTGCATCATAAATATAATTAATAATATTAAATAATTAAAAAATATAAATCGAATACATTACGAGACACCTATCGCATTTTCTGGTACTAGCGGCCACTACTCCGGCCTTGCCTTATTTTAATTATTTTTGAATGCTTAATAAATCGTTTATATTATTAGGTAAACAACTTTATATATATAAAAGTGAAATCACAGTATTCTATAGAATTATATGATGTCTGGCTAATTCAAAAAATAAGAGCTTAAAATTCAGTATTTATCGATATATTAGAAATATTCTGAGGTATATAAATTGTTGGCCACTACTCCGTTCCCTCCCCTACTGTATTCTAGGGAGGATATCACTAGTGTGGTAAGTTACATAACATTATTGAAAGGACATCACTTATATTATACGTACTCGATTACAATGTTCCAATTAAAATATGGGATACAATGTGTGCCTGTCTGTATGGGTTGGTACATGTTTGCTATAATACTAGTGTGTATTAGATGTTACTCGACTTCTGTGTTTAATTTATAACTTCGTGTGTTTAACTTACATTAAGCTACGACGTATAGTTAACTATGTTCTTAATAATATTCATTTATATTATGTATATTATATATATATATTAATTATGTGAAGAAAATAATGTAATAATAATAATGTAAATTATAATGTTCTATAGAAAAAATAAACATGGAGCTATATGTTATGTTCAACTACGTGTCTCTAGCGCTATGAGTTTAACCTTTGACGTGTATTTTATTGTAATGTATTGACCCATACACTGGGTATTGATCAATACAAAGTCAATGATTTGAACCCATATTATTTAAATTAATTATATTCTTATTATTTAAATATCTTTTATGAGTATGCAGTACGCCACAAACCAATTAAATATTCTATATCTAAAACCGTGTATACAATAATAATATATATTTACCAATATACGCGTGGCGACATTTATTATATTTCTCATGTATATAAAACCGGATAATAACAACATTATGTTATCTCGTAGTCATAAAAAACGGGGGCTAAACTAATGCTAATTCACATAATTAATAATATATTTTTAATTTAAATTAATAATTTATTAGTTCAAATTAAGTTATTAATTAATCTTTAATTAATAAAATTTATTAAATATATACATTTAATATATATAATTTAAAATGTCAAAATAGTTTATTCGGATAATCTGAACGATAGATATATTTAGTACGGCAGGTGGTGGATCGCTATAATTTACGAATACAAAAATGTAATTCTATTCAAAAACATAGACTTATATAATTATATGGTTTACTTTTATATTTATATTTTTTATATAATCTATACATAAATACATACATATATAAGATTTATATAGGAATATATAACATTAATATATTTTATTTAATAACTTTTACCTAATCTTTCTTTATTTATCATATATAAATAAAATGTACTTATTCATAACTATATAATTTAAGCATATATTATAAATATTGTTAATGTTTATATTTTTCTCTATTCCATTATTTCTATTCATAATCTCTATATTCACTTTAATTATGACATTATTATTACACTATTCATACACTATTCACATATATACATATACATTTATATACATTTATATACATTATATCATTCATATACATTATATACATTCATATACATTCATATACATTATATATATTCATATATATATATATATATATATACGATATTCATTTACACGAATCACATTTACAAATCAAATAACTTTAATAATATATATTATAGTATATATATACAAAATTATAGTTATAATAATTTAAAAAATTGAAATTTAAAAATAAGTTATTGTCATTTTATAATTTACTTATATTTATTTATTTATTGTTATTCTTGTAATGCTGTTATCAAGTTGAGTGGGAAAATACCTAGTCAAGCTTTGCTTTTGTGTTTTACTGCATGTTTACACTCTATATGATTATAATATATATATATATATATATATATATATATATATATATATATATATATATATATATATATGTATATACATTCATATACATTCATATTAATTTTGTTTATCTTACACTGTATATAATATCACTTTATATTTATATTATTAAGTACATGTATATTAGCATACCCTAATTAATTAATACATATGTATTATATATTAATGAATATCCCAGTGGTTTCAAAAACTTTAATTTTAAAAGTTGTAAAGACTTATTATTTCAAAATCAATTATATAAGATAGTATTATATAACTTAGATCGATTATAATTTTATTCAACATAAAAAATGTTAATGAATAATTATAATACCATTAATTATATTTAAACAAGATATTTAAATATTATATTAAGACTTTAACAAATATATTTAGTGAGTTTTAAAAACCAACAAAATAAATGTGTTCGAGATTGTATAAGGATTATTTTTTTCATTTATAATAAAATTACAGCTTATTTTATTATTTATATTGCAAATATATACATATATAGCACATTATAAATTATAATTAGTAATATTAGATTATATATAGAAATATTAGAAATAAGTGTCTCAAAAATGTTTATTTAGTAAGTTTTAAAACTTACTATATACTTTTGTTTCAAAAATATTTATTTAGTAAGTTTTGAAAACATACTATATACTTTTTTTTGAGACTTAATATTTATTCAAATTCAAAGTATAAATGTTACCAATTATTTAATTATTTATTATTTTATTAAATTTAAGTAAATCTATTGAATTTAAATTAATAAAAATAAATAAAAAATATTGAATATTTATTGATAAATTTATCATATTAAAAAAATATTTTTTTTAAAAACAATTTATTTAACCTATATATAACAATGTTTAACTATAATATATATAAATATATATATAAAATACCATATATTTATAAATACTTAAATTATAAAATAATTAAGATCATATAAATATTTAGGGTTCATACTTATATATAAGGGTACATATATAAGGGATATAGTGGACATATCATACATTATGTAACATATAAGTATAATATTATATATCTATAGTTTCGCCAAAATAAAATTGATATAAAATGAATAAATTAATTATCTAGCATTAATATAGATAACAATATAATATAAATTTATATAATTAGCTAATTAATTATAAGTATATACTGCTATAGTAGGTATAAATAATATATAGATATAATATATATATATATATCAATGTTAATAATTTGAATTATATTTAACATTCTATGATCATATTATGTTTTAGAGTCTTGTATACCCTTATATATATATTTTATAATTATATATTAAGTTTGTCTTTAACAAATGTATTTGAGACCTATTTGTTTCAAATGTGTTTTCAAATGATGTCTTAAAAACCTTCTAAAAACTAGCCTTCGTCTAAGTTTTGAAAACTTTGAAAAATGAAGGTGTTTGAGACCAAAATAGTGAGACTTCTATTTAGTAGGATATAATACTTAACAATGTACAACAAAGTATGTATTCATTGTAATAATGTAAATTAACATGATAAATATGTCACATGTATATACAATACTAATGTATTATGATTGTCTTCACCCTTATCGTAGTATACCTAATGCATGGATATATCGAAACCCTGTAATCAAGCATGTTACATCAATACTTGACTCATCATCTTTCATATTTAGATGTAAAACATGCATTGGTAATTCTATTTAACCCAGTTGCCCTCTACCTATACATACTTTTAACAATGAAATAAACAACATTGAATCTTCTACAAAGGTTATTCTTATTCGTATTGATAACAAAATCATGATATTTAAAAATATATGTAAACTAGTTGATAATACCAGTGTTATATATAAATATAATATAAATACACAATACCACCTATATTTACTAGGGGCGCTGCAACAGGGGGGACGGGGGGATATGTCCCCCTCACTTTAAAATCTAGGCGGACCTCCTATGTATTGGTCCCCCCCCCACTTTTACCATAACATTTATTGTGATTGGTTGATCCCCCCTACATACACAATCGTTCGAGCGCCCTTAATATTTATCCCTGCAATGCCCTTTAATCCTCCATAACAACACTTGATACCTCCCATTAATCCTTTAAATATATCATACTTTTCAGCTGTACGACAAAACCCATATATACTCATAATCAAAGTTATTACTATACCTGTTATTAATACTACTCCCTCTAATTCTCTTGTAATTGAATATTTGAATGAAGATGAAAGGAATATTAACTTCGTTCATAAAATACTCTCATATTTAAATATGTCAACAAGCTCCCTGACATCTAAAACTTTATAAATTCAAACTATATTTGGATATATATGTAATATATTTCAACTCACCCAACTCTTCATACACATTCATTTCTAATATATACTATATAAACAAACACACCCGATTATCCCATATATATGAGAGTAACTATCGGGTAGTGACATTCAGATATAGAGTAATCTACCATGTAATAAAAGAGAGTTTAGCACCAGCTGGTACAAGATGAACCTGCAATAATAATAGTACATTCGAACTACGTCAAACTAACAACTCTAAAATCTAGATCGGTTCAACTCTACCATGAATATTACATAATCTGATTTCAATGAAGACTTCGTATAAACTTATATACAGACCAAGTATACTACTAATTACATCCACTAAGCTAATGCCCGAACAAATAATGTAACACAATCACCCGTGGAACCCACTTCAGAACAATATACCTCACCTTCACCAATCCTACAACTAACATACACCAATCTCATTCATTCTCACAATACATCTTCAACTAACCCTGACCATTACCTACCATATAAAATATCAATATCTCCTCTCTGCACTATATACAATTCCTCACTTATTCAATATCAAGAATGCATCATTTAATGTTTGCTCTATCATAAACAAAGCCAATCTAATAATTGACTAATTTACTTATCTTTGTAAAAATTAACTTAGATATTATGTGCATTACATGACAAGGAACATGATTTACTCATAATGATACACCCATAATTGTACCATTAAACATAAATCATTATGCTTCGTTCACCTTCCCAAACCTAGTTCCCACTTTCGTGGAGGATTAGGCGTACTATATAACAAGTGTATTTAGGGTCTTAAGCTCAATAACTATCAATATATGTATAAGGTATATCTTTATCTTAAATATTCTGAGGCTTTTTCATGCACATTTCATCCTAAAAACTAATTTCCACTTACAATCATAACCATCTACCGACCACGGCATCAATCCATAGAAAAGTGTATTGAAGAACTTGATACTCTACTTTACTCATTAACCTCTAAAACTATTTTAACTGTTGATTACGATATTCCCTTCTCGACATTACTACGATATACTTGAATCACACAATGTATCCTAAAATCCAAAACCCCTACACATACTGCAAACAATATTCTTGATCTCGTTATATCAAATAAATCATCTGACATAATTTCCAATACTATAGCTGACCAATTATAATTTATAATTTATAATAATGGATTGGTATGACTCATAAAACTAAGGGAATAGTAGTGGTTATTTAAATTTCAATATAATTTATTTCAGATTAAATTCAAAATTTGAATACTTATAAATGAGATCTATATTATTAATTAAAGCATGTATTTTAATTTAATAAATTATTTATATATAGTCAATAAATGTATACACTGATCTTATTGATTAATAAATATAGAATCGTAAGTATGATAGGAATACTCGAAATAATAAATTACAATAGTAATGATTTTCGAAATATTGTATTGCTTTTTCATATATAACATATGACATATGTTATTAAATTAAAAATTCATTTTAACCTGCCTATATAATTAATATATATAATATAATTAATATTATTATAATTTTAAATATGTGTAACATATATAAAAAATAAATATTATACATGAATTATAATGTAAATAATTCAACAATATTACATTGTATTTATATATTATATATTTAGGTATTATACCTACATATAATATAGGTACAAGAATGATATTTTTTATATTGATGATATTATATTGAAATTGGTATTATTATAACTCTTATTACATTCTAAACTATACGTTATATTTTAGTTTGATTAAGAAAAAGTTATGATCAAAAATATGCAAACACTATTCGTTCAAATTTGACATGGTGTTCATAGGAATTGTGCATATTTTTATTTATTTATATTACATATTAGATAAATCATTCAATAATGTATAATTTTAAATGAAATCAACAGTATAACTTTATTATTATTATTATATATAAAGTGCAAATAGTAAAATATATAGTATAAAATATATATTAGTGCAAATAAACCGAATATCATCATCATCATATGTATATAAATATAAAAATATATATCTATATAATGTATTGAGTGTTGAAACACAACATGACATAAAACAATAATTTAATGATAAGTAATAAATGATAATAAGAATGATGGTTTACACATGCCATAAGTAAAATAATATAATATTAACATAAGAGTATAGGTTTAGTTATGAATTAGTATGCATGATAGTTTATGTAACTCAGCTGCTTTTTGATTTGTGATGACCAGGATGAGTTAAATTATAAGGATTTTCAAAGGCCAAAAATAAGCTAAATTCGGCCTTTTTAATTAAATTCGGTCTTTTTTTAAATTAAATATTTATCCTATCTTATATCATTAAAAGTAATAAAATAAAATACTTAATGTAATATGTATTATATGTAAATAATACTACAAGTAAAAGCACATTTTGATACAATATTAGCAATGTAAGTAAGCAAATTCGTAATTATTGAATATTAATAGGATTTTATAATACGATTTTATACTAATAACAAAATATATGTAGAATACAAAGAGCATCATTGCTAGGATTATTAAGGGTCTGGTTTGGAGCTCACCAACTGGACTTGGCGTTACAGATGTTTTATACAAATTAAATGTCAATGAAATTTTTGCATACTTTAATAAAATCGGATGCAATTCAATTTAATAACTAAAATGAGATCTAAATGCCCCATGGTAATACAATTATAATTATTTAATATGTAGGTCATAGAATTATATATATATATATCTGATACTCGATGGTGGGTTTATTTAATTTGTACATAAAATATCTACAAGAACAACAATATTATTCAAAGGATTTAAAAAGAAATCCTTACTACTATAAGAACAATTATCAAATTTAAAAAATATCAAAGACATTTTAATTTGATGGGTTTGTAGGTAAAGAGTAATATAAATTACATTATGTAATAAATGGAATAAATGTAATATATAATTTAATCTCAATATTTGTAGACTTAATCTACTGATCATAATATTGATGATGATGATACGGACTCCATTTTAAATAATGAAAATTCAATTAGATGTTATTTTTATGATATTACAGATTTTTGTTATGTAAGTAGATTAAATAAAAATAAAAATTATGTAACTAATAGAATACAAATATTATGGGATTGATGAAATTTAGTACGAGAATACTTAGATAGTGCATTGAATATAGAAAAAGTTTCTTTATAAGTAAAACTGGAAAAGATATATTGAATTTGATAATGAAAATTAGTATTATTTCTCCAGAAAGATATGTTAATAATGAAAGTATAATGACCGGGGAAGTTAATATTAGTCTCAATAAATTATTCAACTTATCAAGACAAGAATATCGAAATATAATTAGTAAGCACAAGTTAAGACTAATCATACAATGAGTTATGTAAAAGTAAATCTAATTTAGGTAGAATTTGATAAGATATAAAACTATTATTGAAAAGATACTTTGGAAGGTAAATGCATTTCTCACTATTTATTTATAATATAATATATTCTATTAATAGTAGATTGCCTTTGTATTAAAGATTATTATAAGAATTTATTTAATTTCATTACCGGACTGCTATGTATATATCAAGGAAAATTCCGTTGAATCAGATTTTTCATTATTAATGTCGATAAAAACATAAGGGAAAAACCCATCTTTCAAACATTTTACTTGAAGGATATATACACTCAAAACAATTTAATTATTTAATACAAATATAATACATTTCTTATTTACTTGTACTATATTATTGATTTAAAGACTATATATATAGTATTTAATCAATATATTGATACCAATATATTTGTTGATATTAACATTATTGTAAAGCCATGCTATATAATATATAGAAATATCTATATTGATCAAATATAGAAAGGCCGAATTTAAGCCGAATATAAGGATTTTGAAAGACCGAAAATAAGCTAAATTCGGCCTTTTTCCTAAAATTAGGTAAAGGCCGAATTTAACTCACCCTGGTGATGACTCAACTTTCTGGTAAGGGGCGACCAATTCCTATGTCATGGGAATATTCTAGAGCCAGTAGAATGTATACTGACATCCATACTCCCCGAATCATATCACAAATCGCAAAAAAACTATATCACCTATCACAAGTATGCCACAAAGACAGAGCTAAACTAACAATTATAATAGGGGATTATCACCCTATTTATGAGAAAACAAGAAATAAAAATAAAGATATATGAATAATATACAAATATGAATAAATTTAAAAACGAGATGTAATCAACGATGTATGTTTTAATGCGTCAAGGAAACCGACTATTGATTTACGGGATTGTAACATTTATGGGGAGCGAATTCCAGTCAGTAGATACCCTATTGCCGAAGTAATTCAGGTGTGAATTCGTTCTGAATATATGCATATATCCTATAGGATCTTCCTACTATGTTGTGCCCTCTACATCTATTGCTGTATACGTCGAATATCTTCAAATCCATTCAGTATCGTGTACGACGTACACTGTACGTTAACACCAGATCTGTTACCAACATGAGAACTGATAATGATTTAATAGTGAGAACAATAAGTCTATCGGTGTAAGAACATCGGTGGGAATATTACATCTAGAAACTAATCGTTTAGTGAAATATTTTTGAATATTTTCAATGCGGTTAGAATTAGTGATATATAATGGATCTGGATTCCAAACAGAAGAATCGGACGTACAAACGATATATATGTTTTAAGTAGATATATATATATATATATATATATATATATATATATAATTAATGGTTATGAAGAATCTGAATAATCTAGTAATCATTAGATAGGCTTTATTACAAATATTATTAATATGAATATTGAAACTAATATTATCACTAAATGTAATACACAAATCTTTAAAACTAGATTGAATTGGTAAAGTGTGCCCATTTAAATTATATACATAAGCGGGAAACATATTTCCAACTCGCACCACTACACATTTCTTCGGAGCCAATTCGAGTTCCCATATTTTCATCCACTTGCTGATATCATAAGAGTATTTTGCAGAAGGAGACTACTATTATTGGATTTGAATGAAAATGATAATGTAGTATCATCTGCAAATAGAGTTATTAATCGAATTATTAATTATATTAGGGATATCATTTATATAGATCAGAAATAGCAATGGACCAATAGAATATTTGTGGTACCAACAAACCGATCCTTGTGAAACACCCGATTTGACCTTTGTATAGTTAGAAAACGTATTATTAATGTTTACTCGTTGTTTACGATTATTTACGTATACGTCCTATAGGATTTTCCTATAATCCTATAGGATTTTAACCACATAATTACATCACCACAAATCCCATAATGAGAAAATTTATGTAATAATTTAGTGTGTGATATTTTATCGAATGCTTTTGATAAATCTATATAAACAATATCAGATAGCGATGATGCATATCTAGATTTATATATGTGCTTGTAGAAAGATATTAATTACAGGCCAGTCGATTTCCCTGCGAGAAAACCATACTGGTGTTGCGTAATATATATATATATATATTAGAACGTATTTATAAATAGAAAGTAAGATAATGCAAGAGGATTTTTTTCAAATAGCATTAACATTCTTATTGGACGATAATTAATTGCCTTCGTTGCATCACCTTTTTTAAAAATTAGGATTATATGAGACAATTTCCATATATCCGGGCATATATCCTACCTGTTTTAAGAATATTATTGTATATATTATTGAAAGAGGATAGCATAATTGAAATGATAATATCTTTAATAAAGCTTTCGGAATACCATCAGGTGAGTTATTATAATTACTGGGTAATAGGCATAGGAATTTACATACCACGTCAGGTGTGGTAGGGTATTAGGAAAACGAGCGAGATGCCGATTGTGATGATTGTGTATTACCTATTGCCAGTAACGGTGGTAAATTACTATCAGTACTTTTATTAAAAACAGATTGGTATTTATAAGCAGGAAGCTTTGTCAAAATCAGATGATAATACAACATCATTAATTTCGTCATAAAGTGGTGTGATATTGAGTTAGTAGAATGTAGTTTATTATTTAAGTATTTATATAAAGTAGACTTATTATCATAAGAACACATTGGCTTCCCTGTCTAAGTTATATTACTTAAGTTTTAGTCCAAAATTAAGTTGAATTTTACGCTAGTTTAGACGAGTGGTATTGTCATTAATTATACTGTGTAGATAGCAACATTTGTTCATTAATATTTTAGATGGATAGGATATCTATATTTTCTAAACTTGGTACGAGGAGTATGATTGTTATATATTAATAATAAGGTCTCTATAAATATGGATAGCATATCCGAACTATCATAAGCCGACTCTAATAGGTAGTCCCAATTAATTATAGAAAGATCATATTTAATTGAGTCATAATCAGATTTAATGTAGTTGGGTGATGACTTTTTATTAAATGATTTTAATTTGACCTTATAATAATTAGATGGATATAAAATATATCATGATCGTTACAGTGATTATTATATTCAATAGGGTTAGTAGGTGATATTTAAGAAATTGTTCTAATATCATTAGTTAGTATTAAGTCTAGTATATTCGATTTGCGTTTTGGATAATTTACTAACTTTGTTAGAGCATGATTTTGTGTAAAACTATATACATATTTTTCGACCAATGAAATAGCAGAACCATTTCTCTAGCCAATATTTGGCAAGTTCAGATCTCCGTAAATCATACTAGTTTTAATTGTATCAGTTACTTTAGAAATTAGGTCAACTAATTTAATAGTATCGTTATATAACATAGAGGGTGGTCTTTAAATAACAATAATTGTATAATCAGACACAAGAAGATTAATCAATTTAAAGTTTTCAGTAAATGTTAGAGTATGTATCGGGAATAAACTATTTATATATATATATATATATATATATATATATATATTAAAATACCACCACCATGTATTTTTTTTATTCTATCTAATCTAAACAAAATTATAATAGGTGTAATTTAATAACATACCATTCGTTATTTTATCATTAAGCCAAGTTTCAGTAAATATGAGAATATCATATTCATGACTTTTAATCATGGATACTAATGTTGGTAATTTATTACTGAGACTTCTTGATTAGAGTAGAATACTTTTATGAAATAATATAGTCAATTATTATTAATAACAATTTTGAACTAGTAGAGGAATTATTAGATCTTTTATTATTATTATCAATTGATAATTTCCATTTATTATAATCACTAATAGTATACTCTATAATAAAATTCTATTCAATTACAATGATCTCATAATTTTAAAAAAAAGTCCGTAACTCATAATTAAGTGTATGATTATTAAATACACATTTAATATTACCGGGTTTGTTAGATGCTCCTAAGGTTAATATTCTTCGCTTCATCCTGTCATCATAAAATTGATCAGGACGAATATAAATTTGAGAGCAAACATCATTATTCTTACGTAATATGCTACACGATTTCAATATCGATACAACAGTAAGGTAATTATTATTTAAATTTAATTTATAGAAATAACCCTTTTTTGTAGTAATTTTTGAAATATTAACGCTTTTCGTATTAATATTGAGATCATGCATTAGTGAATCAAGAACGCTCATATCTACAATACCGAATACAATAACACACTTATTAATATAATTTGAAATCGTTATTTTATTAGAAATAGATCTAGCTAGATTATTTTGAGAAGTAATATCAGCATATGTTGGTTTGGCTTTTGCGTTATCAGATAACATAGTATATAGTATAGGCTATTTGAATTAGTTGCATTCAATTGAACATCAATTTGTGTTATTAGAGTACGATTCGTTTCAAGTTCTTTAACTAATGTATTGAATATTGGTACTTTGTTATTAGTACTGTATATATAAACTTATGATGATAGAGGCAAATTAATGCATGCATTACATCTGAACAAAAAAGATGTAGAACATAAAATATCACATACATATTTAGGTGCAATATTTCCATTGGGGAACTTATTTGTTATGGATTTAACATCATTCAAACATATAATATGAGTGTTCGATGAACAAGATGAACATGTAACAAAACTATAGTTCGATATATTATTAATATACACCTTATTATATATATTACAATTGACCATTTTAAAATATATTAAATAGAGTAATCTTGAGTAAGTTAATACACTACTTATACAATAAGTTATAATATCTAAATAATCATATATATGTATAGCAATTCAATAGTAAATCCTTTAACTATTCAATTTTATACTAAGTATAATGCATATATATTTACTGTAATGATGTACGCTAATGTTGAATGAGGAAAAGAAGATATCAGCATTTGAAAATAAAGCTAATAGAATATTACTAGAAATAAATACCGCCAGAGGAAAACTAATGCATATATCAAAGAAACCATTACCATATTTGTAGGTAAATAAGAACCACTGATAACTACTATACAAAGAAGGAAACTGTCATAATATGGACACTTATGCCGATATGATAATTTGAGTACAACTATTATGCAAGGTAGGGTTGAAGGTACAGGGTTAGAGGAAGACCAAAGAAAGACTGGATGGCTAATATAATACAGTGGACTGATAAGACGGTGGGTGAACTTTTGAAGAAGGTTAAGCATAGAAATGGCTGGAGAAGATTTGTTGTTGTTGTACTCGAGATGATTCCCCCTACGATGCATGCGTCACGGGATTAAAATGAATGATGTACAATAAAATATGTAATGAAATCTATGAATTATAATTAATGGTAATATGTTGAATTCTTGGAAATGCATGAATAGAAATATAATATAAACAGCTCTATATTTATTTCAGTGATTGTAATTCAGTGATTATTGTGAATTTTATGAAAATAAAAATAGTAAAATGTACATAAAATAACTAAATAACTATAAAATAATTAAATATTATTATGAGACTATATATCATATATTCATGCATATTAATATCTAATTTAGTAAGCACGATAACTTATCTTATCAAGTAGATTGTCCAGATAACTAATTTTAATAAAATAATAAAGTTGTTGTTGATAGGGGAAAGTAACCGAATACGGACAATACCCGAATACAGACACTCTCGGTATTCTAAATACTATAAATAGAAGTAAGTTTAAACTGTTATATATAATTCATAAAACCTTACTCTATAATACTCCTGTATACCTTCGAGATTTACTCGCTCAAAAATTATCTAGACGGTCTCTACGCTCAACTACTGATCAACATCGTCTGAGATTTGAAATGGGAAACATCTCTATATTGTCGAAAAGAGCATTCTTATACAGCTCGCCTGAAATTTGGAATACGTTACCAATTACTAATAGATCTACAAGTAATCACCAGACCTTCAAAACCGCCCTAAAAAAGTATCTTATTTCAAAAGAGAAGACCAATCTTAGTTAAATTTATGTTTTTTTTTATTATTGTTTATCATTACTCGTTTATATTTATATTATTATATTCCATGTGTTTTTGTTATACACTTGAGAGAATGCATCACGCATTATAATGCAGTGTCTAAATAAATCGTTGATTGATTGATTGATTGATAGTAGTAGTAGTAGTAGTAGTAGTCAGTGCCGGATTAAGCTAAGTATGGGCCCGGGGCAAACTTAATTTATTGGCCCCCTACTTTTTATAATTTAAAAAACATATCAGATGTATCTACAATATAAATATACATAGTGAATTTTTGGTAACTAACGTCTTTATGGTATAGGTACGATGTACCTTGCAGGGGAAAGTAACCGAATACGGACAGTGCCCGAATGCGGACACTCTCGGTATCTCAGAAACCATAAATCCTACAAAAAAATGTTTAATGTATAAAATATTCATATTTATATAAATAGTCTACAAAAGTATTTTTATTTTTTAATTATTCAAAATATTTCTGATATATCCAATAAACTGATTTTTTTATTACATTTTTAAATTTATGAAAACAAATGTCAACTTAAAACCTTTTCAAGAATATAAAAATGTATCGTTATACAATATAACACTATATTATTGAAAATTAAAGCATTCTAAAAATTATATATATAATTTCTATATTTGTTATCAAAATATTCATTAAGTTATAAGCATATGTCTAGAGGTCATATAAGTTCCTAATACGGACACTCTAGATGTCTTAATACAGACACCATATAACCAATCAGCGCGTAGCGTATGAACATTTTTGATTTTCATAAAAATCGCGTACGTTATAATATTTACCACCAATAAAGCTAAATCTAAAATTGTTATTATTCAGTTACTTAAATTGTATTATTAATTAAAATAATAATACTAATAAATAAATTATTAACTAATTAAATTAGAATAAATTATTCATACAATTAATTATAAATAATGTAATTGTAATTTGTCTGATTGATTCATCAATACTATATGGTTTATCTAGTGGTATTTAGGGTGTCCGTATTATAACACAGGGTGTCCGTATTAGGACAAGGGTACCGAATACGGATACCCCTGTTATCTATAGAATTAATAGATTAAATAAAATTATAAAATTACAATAATTTCTATAATCAAATAATATTGGGATTTTTATATCAATAATTTATCTTTTTTATAAACAATTTCTATAATTTATATCTTTACATATAATTATTCTTTAAATTATATAATAGTATAAAATTAGTATTTTAGTTTTTATTAATTTGCAAAAATAATAAATAAAGACTTAAGTCTTAAGACTTAAGTCTTTATTTATTATTTTAAATGTAATTATATATATATAA
Source organism: Osedax fenrisi (assembly GCA_964019155.1). NCBI lineage: Eukaryota > Metazoa > Annelida > Polychaeta > Sabellida > Siboglinidae > Osedax > Osedax fenrisi. The sequence goes on from OZ025239.1 coordinate 5,817,990, forward strand.
TATAAAATACAGTTCAATAGTACATAATACAAAAGTTTATTTTAAATATTAAGTAAATATATAATATTTATATATATTTTTTTTACAATATGATATACCATATATGGAATATATATAATAATAATAATAATATTTATTTATTGAAATCGCCAATATACATTGAATACTGTAATAACTGCCTATTATGAGTATAACTAACCTAGTTGGTTTCCAGGACCAGAATGTATGTATCATCTAAAGATACATATAATGGGTGTGGCTTAGCGTCATACCCGAATAGGCAGCTACAAAGTTACAGCCTATAACATATTACTACATCTCCCTTCTTAAGATTAATAATATTCAAATACCTTGATGATTATATTTAACTAAAATAATAATAATAATAATAATGAACTAAATAATGAACAACACATAAATAATATACCCACCACCCTCTTCCCGTATCTTAGTTAATCTCTATTAATCGATCAGGTGGTTTTGAAATTCTTCCTGACCGAGTTACGTAAGAGGTATTCTTTAATGGTATAATCATTTGTCTATTACGTCTTATAAACCTTTTGTCGGTATCTAAGACATATGATCGATCACTCTCTGGAGATCTATATGCTATTTTGGCTACTTTCCGTAGATCTTTAACAAATACTTCTTCGTTGTTCTCTAGTTTTCTCTTTTCTATAGTATACTTATTGTCTCGGTATTTCTTATTGTTTTCTTTATTTTCTTTATTAAATTTAATAAATTTCGGTTGATTAATTCTTCTTAATCCTTTCGGTATCTCAGGTACCGTTGTATTCAGTCTTCTCCCCATTAACAATTCAGCAGGCGATATTCCAAAGCTTAAAGGTGTGCTTCTATAAGCCAATAATCCTAAGTATGGATCATCTTATTTACTTAATATATTCTTTATTGTTTGAACTCCCCTTTCTGCAACTGAATTTCCTTGAGGGTGCTTGGGTGATGACGTAATATGTTGAAAACTGTAACTTTGGGAGAATTCTTTAAATTCTTTGCTGGAAAATTGTCTTCCGTTATCAGAAACGACAGTCGCTGGTATTCCATGTCTTGAAAATATAGATTTCATTGATATAATAACTGTTTCTGATAGTTCATTCTTCAGCAACATAGTTTCAATATATCTCAAGTAATAGTCTACTATTATTAGATATTTCTTATCTTTAAAGGTATAAAGATCAGTTCCAACAATCTCCCAAGCTTTCTTTGGTATAGGTATTATTTTCATAGGTTCTCTTGTTGTCCTACTATTCATTAAACAAGTTCTACAGTTTCTTACCATTCTTTCTACATCTCTACTAATCCCAAACCACCACACACATTCTCGTGCTCTTGCTTGACATTTTGATATACCTTGGTGTCCTACATGTAGTTCACTTAAAATAACTTGCTGATATGTTCTAGGGATGACTAACCTATTCTGGTAGGTTAGACACCCTTTCATCATGCTTAAGTTTGCAGTATTTTCATAATACTTGCTTAGATCAGTATTCTTACGGTCTTTATACGACCATCCATTACATATTTTACTAATAACTTATTTTATTATTACGTCATCCTCTTGGATTTTTCTTATTTTATTGAGTTTTACTGACTCACCAGGAACAAAAGTAGATTCTACTAGTTGATTTACTTCAATTTCAAGTATATTAGAAGTACTTGTCGTCTTAGAAGGATATCTTGATAAAGCATCAGCTCCAATATTTAATTTTCCAGGTATATATACCATTTCTACCGAATATCTCATCAAACGTATTCTAAATCTTTGTATCCTTATAGAGATCTTTTCTACTTCTTTCCGTCCTAACAGGGTAATCAAAGGTTTGTGGTCAGTCTCTACAACTATAGGTGCTCCACAAATATAATAGTTAAACTTCTCGAGACCCCAAACGACTCCTAAAGCTTCTTTTTCAATCACTGCATAATTCTTTTCAGCACTGGTTAAGGATCTACTAGCGGCTCCAATCATTCTTCTGTTTCCTTCCGAATCAATTTGGGAAAGAACAGCCCCGATTCCTTGAGTACAAGCATCTGTCGTAATCATAGTTTTTTTATTTGGGTCGAAGTGCGCTAATATAGGAGGTTCATTAAACATTTTTTTTAGTTTCTCAAAACTAATTTCTTGATCTCTATCCCAAAACCATCCAATATCTTTTTTCAATAGCTCTCTGATTGGTTCACTGACGGTAGCTATTTCATGATTAAATCTTGAATATTGGTTAATCAATCCCAGGAAACTTCTTACTGCTTTTACACAATCTGGCACTGGAAAATCTCTAATTCCTTGAATTTTTTCTCCAGCTTGTATCCCAACCCCACTGATTTTAAATCCTAAAAATTCTACTTTTATAGAACCAAATGAACATTTCTCTCTGTTTAATGTCATTCCTGCTTTACTTATTTTATTCAATACGCATCTAGTCTTGTATCATGTTCTTCTTTATTTTCACCCATAACTAGTACATCGTCCATGTGTATCACCACTCCTTTGCAATCTTTTAGAATTCTGTCCATCTCTCTACAGAAAATTTCAGGGGCTGATGTAAGTCCAAAAGGTAGTTTTTTATAATAAAACCGTCCCCATGGCGTTAAGAATGTTGTCAATTTCTGTGAGCTTTCCTCTAAGGGTATTTGCCAAAACCCTAAGTTTGCGTCTAGCTTACTGAATATTTTGCCCTTAATCTTGGCTAAGCTACTCTCAACTGTTGCCATCGGATATACTTCCCTCTTTACAGATTTGTTTAATTTCGTCATATCGGTGCATATACGAATCTTCCCGTTTCCCTTGATGGCCACTACCATTGGGCTACACCAATCTGTTGGACTATTGGCTTCTTCTATGACGTTTAAACTCATCATCCTATCTAGTTCTTCCTTAACTTTTTCTTGTTGGTGTATGGGTACTGGTCTTGGTACATATATAGAAGTTGGTTTAATATTATCGTTCATCTCTATCTTATATGTATATTCTAAGCTTCCTAAACCTTCAAAAAGTCTATTATCGATTTCATCAATTAGTTTTACTATTCCAAGTCCTACTGATAATCTTCTGGATAATAGCACTACGGTTTGTTTTTCTAGTATAAATATCTCTTCTTTCATGGATTTTCCTTTATAGGAGACAATCGCATCAAAACATCCTATAACTTCTATATGAGTATTATTAGGACCTTTAAGAATTGTTGTCGATTGTCTCATCTTGGGTAAAGATTTGCTAAACGGTATCACTGTAACGCTTGCACCTGTATCTATTTTTAAAGATACTTGTTCTTGGTAACTTCCTATTTGAAGTCCTACTCTTCTTGTCCAATCTTCCTCTTTTTGATTTATACTTTCCTTTATTTCGCCTAGGAACTTTATGTTTTCCTTTATAATTTCATTCGTTTCTCTGCAATGGTTTTTACAACATATTGCCCAATGTCCAATTTTCTTACATTTCATACATTTTTGATTGTACGCTCTACATTGTTTTGGTGGATGCTCTAAATTACATCTTCCACACTTCTTGTTATTTTTCGTTTCGATGTTGTGCGTTTTCTTTTTATTTTCGAATTTCTTGTATTTTCTCGTTTTATCTTTGATGTAATCTATACTTTCCTTAGCATCGTGATTAATCGCCTTAACTTGTAATATGCTAGTTTCTTTTATTTTAACTGTTTCTACAATCTTTTCTGCGGTTAACTCATACTAAGCAGCCTCTTGCAAAAATCTTTGCCTTAGATTTTCATCTTTCATTCCTATTATTAATCTGTCCTTTAATGAGGGAATCTTTCAGAATCTTTCCTGGAATTCGCATGTTTTTGCCAAATTCTTCAGTTCCGAATAATATAATTCTATTGATTCTCCTTCGGTTTAGTCTCTTTTGAAAAAAACATATCTCTCGTATGTTGTATTTTTCTTTGGTGTGAAATAACTTTCAAACTTATTCTTGATCCATTCTAGATCTTCTTTGCCTTTTATAGTTATCTTTTTTTCATTTTCCGTTCTTTCAAAGGTTTCTTCTTTAAATGAGTTAAATATTTCTACTCCGTCTGGACCTATAATATTTAGGAATATTGCTACCTTGACTTTATCCTTCTTTTCTTCCAGCTCTGCTGCACATTCATATATTTCAAAGGCTTGAATCCATCTCTTCCATTCTATAGCACTGGTATTATCTGTATTTAATTTCTCGGGTATTCTGTACTCTGACATCTCTCCTTACAATAATTAACAATAATAATCACAATATAATATATAATAATTATAATAATTCGCAATATAATATATAATAATTATAATAATTCGCAATATAATATATAATAATTTTTAATAATATTCTCCGTATATAATTATATAGGAATATATATTATACTATAGAATATGTAATAATAACTATATATAAACTACATATATATATATATATATATAATATAATCACTGATTTAAAAAATATCTAGATGTTCTATATATTAAATAAATTCACTAATTTATAAAATATCTAGGTTTCTATAGAAATAAATAAATTCACTAATTTATAAAATATCTAGTTTTTTTTTTTTTTTTTTTTATAGAAATAAATAAATTCACTGATTTATACAATATCTAGGTTTTCGATAGAAATAAATAAATTCACTGATTTATAAAGTATCTAGGTTTTCTATAGAAATAAATAAATTCACTGGTTTATAAAATCTGATATATATACTAAATATTTATACTTTTAATATGTTCAAATTTATTCTCTAAATATATATATTTATATATATATATATTACTTTTCCTACCACTTTATATGGTATACTATATCTAAGGTATAATATATATATATAAATATACTATATTATATAGTATATAATAATAACACAATACTATGTAATAATATATAATATTAATAATAATTCACTGATTTATATTAATATTTAATATAGTTAATTTATATATAATATGTTATAAATGTTATAAATACACTGATTTATATGATATATGTTATAGGGTTCTTAATTAAGCCCGATGTCACCATGTAATAACTGCCTATTATGATTATAACTAACCTAGTTGGTTTCCAGGACCAGAATGTATGTATCATCTAAAGATACATATAATGGGTGTGGCTTAGCGTCATACCCGAATAGGCAGCTACAAAGTGACAGCCTATAACATATTACTACAAATACAATACAAATAGTCACATGTTTGTATTTTGATTTATCGTATTTAAGTTCTTAATATTTTAATAAACATAAGAGAAGAACAAAAACTGCCTGTAGGCTGTACAAACTGACTCCATGGAGTCGAATCCGCGAAAGACGTCCACCTCAACTTCCACGGATGGTAATATGGTAATATGGCCACATTAATAATTTCAATTAAATATTAGATCGTGAAATATTTGTTATTATGATCAAGAAATTTCTACTAGAAAAATAATTTGTATATAGATTCTATTGTAATACAATAATTAACACCGGAAAGCTTATTGAATTCTATAATATACTTCATATTGTAGTTTTTTTTAATTTGTATTAAAACATAAGTTATGTACAAATATGTAGTACAATTATATATAACATTATAAACATTTCAATTATTGAAATTTTCATTATCTATGAAATAATTAAATAATTATTTTCCAGATATTACAATTTACATAGGATTAATAGGCATATAGTATATATTTGGATTTGGAAATATTTAGTATACTTACGTTATCAGTTGTATCCATTATAATAATTTATTATAATAATTATCAATTAAATTAAGTATTAATTATATTTTTATAAAATTTATATAAAATTTTAATATTATTTTTATTTTACACAAATACCCGAAATTAATTTACTAAAACCCGGACCCGTTCTTGGACCATTTTTCGAAACCCGATCTCATGAAATTTTGCTAGAACCCGGAATTGATACCCGAAACCGAGTTCGGATTAAACCACTATATTATATATATATATATATATATATATATATATATATATATATTAATATATGTATATGTGAATATAAGTTTAATTTTTGAATATTTGATTTATTACTAACTGATATACTCATACAATTTATTTGACCTATCAGAATATATCCAACCATTATTATATAGATGAGGAAACTTATTCAAGAAAATGTAAAGAAAAGTAAGGTAGTTGATTTGACGAATATAAAGAGAATTAGGGTTATTATAAATATATATATATATATTTAATAAAAATAATATTAATTATTGAAATCTCATATATATATACATATATATATATATATATATATTAAATACAATACAAATAGCAGATACTAATGGTCCCCTCGAGAAGTCATTGACTTATACATGTTATAAATAACTGTAAGGAAATACAATACAAAATTGTAATATAATACATTTTTTGTGTGTTTTGATTTATAGTTTATTAAGTTCTTGATAAACACAAGAGAAAAACAAGAACTGCCTGGAATCGAACCCGGGACTTCTGGTTTATTAGCTTTTGATTATCCTACTGAGCCATAGACCCCAGACTTAATATATATATATATATATATATATAAGAAAAAAGTATTACAATTAATAGGTTATATTAGATTTGTGTAAAAATGTAGATAAAATGAATGGTACCTATCGATATAATTTTTATATAATCCTATCATTATAAAATATAATTAGTAAATACTATTTCAATTATTTCATTAGTATAATAGAAAGTAATACACTTTTACACAGAATATCGGAAATGTTAAAAGAGTAACGCAGATGGGTCGCTTGCAATAAAAAATTGCGAGAAATCTTAATAGACTGGGGAGCGAGGCTAAGGAACAGGCTCTGTTCGCTATGCTAAAGAAAGACATACCTTTGATGACATCGACACCCCAGAGTGAAGTACCGATCATTAGGAAAAGCGGACCATTGGTGTTGACACCAGGCGACTTTATTCATAGAACTGGTAATCACTTATTCAATGCGTTATATTAGAAATCATAAGTAGACATATGTAATATAAATATACAGATATTTCATATATGAATATATTTAAATATATTATTCTTTATATATTATATCGACTAATTTCAAAAAATGTATCAACAATTAATACTATATTATTTAATTTTACAAATTATATATTTAAATATATATTCTATGTATTTAATTTCATTTTGACATATTCATTTATAGGAAGAGGTGCTAGGAAAAATGACTTAATTCAGCAATCGCCTAAATCATCGTTCACTTCTAAACGAGTCAGGCGGGAGTTACTCTTAAAGGACATCATAAAGGACACCGACTTAAAGATAGGCATCAAGGACAGCGATTTGCCGGATCAACATGTACCTATTAAACAACAGAAGAACTGCTTAAGAAACCTCATCGGGAAGATTAATGTACTGGTAGCGGAAGAAATAATGTCAAAAGAGAAAAGCGGTTATTAATTAATATAATATTACATATGTATGTAATATAGGTTTTAATAGTCATACATATAATTACGTAGAAATACAATAGTCTAGAATCATCTCGAATATAATAAGTTTATACCGGTAATTATATATTTTAGAACAATAATATATTATAGATATATAATATATATATACCTATAGTTAATTATATCATTAGAAACAATATAATTAGAAATTATCCAAACAGAATCTGAAGTGAAAATAGCTAATTCAGTAGCGAGTTCTGCGAAGACTAAGCAGGAGGAAGTGATAATAGTAGTTGCAGAAGAGAAGGTCTTAGTACAGTGTATGTTTGAATTGATAGACAAGAAGTCCTCAATTGAGAAGCCTGTAGCGACGGAGAACAAGGCCTCTGCGGAGAACATAGTAACGACGGACAAAAACGGATCGTTTGGAAAGCTCGAGGTGATTAAGGAATCGGGTGCCACGTCCCCTTCGAGAACTAGCAACGCCCTAGCGCGAGCTATGTCCTCCGGCGGACTATCCTCACGCAGCTCATCCAACTCCATCTCCTCGTCTTCTTCTCGTATGTTATCGCTTAGAAACAGCGCGAGTGAGGTTCAGCCTATGAACGGAGCTAGCGGCTGTTTCGTGGATGAGAGTGACCAACAGCTGCAACTCGCGGAACAAGTATTTCCAGACGATAACGACTCCGAAGTGAAGCAGTTCGAATGCTACAAGAAGTTCCACTGTCGTTGCTGCGATGACGGTTAGTGTTTAGTGTTTGTGTAGATCGCTAATAATATAAGATATTATATATACACATATAAAATAATACATATATTATAAGATATATTTTTTTTAGAGAATATTTTTATTTATTGTTGTTCACAAACAGTAGTTTTGATGGGAGTGATAATGATAAATGATAGATTGGCAGATATATAACAGTATTTCGGAGCCATTCTGTAATACACGATTTAATTAAATAAATAATAATACAGAACTTAAAAATAAACATTAGAAATAGGTATTGTTTACGTTAATTATATAATATTATTTATATCTTGTATATAATTTATAAATATGTCACACTTTCTTTCGTAAATATCGAAGGTAATTCTCTAATATTATCTACGTACCACAGTGACAAAGAAGTATTTCGAAATGAAGAATAAATATCAATGTTTCGAATTGTCTTTTCTGAAGTTGTCATGTCGGCTTATAAGTTCAGAGGTTAATTATTGTTATTCATATACCTAGTTGTTAGGTCAGAGGTTAACTCTTGTTATAAATATAACTAGTTGTTAGGTTAGAGGTTAAATATTGTTATTTATATACCTAGTTGTGTAAATATTGTTTATATAACAATCTGATAGTACAGAGGATAAATTACTTTATATTATTTGTGATTCATATAGATAAATATATTATTTAGATATTTGAAATTTAAAAATATATAATAAATTTTCAAATAAAAAATGAGTTATCCTACTGAAATATAAATATACTAACATTTGACATAGTGCTAGAGAATTATTGATTGTTATTTGTCATTTAAATATGCTAAACTATGATTGACAGTGTATGGATGGAAAGAAAGCAGATCTTTTCATCTCTGAAATAGCTGGTTTGATGCCTAACGCACCCGAATACGCTATCTATTGGCTAGCTAAGGTTTACTATAATCTAACATTGATACTAATAGATAAGTTATCACAATAACAGTAGAGTATACATTAAAATTGATTAACATAGATGATAAATTACATTTGATAAAATTAGATAATAATGTAAAGTTTATAATTATATATTATAATAATAAATACAGTCAACTCATATCTCAAACTCTATATATCTGATATATTCATGCTGATACAGACTTTAATAACATACTAGTCTAGTTTTGTACCTACGTAAAGTAAGAATAGGTTCTGATTCTGAGATATCGATAGTTAACTGAAAAGCATTAGTCATCATTTTAATCATTACCTGATACACTTACGCAGGCAATAGTAGCAAAGAAGTTGAATCTGGATCCGATGTTCTACTTCAAAGAGGCCATCAAGAACGTAAAGAACATTAGCCGTTACAGATAATGCAAGACTCGCACGTGTATCTCATGTATTTATCACTATCACTATATCTATAATTATATATCATCTCATGAATGTATGTATTTGTCATATAATATATTATATCATATAATAATATCTTTAATACGAAACTTTTGAGTTTTATATTTATATATCCAAATATATATCTATCGATTAATTTAATAAATATAATAAAAATGTATCTATTTTTTTTTACAATATCGTGAATATACTTAGAAAAATAGACAAATATCACAATACAATAAAATAGAAACTGGGATAATATAACTACGCCATTCTCTAATGTTAATGACAATCTTATGGGAAAAACTAAAGATAATATTATTTAAATAGTATCATAATCAATATTCTCGTGATTGCATTCGTTCTAGTTTAATTTTTCAATTGATAAATTACATCTTTTAAATACACTAAATAAACGATGATGGTTTAATCATATCTCACTGGGGAGTGGAGTTAGAGTTGTAATGTACAATTGAATAGAGATATGTAATTGTTTTATGAGGTAGATATTGCGATGTAAAATAGCTCGGTGAGCATATCAGATAGAATACAGAACTAAACTGGTGATTTAGTTACAATTTTATATATATATATATTTCGTAATTAATTAATATATATTTTTACACAAAGAAAGTACATTGCTAGATTTATAGAATTATTATATATAAATATATATTACTAATTAGCGATAGTTATAATAGTTAATGAATTAAGTATTGTGTGCTGATAATTTATTGAAAGGTTAAAGGTCGACTATTAAGGAGGCGTTAGGGCTCGATAAAAGGAGTGGTCTCGGATAAAGTAGTGGTCTCGGATACAGTCACATCGCTGGGTAGGCAAGCTCCTCTGTTGTTGTAGAGGACATCTACTTGAGCGGGAGAGAAAGCCACCTTGGCGAAGCTGATCTGTTGACGCAGAAATAGGTCATTAGAGGTCATCGATTATATCTATATCTCCACGTAGATTATATAGTATTCACTATAATGTAATGTATATTTTTTCAAATTATAATGATTACATTTTCTATTTTCGATTATACATAGTTACGATAACTTTAAATCGTATGTAATTCTTTATTCAGTTAAATAACGTATACTATCGATAGACAATACTTATTATCTTACCTATAATTCAATAAATAAATCGATGTAAATATACAATTAATAAGATAACGCTTAGCAACACTTAAACAGTGATCGTTTATTACGAATGTGGGCTATAGTACAACACTAACGGTGTCCATGTGGCCCTGGAAATAGTTGGTAGAACATATTCCTGCTCCGATGATCATGGGATGATAGACTCGTTTGATGCGACCCAAGAAAGGCTTAGAGTCCACCATTACGTTGTCCAGGTAAGTGGTCATCGATTGTTGACCGTACACTACTACTACGTGATGCCAGGTATCGTCTGCGCTCTGTAGATGTGATGATTACGTTATCACTGAATCCAGTACGAAGAGATGTGCGGCTCGTAACGTTAGATAATAAACTAGGCGGTATACATATCATTATATTAAGTATACTATTTACCCCGACCTAGGTATACCCACCACTGCAGCGAGTGGATAACAATGGAGGGGGGCTGGGGGGTACTAACGGTGGAATATCCTGAGAAGTGAAGTCTCGAAGATACATCCGAGTTAGCGTATAAGGCGAGCCTATTACGTTGCGTGAATATGTTCAGGGAGCTCTCCGTGATACAGTTACCGTTACCTACCAAGTTCTGTGTGCGGGTGCGTGTAAGGGTGTGCGAGTGTGTGTGAGTATAGCACGTATGAGTCGGGTGACTTCGACAATAGGTTACATTTATATATATATATTAATTAAAATAATACATTAAAGTGTATATTATACTATATATTATATAATGTCTATACTATATAATATATATTATAGCAATATATACTGTGTGTGTATATACAAAAAAATACTCTTAGCAGTAGGCGTAACTTAATTAAGTGGGCGTAACTCTATAAAGTAGGCATAACTCAATGAAGTAGGCGTAACTTAATTAAGTGGGCGTAACTATATAAAGTAAGCGTAACTCAATGAAGTAAGCGTAACTCTATGAAGTGGGTGTTCACTAACATTTCTCCTTTTAGCTGATGCGTCCCTCTTGTATGAGAAAGCGACAGAGAGTTCAGAGAATTGATCCATGGCATTAGCGAACCTAGGGATGACCATACTGGAAGGAGCGCTAGAGTTGAAGTATCCGCATTTACCGGTTCCTAAATCACAATCCACTACCTATTTGTGTATAAAGTGCGTGTTAATAAGTATAACGACGATGTCAGTGCTAAGGACAGCGCTAAGGTCAACTCTAAGGTCAGCGCTAAGTTAAGTTTTAATGGCAGTGCTAAGGTCAATGCTAAGGTAAACGCTAAGGTCATCTCTAAGGTCAACGATAAGTTCAACGCTAAGGTCAACGCTAAGGTCAATACTAAAGTGAAGTACTTACCTCTACATTGGTTGACTTAACGTATACACCGTTAGATCCCTGCAGATTGTTCCATCCGGTTTCGAAGTCGATACACGTGATCTGGCTTCCCATTGTCACTGTGTGCGGTGTGCGGTGCGGTGAGTGTGAGTTAGGGTTGCTTTTTGTAGCACGACAATTTGTCAGGTGGTCAGATCCCAGTATTCAATACTCGTGTTTAACTTGGATCTAACTGGGAAACTGGGTGAATCTGGATCCAACTTGGATCTAGGTGGTGTAAACTTGGATATATCTGATCAATATTTAACTAGTTGTAACTTGGATCATTATATCACAGTTTAATCCAAGTTATTTTTTTAAACTGAGATTAACTTGGATTTAGCTGATCCATATTTAACTAGTTGTAACTTGGATCATTATATCACAGTTTAATTCAATTTATTTTTTTAAACTGAGATCAACTTGGATTTAGCTGATCCATATTTAACTAGTTGCAACTCGGATCATTATATCCCAGTTTGATACAAGTCATTTTTTTAAACTGAGATAAACTTGTTCTAGATGATCAATATTTAACTAGTTGTAACTTGTATCATTATATCACATATTAATCCAAGTTATTTTTTAGTCCAAAATATGTATCTATAGAATATACCAATTATTTAATTATTTATTATTTTATTAAATTTAGGTAAATCTATTAATAATCTAAATTAATAAAAATAAATAAAAAATATTGAATTTTTTGATAAATTTATCATATTAAAAAAATGTTTTTTTTTTAAAATAATTCATTTAACCTATATATAACAATGTATAACTATAATATATATATATATATATATATATATAAAATACCACATATTTATAAATACTTATAACATAATTAATATCATACGTATTTAGGGATCATACTTATATATATAAGTGTACATATATATATAGGGATATAGTGAACATATCATACATAATGTAACATATAAGTATAATATTATAGATCTATAGTTTCGCCAAAATAAAACTGATATAAAATCAATATGTAAATTACTTATCTAGCCATAATATAGATAACAATATAATATAAATTATCAGGTATAATATATTAATAGGTGTAAATAATATATAGATATCAATGTGAATAATTTGAATTATTTTTAAACTTGGATTTAACTGGGATTTAACTTGAGTTAAATTGTGGATTAATCTCGAGTTAAATTTGGATTTATCTCGGATTAATCTGGGATTAATCTGGATCTAGCTGATGTTAATAGTGTACCAAATTAGCAGGCCAAACAAGAGTTGAAACTCGAGATAAATCCAAGTTAAACACGGGTATTGAATACTGGGATGGACAGTAAGTTGATACGTAGTTACAACGGTAGCCTGTACATATGTCTAACTGTCCATATTACAACACCCTTTAGATGTTCATCTCACTACCATTACGTAATATATATTACATATCTACCATGTACACATTCACTATATATGTGTGTTTGTCATTACGTCTACGTTACTGTACAGCGCTCTCTAGCGGTCGTTATACACGATGTGCGTCTTACTAACGGGGATTCGTAGCATCCTCATCGCATCCGCACAGGGTTTCGCTGAATGAGGTTCCTACTGCGCATGCGTATACACCATCGGCTTCATCCATCGTGTAGGTGTAAGCGTTGGGCCCGGCATGAAGGTGGCATACTACGGGGGGCGTGGTTTAAGGGGGCGTGGAATGAAGGGGAGGGCGGGGATTAGCGTGATGATACGCCTATATTCATGTAAGTAAGTAATTTAGTAAGTAAGTATTAAAGAAAGAAAGTAAGTAAGTAGATAAGTAAGTGATTGAGTGAATAAGTTTACTTACCTATAGGTAATTAAATAATTAAGTAAGTAAGTCATTGAGTAAGTAAGTAGTTAACTAGATAAGGGACAAAGTAACTATACTAAATGAATTACCATTTTGTGAGTTAAACAATTGAAAAGTGCGCGCGAATCTGAGTAACCAATTCATAACGTTCAACAATAGTTTATCGGTGGTCTAATGTAGTAAGATATTACGACAATAGCTAGAGAATAGATGCCATGCATCACGTAATAATATCGTGTTGTTATGGTTACTAGGTCAATGTGAGATAAGTAGCTTCGCTAAAGGAAATATGCCCTGTGTACTCACCAACTTCTTCGGTAACTTCGAAAACGCAGTTCTCCAAGGTCGTGTCCTCTACGCAGGTGAGCATATCGTGACTCCATACCTCGCACGGGTTACAACATGTTTGTAAACCGGTGTAAGTTCCTACGTGGCCACATCATCTCTTATTAATGCCGATATTCATCACAATATACATATATATATTTATATATATATATATATATATAAATTCACTATTCACAATGCCCAATTTCAAATGATCGTATAATTGTGAGAAGACCAAGTCACTTATAATCTGAAAGCATTGTATTAACAGCATGTATCTAGTAGTATGTGTATATATACTGTGATATGTAATACTATAAGTTACACTTTTCTAGTGATATGCTTGTAATTAGTATTTATTAACTTTTGATTTAATCGTATTATTTGTAAAACTTTAAAAAGTGAATTTTAATATATATATATATATATATATTATATCTATGAATGTATGCCGTAATCTTAGCTATGTATATTGACATTTTCAATATAAAATAGTGTACACAATATCTGATCTGATGAATGAATTATATAATTGTAATGTTGTAAATTAATTTGATAACAGCATATAATAAATAAAATATACAAATGTGATGAGATTTATTGACCGTAATAGTGTACTTTATACAACTACATACAAATTGTATCTTACATTATATATTTATTATCATAGTTTCATTATGCATGTACAATCATTTTTAAATATCTTATCACATTTTAGGTACTATATAAATATATTTAAATATTGTGTAATTTATAATATAGAAATTAAGAGATCACAAAAATGTACACAAATATTCATGTAGGATTACTTTCATAACATTTTCTATAACAAATATTATTCTTAAAGACAAAGTATACTATAGTATATTCTTAATATGTATATGTATATACATTATATATAGATTAAATTGGATAATTGATAAATATATACTTATATTAAATTATATTCAATAAATATATTATATACTCTTCAATATATATCTATATTTAAATTCTCGAAAATTGTAATTATATTATTAACCATCTGTAGTTTCGGTACATTGATAAAAACATTTGTTATTGCAATCGTCAGCTACAAAACTAGCTTCTCCCGGACATTGAGCTGTGAGTGACGGGTGTCAATCAATATATACGTAGATAACCACAATAATACAACATATAACAACCTTAATAATAAAGGAATATATATTGCATAATTTTATGTTATCTATATTTAGCTAAATATATTATACAATTAACAAATAACTTGTAATAAATGATTATTAATATTATTATATAAATACAAATATCACATATTAAAACTATAATAATTATATTATATATATAGAATATATGGTTAGACGTATTTTTTACCACGTGATGTGATATGACGTAACACTATGACGAAATACTAACTCGCAGCATCGAATGCAGTGCAGTCCTGGGCAACAGAAGATCCTATGAACACAGCCAGTAGTAACAACTTAGTAAACGAATTCATTCTCTGTGATGATGATGTAAGAGTTATAGCTATTATATCACACATACATAGTAGCTGTGTTATGTAATGCAAACAGTACAGTTGTGGTGTTACAGATAGATCTTCAATATAATTCATTTACATACGTGTATATCGTGAATCATAAGTTGACAAAAAAGCCGATATCACGAGTTTGAACTTAACAATTTCTACTGGACATAACACATTAATAAACTATAATACTACTTTTATATTATATTATTAAAAATATATTAAAATATATTGCATATTAAAGTATGGTTAGTATGGGTATGTTATATAATAATGGAATGCGAACCCTGCGTTATGTAAGATACAATTGAAACAATATAAATAAGATAAACCTTGATAGCTGAGAAGAATAACATGATCTGAAAATGACGATTCTACTTCCTTATATAAGTCAGATAACGGTGTCAAGTTACAATTTATTATTTTAATATCATACTAAATGAGGTGTAATGGTCTTAAAAAATGTAATCTAATACATATAGTTTCATGGTTATAATCAATACATTATATTACATACTATATAGGAATGCTTCTTAACATGGACGGTACCGCCACCTGGGGGGCGTTAGGGGGGCGTTCAAAAAAAATATTAATTATTAAATGTATTAATGTTCCATTGTTCCGTGTTCTAGCATTCCTACTTGTTCCGTGTTTTTTTGTAACTCCACTAATATTCTTATCCTCATTTCGGATTCTTATATTATTAGTTTGTGATAAAGATTACTTGTTATTATTTCAAAATACATTAATTTTTTAAATTCAAATAAACATATAACGTTCATTATATAAGTTAATAATTTATTTAAATTGCTAAAATGTAGGATCTAAATCATTTATATATCAGTTTTATTGTTAATAAAATATAATTAAAGTTTGATTGTCTTGTTTATGAATAAAATTGTTTTAATTCAAGGGGTGCATTTCTTCATGATTTGCATATGCGAATCACGAATATCAGTAATATCGAATTAATTATGTAGGACCCTGTAGAGATAACTTGGCCAGAACAAACTTTAATAAGTTTCCTAGATTATTAAAATATAAAAATGATAATAATTTTTTAAATGAAGATCTATTAAAATATGTAGCTCACCTTAATTATTAAATAACAAATATAAATGAAAGGTTCAAAGATTTAATTAAATTGGATATAATTAGATTTAATTTAAATTGGGTATATACCTTCATATATTATAAATCCATTTATAATTGAAAATAATGAATTAATTTCTTATTCTACTGACATACAAGAAGAATTATATGATATCAAATACAATGAGGAACTTAACATTATATTCCGAACAGATGATTATAGTTCGTTAGGGCTAAAAAATGCAACAAAATATCCAATCATATGGAAAGATATAAAGTTATATTTATTAGCATTTCCAACTTCTTATATAGTTGAAAAATGTAATTATAATTTAGTATTCTAATTTTAAATTATTTGTAATGAAATATATTATATATTATTTTATTACAACAAAGTATTCTAAATTATAATTCTAACAACTAATATCAATATTATAGTTTTAAGTGCGGTTATGTAATTATTAACAAAAGCAAGAAATAAGTTAGATATTACCAATAAAGGTGATTTAAGAATGATGCTTACTTCAATAGATCCATACATTGAATAACTCGCTAGTAAACACCAAGCCCAAGGATCTCATTAATCCCATTATGTTTCTAATAAACATGTCTACAAGACATGTGTTCATTTATTATATTTATTTATATAAATAATTATCTTGGACCATATTATATATATATATATTATAATATATATATATATATATATATATATATATATATCATGGTCCCATGTACTTTATATTTAGCCTTATACTCTCGAGGATGAAGGAAGCCATGCTAGTATATTATTTGCTACACGATGTATGAATTCACTTATAAATATAATACATTTATAAATATTAAGGCGGGATGGGGGGAATTATTAGCGAAAAAAAATAAAAAGGGGGCATTCATAAAAAAAGGTTAAGAAGCACTGATATATAGTGTTAACGACAATACAGGTAGGGGAAAGTAACCGAATACGTAATGTGCCCGAATACGGAAACTCTCGGTATCTCAGAAACTATAAATCCTACAAAAAAAATGTTATCTAATAAAATATTCATAATTATATAAATAGTATAAAGAAGTATTTTTTATTTTTTTATTATTCAAAATATTGCTGATATATTCAATAAACTGATTTTTTTATTACGTTTTTAAATTTATGAAAAAAAATGTCAACTTAAAACCTTCTCAAGAATAAAAATGTATCGTAAGATATAATATAAAATATAACATTATATTATTAAAAAATAAAGTATTTTAAAATTATATATATATAATTTCTATATTTGTTATCAAATATTCATTAAGTTATAAGCATATATCTATATGTCATATAAGTTCCAAATACTGACACTCTAGATGTCTTAATACAGATACCTTATAACCAATCAGCGCACAGCGAATGAACTATTCTGATTATCATAAAAATCGCGTGCGTTATCATATTAATCCACCAATAAAGATAAATTTAAAAAAATTATTATTTAGATACTTAAATTGTATTATTAATTAAAAAATAATAAAAATTAATAGATAGATAGATAGATAGATAAATAGTTTATTGTTTGGCAACACGAATACAATTATAATAATAGTAGTGAATTTAAAATAAAGCGAAACAAATCGCGATAGGTAATAGGATGTAGATGTATGTAGATTTACCTATGTAGATTTACATTTTCTGGATCGTAGTTTTATTAGAGGGCCTCTGCATTGGCTGCTATACGTATCAAATATAGATGTATCGACATCCACAATTCCATTCAGAATCTTGTATGTGAGTACCATGTAGCTAATTAATCTGTGGTGAGATAGAGATTTAATATTTAAATAAATTAAACGATTAGAATAAGGAGCCATGCTAATATTACATCTATAGAATACTCTTTTAGTAAATAGTCTTTGGACTCTTTATAGAGCTTTAGCGTTACCTATATAATTTGTATGAGGATTCCAAATTGATGAATTATATTCTAGTATTGGGCGCACATAGCTTATATAAGCTTGTAAAAGAAATACATAGTCATTAGTGATAAAGCATCTACAAATTATATTAATAAGTATATATGCTTTTGAGCATATTGAATTAATATGTATATTGAAACTAAGATTATCACAGAAAGTGATACCCAGATCTTTGAGTTGCTTGACAACTGGTAAAAGTACTCCATTCAATGAGTAAACTGGGGGGGGGGGTGGTCATTGTATCCTATTATCATAACAACGCATTTAGAAGGAGCCCGTTCTAGTTCCCAGTCAAACATCCATTTGCATAGACTATTTAGAGCTTCTTGCATATTATTTGTCACGTGTAATTTAAAGCTATTAGATAGCCTCGCATCATCTGCAAATAATGATGTTAATACATGTGGATTTATTGTATCAGGAAGATCGTTTATGTATATAAGGAATAGTAAGGGACCTATCACATAACCTTGGGGAACACCAGAGGTAACAGGTACATAATTAGAATACGTTTTATTGACTTTAATGCATTGAGTTCGATTAGTTATATAAGAAGCTAACAGTTATGTACATTCCCCCAAATACCATAATAATCTAGCTTATATAACAATTTTAAGTGTGATACTTTATCAAAAGCTTTAGCCATATCGATATAAGTAATATTCGATGTCATATATTCATTTTTTGATTTTAAAATTGAACCATAAAAGTTCAAAAGCTGTAACTCCGTGGATTTACCAGATAGAAACCCATCCTGGTGCTCAGTTATGATACCATTGGTTCGTAAATAATAGGATAAATGGTAAGAGAGTATTTTTTCGAAAACAATTAATAAACTTGGGAGTAAGCTAATTGGTCTGTAATTTACAGCGATAAATGGATCACATTTTTTAAATATATTTATAATGTAAGACTTTTTCCAAATACTAGGATAAGTTACAGATTCAAGAATAAGAGTGTATATAATCGATAAGGGATAACACATTTCATAGGATAATTTTTTTAAATAGCCTTTGGTAACCCGTCAGGGGAGTTATTATATTTATTAGGCAGTAAACATAGACATTTTCTAACATTATTAGGAGATATAGGATAATTAGAGAATTGGTTAAAATTAGGTGTAGGTCTAGCTATAAAAGGAAAACTAACACTAGTACTATTATTATTAATAATTACAGAGCTAAATTGGCGAGAAAGACAGACAGCCTTTTCATCGTCAGATATTACTATATTATTTGTAATTGAGCACAATAAAGGTGATATAGAGTTAGATGTATGGAGCTTATCATTTAAATACTTATAAAATAGCGATTTATTATTTGAATTTAATACTAAATTATACACATCGCCATTTCACATAACCAATAGAATTGTTAATATTGTTATGCAAATGTCTGCATTTATTTAATAATATTTTGAGATGAAAAGGAAATTTATATTTTTTGTGCGAATATAAAGGTTAATATTTATTACAAATTTTAATAAGTAAATTAGAAAAATTATTTAGCATAATTGATCTATCAATAGAGTTATTGAGGAAAGCATCCCAATCAGTGGACATAAGTTCTGATTTAATAGTAATAAAATTAGCTTTTCTAAAGTTGAAAGATGGTGAACTTCGAGAGAAATGATTAGACTTATTAGAAGAAGAATATGGATGAAGAATACACGAATAGATAGAAATATGATCACTCACATGTTTATCATATTCAATTGGATTGATTGGAGATATTGATGAGACAATAAAAATGTTGTTAGTAATGATCAGATCAAGGATATTAGATTTACGATTATTAAAATCAACTAGTTGTACTAGAGCCTCTTTTTGAATGAATGAGTAGAAATATTTCTCAATCCCAGTGTGTCCAGATCCTGCTAGTCAATCAATACCGGGTCGATTAAAATATCCATATATTAAACATAAATTCAACGAAACCAATAAATTATAAATAAAGTCACATAGTTCAATAGTATTGATTAGAGACATTGATGGTGGTCTATATACCACAATCAGTAAATAATTATAGAATAGTATACCGATTAGTTCAACATTATGAACTAAAGATATTGTGCGTGCATAGTATGATTTGTTGATATATAATAAAATACCACCACCATGAGTGTTAGTGATTCAATCAAGTCTGAATAGTGAGTAATACATGCAATTAGATAGTAAAAATAGTCAGTGAATTCATTAGATATCCAGGTTTCGGTGAAAAAAGAATATCGTAATCACGTGAATTAACAATAGCTAAGAGAGTGGGAAGTTTATTACAGATACTACGCGAATTAGAATAATAAATTGTAATAGTAGGACATATAACAATTATTTGTTGTATTAGGAGTCGTCTTATTTTTATCGATTTTTTTAAATGATAATTTCCATTTCGTAAAATCCGAATTAGTATAATCTACAGAAGATTTCCAGTCAATCATAACTTTATCATTATCTAAAGAGAAATATGTTAGCTCATAATTAAGAGTTCGCAAGTTAAAAACACACTTAATATTACCAGGAATAAGATCAGCACCAATAGTAAGTATATTTCGCTTAGTTCTGTCATCATTTGATTGATCAGGGCGAAGAAATATATTAGGGTAATTAGTAATCCTATCTGATAAATTTATGAAAGCACTTAAAATAGATTGAAAATTATGATGATTAGTATTTAAATTAATTTTATAAATGGAGCCAGATGAAATAGATATTTTATTAATATTAGCAATATTAATATTAATATTTAAATAATTTAATAAACAATCAAGTAAACCATCTTAACATATAATACTTTAAAGTGTAATTACTATAATATGTGTATGTCAATATATATGTATAAATATTATATCACTACATACACTATGTGTATTACACACATATATATGTATAATGCTTATGAATATAATATTATGAAATATAATATAGAATTTATGTGTAATTTATATATTTATAAATAAGTAACATATATGTATACAAAATACTATACTACTATATACATATACACACATATATATATATATATATATATATATATATATATATATATATAATGGCTATGAAAAATAATATAGAATGTAATGACTAATATATGTCACGGCTCAGTGATTTGATTAATATGTAGTATAATGCTAATTTAAGGATGAATCAAGTTAATATAATATTAATTTATAAATGTATAATATGTAATATATATTTATAATTATTATGTTAATATTATATTATATGATGACTTAGCTTTATATTGATAATTGAAGATCTAAACAATTTTATAATTATAAATGTATCAAATTATGAACCAGTATAATTATAATATATTATATATAGGCGTATATAATTTATAATATATATATATATATATAATATAGGTATATATATTTATACATAATTTATAGTTCAATATATTTAATAATATATAAATTTTTTAATAGATATGATAATAAGATATTAAATAATAATATTAATATTTAATAGAAATTTATTTGTTTTATCTTACGTTTTATAGTTTATACAATTAATATGCTTTTTCCACTTAAAAGGTTAAATATTACTAAATATTATTATTATTTATATTAAAAAAATATATATAAATATATTTTTTAATATTATAAAATAAAAAAATATGCCTCCAAAAGGAATTGAAGCCTTCTGCGTTATGTACTGCAAGTTAACCTTTATACTACCAAGCCTATTTTTTTAATTGTATATAATTACTAATAGAGTTATTAGTTTTGAGTTAATTATAAATATAATTATAATACAATTAGGGGAATTATGTCTAATACGGGCCAGTGTGTAATACGGGCCACTGCTATATCTCAGTAACTATTGTTCAAATCAAAAAAAAATATATACAAGATTTATTCAGTATCACATTTCTATTAATAAGGGGTATTTTTTATTTTAATATTAACATTTATATTTCTAATATTGATCATTATATCAAAAAATAGTTTACAAATGAAAATTTACTAAATAATAATTTATATATCAACCATTTTCGTTGATAAATCTACTATTAATTAAATATTTCAAAGCACCATTGGAAAGTTTAATTAAATACGAAGAATATAAATATATACATTCTACTTTATATTCAATATTAACGGTGTGAGGCGTTATTTAACAGGTATATCAATTGTTTGCAATACGGGCCACCTAATTGTTAGTAATACGGGCCACATGACCAATGAAAATGCTTGATTCTATGTTACTATTTTACAATATCAAATCACTGAAATAAAATGTAATATAAGTGCGTACGACATCGTGCGTATATTCATACCATCGATATAATGTTCCTTTATATCGAATATTCATATATGCGTTTACTGATAGATCGAACTATTATTAGAGAGGTTATAATGAATGTGTACATTATTATCATAGAAATTACAATTAGGTGATTCTAATATATATTATTATTACACTATATGTATGCGTATTCACGTATACTTATATGTATGTTAATATATACATACATATATACACTGTATACGCATATACTCATATATGAATATCCATATGTATTGATATATAAAGGCATATTATATGTTTAAATATATATGCATTTATAATATTGTACATATATTTGAATATATGAGAGGGAATATGTGTAATCGTATATGTACGATTATATTATATATATATATATATATATATATATATATATATATATATATATCTATATAACCAAATATGTATACGCATAGATACATACTCATATAAATATATATATATATATATATATATAACTTTTGTAAATGTGATATTATTTATAATCATATCAGTGTATCATTTTAATATTAAATAATAAAATTATAATTGGTATATATAGATATCTATAATTATCGATTATAATCGATAATAAATATTATATTGAAATATAATTGATATAATATAATAGGTATATATAATGATATAATATAATAGTAATATAATAAGTAATATAATAAGTATTAAAGCATAATGTAAATTATAATATATAGTATAATTACTATTATCTAAAATTAGTGAGATCGGAAATGATTGTTAGCTTATCGAGATGGCATACACTATATATCTAGCGAGGCAGCAATTATATTTATGTGCATTGTTTGTTTATAATATAACTGTGAAAGAAAGTCGTATACGTAGATCTATAGATGTTACAATGTATTTCATTTGAAGTAATTATAATATGAATTACTGATTTATTAATGTGTGTATTAATAATATTTATATAATGTATACAATGTATTATTATTTCTATTATATTAATATTATATATACCATATATTTGGTAAATAGTTTATGTATATAATTATATGTTTATGATTATATTATATTATTTATAATACATAATTTATAATAATTATATATATATATTTGTCAATAAATAATGAATGTTATCTCATTCCTAATTTCCATTCATTATTATATGATTTTATATCATATTATTCTACATGTATATATTTTCACCGTTGCATTAATTTCCTAAGTCAGTTGATAGAAAATAATTATAAAATGTAACATAGTCTCTAGAAACACATACGTATGAATGTTTACATTATTCAGCATAGTATACGTCATATAGAACAATTGAAGTTACGTTCTATCGATATTCTATAGAATTTATTTAATTTATTTTTATGTTAACTTTTTTTCATTGTTATTTCTATTTTATTTATTTCATCTAGCTTAATGTAGTTAGATTATAATATTTATATATTTCTCAATTTTTTAACAACATGTTTGTTTATTCATATAAATTATTGTTATAATTATAAATGTATTCAGTGAATAATATTCACTAATACAAAAAATATATAATTAATATTTAATTTAGTTTATATTTTTAGTTTATATTTTTAAATTATATTTTAATATTGTTAAATTCTCTATATCCTGAATAATGTACAATATATATAGACATATATAATGCATCGTAATATTATTAATGTATAGATAGTATATATATATATATATATATATATATATATATATATATATATATTATGTGTGCCTTACACCGTTCGATATATAGGCACACATTATAAAATATAGTTCAGTGAAAAGTTTTATTTTATATTTACAATTCTAAATATTCTATTAATAATCAATACTACAATTAACATTCGCCATACAATTCAACATCTTATTATGCAATACATTTTGATTCATTTGATTTCTATAGAAATCGATATTTTTTTATAAATATATTTTACATGTATCGTATATTTTAACATTACATTGATATTCATATTAATATATTTATTATAAATATAACTTTATTAATGTAACATGTTCACCTAATACCATATAGGATTTATAAACAGTTCCTATAGGTGTCATCTATAGATGGTATCAGGTGTATAAATATTCGGTAGAAATAGAAGTAGTATATATAATCACTTATCTATTAAGTATACCCTCACAATATATTCATATTAATACATATTAGTAATCGATAATAAGATCATTTAATAATTATATTTCCGTCTTATCCTAAATATATAACAAATATATTAATTATCATATTTGTTGTTCAAAAAATGAATTTAAATTAAAATAAATTAATGATACACATCAATTATAATAAATATAATACAATAAATATAATTAATGTTAAGGTGTGTACTTGTATATATTTTAGGTTTAGATCAAATAATTTTTAAAAATAATAACCTAATACTACTTAAATATGTCACCCTCGTATTTTAAATATATAAACTACTAATAATATACATTCAATTATACTACTACTACTACTACTACTACTACTACTACTACTACTACTACTACTACTACTACTACTACTACTACTACTACTACTACTACTACTACTACTACTACTACTAACTACTACTACTACTACTACTACTACTACTACTACTACTACTACTATACTACTACTACTACTACTACTACTACTACTACTACTACTACTACTACTACTACTACTACTACTACTACTACTACTACTACTACTACTACTACTACTACTACTACTACTACTACTACTACTACTACTACTACTACTACTACTACTACTACTACTACTACTACTACTACTACTACTACTACTACACTACTACTACTACTACTACTACTACTACTACTACTACTACTACTACTACTACTACTACTACTACTACTACTACTACTACTACTACTACTACTACTACTACTACTACTACTACTACTACTACAACTACTACTACTACTACTACTACTACTACTACTACTACTACTACTACTACAACTACTACTACTACTACTACTACTACTACTACTACTACTACTACTACTACTACTACTACTACTACTACTACTACTACTACTACTACTACTACTACTACTACTACTACTACTACTACTACTACTACTACTACTACTACTACTACTACTACTACTACTACTACTACTACTACTACTACTACTACTACAACTACTACTACTACTACTACTACTACTACTACTACTACTACTACTACTACTACTACTACTACTACTACTACAACTACTACTACTACTACTACTACTACTACTACTACTACTACTACTACTACTACTACTACTACTACTACTACTACTACTACTACTACTACTACTACTACTACTACTACTACTACTACTACTACTACTACTACTACTACTACTACTACTACTACTACTACTACTACTACTACTACTACTACTACTACTACTACTACTACTACTACTACTACTACTACTACTACTACTACTACTACTACTACTACTACTACTACTACTACTACTACTACTACTACTACTACTACTACTACTACTACTACTACTACTACTACTACTACTACTACTACTACTACTACTACTACTACTACTACTACTACTACTACTACTACTACTACTACTACTACTACTACTACTACTACTACTACTACTACTACTACTACTACTACTACTACTACTACTACTACTACTACTACTACTACTACTACTACTACTACTACTACTACTACTACTACTACTACTACTACTACTACTACTACTACTACTACTACTACTACTACTACTACTACTACTACTACTACTACTACTACTACTACTACTACTACTACTACTACTACTACTACTACTACTACTACTACTACTACTACTACTACTACTACTACTACTACTACTACTACTACTACTACTACTACTACTACTACTACTACTACTACTACTACTACTACTACTACTACTACTACTACTACTACTACTACTACTACTACTACTACTACTACTACTACTACTACTACTACTACTACTACTACTACTACTACTACTACTACTACTACTACTACTACTACTACTACTACTACTACTACTACTACTACTACTACTACTACTACTACTACTACTACTACTACTACTACTACTACTACTACTACTACTACTACTACTACTACTACTACTACTACTACTACTACTACTACTACTACTACTACTACTACTACTACTACTACTACTACTACTACTACTACTACTACTACTACTACTACTACTACTACTACTACTACTACTACTACTACTACTACTACTACTACTACTACTACTACTACTACTACTACTACTACTACTACTACTACTACTACTACTACTACTACTACTACTACTACTACTACTACTACTACTACTACTACTACTACTACTACTACTACTACTACTACTACTACTACTACTACTACTACTACTACTACTACTACTACTACTACTACTACTACTACTACTACTACTACTACTACTACTACTACTACTACTACTACTACTACTACTACTACTACTACTACTACTACTACTACTACTACTACTACTACTACTACTACTACTACTACTACTACTACTACTACTACTACTACTACTACTACTACTACTACTACTACTACTACTACTACTACTACTACTACTACTACTACTACTACTACTACTACTACTACTACTACTACTACTACTACTACTACTACTACTACTACTACTACTACTACTACTACTACTACTACTACTACTACTACTACTACTACTACTACTACTACTACTACTACTACTACTACTACTACTACTACTACTACTACTACTACTACTACTACTACTACTACTACTACTACTACTACTACTACTACTACTACTACTACTACTACTACTACTACTACTACTACTACTACTACTACTTCCTGTTTATCATTATTCTGCTAAACATCAATTTAAATTCAAATTAATTTAGCCTGCCTAATCCGATATTCAGATAAGTCATCCACGAATATAATATAATCATCACACCTATAAACATATAACACACATTATTTACTCATTAAATATTTTTTTCATTCACTACTTTTTGGTTTATTTCAACTTTATATCATTCATATTTAAAAATTTCTCAAAATCACTGGAGCATAACATTTCCATTATATTGTTGTTTACATTTTTATTTGTTCTATTATTTCAATTCATAATCTCTATTCATACCATCATTGCACTATTATTATATTCTTACATTATTCATATACATTATATATATATACATTCATATACATTATATACATTCACATACATTCATATACATTCATACACATTAATATACATTCATATACACTCATATACATTTTTGTTTATCTTACACTGTATATAGTATTACTTTATGTGTGTATCATTCAGTACATGTATATTAGCATACACTGATTTATAAACATACATCAATTAATATATAATACCTAACCATGGATAACAAATTATGTGTTCACTGTAATAAAGTTAATGAACATGATAAATATGTCACATGTATATGCGATATCATTGTGCATTATGAGTGTCTTCACCCTTATGGTAGTACACCTAATGCATGGGTATCTAGCAACCCTGTAATCAAGCATGTTACATCAATACTTGAGTCACCATCTTTCTTATTTAGATGTAATACATGCATTGGTAACTCTATTCAACCAAGTTGCCCTCTACCTTTAAATACATTTAAAGGTGAAATAAACAATATCGAATCCTCCACAAAGGATATCCTTATCCGTCTTGATAAACAAGATAAGATATTAAATAATATATGTAAACTAGTAAATAATACCAGTACGATATATAAACACATAATACCACCTACATTCACCCCTACAATACCCTATAACCCCCCAAAACAACACTTTCCACCACCTACTCATCCTTTAAATATATCATACTCTTCAGCTGTACGACAAAGCCCATACATGCCCATAAACAAAGTTAATACTACTATACCTGTAATTAATACTACTCCATCTAATTCTCTTGTTATTGAACATCTGAATGAAGATGAAAGAAATATTAACTTCGTATATAAAATACTTTCATATTTAAATATGTCTAAAAACTCTCTGACCTCATACAAATTTATAAACTCAATATGTGTAATATACTTCAACTCACCTAACTCTCTATACACATTTCATTCCAATGTGAACCATATTAAAAAAGACCCCCGATTCTCCCATCTTTATATACGAGAACAACGCTCAGGCAATGAAATATTCAGAGGTAGAGTTATATATCATGCCATAAAAGAAAGTTTAACACCAACTGGCACTAGGTGCACCTATAATAATTATAATAATACATTTGAACTACGTCAAACTAAGAACTCAAAAATAGATTGGTCCTGTAATCCCATAAATATTACAGAATATGATTTCAAAACATGGAAGACTTCTTATGAAGTATATATACAGACCAAACATAATACAAATAAAATTGACTTAGTCAATGACCAACACACACAATGACATATAACCACCCATGACAACCACATCAGATCAATATCCTCGACCTTCACCATTCCTACCAGTCACCATTCCTACCAGTATCATTCACCAATCTCATTCATCCTCACTACACATCATAAACCAAACCTATCCCTTACCTACCATCTCCAATATAAATATGTCCTCTGCACCATATAAAATTCCACACTTATCCAATATTAAGGCTGCAACACTTAATGTTTGCTCTATCAGAAATAAAGCTGATCTTATAATCGAATTATTTACTGATCTTAACTTAGATATTATGTGTATTACAGAAACATGGCTTAATCTTAATGATACCCCCATAATTGCCACATTAAACACAAATACATTAAGCTTCGTTCACCTTCCAAGACCTAGTTCCCACTTTGGTGGAGGATTAGGTGTATTATATAACAAGTGTATTAAGCTAATAAGCTATAAAGACCTTTCTCTTGAACATTCCGAGGCTTTTTCATGCACATTTCATCCCAATAACTCACTTCCACTTACAATAATAACCATCTACCGACCACCGCATCAATCTATTCCTCATTTTATTGAAGAACTCGATACTCTACTTTACGCATTAACTCCTAAAACAATTCTAACCGGTGATTTTAATATTCCTATCACCTCTACTTCACATAATTCTCGACATCTCTACGATATACTTGAATCACACAATTTGTCCCAAAAAGTCACTACCCCTACACATACAGCAAACAATATTCTTGATCTTGTTATATCAAATAAATCATCTGATATCATTTCCAACACTGTAACTCATAACCTTATAACTGACCACTACATTGTCCTTTTTAATATCCATGTCCCTAAGCCAACCCGCCTATCAAAAACTATTAAAATTAGAAATATTGCTAAAATTGATATTTCAAAATTTATGGAAGACTTTATTAATAATATTTACATTTGTGGTAACAACAAAACTTTATCCCATTTTGACTATATTCTTTCCTCTACTCTTGATGTTCATGCACCTATTAAACAAAAGTCGATTATAGTACGTGATAACTCAAAATGGTTTAATAATAATCTTGTCACCGAAAAACGAAAACTACGAAAAGCCGAAAAATGCTGGCGTAGATCTAAATCTACTACCGACTTTGACATATTTTTACTATGCAGACAGCAATATCGTAGTTTACTCAAAACAACGAAAGAAAATTATTATACTGATCTACTTACTAACGCAGGAAAAGACTATAAGAAAATATTTAAAATATCCAATACACTACTAGGGCGCCTTAATCGACGTATTCTTCCAGATACTTCTATATTAGATAATATTAATAACTTTGATATATTCTTTACCGCTAAAGTAAATGACATTATTACATCTCTTCCCTCCCCTTTATCATATGTACCAACCATCCCTCCATATTCCCTTTCATTACTGAACCTTCCATCTACTTCGCTGGTTGAGAAGCTTCTCCTGTCTGTGAAATCAACATGTTCCCTTGACCCCATTCCTGTCACCCTCTTACATAAGCTGATACCTTATATTGTTATGTACTATAAGGAAATAATCGAAGAATCAATTATATCTGGCTCAGTACCTTCGTGTATGAAGTTAGCTAATGTTACTCCTACTATTAAAAAACCTGACTTGGATAAATCACTGCTCGCGAGCTACCGGCCGATATCACATCTCTCGTATATTTCTAAAGTACTTGAAAGAGTTGTAGCTATTCAACTTAATGACTATATACTCAGTAACAAAATCCTCAATAAATTTCAGAGTGCTTATACTAAAAAGAAAAATACCGAAACAGCTCTTGTCTATATTATTAATTCCCTTCAGCGTGCATCCTTTAATAAACATAGCTCTGTGATCATACTATTAGATCTTTCAGCAGCATTCGATACCTTAGATCATAGCACTTTAATGTTAAGACTTCAGTCTATAGGTATAAATGGAACCGCTCTTGAATGGTTCAAATCATATCTTCAAAATAGATATTTTTCTATTCAGATTGATTCTCTGACATCCACACCTCGGTCAATCCATCATGGTGTACCGCAGGGATCTGTTCTCGGACCAATACTCTTCAATATATACATGATCCCAATATTTGATATTTTTAATAAATATCCAAATATTGGCTACCATTCCTATGCAGATGACCTACAAGTATATATGATTTTAAAAGACCCTACTAAAGATATACCTATACTCAACAACTGCCTTGAGGATATACGAACATGGCTAAACTCAAACTCTCTCTCACTGAATAGCTCAAAAACCATTGCACTCCATATTTCTTTATCAAATAAGTCCACTATTCCAAATATATATATTGGTAATGATTGTATACCTTACTCCAGATCAGCCCGTAATCTAGGAATTATATTAGACACCACATTATCATTTACACATCAGATCTCCAATATAATTAAATCAGTAAATTTTATATTATACACTATACAAATTATTAGACCTTCAATATCCACTGAAATTGCTAAACTACTTATAACATCTCTTATTCTACCTAAATTAGATTACTGTAATTCGATTATTAATGGTATACCGGATTATTTACTACATAAACTACAACTTTTGCAAAATTCAGCAGTCAGACTCATATACAATATAAATAAATTCTCTAGAACACACATATCACCTTACATGAAAATATTACACTGGCTCCCAATTAAATACAGAATAATATATAAAATATGTATGCTAACCCATCATGCCACTCATCACAGCCAACCTGACTACTTACATACTCTACTTACTCCCTATACATCATCACGCCCAATACGACTTTGCCTCAAGTATACTCTAGTCATACCAGATTTGCGTAATGTATCCATAAAACAAAAGAGAGCCTTCTCAATATCTGCACCTATAGCCTGGAATAGACTTCCTTATAACATTCGTTCTATTCAATCAACCATGTTATTCAAAAATAAGCTTAAGACATATCTTTTCTCTTTGGCTTATCCTAATAACAACTAGTCAACATTTAATGCACGGCCGAAAATTTCTGATGAAGTTGATGGCAGTGCCTAAAACATTAGGTTACAGGTTACAGGTTACTACTACTACTACTACTACTACTACTACTACTACTACTACTACTACTACTACTACTACTACTACTACTACTACTACTACTACTACTACTACTACTACTACTACTACTACTACTACTACTACTACTACTACTACTACTACTACTACTACTACTACTACTACTACTACTACTACTACTACTACTACTACTACTACTACTACTACTACTACTACTACTACTACTACTACTACTACTACTACTACTACTACTACTACTACTACTACTACTACTACTACTACTACCACTTATTTGAATTAAATTATGTAATCTATTATTTATTTTATTCCTATATATATACAGAAATAACGTAAATAGTATCTACTAGATACGTAGGTTACATTAATAGGTTGCCGTAGTTCACTATTGTGGAAATTAGTTTAAATCACTGAAATAAATTAAAGTATGCGTGATAATTATTCTTATAGCGTGAAAATTGTATCATCGATATAACAATTCATTTGATTGGTTGAAAAATGATAACTACTTTCGCCATCTATTGGATGTTTTACCCGGCCCGTATTAAAACCACCTGGCCCGTATTACAAACATTGTTTGCAATACGGGCCGGGCACATTTTCGACGATACATAACATTTTTATAAAAATTGAAATTGTAATGTTATTGACGTTTATAATATCTAAATCGTGATAAAATTTCATTAATTTATAATCATAAATAAAAAAGTTATTTGATAACATAAAAAGTGGCCCGTATTAGACATAATCCCCCTATATTTCATAATATAACATTTTACCTATTATTATGTTATCATAGTATATACATATTATAAACTATATAGATGTCCTAATTAATTTTAATATTATAATTAATAGCATGCAACTGAATATCATACATTTGATTAATATTTACTTATTAAATATTTAATATATTCAACGAATATTACTTCGATATTAACTAGATGTTGATACTAACATGTTGATTTTATATATTATTTATAAATTTAATTATGTTATACTAATATTATATGATATTATTATGATATTTAAAAATATCTTATATTATAATTATTATAGTAATATTATATTACTAATAACATCCTTATTTATTTTCGAATATTTTTAAATATTTAAAATAAAGGAATTATAGTTAGAAATTACAAAATTATAATTCGATTATTAAGGATATACATATATGTACATATGAGTTCTATATAGTTTCGGAAATCCCATTTAATTTAAAGTAGAATCAATAGATAATATGTGTATAATAAGTTAATACAACGATAATTAAAGTGCTATATTTGGGTACTAATAATTTTTTTTAATTTTATTTTCAAATATATGTTAACTATTATTTGAAATTACTTAATTATACTATCACATAGTTTATAATATTATATTAAATATAAGTTAACTTATATTATTATTATCATTAGTTTATTATATTATTTAATGTATTCTTATTAGCACATATTTAAGACAATATTAGTCATTATTGATATAGAGGAAAGTCTCTGATTACTGATCCCTAAATGATTATTTGTAATAACTTATTCAATATTAAATATATTTAATTGACATTTTATATTTAGGGTAATATTATGGCAAAGAATGATGTGACTATTTTAAATTTTTGATATAATAATATTTACAAGAATAAACCGGGGGGGGGGGGTCGGTAATCAGATACATGTGCCTAATACCGACCCCCTTCTCCTATTACCGACCCCCTAAAATAATCATGGTATAAATAATTGTAGTATTATAATATCCAATAAAAAGAGTAAATATACATAAATATAATTAATTATAACATACACGCAATTTATTTGTTATTGAATTTATGTTTTAATAGTAATATTAAATTTAAATTTAAATGTTATGGTAATTATATTAAAATAGTGTATATTATTATTTAATATTTATTTATCAATCAGTATGTATATAATCAACTGGAATCAAGAATCCTAAATCTATATCAATGATACACAAACAACTTACGACACATTTTAGTAAAATACGGATCTATTTTGATATATTTTGATTATACAATAAATCACATGGGGTCGGTATTAGGATAATGTAGGGGTCGGTAATAGGAAAATCATATAGGTTGCTATTAGTAAGATATATTGGTTAATATTTATTCAAATTCAATTATTTTTATAAAAGTTATAAAAATGTTATTGATCTACAATATTAAGTGTAGTATTAAGTTTTATTTTAATTAATAAAGTATTTACAATGATTTAAAAAAAGTTATTATTCAAATATTTATAAAGGAAAAACAGAATATTTCATTTTATCAAATAACAATTGTATGATTGAATATTTTTTAAAACAAATACTTATCCATATTTATTATTAAATTACTAACATTTCATGTATATATATAATTTTTTGATATCTCTTATAGTTACAGAGATACGAGAGGGGTCGGTAATCGGAGACTTTCCCCTAAATATAAATTGGAATTAAATAAAAGTCAAAATATTAGCTACCATTCCTATGCAGTTGACCTTCAAATATATATGATTTTAAAGGACCCTTTTAATGGTATACATATACTTAACAACTGCCTTGGATATATACGGAAATGGCTAAACTCAAACTCTTTCTTACTGAATAGCTCAAAAACCATTGTACTTCATATTACACTATCAAATAATTCCACCATTCCAAATATATCCTATATATATATATATGTATATATATATATTGTTATTGTTATAGTTATTGTCAATATATATATATATATATATATATTGACAATGACTATATACCTTACTCCAGATCAGCCCGTAATATTGGAATTATATTAGACACTCCATTGTCATTTACTCATCAAATCTCCAATATAAATAATAATCTGTAAATGTTATGTTATACACTATACAAATTATCAGACCTTTAATATCCGCAGATACATTGCTAAACTTCACGTAACATCCCGTATTCAGCCTAAATTAGATTACTGTAATTCGATTATAAATGGAATAGCGGATTATTTACTACACAAATTACAACTTATACAAAATTCAGCTGTCCTACTCATATATAATATAACTAAATTCTCTAGAATTCATATATCACCATACATGAACATATGACATTGGCTCCCAATTAAATACAGAATAATATATAACATATTTATGCTAACCCACCATGCAACTCATCACAGCCTACCTGATTATATATATATATATATACTCTACTTACTCCATATACATCATCCCGACCAATACGACTTTTCCTCAAGTGTATACAGCTTTAAAACTTGTATTCTTTTCAGAGAATTTCCCTCCATTTCCCCCATTACACATTGCTCATGCTTTATCGCTGATCAAACCTACTACATCTATCACGTATGGTCTATATATTTATTCATATAAGTATATAATTCCTATAGGATGCCATTGCCTATAAGCTATATAGTGTAGCCTATACCGTATTCTAGGGAGGATATCACTAGTGTGGTCGTTCATATTATTAGGTAAACAACTTTATATATATAAAAGTGAAATCACAGTATTCTATAGAATTATATGATGTCTGGCTAATTCAAAAAATAAGAGCTTAAAATTCAGTATTTATCGATATATTAGAAATATTCTGAGGTATATAAATTGTTGGCCACTACTCCGTTCCCTCCCCTACTGTATTATAGGGAGGATATCACTAGTGTGGTAAGTTACATAACATTATTGAAGGGACATCACTTATATTATACGTACTCGATTACAATGTTCCAATTAAAATATGGGATACAATGTGTGCCTGTCTGTATGAGTTGGTACATGTTTGATATAATACTAGTGTGTATTAGATGTTACTCGACTTCTGTGTTTAATTTATAACTTCGTGTGTTTAACTTACATTAAGCTACGACGTATAGTTAACTATGTTCTTAATACTATTCATTAATATTATGTATATTATATGTATAATTATGTTAATAAAATATTTAATAATAATGTAAATTAGAACAAATAAAAACTAAATGTAATATAATATAATATTATAAATATAATATTATAGTTTTTATCGTCTCTGTTTCAGGTACAAATAATTATATTAATATAATTATTGTTACTATATAATTAACTATGTTCTTAATAATATTCATTTATATTATGTATATTATATATATATATATATATATATATATATATATATATATATATATATATATTAATTATGTGGAGAAAATAATGTAATAATAATAATGTAAATTATAATGTTCTATAGAAATAATAAACATGGAGCTATATGTTATGTTCAACTACGTGTAATTTAATATTCTTGTTTTTATCGTATCCGGTAAAAATAATTAGGTTATATATAATAAATCATTAATTATAATAATGATTATAAAAATCATAACATATTTAGTATAATAGGGGAAAGTAAGCTAATACGGACACTTTAACAATACATGGTCTTAACATTTTATGACTCATTGTTTTTATTAAAAAATTACAATATATCAATATTTTATGATTATAGATATTATTGTGATTTTAACATTTATTTTAATCTTTTAATTCCATAGATAACGGGGGTGTCCGTATTCGGTACCCATGTCCGAATACGGACAACCTGTGTTATAATACGGACACCCTATATACCACTAGATTAACTATATATTATTGATGAATCAATCAGACAAACTACAATTACATTATTTATAATTAATTTTATGAACAATTTATTCTAATTTAATTAGTTAATAATTTATTTAGCTATTGTTAATTCACGTGATTACGATATTCTTATTTTCACCGAAACCTGGCTATCTAATGAATTCACTGACTCTATGTTACTATCTAATTGCACGTATTACTCACTATTCAGACTTGATCGAATCACTAACACTCATGGTGGTGGTATTTTATTATATATTAACAAATCATACTATGCATGCACAATATCTTTAGTTCATAATTTTGAACTAATCGGTATACTATTCAATAATTATTTACTGATTGTGGTAAATAGACCACCATCAATGTATCTAGTCAATACTATTAAACTATGTGACTTTATTTCTAATTTATTGGTTTCGTCGAATTCATGTTTAATATATGGATATTTTAATCTACCCGGTATTGATTGGCTAGCAGGATCTGGACACACTAGGATTGAGAAATACTTCTACTCATTCACTCAAAAAGAGGCTATAGTACAGCTAGTTGATTTTAATAATCGTAAATCTAATATCCTTGATCTGATCATTACTAACAACATTTTTATTGTATCATAAATATCTCCAATAAATCCAATTGAATATGATAAACATGTGAGTGATCATATTTCTTCTATTCGTGTATTCTTCATCCATATTCTTCTTCTAATACGTCTAATAATTATTCTCGAAGTTCACCATCTTTCAACTTTAGAAGAGCTGATTTTATTACTATTAAATCAGAACTAATGTCCACTGATTGGGATGCTTTCCTCAATAACTCTATTGATGGATCAGTTATGCTAAATAATTTTTCTAATTTACTTATTAAAATTTGTGATAACTATTCCCCTTTATATTAGCACAAAAAATATAAATTTCCTATTCATCTCAAAATATTATTAAATAAATGCAGACATTTGCATAACAATATTAACAATTCTATTGGTTATGTGAAATGGCGAAAATGTCAATCAGAATTAGATTTTCATTCTAAAAAATATTTTATTGATAAAGAAAATGTAGTATTAAATTCAAATAATAAATCGTTATTTAATAAGTATTTAAATGATAAGCTCCATACATCTAACTCTATATGACCTTTATTATGCTCAATTACAAATAATATAGAAACATCTGACGATGAAAAGGCTGTCTCTCTTTCTCGCCAATTTAGCTCTGTAATTATTATTAATAATAGTACTAGTGTTAATTTTCCTTTTATAGCTTGACCTACACCTAATATTAACCAATTCTCTAATTATCCTATATCTCCTAATAATGTTAGAAAATGTCTATGTTTACTGCCTAATAAATATAATAACTCCCCTGACGGGTTACCAAAGGCTATTTAAAATAAACTATCCTATGACATTTTTTATCCCTTATCGATTATATACACCCTTATTCTTGAATCTGGAACTTGTCCTAGTATTTGGAAAAAGTCTTTCATTATACCTATATTTAAAAAAGGTGATCCATCTCTCGCTGTGAATTACAGACCAATTAGCTTACTCCCAAGTTTATTAATTGTTTTCGAAAAAATACTCTCTTACCATTTATCCTATTATTTACGAACCAATGGTATCCTAACTGAGCACCAGTATGGGTTTCTATCTGATAAATCCACGGAGTTACAGCTTTTGAACTTTTATGGTTCAATTTTAAAATCAAAAAATGAATATATGACATCGAATATTACTTATATCGATATGGCTAAAGCTTTTGATAAAGTGTCACACTCCAAATTGTTATATAAGCTAGATTATTATGGTATTAGGGGGAATGTACATAACTGGTTAGCTTCTTATTTATCTAATCGAACTCAATGCATTAAAGTCAATAAAACGTATTCTAATTATGTACCTGTTACCTCTGGTGTTCCCCAAGGTTCTGTGATAGGTCCCTTACTATTCCTTATATACATAAACGATCTTCCTGATACAATAAATCCACATGTATTAACATACTTATTTGCAGATGATGCGAATCTAGCTAATAGCTTTAAATTACACGTGATAAATGATATGTAAGAAGTTCTAAATAGTCTATATAAATGGATGTTTTACTGGGAACTAGAACTGGCTTCTTCTAAATACGTTGTTATGAGAATATGATGCAATGACCTCCTTCCCCCCAGTTTACTCATTGAATGGAGTACTTTTACCTGTTTTCAAGCAATTCAAAGATCTGGGTATCACTTTCTGTGATAATCTTAGTTTCAATATAGATATTAATTCAATATGCTCAAAAGTATATATACTTATTAATTAATATACTAATTAATAGAATTGTTAGATTCTTTATTACTAATGACTATGTATTTATTTTACAAGCTTATATAAGCTATGTGCGCCCAATACTAGAATATAATTCATCAATTTGGAATCCTCATACAAATTATATAGGTAACGCTAAAGCTCTAGAAAGAGTCCAAAGACTATTTACTAAAAGATTATTCTATAGATGTAATATTAGCATGGCTCCTAATTCTAATCGTTTATTTTATTTTAATATTAAATCTCTATCTCACCGCAGATTAATTAGCGACATGGTACTCACGTACACGATTCTTAATGGACTTTAGGATGTCGAGGCTACATCTATATTTGATACGTATAGCAGCCA
This sequence comes from Osedax fenrisi, assembly GCA_964019155.1. Lineage (NCBI taxonomy): Eukaryota > Metazoa > Annelida > Polychaeta > Sabellida > Siboglinidae > Osedax > Osedax fenrisi. Next base: position 5,857,814 of record OZ025239.1, read on the forward strand.
ATGCAGAGGCCCTCTAATTATACAACGACCCAGAAAATGTAAATCTACATATTACCTAAACTATTTTGGAAATAGAGTTCCTTCATTTATGGAATTCGCTTCCCAATAATATTTCATCATGTAAATCTGTCACCGTGTTATGTTAAAACATTCTTATTGGCTAAATTCTTATAAATGTTCACACTTATGATGTTTTATTTATCTTTATATATATATATGTGCTTACTTTTATGTATTTATTTATTTTTTTTTATTAATACTACATATATTTCATTTGATTATGATATTTTGCAAGAGTTGTTTACACATCTGGATTGTGTGCAGCTTAATTCCAGAGGGCAGGATATGTCATACCACTCTTTATCAGGGACTATCTCCATCCCTAGGGATTGTATCCATCCCATATGGGCCTGTTCAACCCGAGACTTCGGCTCTAGTTATTGTTTCACATATTCAGTTTATTGTATTTAACACTTTCACTAATTCATGTTTATTTTGGAATATGTTTAGTACACGGCCCGTTTAAATCAATTTTGTTATCAATTTTATAATATATTTATTTTAATTTCTTGTTTCGTGTCGATTTGTTTCGCTTTATTTTAAATTCACTACTATTATTATAATTGTATTCGTGTTGCCAAACAATAAACTATTTATCTATCTATCTATCTATCTATACCTATAGGGCAATATAATATAGGTGGTATATAATAATGAACACCCTATAAAGGGCTTCAAAATAATTTGTAGTTCAATATTTAATAATATATAATATTTTTAATAGATATCATAATAAAATATTAAATAATAATATTAATATTTAATAGAATTTTATTTATTTTTGTTACGTTTTATAGTTTATACAATTAATATGCTTTTTCCTCTAAAAAGGCTAAATATTACTAAATTTTAATATTATTATTATTTATATTACAAAATATATATTATAAAATAAGAAAACATGTATCCAATGGGAATAGAAGCCATTCCTTCTGCGTTGTGTACAGTAATTTAACCTCTATACTACCAAACCGATTATATTAATTGTATATAATTAATAATAGTGTTATTAGTTTTGATTTAATTATAAATATAATTAGAATAGAATTATATTTCATAATATAACATTTTACCTATTATTATGTTATCATATTATACACATATTATTTATTATATCTAGAAACTATATAGATATCCTAATTAATTTTCATATTATAATTAATGGTTCGCGCATTCCCATATCCAGGCATCGCACGTACACATTTAACGTATAATCAATCAGCAACTCGCGTGCTGTCTGGGTCAACCAATTAGCGACGTGCACTCGTTTATGAGTATAAGCTAATCGGCAGGTGTACCAACAACTTACTAGACGATAGATACCCGTTTATGTTATCATACCTACACAGTAAAAACTAAACGTTCATTAGACACATTCAGAGTCTAATGAACGTTTAATATTATAAAAGTTAACCTAAACGTTCATGAAATATAGTTGTGTAATGAACGTTTATCAATGGTGTATAAACGTTCTTTAGACATTTCAGAGTCCAGTGAACCTTTAATATTATAACATTTAACATAAACGTTCATGAAATATAGTTGTGTAATGAAGGTTTATCAATGGTGTATAAACGTTCTTTAGACATTTGAATTCCAATGAACCTTTAATTAGATATATTATTAAATACAGAATTATTTTTAACAAATTCTTGCCAATAATATAAATTTCGCCTAGATTATTTATTTAAATATAGATACAATATCATATTTTAACTTTTCTTTATTTTGTTAAATTGATTTAATTTAGCACTAATAGAAATATAATATTAAGTATCATTTATTATTTTATTTCTATATTTAAGTTGATATTATGATTTAATAAATAAAGTTACTATTTTAAAATCATAAATTCTTTAAGTATCTATGTTATTTTGATATCATCATAATTTCATTTATGTGTCCACTTAATTATAATAATCAACAATAATTATAATCATAATTATATTGATAATTAAGATAATATAAATTTGAAATAATGTTATAATGATTGATCAATATTAAACATTGAAACATTGTATTTAATATTAAAAATATTATTAATGTTATATTCATGTATTAAATATAACATATATGTAATTATATAATATATTGTAATATATAAGTCATTACAAGTTAAATACTAATATGCTGTTACATATATAATTATAAGCATATCAATAATATAAAATATTCAGAATATAGAGTATAAAGAACATTTATACAAAAACGTTCATTAGAATATAGAGTATAATGAACGTTTATACAAAAACGTTATAAAAGGTTCACTATTTCGACCACCCAATGAACGTTTAAATTGAGTCTATAGAACGTTTAGTTTTTACTGTGTATCATAACACCCACTTATACCAACACGTCCACACCCTACAAGAATGTTGTCAATTTCTGTGAGCTTTCCTCTAAGGGTATTTGCCAAAACCCTGAGTTTGCGTCTAGCTTACTGAATATTTTGCCCTTAATCTTGGCTAAGCTACTCTCAACTGTTGCCATCGGATATACTTCCCTCTTTACAGCTTTGTTGAATTTCGTCATATCGGTGCATATACGAATCTCCCCGTTTCCCTTGATGGCCACTACCATTGGGCTACACCAATCTGTTGGACTATTGGCTTCTTCTATGACGTTTAAACTCATCATCCTATCTAACCTGTAATCAAGCATGTTACATCAATACTTGACTCATCATCTTTCATATTTAGATGTAAAACATGCATTGGTAATTCTATTTAACCCAGTTGCCCTCTACCTATACATACTTTTAACAATGAAATAAACAACATTGAATCTTCTACAAAGGTTATTCTTATTCGTATTGATAACAAAATCATGATATTTAAAAATATATGTAAACTAGTTGATAATACCAGTGTTATATATAAATATAATATAAATACATAATACCACCTATATTTACTAGGGGCGCTGCAACAGGGGGGACGGGGGGATATGTCCCCCTCACTTTAAAATCTAGGCGGACCTCCTATGTATTGGTCCCCCCCCCACTTTTACCATAACATTTATTGTGATTGGTTGATCCCCCCTACATACACAATCGTTCGAGCGCCCTTAATATTTATCCCTGCAATGCCCTTTAATCCTCCATAACAACACTTGATACCTCCCATTAATCCTTTAAATATATCATACTTTTCAGCTGTACGACAAAACCCATATATACTCATAATCAAAGTTATTAATATACCTGTTATTAATACTACTCCCTCTAATTCTCTTGTAATTGAATATTTGAATGAAGATGAAAGGAATATTAACTTCGTTCATAAAATACTCTCATATTTAAATATGTCAACAAGCTCCCTGACATCTAAAACTTTATAAATTCAAACTATTTTTGGATATATATGTAATATATTTCAACTCACCCAACTCTTCATACACATTCATTTCTAATATATACTATATAAACAAACACACCCGATTATCCCATATATATGAGAGTAACTATCGGGTAGTGACATTCAGATATAGAGTAATCTACCATGTAATAAAAGAGAGTTTAGCACCAGCTGGTACAAGATGAACCTGCAATAATAATAGTACATTCGAACTACGTCAAACTAACAACTCTAAAATCTAGATCGGTCAACTCTACCATGAATATTACATAATCTGATTTCAATGAAGACTTCGTATAAACTTATATACAGACCAAGTATACTACTAATTACATCCACTAAGCTAATGCCCGAACAAATAATGTAACACAATCACCCGTGGAACCCACTTCAGAACAATATCCCTCACCTTCACCAATCCTACAACTAACATACACCAATCTCATTCATTCTCACAATACATCTTCAACCAACCCTGACCATTACCTACCATATAAAATATCAATATCTCCTCTCTGCACTATATACAATTCCTCACTTATTCAATATCAAGAATGCATCATTTAATGTTTGCTCTATCAGAAACAAAGCCAATCTAATAATTGACTAATTTACTTATCTTTGTAAAAATTAACTTAGATATTATGTGCATTACATGACAAGGAACATGATTTACTCATAATGATACACCCATAATTGTACCATTAAACATAAATCATTATGCTTCGTTCACCTTCCCAAACCTAGTTCCCACTTTCGTGGAGGATTAGGCGTACTATATAAAAAGTGTATTTAGGGTCTTAAGCTCAATAACTATCAATATATGTATAAGGTATATCTTTATCTTAAATATTCTGAGGCTTTTTCATGCACATTTCATCCTAAAAACTAATTTCCACTTACAATCATAACCATCTACCGACCACGGCATCAATCCATAGAAAAGTGTATTGAAGAACTTGATACTCTACTTTACTCATTAACCTCTAAAACTATTTTAACTGTTGATTACGATATTCCCTTCTCGACATTACTACGATATACTTGAATCACACAATGTATCCTAAAATCCAAAACCCCTACACATACTGCAAACAATATTCTTGATCTCGTTATATCAAATAAATCATCTGACATAATTTCCAATACTATAGCTGACCAATTATAATTTATAATTTATAATAATGGATTGGTATGACTCATAAAACTAACGGAATAGTAGTGGTTATTTAAATTTCAATATAATTTATTTCAGATTAAATTCAAAATTTGAATACTTATAAATGAGATCTATATTATTAATTAAAGCATGTATTTTAATTTAATAAATTATTTATATATAGTCAATAAATGTATACACTGATCTTATTGATTAATACATATAGAATCGTAAGTATGATAGGAATACTCGAAATAATAAATTACAATAGTAATGATTTTCGAAATATTGTATTGCTTTTTCATATATAACATATGACATATGTTATTAAATTAAAAATTCATTTTAACCTGCCTATATAATTAATATATATAATATAATTAATATTATTATAATTTTAAATATGTGTAACATATATAAAAAATAAATATTATACATGAATTATAATGTAAATAATTCAACAATATTACATTGTATTTATATATTATATATTTAGGTATTATACCTACATATAATATAGGTACAAGAATGATATTTTTTATATTGATGATATTATATTGAAAATGGTATTATTATAACTCTTATTACATTCTAAACTATACGTTATATTTTAGTTTGATTAAGAAAAAGTTATGATCAAAAATATGCAAACACTATTCGTTCAAATTTGACATGGTGTTCATAGGAATTGTGCATATTTTTATTTATTTATATTACATATTAGATAAATCATTCAATAATGTATAATTTTAAATGAAATCAACAGTATAACTTTATTATTATTATTATATATAAAGTGCAAATAGTAAAATATATAGTATAAAATATATATTAGTGCAAATAAACCGAATATCATCATCATCATCATATGTATATAAATATAAAAATATAGATCTATATTGTGTATTGAGTGTTGAAACACAACATGACATAAAACAATAATTTAATGATAAGTAATAAATGATAATAAGAATGATGGTTTACACATGCCATAAGTAAAATAATATAATATTAACATAAGAGTATAGGTTTAGTTATGAATTAGTATGCATGATAGTTTATGTAACTCAGCTGCTTTTTGATTTGTGATGACCAGGATGAGTTAAATTATAAGGATTTTCAAAGGCCAAAAATAAGCTAAATTCGGCCTTTTTAATTAAATTCGGTCTTTTTTTAAATTAAATATTTATCCTATCTTATATCATTAAAAGTAATAAAATAAAATACTTAATGTAATATGTATTATATGTAAATAATACTACAAGTAAAAGCACATTTTGATACAATATTAGCAATGTAAGTAAGCAAATTCGTAATTATTGAATATTAATAGGATTTTATAATACGATTTTATACTAATAACAAAATATATGTAGAATACAAAGAGCATCATTGCTAGGATTATTAAGGGTCTGGTTTGGAGCTCACCAACTGGACTTGGCGTTACAGATGTTTTATACAAATTCAATGTCAATGAAATTTTTGCATACTTTAATAAAATCGGATTTTTAAGGATGCAATTCAATTTAATAACTAAAATGAGATCTAAATGCCCCATGGTAATACAATTATAATTATTTAATATGTAGGTCATAGAATTATATATATATATATATCTGATACTCGATGGTGGGTTTATTTAATTTGTACATAAAATATCTACAAGAACAACAATATTATTCAAAGGATTTAAAAAGAAATCCTTACTACTATAAGAACAATTATCAAATTTAAAAAATATCAAAGACATTTTAATTTGATGGGTTTGTAGGTAAAGAGTAATATAAATTACATTATGTAATAAATGGAATAAATGTAATATATAATTTAATCTCAATATTTGTAGACTTAATCTACTGATCATAATATTGATGATGATGATACGGACTCCATTTTAAATAATGAAAATTCAATTAGATGTTATTTTTATGATATTACAGATTTTTGTTATGTAAGTAGATTAAATAAAAATAAAAATTATGTAACTAATAGAATACAAATATTATGGGATTGATGAAATTTAGTACGAGAATACTTAGATAGTGCATTGAATATAGAAAAAGTTTCTTTATAAGTAAAACTGGAAAAGATATATTGAATTTGATAATGAAAATTAGTATTATTTCTCCAGAAAGATATGTTAATAATGAAAGTATAATGACCGGGGAAGTTAATATTAGTCTCAATAAATTATTCAACTTATCAAGACAAGAATATCGAAATATAATTAGTAAGCACAAGTTAAGACTAATCATACAATGAGTTATGTAAAAGTAAATCTAATTTAGGTAGAATTTGATAAGATATAAAACTATTATTGAAAAGATACGTTGGAAGGTAAATGCATTTCTCACTATTTATTTATAATATAATATATTCTATTAATAATCAGATTTTTCATTATTAATGTCGATAAAAACATAAGGGAAAAACCCATCTTTCAAACATTTTACTTGAAGGATATATACACTCAAAACAATTTAATTATTTAATACAAATATAATACATTTCTTATTTACTTGTACTATATTATTGATTTAGAGACTATATATATAGTATTTAATCAATATATTGATACCAATATATTTGTTGATATTAACATTATTGTAAAGCCATGCTATATAATATATAGATATATCTATATTGATCAAATATAGAAAGGCCTAATTTAAGCCGAATATAAGGATTTTGAAAGACCGAAAATAAGCTAAATTCGGCCTTTTTCCTAAAATTAGGTAAAGGCCGAATTTAACTCACCCTGGTGATGACTCAACTTTCTGGTAAGGGGCGACCAATTCCTATGTCATGGGAATATTCTAGAGCCAGTAGAATGTATACTGACATCCATACTCCCCGAATCATATCACAAATCGCAAAAAAACTATATCACCTATCACAAGTATGCCACAAAGACAGAGCTAAACTAACAATTATAATAGGGGATTATCACCCTATTTATGAGAAAACAAGAAATAAAAATAAAGATATATGAATAATACACAAATATGAATAAATTTAAAAACGAGATGTAATCAACGATGTATGTTTTAATGCGTCACGGAAACCGACTATTGATTTACGGGATTGTAACATTTATGGGGAGCGAATTCCAGTCAGTAGATACCCTATTGCCGAAGTAATTCAGGTGTGAATTCGTTCTGAATATATGCATATATCCTATAGGATCTTCCTACTATGTTGTGCCCTCTACATCTATTGCTGTATACGTCGAATATCTTGTCAGGATCGACATCCACAAATCCATTCAGTATCGTGTACGACGTACACTGTACGTTAACACCAGATCTGTTACCAACATGAGAACTGATAATGATTTAATATTGAGAACAATAAGTCTATCGGTGTAAGAACATCGGTGGGAATATTACATCTAGCAAATAATCGTTTAGTGAAATATTTTTGAATATTTTCAATGCGGTTAGAATTAGTGATATATAATGGATCTGGATTCCAAACAGAAGAATCGGACGTACAAACGATATATATGTTTTAAGTAGATATATATATATATATATATATATATATATATATATAATTAATGGTTATGAAGAATCTGAATAATCTAGTAATCATTAGATAGGCTTTATTACAAATATTATTAATATGAATATTGAAACTCATATTATCACTAAATGTAATACACAAATCTTTAAAACTAGATTGAATTGGTAAAGTGTGCCCATTTAAATTATATACATAAGCGGGAAACATATTTCCAACTCGCATCACTACACATTTCTTCGGAGCCAATTCGAGTTCCCATATTTTCATCCACTTGCTGATATCATCGAGAGTATTTTGCAGAAGGAGACTACTATCATTGGATTTGAATGAAAATGATAATGTAGTATCATCTGCAAATAGAGTTATTAATCGAATTATTAATTATATTAGGGATATCATTTATATAGATCAGAAATAGCAATGGACCAATAGAATATTTGTGGTACCAACAAACCGATCCTTGTGGAAAACCCGATATGACCTGTGTATAGTTAGAAAACGTATTATTAATTTTTACTCGTTGTTTACGATTATTTACGTAGGATTTTAACCACATAATTACATCACCACAAATCCCATAATGAGATAACGTATGTAATAATTTGGTGTGTGATACTTTATCGAATGCTTTTGATAAATCTATATAAACAATATCAGATAGCGATGATGCATATCTAGATTTATATATGTGCTTGTAGAAAGATATTAATTACAGGCCAGTCGATTTCCCTGCGAGAAAACCATACTGGTGTTGCGTAATATATATATTAGAACGTATTTATAAATAAAAAGTAAGATAATGCGAGAGGATTTTTTTCAAATAGCATTAACATTCTTATTGGACGATAATTAATTGCCTTCGTTGCATCACCTTTTTTAAAAATTAGGATTATATGAGACAATTTCCATATATCCGGGCATATATCCTACCTGTTTTAAGAATATTATTGTATATATTATTGAAAGAGGATAGCATAATTGAAATGATAATATCTTTAATAAAGCTTTCGGAATACCATCAGGTGAGTTATTATAATTACTGGGTAATAGGCATAGGAATTTACATACCACGTCAGGTGTGGTAGGGTATGAGGAAAACGAGCGAGATGCCGATTGTGATGATTGTGTATTACCTATTGCCAGTAACGGTGTTAAATTACTATCAGTACTTTTATTAAAAACAGATTGGTATTTATAAGCAGGAAGCTTTGTCAAAATCAGATGATAATACAACATCATTAATTTCGTCATAAAGTGGTGTGATATTGAGTTAGTAGAATGTAGTTTATTATTTAAGTATTTATAGAAAGTAGACTTATTATCATAAGAACACATTGGCTTCCCTGTCTAAGTTATATTACTTAAGTTTTAGTCCAAAATTAAGTTGAATTTTACGCTAGTTTAGACGAGTGGTATTGTCATTAATTATACTGTGTAGATAGCAACATTTGTTCATTAATATTTTAGATGGATAGGATATCTATATTTTCTAAACTTGGTACGAGGAGTATGATTGTTATATATTAATAATAAGGTCTCTATAAATATGGATAGCATATCCGAACTATCATAAGCCGACTCTAATAGGTAGTCCCAATTAATTATAGAAAGATCATATTTAATTGAGTCATAATCAGATTTAATGTAGTTGGGTGATGACTTTTTATTAAATGATTTTAATTTGACCTTATAATAATTAGATGGATATAAAATATATCATAGATACATGATCGCTACAGTGATTATTATATTCAATAGGGTTAGTAGGTGAGATTTAAGAAATTGTTCTAATATCATTAGTTAGTATTAAGTCTAGTATATTCGATTTGCGTTTTGGATAATTTACTAACTTTGTTAGAGCATGATTTTGTGTAAAACTATACACATATTTTTCGACCAATGAAATAGCAGAACCATTTCTCTAGCCAATATTTGGCAAGTTCAGATCTCCGTAAATCATACTAGTTTTAATTGTATCAGTTACTTTAGAAATTAGGTCAACTAATTTAATAGTATCGTTATATAACATAGAGGGTGGTCTTTAAATAACAATAATTGTATAATCAGACACAAGAAGATTAATCAATTTAAAGTTTTCAGTAAATGTTAGAGTATGTATCGGGAATAAACTATTTATATATATATATATATATATATATATATATATATATTAAAATACCACCACCATGTATTTTTTTTATTCTATCTAATCTAAACAAAATTATAATAGGTGTAATTTAATAACATACCATTCGTTATTTTATCATTAAGCCAAATTTCAGTAAATATGAGAATATCATATTCATGACTTTTAATCATGGATACTAATGTTGGTAATTTATTACTGAGACTTCTTGATTAGAGTAGAATACTTTTATGAAATAATATAGTCAATTATTATTAATAACAATTTTGAACTAGTAGAGGAATTATTAGATCTTTTATTATTATTATCAATTGATAATTTCCATTTATTATAATCACTAATAGTATACTCTATAATACAATTCTATTCAATTACAATGATCTCATAATTTTAAAAAAAAGTCCGTAACTCATAATTAAGTGTATGATTATTAAATACACATTTAATATTACCGGGTTTGTTAGATGCTCCTAAGGTTAATATTCTTCGCTTCATCCTGTCATCATAAAATTGATCAGGACGAATATAAATTTGAGAGCAAACATTATTATTCTTACGTAATATGCTACACGATTTCAATATCGATACAACAGTAAGGTAATTATTATTTAAATTTAATTTATAGAAATAACCCTTTTTTGTAGTAATTTTTGAAATATTAACGCTTTTCGTATTAATATTGAGATCATGCATTAGTGAATCAAGAACGCTCATATCTACAATACCGAATACAATAACATACTTATTAATATAATTTGAAATCGTTATTTCTTTAGAAATAGATCTAGCTAGATTATTTTGAGAAGTAATATCAGCATATGTTGGTTTGGCTTTTGCGTTATCAGATAACATAGTATATAGTATAGGCTATTTGAATTAGTTGCATTCAATTGAACATCAATTTGTGTTATTAGAGTACGATTCGTTTCAAGTTCTTTAACTAATGTATTGAATATTGGTACTTTGTTATTAGTACTGTATATATAAACTTATGATGAGAGAGGCAAATTAATGCATGCATTACATCTGAACAAAAAAGATGTAGAACATAAAATATCACATACATATTTAGGTGCAATATTTCCATTGGGGAACTTATTTGTTATGGATTTAACATCATTCAAACATATAATATGAGTGTTCGATGAACAAGATGAACATGTAACAAAACTATAGTTCGATATATTATTAATATACACCTTATTATATATATTACAATCGACCATTTTAAAATATATTAAATAGAGTAATCTTGAGTAAGTTAATACACTACTTATACAATAAGTTATAATATCTAAATAATCATATATATGTATAGCAATTCAATAGTAAATCCTTTAACTATTCAATTTTATACTAAGTATAATGCATATATATTTACTGTAATGATGTACGCTAATGTTGAATGAGGAAAAGAAGATATCAGCATTTGAAAATAAAGCTAATAGAATATTACTAGAAATAAATACCGCCAGAGGAAAACTAATGCATATATCAAAGAAACCATTACCATATTTGTAGGTAAATAAGAACCACTGATAACTACTATACAAAGAAGGAAACTGTCATAATATGGACACTTATGCCGATATGATAATTTGAGTACAACTATTATGCAAGGTAGGGTTGAAGGTACAGGGTTAGAGGAAGACCAAAGAAAGACTGGATGGCTAATATAATACAGTGGACTGATAAGACGGTGGGTGAACTTTTGAAGAAGGTTAAGCATAGAAATGGCTGGAGAAGATTTGTTGTTGTTGTACTCGAGATGATTCCCCCTACGATGCATGCGTCACGGGATTAAAATGAATGATGTACAATAAAATATGTAATGAAATCTATGAATTATAATTAATGGTAATATGTTGAATTCTTGGAAATGCATGAATAGAAATATAATATAAACAGCTCTATATTTATTTCAGTGATTGTAATTCAGTGATTATTGTGAATTTTATGAAAATAAAAATAGTAAAATGTACATAAAATAACTAAATAACTATAAAATAATTAAATATTATTATGAGACTATATATCATATATTCATGCATATTAATATCTAATTTAGTAAGCACGATAACTTATCTTATCAAGTAGATTGTCCAGATAACTAATTTTAATAAAATAATAAAGTTGTTGTTGATAGGGGAAAGTAACCGAATACGGACAATACCCGAATACAGACACTCTCGGTATTCTAAATACTATAAATAGAAGTAAGTTTAAACTGTTATATATAATTCATAAAACCTTACTCTATAATACTCCTGTATACCTTCGAGATTTACTCGCTCAAAAATTATCTAGACGGTCTCTACGCTCAACTACTGATCAACATCGTCTGAGATTTGAAATGGGAAACGTCTCTATATTGTCGAAAAGAGCATTCTTATACAGCTCGCCTGAAATTTGGAATACGTTACCAATTACTAATAGATCTACAAGTAATCACCAGACCTTCAAAACCGCCCTAAAAAAGTATCTTATTTCAAAAGAGAAGACCAATCTTAGTTAAATTTATGTTTTTTTTTATTATTGTTTATCATTACTCGTTTATATTTATATTATTATATTCCATGTGTTTTTGTTATACACTTGAGAGAATGCATCACGCATTATAATGCAGTGTCTAAATAAATCGTTGATTGATTTATTGATTGATAGTAGTAGTAGTAGTAGTAGTAGTAGTAGTAGTCAGTGCCGGATTAAGCTAAGTATGGGCCCGGGGCAAACTTAATTTATTGGCCCCCTACTTTTTATAATTTAAAAAACATATCAGATGTATCTACAATATAAATATACATAGTGAATTTTTGGTAACTAACGTCTTTATGGTATAGGTACGATGTACCTTGCAGGGGAAAGTAACCGAATACGGACAGTGCCCGAATGCGGACACTCTCGGTATCTCAGAAACCATAAATCCTACAAAAAAATGTTTAATGTATAAAATATTCATATTTATATAAATAGTCTACAAAAGTATTTTTATTTTTTAATTATTCAAAATATTTCTGATATATCCAATAAACTGATTTTTTTATTACATTTTTAAATTTATGAAAACAAATGTCAACTTAAAACCTTTTCAAGAATATAAAAATGTATCGTTATACAATATAACACTATATTATTGAAAATTAAAGCATTCTAAAAATTATATATATAATTTCTATATTTGTTATCAAAATATTCATTAAGTTATAAGCATATGTCTAGAGGTCATATAAGTTCCTAATACGGACACTCTAGATATCTTAATACAGACACCATATAACCAATCAGCGCGTAGCGTATGAACATTTTTGATTTTCATAAAAATCGCGTACGTTATAATATTTACCACCAATAAAGCTAAATCTAAAATTGTTATTATTCAGTTACTTAAATTGTATTATTAATTAAAATAATAATACTAATAAATAAATTATTAACTAATTAAATTAGAATAAATTATTCATACAATTAATTATAAATAATGTAATTGTAATTTGTCTGATTGATTCATCAATACTATATGGTTTATCTAGTGGTATTTAGGGTGTCCGTATTATAACACAGGGTGTCCGTATTAGGACAAGGGTACCGAATACGGATACCCCTGTTATCTATAGAATTAAAAGATTAAATAAAATTATAAAATTACAATAATTTCTATAATCAAATAATATTGGGATTTTTATATCAATAATTTATCTTTTTTATAAACAATTTCTATAATTTATATCTTTACATATAATTATTCTTTAAATTATATAATAGTATAAAATTAGTATTTTAGTTTTTATTAATTTGCAAAAATAATAAATAAAGACTTAAGTCTTAAGACTTAAGTCTTTATTTATTATTTTAAATGTAATTATATATATATAATATAAAATACAGTTCAATAGTACATAATACAAAAGTTTATTTTAAATATTAAGTAAATATATAATATTTATATATATTTTTTTTACAATATGATATACCATATATGGAATATATATAATAATAATAATAATATTTATTTATTGAAATCGCCAATATACATTGAATACTGTAATAACTGCCTATTATGAGTATAACTAACCTAGTTGGTTTCCAGGACCAGAATGTATGTATCATCTAAAGATACATATAATGGGTGTGGCTTAGCGTCATACCCGAATAGGCAGCTACAAAGTTACAGCCTATAACATATTACTACATCTCCCTTCTTAAGATTAATAATATTCAAATACCTTGATGATTATATTTAACTAAAATAATAATAATAATAATAATAATAATGAACTAAATAATGAACAACACATAAATAATATACCCACCACCCTCTTCCCGTATCTTAGTTAATCTCTATTAATCGATCAGGTGGTTTTGAAATTCTTCCTGACCGAGTTACGTAAGAGGTATTCTTTAATGGTATAATCATTTGTCTATTACGTCTTATAAACCTTTTGTCGGTATCTAAGACATATGATCGATCACTCTCTGGAGATCTATATGCTATTTTGGCTACTTTCCGTAGATCTTTAACAAATACTTCTTCGTTGTTCTCTAGTTTTCTCTTTTCTATAGTATACTTATTGTCTCGGTATTTCTTATTGTTTTCTTTATTTTCTTTATTAAATTTAATAAATTTCGGTTGATTAATTCTTCTTAATCCTTTCGGTATCTCAGGTACCGTTGTATTCAGTCTTCTCCCCATTAACAATTCAGCAGGCGATATTCCAAAGCTTAAAGGTGTGCTTCTATAAGCCAATAATCCTAAGTATGGATCATCTTCTTTACTTAATATAATCTTTATTGTTTGAACTCCCCTTTCTGCAACTGAAATTCCTTGAGGGTGCTTGGGTGATGACGTAATATGTTGAAAACTGTAACTTTGGGAGAATTCTTTAAATTCTTTGCTGGAAAACTGTCTTCCGTTATCAGAAACGACAGTCGCTGGTATTCCATGTCTTGAAAATATAGATTTCATTGATATAATAACTGTTTCTGATAGTTCATTCTTCAGCAACATAGTTTCAATATATCTCAAGTAATAGTCTACTATTATTAGATATTTCTTATCTTTAAAGGTATAAAGATCAGTTCCAACAATCTCCCAAGCTTTCTTTGGTATAGGTATTATTTTCATAGGTTCTCTTGTTGTCCTACTATTCATTAAACAAGTTCTACAGTTTCTTACCATTCTTTCTACATCTCTACTAATCCCAAACCACCACACACATTCTCGTGCTCTTGCTTGACATTTTGATATACCTTGGTGTCCTACATGTAGTTCACTTAAAATTACTTGCTGATATGTTCTAGGGATGACTAACCTATTCTGGTAGGTTAGACACCCTTTCATCATGCTTAAGTTTGCAGTATTTTCATAATACTTGCTTAGATCAGTATTCTTACGGTCTTTATACGACCATCCATTACATATTTTACTAATAACTTCTTTTATTATTACGTCATCCTCTTGGATTTTTCTTATTTTATTGAGTTTTACTGACTCACCAGGAACAAAAGTAGATTCTACTAGTTGATTTACTTCAATTTCAAGTATATTAGAAGTACTTGTCGTCTTAGAAGGATATCTTGATAAAGCATCAGCTCCAATATTTAATTTTCCAGGTATATATACCATTTCTACCGAATATCTCATCAAACGTATTCTAAATCTTTGTATCCTTATAGAGATCTTTTCTACTTCTTTCCGTCCTAACAGGGTAATCAAAGGTTTGTGGTCAGTCTCTACAACTATAGGTGCTCCACAAATATAATAGTTAAACTTCTCGAGACCCCAAACGACTCCTAAAGCTTCTTTTTCAATCACTGCATAATTCTTTTCAGCACTGGTTAAGGATCTACTAGCGGCTCCAATCATTCTTCTGTTTCCTTCCGAATCAATTTGGGAAAGAACAGCCCCGATTCCTTGATTACAAGCATCTGTCGTAATCATAGTTTTTTTCTTTGGGTCGAAGTGCGCTAATATAGGAGGTTCATTAAACATTTTTTTTAGTTTCTCAAAACTAATTTCTTGATCTCTATCCCAAAACCATCCAATATCTTTTTTCAATAGCTCTCTGATTGGTTCACTGACGGTAGCTATTTCATGATTAAATCTTGAATATTGGTTAATCAATCCCAGGAAACTTCTTACTGCTTTTACACAATCTGGCACTGGAGAATCTCTAATTCCTTGAATTTTTTCTCCAGCTTGTATCCCATCCCCACTGATTTTAAATCCTAAAAATTCTACTTTTATAGAACCAAATGAACATTTCTCTCTGTTTAATGTCATTCCTGCTTTACTTATTTTATTCAATACGCATCTAGTCTTGTATCATGTTCTTCTTTATTTTCACCCATAACTAGTACATCGTCCATGTGTATCACCACTCCTTTGCAATCTTTTAGAATTCTGTCCATCTCTCTACAGAAAATTTCAGGGGCTGATGTAAGTCCAAAAGGTAGTTTTTTATAATAAAACCGTCCCCATGGCGTTAAGAATGTTGTCAATTTCTGTGAGCTTTCCTCTAAGGGTATTTGCCAAAACCCTAAGTTTGCGTCTAGCTTACTGAATATTTTGCCCTTAATCTTGGCTAAGCTACTCTCAACTGTTGCCATCGGATATACTTCCCTCTTTACAGATTTGTTTAATTTCGTCATATCGGTGCATATACGAATCTTCCCGTTTCCCTTGATGGCCACTACCATTGGGCTACACCAATCTGTTGGACTATTGGCTTCTTCTATGACGTTTAAACTCATCATCCTATCTAGTTCTTCCTTAACTTTTTCTTGTTGGTGTATGGGTACTGGTCTTGGTACATATATAGAAGTTGGTTTAATATTATCGTTCATCTCTATCTTATATGTATATTCTAAGCTTCCTAAACCTTCAAAAAGTCTATTATCGATTTCATCAATTAGTTTTACTATTCCAAGTCCTACTGATAATCTTCTGGATAATAGCACTACGGTTTGTTTTTCTAGTATAAATGTCTCTTCTTTCATGGATTTTCCTTTATAGGAGACAATCGCATCAAAACATCCTATAACTTCTATATGAGTATTATTAGGACCTTTAAGAATTGTTGTCGATTGTCTCATCTTGGGTAAAGATTTGCTAAACGGTATCACTGTAACGCTTGCACCTGTATCTATTTTTAAAGATACTTGTTCTTGGTAACTTCCTATTTGAAGTCCTACTCTTCTTGTCCAATCTTCCTCTTTTTGATTTATACTTTCCTTTATTTCGCCTAGGAACTTTATGTTTTCCTTTATAATTTCATTCGTTTCTCTGCAATGGTTTTTACAACATATTGCCCAATGTCCAATTTTCTTACATTTCATACATTTTTGATTGTACGCTCTACATTGTTTTGGTGGATGCTCTAAATTACATCTTCCACACTTCTTGTTATTTTTCGTTTCGATGTTGTGCGTTTTCTTTTTATTTTCGAATTTCTTGTATTTTCTCGTTTTATCTTTGATGTAATCTATACTTTCCTTAGCATCGTGATTAATCGCCTTAACTTGTAATATGCTAGTTTCTTTTATTTTAACTGTTTCTACAATCTTTTCTGCGGTTAACTCATACTAAGCAGCCTCTTGCAAAAATCTTTGCCTTAGATTTTCATCTTTCATTCCTATTATTAATCTGTCCTTTAATGAGGGAATCTTTCAGATCCTGGAATTCGCATGTTTTTGCCAAATTCTTCAGTTCCGAATAATATAATTCTATTGATTCTCCTTCGGTTTAGTCTCTTTTGAAAAAAACATATCTCTCGTATGTTGTATTTTTCTTTGGTGTGAAATAACTTTCAAACTTATTCTTGATCCATTCTAGATCTTCTTTGCCTTTTATAGTTATCTTTTTTTCATTTTCCGTTCTTTCAAAGGTTTCTTCTTTAAATGAGTTAAATATTTCTACTCCGTCTGGACCTATAATATTTAGGAATATTGCTACCTTGACTTTATCCTTCTTTTCTTCCAGCTCTGCTGCACATTCATATATTTCAAAGGCTTGAATCCATCTCTTCCATTCTATAGCACTGGTATTATCTGTATTTAATTTCTCGGGTATTCTGTACTCTGACATCTCTCCTTACAATAATTAACAATAATAATCACAATATAATATATAATAATTATAATAATTCGCAATATAATATATAATAATTATAATAATTCGCAATATAATATATAATAATTTTTAATAATATTCTCCGTATATAATTATATAGGAATATATATTATACTATAGAATATGTAATAATAACTATATATAAACTACATATATATATATATATATATATAATATAATCACTGATTTAAAAAATATCTAGATGTTCTATATATTAAATAAATTCACTAATTTATAAAATATCTAGGTTTCTATAGAAATAAATAAATTCACTAATTTATAAAATATCTAGTTTTTTTTTTTTTTTTTTTTATAGAAATAAATAAATTCACTGATTTATACAATATCTAGGTTTTCGATAGAAATAAATAAATTCACTGATTTATAAAGTATCTAGGTTTTCTATAGAAATAAATAAATTCACTGGTTTATAAAATCTGATATATATACTAAATATTTATACTTATAATATGTTCAAATTTATTCTCTAAATATATATATTTATATATATATATATTACTTTTCCTACCACTTTATATGGTATACTATATCTAAGGTATAATATATATATATATATAAATATACTATATTATATAGTATATAATAATAACACAATACTATGTAATAATATATAATATTAATAATAATTCACTGATTTATATTAATATTTAATATAGTTAATTTATATATAATATGTTATAAATGTTATAAATACACTGATTTATATGATATATGTTATAGGGTTCTTAATTAAGCCCGATGTCACCATGTAATAACTGCCTATTATGATTATAACTAACCTAGTTGGTTTCCAGGACCAGAATGTATGTATCATCTAAAGATACATATAATGGGTGTGGCTTAGCGTCATACCCGAATAGGCAGCTACAAAGTGACAGCCTATAACATATTACTACAAATACAATACAAATAGTCACATGTTTGTGTTTTGATTTATCGTATTTAAGTTCTTAATATTTTAATAAACATAAGAGAAGAACAAAAACTGCCTGTAGGCTGTACAAACTGACTCCATGGAGTCGAATCCGCGAAAGACGTCCACCTCAACTTCCACGGATGGTAATATGGTAATATGGCCACATTAATAATTTCAATTAGATACGCTAAAATGAAAACATGATTAGACAGTTATCTTGTATATCATAATTTGTAACTATATTGAATAATTATCGAATTATAACTAATATTTATAAAGTTATACAACATTATCTAAAAGTTTCCAAATTACCCATCATTTCCTTATATATATATATATATATACATTTGAAGATTTGTGTAGACGAAGTATTGCATTATACTTAGTATTTTATTAATTTATATGTATCATCTAATACTTACTTTTAATAATATTTATTTTTAGTAGTTTTTTTGAATTTTGAATCTATACTTTATATTATAAATAAAAATAAATATTATTTGTTGAAGGTAATTTTATCTTTTAAATTAAAATAAAATATTGAATAACCATAAATCAAGAATCTACATTTTAAAATAATGTTTAATGTAACGATTTTCGTAAGTGAATTACGCTTCCCTTAATGTAATATACGTAAAATATTGAATAACCATAAATCAAGAATCTCCATTTTAAAATAATGTTTAATGTAACGATTTTCGTAAGTGAATTACGCTTCCCTTAATGTAATATACGTAGGTCCTTTATATATATATATATATATATATATATATATAAAGTATAATATATATTATATAGCATATATACTATAGTAGGTAATATACAATATTTTCTACAAATTTTAAAATTTATAATATAATTCCTTTTATTTTCTATATGAATTACATTTTGATTGGTTGAAATATAATATTATTTTATTATATTTAAATTTCCTATTGTATAAACATTATTTACATAGCGTCCTTAGTTACGCAGAATTACATTATTCAAGGTTTATTTACGTATGTCCTCTTTAATTGCTATTTTTAATAATTACTAAATATACATAATTATTATAATTATTTTTAATTGTTTATTAAATAATATCAAGGTAAACATTTATTAAATATTATATCTAAACTATATCTAAATATTAAACTTAATTTAAATAATAATTAAATAATTAAATTTCTTAGAATATGTAATTCATTTTTATTTATTATAATTAATTCGTAGAAAATAATTAAACTTATTTATATTATATATATATAAACTATATAGTTTATAGTACCATTAACTATTATTAGTCTTTAAATAATATGAGTGCGTAATATAGTAATTACTAGTATAAATAATATATATATATATATTATTTTTATTTATTTATTTTATTTTGGTGGAGTTCTTTCATCCCATCAGGAATTTAGATGACGTTTTCACTTATAACTAAATGACACTAGTGTTATATATATATATATATATATATATATATATATATATATATATAGTGTTCCTTCGAAGCGCGCTCTCAACTTAAGACATCCATTTGTTAATGATAGATGATAATTTTTTATATGCGATTATATTTAAGATCTATTCTATAAATTATTTTAATACTTATTATTATATTGGTACGGATAGAGATTGGACATAACATGTGGGTCCCGTATCCTACTACAATACCTGTGTGTCTGACGCCTTAGCCAACTAAGACACATAGTTATATATATTATATAATATTTATATATATTATATATATATATATATATAATAATAATTTAGTGGTTTAAATTTAGCCCATTTTACATTATCTCGAGACAATCAAATCCTAATTTTCATTATCTCGAGACAATCAAATCCTAAATTTTTAATAAAAAGTTTATAATAAATATAAATTTGTTGAATATTTTACCGCGTACCCCAGAAAAACCTAAAAAATTGAGTTTTTGCCATTAAAATGATTTTTTGTCAACTAAAATCTTCAGCGTCGCTTTTTTTAAATATTATTTTAACATTTTTTCGAAATATTTTTTTGAAATTTGTTGAAATTTTGTTGAATTTTATTTGAACATTTTTGAAATTTTTTTGAAATTTTTAAAATATTTTTAAAATTTTTTGAAATATTTTTGAAATTTTTTGAAATATTTTGAAACATTTTTTTGAAATATTTTGAAACATTTTTTTGAAATATTTGTAAACATTTTTTTGAAATTTTTTAAAAATATATTTTGTAATATTATTTATATTTTTTGTATTTTAAAAAATATTATTTGAAATATTTTTTTATATTTTTCAACTAATCTTTGAAATATTATTATTTTAAGATATAATTAAAATATTATAATTATATAATAAATATATAAATATAAGATATAAATATTATACTTTTTAAAATATTTGTAGAACATTTATAAAAAATATATTTTGTAGCAATACAGAAATACAGAATCAGATATAGCTATAATTAATAAATAATAGATAGGCAACAACAATCAAAATATAATTTATAAATATTAGATCGTGAAATATTTGTTATTATGATCAACAAATATCTACTAGAAAGATAATTTGTATATAGATTCTATTGTAATACAATAATTAACACCGGAAAGCTTATTGAATTCTATAATATACTTCATATTGTAGTTTTTTTTAATTTGTATTTAAACAAGTTATGTACAAATATGTAGTACAATTATATATAACATTATAAACTTTAAAATTTTAAAATTTCAATTATTGAAATTTTCATTATCTATGAAATAATTAAATAATTATTTTCCAGATATTACAATTTACATAGGATTAATAGGCATATAGTATATATTTGGATTTGGAAATATTTAGTATACTTACGTTATCAGTTGTATCCATTATAATAATTTATTATAATAATTATCAATTAAATTTAGTATTAATTATATTTTTATAAAATTTATATAAAATTTTAATATTATTTTTATTTTACACAAATACCCGAAATTAATTTACTAAAACCCGGACCCGTTCTTGGACCATTTTTCGAAACCCGATCTCATGAAATTTTGCTAGAACCCGGAATTGATACCCGAAACCGAGTTCGGATTAAACCACTATATTATATATATATATATATATATATATATATATATATATATATATATATATTAATATATGTATATGTGAATATAAGTTTAATTTTTGAATATTTGATTTATTACTAACTGATATACTCATACAATTTATTTGACCTATCAGAATATATCCAACCATTATTATATAGATGAGGAAACTTATTCAAGAAAGTTTAAAGAAAAGTAAGGTAGTTGATTTGACGAATATAAAGAGAATTAGGGTTATTATAAATATATATATATATATATTTAATAAAAATAATATTAATTATTGAAATCTCATATATATATACATATATATATATATATTGAATACAATACAAATAGCGGATACTAATAGACCCCTCAAGAAGTCATTGACTTATTCATGTTATACATAACTGTAAGGGGTTATAATACAATACAAAATAGTAATATTTTTGTGTGTGTTTTTATTTATAGTTTATTAAGTTCTTGATAAACACAAGAGAAAAACAAGAACTGCCTGGAATCGAACCCGGGACTTCTGGTTTATTAGCTTTTGATTATCCTACTGAGCCATAGACCCCAGACTTAATATATATATAAGAAAAAAGTATTACAATTAATAGGTTATATTAGATTTGTGTAAAAATGTAGGTAAAATGAATGGTACCTATCGATATAATTTTTATATAATCCTATCATTATAAATTATAATTAGTAAGTACTATTTCAATTTTGTCATTAGTATAATAGAAAGTAATACACTTTTACACAGAATATCGGAAATGTTAAAAGAGTAACGCAGATGGGTCGCATGCAATCAAAAATTGCGAGAAATCTAAATAGACTGGGGAGCGAGGCTAAGGAACAGGCTCTGTTCGCTATGCTAAAGAAAGACACACCTTTGATGACATCGACACCCCAGAGTGAAGTACCGATCATTAGGAAAACCGGACCATTGGTGTTGACACCAGGCAACTTTATTCATAGAACTGGTAATCACTTATTCAATGCGTTATATTAGAAATCATAAGTAGACATATGTAATATAAATATACAGATATTTCATATATGAATATATTTAAATATATTATTCTCTATATATTATATCGACTAATTTCAAAAAATGTATCAACAATTAATACTATATTATTTAATTTTACAAATTATATATTTAAATATATATTCTATGTATTTAATATCATTTTGATATATTCATTTATAGGAAGAGGTGCTAGGAAAAATGACTTAATTCAGCAATCGCCTAAATCATCATCATCGTTCACTTCTAAACGAGTCAGGCGGGAGTTACTCTTAAAGGACATCATAAAGGACACCGACTTAAAGATAGGTATCAAGGACAGCGATTTGCCGGATCAACATGTACCTATTAAACAACAGAAGAACTGCTTAAGAAACCTCGTCGGGAAGATTAATGTACTGGTAGCGGAAGAAATAATGTCAAAAGAGAAAAGCGGTTATTAATTAATATAATATTACATATGTATATAATATATGTTTTAATAGTCATACATATAATTACGTAGAAACACAATAGTCTAGAATCATCTCGAATATAATAAGTTTATACCGGTAATTTTATATTTTAGAACAATAATATATTATAGATATATAATATATATACCTATAGGTAATTATATAATTAGAAACAATATAATTAGAAATTATCCAAACAGAATCTGAAGTGAAAATAGCTAATTCAGTAGCGAGTTCTGCGATGACTAAGCAGGATGAAGTTGTAATAGTAGTGGCAGAAGAGAAGGTCGTAGTGCCGTGTATTTTTGAATTGATAGACAAGAAGTCCTCAATTGAGAAGCATGTAGCTACGGAGAGCAAGCCATCCGCGGAGAACGTAGTAACGACGGACAAAAACGGATCGTTTGGAAAGCTCGTGGTGTTGAAGGAATCGGGTGCCACGCCCCCTTCGATAACTAACCACGCCCTAGCGCGAGCTATGTCCTCCGGCGGACTATCCTCACGCAGCTCATCCAACTCCATCTCCTCGTCTTCTTCTCGTATGTTATCGCTTAGAAACAGCGCGAGTGAGGTTCAGCCTATGAACGGAGCTAGCGGCTGTTTCGTGGATGAGAGTGACCAACAGCTGCAACTCGCGGAACAAGTATTTCCAGACGATAACGACTCCGAAGTGAAGCAGTTCGAATGCTACAAGAAGTTCCACTGTCGTTGCTGCGATGACGGTTAGTGTTTAGTGTTTGTGTAGATCGCTAATAATATAAGATATTATATATACACATATAAAATAATACATATATTATAAGATATATTTTTTTAGAGAATTTTTTTATTTATTGTTGTCCATAAATAGTAGTTTTGATGGGAGTGATAATGATAAATGCTAGATTGGCAGATATATAACAGTATTTCGGAGCCATTCTGTCATACACGAATTAAACAGTAAACAAATATTAATATGGAACTACAAATAAAATGTATTATAAATAAGTATTGTTTACGTTAATTATATATAATATTATTTATATCTTGTATATAATTTATAAATATGTCACACTTTCTTTCGTAAATATCGAAGGTAATTCTCTAATATTATCTACGTACCACAGTGACAAAGAATTATTTCGAAATGAAGAATAAATATCAATGTTTCGAATTGTCTTTTCTGAAGTTGTCATGTCGGCTTATAAGTTCAGAGGTTAATTATTGTTATTCATATACCTAGTTGTTAGGTCAGAGGTTAACTCTTGTTATAAATATAACTAGTTGTTAGGTTAGAGGTTAAATATTGTTATTTATATACCTAGTTGTGTAAATATTGTTTATATAACAATCTTATAGTACAGAGGATAAATTACTTTATATTATTTGTGATTAATATAGATAAATATATTATTTAGATATTTGAAATTTAAAAATATATAATAAATTTTCAAATAAAAAATGAGTTATCCTACTGAAATATAAATATACTATCATTTGACATAGTGCTAGAGAATTATTGATTGTTATTTGTCATTTAAATATGCTAAACTATGATTGACAGTGTATGGATGGAAAGAAAGCAGATCTTTTCATCTCTGAAATAGCTGGTTTGATGCCTAACGCACCCGAATACGCTATCTATTGGCTAGCTAAGGTTTACTATAATCTAACATTGATACTAATAGATAAGTTATCACAATAACAGTAGAGTATACATTAAAATTGATTAACATAGATGATAAATTACATTTGATAAAATTAGATAATAATGTAAAGTTTATAATTATATATTATAATAATAAATACAGTCAACTCATATCTCAAACTCTATATCTCTGATATATTCATGCTGATACAGACTTTAATAACATACTAGTCTAGTTTTGTACCTACGTAAAGTAAGAATAGGTTCTGATTCTGAGATATCGATAGTTAACTGAAAAGCATTAGTCATCATTTTAATCATTACCTGATACACTTACGCAGGCAATAGTAGCAGAGAAGTTGAATTTGGATCCGATGTTCTACTTCAAAGAGGCCATCAAGAACGTAAAGAACATTAGCCGTTACAGATAATGCAAGACTCGCACGTGTATCTCATGTATATATCACTATTACTATATCTATAATTATATATCACCTCATGAATGTATGTATTTGTCATATAATATATTATATCATATAATAATATCTTTAATACGAAACTTTTGAGTTTTATATTTATATATCCAAATATATATCTATCGATTAATTTAATAAATATAATAAAAATGTATCTATTTTTTTTACAATATCGTGAATATATTTAGAAAAATAGACAAATATCACAATACAATAAAATAGAAACTGGGATAATATAACTACGCCATTCTCTAATGTTAATGACAATCTTATGGGAAAAACTAAAGATAATATTATTTAAATAGTATCATAATCAATATTCTCGTGATTGCATTCGTTCTAGTTTAATTTTTCAATTGATAAATTACATCTTTTAAATACACTAAATAAACGATGATGGTTTAATCATATCTCACTGGGGAGTGGAGTTAGAGTTGTAATGTACAATTGAATAGAGATATGTAATTGTTATTATGAGGTAGATATTGCGATGTAAAATAGCTCGGTGAGCATATCAGATAGAATACAGAACTAAACTGGTGATTTAGTTACAATTTTATATATATATATATTTCGTAATTAATTAATATATATTTTTACACAAAGAAAGTACATTGCTAGATTTATAGAATTATTATATATAAATATATATTACTAATTAGCGATAGTTATAATAGTTAATGAATTAAGTATAGTGTGCTGATGATTTATTGAAAGGTTAAAGGTCGACTATTAAGGAGGCCTCGTTGAGGTCTCGATAAAAGGAGTGGTCTCGGATAAAGTAGTGGTTTCGGATACAGTGACGTCGCTGGGTAGGCAAGCTCCCCTGTTGTTGTAGAGGACATCTACTTGAGCGGGAGAGAAAGCCACCTTGGCGAAGCTGATCTGTTGACGCAGAAATAGGTCATTAGAGGTCATCGATTATATCTATATCTCAACGTAGATTATATAGTATTCACTATAATGTAATGTATATTTTTTCAAATTATATTGATTACATTTTCTAGTTTCGATTATACATAGTTACGATAACTTTAAATCGTATGGAATTCTTTATTCAGTTAAATAACGTATACTATCGATAGACAATACTTATTATCTTACCTATAATTCAATAAATAAATCGATGTAAATATACAATTAATAAGATAACGCTTAGCAACACTTAAACAACTGTACACGTGATCGCTTATTACGAATGTGGGCTATAGTACAACACTAACGGTGTCCATGTGGCCCTGGAAATAGTTGGTAGAACATATTCCTGCTCCGATGATCATGGGATGATAGACTCGTTTGATGCGACCCAAGAAAGGCTTAGAGTCCACCATTACGTTGTCCAGGTAAGTGGTCATCGATTGTTGACCGTACACTACTACTACGTGATGCCAGGTGTCGTCTGCGCTCTGTAGATGTGATGATTACGTTATCACTGAATCCAGTACGAAGAGATTTGCGGCTCGTAACGTTAGATAATAAACTAGGCGGTATACATCTCATTATATTAAGTATACTATTTACCCCGACCTAGGTATACCCACCACTGCAGCGAGTGGATAACAATGGAGGGGGGCTGGGGGGTACTAACGGTGGAATATCCTGAGAAGTGAAGTCTCGAAGATACATCCGAGTTAGCGTATAAGGCGAGCCTATTACGTTGCGTGAATATGTTCAGGGAGCTCTCCGTGATACAGTTACCGTTACCTACCAAGTTCTGTGTGCGGGTGCGTGTAAGGGTGTGCGAGTGTGTGTGAGTATAGCACGTATGAGTCGGGTGACTTCGACAATAGGTTACATTTATATATATATATTAATTAAAATAATACATTAAAGTGTATATTATACTATATATTATATAATGTCTATACTATATAATATATATTATAGCAATATATACTGTGTGTGTATATACAAAAAAATACTCTTAGCAGTAGGCGTAACTTAATTAAGTGGGCGTAACTCTATAAAGTAGGCATAACTCAATGAAGTAGGCGTAACTTAATTAAGTGGGCGTAACTATATAAAGTAAGCGTAACTCAATGAAGTAAGCGTAACTCTATGAAGTGGGTGTTCACTAACATTTCTCCTTTTAGCTGATGCGTCCCTCTTGTATGAGAAAGCGACAGAGAGTTCAGAGAATTGATCCATGGCATTAGCGAACCTAGGGATGACCATACTGGAAGGAGCGCTAGAGTTGAAGTATCCGCATTTACCGGTTCCTAAATCACAATCCACTACCTATTTGTGTATAAAGTGCGTGTTAATAAGTATAACGACGATGTCAGTGCTAAGGACAGCGCTAAGGTCAACTCTAAGGTCAGCTCTAAGGTCAGCGCTAAGTTAAGTTTTAATGGCAGTGCTAAGGTCAATGCTAAGGTAAACGCTAAGGTTATCTCTAAGGTCAACGATAAGTTCAACGCTAAGGTCAACGCTAAGGTCAATACTAAAGTGAAGTACTTACCTCTACATTGGTTGACTTAACGTATACACCGTTAGATCCCTGGAGATTGTTCCATCCGGTTTCGAAGTCGATACACGTGATCTGGCTTCCCATTGTCACTGTGTGCGGTGTGCGGTGCGGTGAGTGTGAGTTAGGGTTGCTTTTTGTAGCAGGACAATTTGTCAGGTGGTCAGATCCCAGTATTCAATACTCGTGTTTAACTTGGATCTAACTGGGAAACTGGGGGAATCTGGATCCAACTTGGATCTAGGTGGTGTAAACTTGGATTTATCTGATCCATATTTAACTAGCTGAAACTTGGATCATTATATCCCAGTTAATACAAGTTATTTTTTTAAACTGAGATCAACTTGGATATATCTGATCAATATTTAACTAGTTGTAACTTGGATCATTATATCACAGTTTAATCCAAGTTATTTTTTTAAACTGAGATTAACTTGGATTTAGCTGATCCATATTTAACTAGTTGTAACTTGGATCATTATATCACAGTTTAATTCAATTTATTTTTTTAAACTGAGATCAACTTGGATTTAGCTGATCCATATTTAACTAGTTGCAACTCGGATCATTATATCCCAGTTTGATACAAGTCATTTTTTTAAACTGAGATAAACTTGTTCTAGATGATCAATATTTAACTAGTTGTAACTTGTATCATTATATCACATATTAATCCAAGTTATTTTTTAGTCCAAAATATGTATCTATAGAATATACCAATTATTTAATTATTTATTATTTTATTAAATTTAGGTAAATCTATTAATAATCTAAATTAATAAAAATAAATAAAAAATATTGAATTTTTTGATAAATTTATCATATTAAAAAAATGTTTTTTTTTTAAAATAATTCATTTAACCTATATATAACAATGTATAACTATAATATATATATATATATATATATATATATATATATATATATAAAATACCACATATTTATAAATACTTATAACATAATTAATATCATACGTATTTAGGGATCATACTTATATATATAAGTGTACATATATATATAGGGATATAGTGAACATATCATACATAATGTAACATATAAGTATAATATTATAGATCTATAGTTTCGCCAAAATAAAACTGATATAAAATCAATATGTAAATTACTTATCTAGCCATAATATAGATAACAATATAATATAAATTATCAGGTATAATATATTAATAGGTGTAAATAATATATAGATATCAATGTGAATAATTTGAATTATTTTTAAACTTGGATTTAACTGGGATTTAACTTGAGTTAAATTGTGGATTAATCTCGAGTTAAACTTGGATTTATCTCGGATTAATCTGGGATTAATCTGGATCTAGCTGATGTTAATAGTGTACCAAATTAGCAGGCCAAACACGAGTTGAAACTCGAGATAAATCCAAGTTAAACACGGGTATTGAATACTGGGATGGACAGTAAGTTGATACGTAGTTACAACGGTAGCCTGTACATATGTCTAACTGTCCATATTACAACACCCTTTAGATGTTCATCTCACTACCATTACGTAATATATATTACATATCTACCATGTACACATTCACTATATATGTGTGTTTGTCATTACGTCTACGTTACTGTACAGCGCTCTCTAGCGGTCGTTATACACGATGTGCGTCTTACTAACGGGGATTCGTAGCATCCTCATCGCATCCGCACAGGGTTTCGCTGAAAGAGGTTCCTACTGCGCATGCGTATACACCATCGGCTTCATCCATCGTGTAGGTGTAAGCGTTGGGCCCGGCATGAAGGTGGCATACTACGGGGGGCGTGGTTTAAGGGGGCGTGGAATGAAGGGGAGGGCGGGGATTAGCGTGATGATACGCCTGTATTCATGTAAGTAAGTAATTTAGTAAGTAAGTATTAAAGAAAGAAAGTAAGTAAGTAGATAAGTGAGTGATTGAGTGAATAAATTTACTTACATATAGGTAATTAAATAATTAAGTAAGTAAGTCATTGAGTAAGTAAGTAGTTAACTAGATAAGGGACAAAGTAACTATACTAAATGAATTACCATTTTGTGAGTTAAACAATTGAAAAGTGCGCGCGAATCTGAGTAGCCAATTCATAACGTTCAACAATAGTTTATCGGTGGTCTAATGTGGTAAGATATTACGACAATAGCTAGAGAATAGATGCCATGCATCACGTAATAATATCGTGTTGTTATGGTTACTAGGTCAATGTGAGATAAGTAGCTTCGCTAAAGGAAATATGCCCTGTGTACTCACCAACTTCTTCGGTAACTTCGAAAACGCAGTTCTCCAAGGTCGTGTCCTCTACGCAGGTGAGCATATCGTGACTCCATACCTCGCACGGGTTACAACATGTTTGTAAACCGGTGTAAGTTCCTACGTGGCCACATCATCTCTTATTAATGCCGATATTCATCACAATATACATATATATATATATATATATATATATATATAAATTCACTATTCACAATGCCCAATTTCAAATGATCGTATAATTGTGAGAAGACCAAGTCACTTATAATCTGAAAGCATTGTATTAACAGCATGTATCTAGTAGTATGTGTATATATACTGTGATATGTAATACTATAAGTTACACTTTTCTAGTGATATGCTTGTAATTAGTATTTATTAACTTTTGATTTAATCGTATTATTTGTAAAACTTTAAAAAGTGAATTTTAATATATATATATATATATATATATATATATATATTATATCTATGAATGTATGCCGTAATCTTAGCTATGTATATTGACATTTTCAATATAAAATAGTGTACACAATATCTGATCTGATGAATGAATTATATAATTGTAATGTTGTAAATTAATTTGATAACAGCATATAATAAATAAAATATACAAATGTGATGAGATTTATTGACCGTAATAGTGTACTTTATACAACTACATACAAATTGTATCTTACATTATATATTTATTATCATAGTTTCATTATGCATGTACAATCATTTTTAAATATCTTATCACATTTTAGGTACTATATAAATATATTTAAATATTGTGTAATTTATAATATAGAAATTAAGAGATCACAAAAATGTACACAAATATTCATGTAGGATTACTTTCATAACATTTTCTATAACAAATATTATTCTTAAAGACAAAGTATACTATAGTATATTCTTAATATGTATATGTATATACATTATATATAGATTAAATTGGATAATTGATAAATATATACTTATATTAAATTATATTCAATAAATATATTATATACTCTTCAATATATATCTATATTTAAATTCTCGAAAATTGTAATTATATTATTAACCATCTGTAGTTTCGGTACATTGATAAAAACATTTGTTATTGCAATCGTCAGCTACAAAACTAGCTTCTCCCGGACATTGAGCTGTGAGTGACGGGTGTCAATCAATATATACGTAGATAACCACAATAATACAACATATAACAACCTTAATAATAAAGGAATATATATATTGCATAATGTTATGTTATCTATATTTAGCTAAATATATTATACAATTAACAAATAACTTGTAATAAATGATTATTAATATTATTATATAAATACAAATATCACATATTAAAACTATAATAATTATATTATATATATAGAATATATGGTTAGACGTATTTTTTACCACGTGATGTGATATGACGTAACACTATGACGAAATACTAACTCGCAGCATCGAATGCAGTGCAGTCCTGGGCAACAGAAGATCCTATGCACACAGCCAGTAGTAACAACTTAGTAAACGAATTCATTCTCTGTGATGATGATGTAAGAGTTATAGCTATTATATCACACATACATAGTAGCTGTGTTATGTAATGCAAACAGTACAGTTGTGGTGTTACAGATAGATCTTCAATATAATTCATTTACATACGTGTATATCGTGAATCATAAGTTGACAAAAAAGCCGATATCACGAGTTTGAACTTAACAATTTCTACTGGACATAACACATTAATAAACTATAATACTACTTTTATATTATATTATTAAAAATATATTAAAATATATTGCATATTAAAGTATGGTTAGTATGGGTATGTTATATAATAATGGAATGCGAACCCTGCGTTATGTAAGATACAATTGAAACAATATAAATAAGATAAACCTTGATAGCTGAGAAGAATAACATGATCTGAAAATGACGATTCTACTTCCTTATATAAGTCAGATAACGGTGTCAAGTTACAATTTATTATTTTAATATCATACTAAATGAGGTGTAATGGTCTTAAAAAATGTAATCTAATACATATAGTTTCATGGTTATAATCAATACATTATATTACATACTATATAGGAATGCTTCTTAACATGGACGGTACCGCCACCTGGGGGGAGTTAGGGGGGCGTTCAAAAAAAATATTAATTATTAAATGTATTAATGTTCCATTGTTCCGTGTTCTAGCATTCCTACTTGTTCCGTGTTTTTTTGTAACTCCACTAATATTCTTATCCTCATTTCGGATTCTTATATTATTAGTTTGTGATAAAGATTACTTGTTATTATTTCAAAATATATTAATTTTTTAAATTCAAATAAACATATAACGTTCATTATATAAGTTAATAATTTATTTAAATTGCTAAAATGTAGGATCTAAATCATTTATATATCAGTTTTATTGTTAATAAAATATAATTAAAGTTTGATTGTCTTGTTTATGAATAAAATTGTTTTAAATCAAGGGGTGCATTTCTTCATGATTTGCATATGCGAATCACGAATATCAGTAATATCGAATTAATTATGTAGGACCCTGTAGAGATAACTTGGCCAGAACAAACTTTAATAAGTTTCCTAGATTATTAAAATATAAAAATGATAATAATTTTTTAAATGAAGATCTATTAAAATATGTAGCTCACCTTAATTATTAAATAACAAATATAAATGAAAGGTTCAAAGATTTAATTAAATTGGATATAATTAGATTTAATTTAAATTGGGTATATACCTTCATATATTATAAATCCATTTATAATTGAAAATAATGAATTAATTTCTTATTCTACTGACATACAAGAAGAATTATATGATATCAAATACAATGAGGAACTTAAAATTATATTCCGAACAGATGATTATAGTTCGTTAGGGCTAAAAAATGCAACAAAATATCCAATCATATGGAAAGATATAAAGTTATATTTATTAGCATTTCCAACTTCTTATATAGTTGAAAAATGTAATTATAATTTAGTATTCTAATTTTAAATTATTTGTAATGAAATATATTATATATTATTTTTATTACAACAAAGTATTCTAAATTATAATTCTAACAACTAATATCAATATTATAGTTTTAAGTGCGGTTATGTAATTATTAACAAAAGCAAGAAATAAGTTAGATATTACCAATAAAGGTGATTTAAGAATGATGCTTACTTCAATAGATCCATACATTGAATAACTCGCTAGTAAACACCAAGCCCAATGATCTCATTAATTCCATTATGTTTCTAATAAACATGTCTACAAGACATGTGTTCATTTATTATATTTATTTATATAAATAATTATCTTGGACCATATTATATATATATATATATATTATAATATATATATATATATATCATGGTCCCATGTACTTTATATTTAGCCTTATACTCTCGAGGATGAAGGAAGCCATGCTAGTATATTATTTGCTACACGATGTATGAATTCACTTATAAATATAATACATTTATAAATATTAAGGCGGGATGGGGGGAATTATTAGCGAAAAAAAATAAAAAGGGGGCATTCATAAAAAAAGGTTAAGAAGCACTGATATATAGTGTTAACGACAATACAGGTAGGGGAAAGTAACCGAATACGTAATGTGCCCGAATACGGAAACTCTTGGTATCTCAGAAACTATAAATCCTACAAAAAAAATGTTATCTAATAAAATATTCATAATTATATAAATAGTATAAAGAAGTATTTTTTATTTTTTTATTATTCAAAATATTGCTGATATATCCAATAAACTGATTTTTTTATTACGTTTTTAAATTTATGAAAAAAAATGTCAACTTATAACCTTCTCAAGAATAAAAATGTATCGTAAGATATAATATAAAATATAACATTATATTATTAAAAAATAAAGTATTTTAAAATTATATATATATAATTTCTATATTTGTTATCAAATATTCATTAAGTTATAAGCATATATCTATATGTCATATAAGTTCCAAATACAGACACTCTAGATGTATTAATACAGATACCTTATAACCAATCAGCGCACAGCGAATGAACTATTCTGATTATCATAAAAATCGCGTGCGTTATCATATTAATCCACAAATAAAGATAAATTTAAAAAATTTATTATTTAGATACTTAAATTGTATTATTAATTAAAAAATAATAAAAATTAATAGATAGATAGATAGATAGATAAATAGTTTATTGTTTGGCAACACGAATACAATTATAATAATAGTAGTGAATTTAAAATATAGCGAAACAAATCGCGATAGGTAATAGGATGTAGATTTATGTAGATTTACCTATGTAGATTTGCATTTTCTGGATCGTAGTTTTATTAGAGGGCCTCTGCATTGGCTGCTATACGTATCAAATATAGATGTATCGACATCCACAATTCCATTCAGAATCTTGTATGTGAGTACCATGTAGCTAATTAATCTGTGGTGAGATAGAGATTTAATATTTAAATAAATTAAACAATTAGAATAAGGAGCCATGCTAATATTACATCTATAGAATACTCTTTTAGTAAATAGTCTTTGGACTCTTTATAGAGCTTTAGCGTTACCTATATAATTTGTATGAGGATTCCAAATTGATGAATTATATTCTAGTATTGGGCGCACATAGCTTATGTAAGCTTGTAAAAGAAATACATAGTCATTAGTGATAAAGCATCTACAAATTCTATTAATAAGTATATATGCTTTTGAGCATATTGAATTAATATGTATATTGAAACTAAGATTATCACAGAAAGTGATACCCAGATCTTTGAGTTGCTTGACAACTGGTAAAAGTACTCCATTCAATGAGTAAACTGGGGGGGGGGTGGTCATTGTATCCTATTATCATAACAACGCATTTAGAAGGAGCCCGTTCTAGTTCCCAGTCAAACATCCATTTGCATAGACTATTTAGAGCTTCTTGCATATTATTTGTCACGTGTAATTTAAAGCTATTAGATAGCCTCGCATCATCTGCAAATAATGATGTTAATACATGTGGATTTATTGTATCAGGAAGATCGTTTATGTATATAAGGAATAGTAAGGGACCTATCACATAACCTTGGGGAACACCAGAGGTAACAGGTACATAATTAGAATACGTTTTATTGACTTTAATGCATTGATTTCGATTAGTTATATAAGAAGCTAACAGTTATGTACATTCCCCCTAATACCATAATAATCTAGCTTATATAACAATTTTAAGTGTGATACTTTATCAAAAGCTTTAGCCATATCGATATAAGTAATATTCGATGTCATATATTAATTTTTTGATTTTAAAATTGAACCATAAAAGTTCAAAAGCTGTAACTCCGTGGATTTACCAGATAGAAACCCATCCTATTGCTCAGTTATGATACCATTGGTTCGTAAATAATAGGATAAATGGTAAGAGAGTATTTTTTCGAAAACAATTAATAAACTTGGGAGTAAGCTAATTGGTCTGTAATTTACAGCGATAGATGGATCACATTTTTTAAATATATTTATAATGTAAGACTTTTTCCAAATACTAGGATAAGTTACAGATTCAAGAATAAGAGTGTATATAATCGATAAGGGATAACAAATTTCATAGGATAATTTTTTTAAATAGCCTTTGGTAACCCGTCAGGGGAGTTATTATATTTATTAGGCAGTAAACATAGACATTTTCTAACATTATTAGGAGATATAGGATAATTAGAGAATTGGTTAAAATTAGGTGTAGGTCTAGCTATAAAAGGAAAATTAACAATAGTACTATTATTATTAATAATTACAGAGCTAAATTGGCGATAAAGACAGACAGCCTTTTCATCGTCAGATATTACTATATTATTTGTAATTGAGCACAATAAAGGTGATATAGAGTTAGATGTATGGAGCTTATCATTTAAATACTTATAAAATAGCGATTTATTATTTGAATTTAATACTAAATTATACACATCGCCATTTCACATAACCAATAGAATTGTTAATATTGTTATGCAAATGTCTGCATTTATTTAATAATATTTTGAGATGAAAAGGAAATTTATATTTTTTGTGCGAATATAAAGGTTAATATTTATTACAAATTTTAATAAGTAAATTAGAAAAATTATTTAGCATAATTGATCCATCAATAGAGTTATTGAGGAAAGCATCCCAATCAATGGACATAAGTTCTGATTTAATAGTAATAAAATTAGCTTTTCTAAAGTTGAAAGATGGTGAACTTCGAGAGAAATGATTAGACTTATTAGAAGAAGAATATGGATAAAGAATACACGAATAGATAGAAATATGATCACTCACATGTTTATCATATTCAATAGTATTGATTAGAGACATTGATGGTGGTCTATATACCACAATCAGTAAATAATTATAGAATAGTATACCGATTAGTTCAACATTATGAACTAAATATATTGTGCGTGCATAGTATGATTTGTTAATATATAATAAAATACCACCACCATGAGTGTTAGTGATTCAATCAAGTCTGAATAGTGAGTAATACATGCAATTAGATAGTAAAAATAGTCAGTGAATTCATTAGATATCCAGGTTTCGGTGAAAAAAGAATATCGTAATCACGTGAATTAACAATAGCTAAGAGAGTGGGAAGTTTATTACAGATACTACGCGAATTAGAATAATAAATTGTAATAGTAGGACATATAACAATTATTTGTTGTATTAGGAGTCGTCTTATTTTTATCGATTTTTTTAAATGATAATTTCCATTTCGTAAAATCCGAATTAGTATAATCTATAGAAGATAGTCAATCATAACTTTATCATTATCTAAAGAGAAATATTTTAGCTCATAATTAAGAGCTCGCAAGTTAAAAACACACTTAATATTACCAGGAATAAGATCAGCACCAATAGTAAGTATATTTCGCTTAGTTCTGTCATCATTTGATTGATCAGGGCGAAGAAATATATTAGGGTAATTAGTAATCCTATCTGATAAATTTATGAAAGCACTTAAAATAGATTGAAAATTATGATGATTAGTATTTAAATTAATTTTATAAATGGAGCCAGATGAAATAGATATTTTATTAATATTAGCAATATTAATATTAATATTTAAATAATTTAATAAACAATCAAGTAAACCATCTTCTTTTATTCCATACACGATAAAGCATTTTCTAATGTTTGTGGATATAGTGATCTCTTTAGAGATTTATTTGGCCAATAATTGATGATTAGCAACGTAAGAATAACTTGGGCTCGATTTGGAATATTCAGATATCTTATTAGATTTAAACTTTTCTTACATAATGAGCAACTAATATAATTAGTATCAGAGAAATCATTAGATCAAGTAATACAATTAATCATTTTGTATATGCATATGTATGTATCAATATGTATCTGTATACATTATATACCATTAGTTTATTTAAATATATTGAATGCAATGTATTACATGTATATCTGTATATATATAAATTGATAAAAATACAATAGATTTAGTTTAATTTAAGTGTATAGAATGAAATAAATAAGCATATATGAACATAATGAAATGTACACATAATTTATTTTAATGTTTTAATTAAGAATCAATATTTTGATTTAGTTTTTATATATATATATATATATATAGATGTATAATTTATAGTAAGAATATATTTATTTAGAAAATATAATAATAATCATATATTCAAATAATTATACGAGTTAAATTAAGTATAAATTATGCCATAAATGACCAAATACCAACAATTAATACCAAAATACCAAATATTATACACCTTAGAAACTAAATTTATTTTTTTTATATTATAAAATGTATTACCAAATACCTAAAATGAATACCAAATACCAAAATATATAATACTTTAAAGTGTAATTACTATAATATGTGTATGTCAATATATATGTATAAATATTATATTACTACATACACTATGTGTATTACACACATATATATATGTATAATGCTTATGAATATAATATTATGAAATATAATATAGAATTTATGTGTAATTTATATATTTATAAATAAGTAACATATATGTATACAAAATACTATACTACTATATACATATACACACACATATATATATATATATATATATATATATATATATATATATATATATATATATATATATATATAATGGCTATGAAAAATAATATAGAATGTAATGACTAATATATGTCACGGCTCAGTGATTTGATTAATATGTAGTATAATGCTAATTTAAGGATGAATCAAGTTAATATAATATTAATTTATAAATGTATAATATGTAATATATATTTATAATTATTATGTTAATATTATATTATATGATGACTTAGCTTTATATTGATAATTGAAGATCTAAACAATTTTATAATTATAAATGTATCAAAATTATGAACCAGTATAATTATAATATATTATATATAGGCGTATATAATTTATAATATATATATATATATATATAATATAGGTATATATATTTATACATAATTTATAGTTCAATATATTTAATAATATATAAAATTTTTAATAGATATGATAATAAGATATTAAATAATAATATTAATATTTAATAGAAATTTATTTGTTTTATCTTACGTTTTATAGTTTATACAATTAATATGCTTTTTCCACTTAAAAGGTTAAATATTACTAAATATTATTATTATTTATATTAAAAAAATATATATATATATATTTTTTAATATTATAAAATAAAAAAATATGCCTCCAAAAGGAATTGAAGCCTTCTGCGTTATGTACTGCAATTTAACCTTTATACTACCAAGCCTATTTTTTTAATTGTATATAATTACTAATAGAGTTATTAGTTTTGAGTTAATTATAAATATAATTAGAATACAATTAGGGGAATTATGTCTAATACGGGCCAGTGTGTAATACGGGCCACTGCTATATCTCAGTAACTATTGTTCAAATCAAAAAAAAATATATACAAGATTTATTCAGTATCACATTTCTATTAATAAGGGGTATTTTTTATTTAATATTAACATTTATATTTCTAATATTGATCATTATATCAAAAAATAGTTTACAAATGAAAATTTACTAAATAATAATTTATATATCAACCATTTTCGTTGATAAATCTACTATTAATTAAATATTTCAAAGCACCATTGGAAAGTTTAATTAAATACGAAGAATATAAATATATACATTCTACTTTATATTCAATATTAACGGTGTGAGGCGTTATTTAACAGGTATATCAATTGTTTGCAATACGGGCCACCTAATTGTTAGTAATACGGGCCACATGACCAATGAAAATGCTTGATTCTATGTTACTATTTTACAATATCAAATCACTGAAATAAAATGTAATATAAGTGCGTACGACATCGTGCGTATATTCATACCATCGATATCATGTTCCTTTATATCGAATATTCATATATGCGTTTACTGATAGATCGAACTATTATTAGAGTGGTTATAATGAATGTGTACATTATTATCATAGAAATTACAATTAGGTGATTCTAATATATATTATTATTACACTATATGTATGCGTATTCACGTATACTTATATGTATGTTAATATATACATACATATATACACTGTATACGCATATACTCATATATGAATATCCATATGTATTGATATATAAAGGCATATTATATGTTTAAATATATATGCATTTATAATATTGTACATATATTTGAATATATGAGAGGGAATATGTGTAATCGTATATGTACGATTATATTATATATATATATATATATATATATATATATATATATATATATATATATCTATATAACCAAATATGTATACGCATAGATACATACTCATATAAATATATATATATATATATATATATATATATATATATATATATATATAACTTTTGTAAATGTGATATTATTTATAATTATATCAGTGTATCATTTTAATATTAAATAATAAAATTATAATTGGTATATATAGATATCTATAATTATCGATTATAATCGATAATA
Organism: Osedax fenrisi; assembly: GCA_964019155.1. Lineage (NCBI taxonomy): Eukaryota > Metazoa > Annelida > Polychaeta > Sabellida > Siboglinidae > Osedax > Osedax fenrisi. The sequence goes on from OZ025239.1 coordinate 5,898,442, forward strand.
AATATTATATTGAAATATAATTGATATAATATAATAGGTATATATAATGATATAATATAATAGTAATATAATAAGTAATATAATAAGTATTAAAGCATAATGTAAATTATAATATATAGTATAATTACTATTATCTAAAATTAGTGAGATCGGAAATGATTGTTAGCTTATCGAGATGGCATACACTATATATCTAGCGAGGCAGCAATTATATTTATGTGCATTGTTTGTTTATAATATAATTGTGAAAGAAAGTCGTATACGTAGATCTATAGATGTTACAATGTATTTCATTTGAAGTAATTATAATATGAATTACTGATTTATTAATGTGTGTATTAATAATATTTATATAATGTATACAATGTATTATTATTTCTATTATATTAATATTATATATACCATATGTTTGGTAAATAGACCATATGTTTCGAAAATAAATTCAATAATGATAAACAAATAGCAAATGCATTTAACTCTTATTTTATAAATACAAGTCAATCCATAAATAATCAATTCACCTCTCCCATAAATAACATCAACCCAATTAACATTACACCAATATCTAAATCAATATATCTTCATCCCACATCAACACATGACATAAATTCTATTATACAAAATAATAAATCAAAGACTTCTCTAGACACTGATTATCTAAACATGAAATTGTTAAAAATTTCAAAAGATTACATTGACCTTCCATTAAGCCATATTTTTAATCTATGTTTATCGTCAGGAACTTTTCCCTTAAAAATGAAACTATCCTCCATTAAACCAATTCATAAAAAAAATAATATCAATATTATATCTAACTATAGACCAATATCAATTTTAAGTCAACTATCGAAAATACTAGAAAAAATAATATATAATAGACTAATGCAATTCATACAAAATAATAACATAATAAATACTACTCAATATGGTTTCCTTAAAAAACATAATACCACTCAAGCTACACTAGATATTTACAACCATATAATGGAAAATAAAAAAGAAAATAAAGCAATAAATACATTATTTTTAGATTTAAGTAAAGCCTTTGATACTATTGATCATTCTATTATAATTAGCAAATTAGATAAATATGGAATTAGAGGGATTCCTCTTAAACTGATAAAAAACTATTTACATAATAGAACTCAACTAGTTAAAGTTAACATTACAGAATCTGATATTATAACTAATGATATTGGTGTACCCCAAGGCTCCATACTAGGCCCTTTACTATTCATAATTTATGTCAATGATCTACCATTATATTTAGAAGATAATAATGTGAAATTTACAGTATATGCAGATGATACTGCTATAACTTTTACAGCAGATAATAATATAGAACTAACAAATTTAATTAAAAAAACCTTAATAAAAATAGAAAAATGGTATAAATATAATAAGTTAAAACTCAATATTAGTAAAACAGAAATGATAAATTTCAACTCAAATAAATATCCAAACAATATTATTTCATTAAATGATACATTAATAAATAACGTATATAATTATAAATATCTTGGTATAATTCTTGATAGCAAACTTGATTTTAAAAATCATATTATTAAATTAAATAACAAACTCTCCCAAATTCAATTTTTAATCTCAAAATTGAGCAAAATATTATATGATATTATTATGATATTTAAAAATATCTTATATTATAATTATTATAGTAATATTATATTACTAATAACATCCTTATTTATTTTCGAATATTTTACAATATTTAAAATAAAGGAATTATAGTTAGAAATTACAAAATTATAATTCGATTATTAAGGATATACATATATGTACATAGGAGTTCTATATAGTTTCGGAAATCCCATTTAATTTAAAGTAGAATCAATAGATAATATGTGTATAATAAGTTAATACAACGATAATTAAAGTGCTATATTTGGGTACTAATAATTTTTTTTAATTTTATTTTCAAATATATGTTAACTATTATTTGAAATTACTTAATTATACTATCACATTGTTTATAATATTATATTAAATATAAGTTAACTTATATTATTATTATCATTAGTTTATTATATTATTTAATGTATTCTTATTAGCACATATTTAAGACAATATTAGTCATTATTGATATAGAGGAAAGTCTCTGATTACTGATCCCTAAATGATTATTTGTAATAACTTATTCAATATTAAATATATTTAATTGACATTTTATATTTAGGGTAATATTATGGCAAAGAATGATGTGACTATTTTAAATTTTTGATATAATAATATTTACAAGAATAAACCGGGGGGGGGGGGTCGGTAATCAGATACATGTGCCTAATACCGACCCCCTTCTCCTATTACCGACCCCCTAAAATAATCATGGTATAAATAATTGTAGTATTATAATATCCAATAAAAAGAGTAAATATACATAAATATAATTAATTATAACATACACGCAATTTATTTGTTATTGAATTTATGTTTTAATAGTAATATTAAATTTAAATTTAAATGTTATGGTAATTATATTAAAATAGTGTATATTATTATTTAATATTTATTTATCAATCAGTATGTATATAATCAACTGGAATCAAGAATCCTAAATCTATATCAATGATACACAAACAACTTACGACACATTTTAGTAAAATACGGATCTATTTTGATATATTTTGATTATACAATAAATCACATGGGGTCGGTATTAGGATAATGTAGGGGTCGGTAATAGGAAAATCATATAGGTTGCTATTAGTAAGATATATTGGTTAATATTTATTCAAATTCAATTATTTTTATAAAAGTTATAAAAATGTTATTGATCTACAATATTAAGTGTAGTATTAAGTTTTATTTTAATTAATAAAGTATTTACAATGATTTAAAAAAAGTTATTATTCAAATATTTATAAAGGAAAAACAGAATATTTCATTTTATCAAATAACAATTGTATGATTGAATATTTTTTAAAACAAATACTTATCCATATTTATTATTAAATTACTAACATTTCATGTATATATATACTTTTTTGATATCTCTTATAGTTACAGAGATACGAGAGGGGTCGGTAATCGGAGACTTTCCCCTAAATATAAATTGGAATTAAATAAAAGTCAAAATATTAGCTACCATTCCTATGCAGTTGACCTTCAAATATATATGATTTTAAAGGACCCTTTTAATGGTATACATATACTTAACAACTGCCTTGGATATATACGGAAATGGCTAAACTCAAACTCTTTCTTACTGAATAGCTCAAAAACCATTGTACTTCATATTACACTATCAAATAATTCCACCATTCCAAATATATCCTATATATATATATATGTATATATATATATTGTTATTGTTATTGTTATTGTCAATATATATATATATATATATATATATATATATATATATATATATATATTGACAATGACTATATACCTTACTCCAGATCAGCCCGTAATATTGGAATTATATTAGACACTCCATTGTAATTTACTCATCAAATCTCCAATATAAATAATAATCTGTAAATGTTATGTTATACACTATACAAATTATCAGACCTTTAATATCCACAGATACATTGCTAAACTTCACGTAACATCCCGTATTCAGCCTAAATTAGATTACTGTAATTCGATTATAAATGGAATAGCGGATTATTTACTACACAAATTACAACTTATACAAAATTCAGCTGTCCTACTCATATATAATATAACTAAATTCTCTAGAATTCATATATCACCATACATGAACATATGACATTGGCTCCCAATTAAATACAGAATAATATATAACATATTTATGCTAACCCACCATGCAACTCATCACAGCCTACCTGATTATATATATATATATATATATATATATACTCTACTTACTCCATATACATCATCCCGACCAAGACGACTTTTCCTCAAGTGTATACAGCTTTAAAACTTGTATTCTTTTCAGATAATTTCCCTCCATTTCCCCCATTACACATTGCTCATGCTTTATCGCTGATCAAACCTACTACATCTATCACGTATGCTCTATATATTTATTCATATAAGTATATAATTCCTATAGGATGCCATTGCCTATAAGCTATACAGTGTAGCCTATACCGTATTCTAGGGAGGATATCACTAGTGTGGTCGTTCATATTATTAGGTAAACAACTTTATATATATAAAAGTGAAATCACAGTATTCTATAGAATTATATGATGTCTGGCTAATTCAAAAAATAAGAGCTTAAAATTCAGTATTTATCGATATATTAGAAATATTCTGAGGTATATAAATTGTTGGCCACTACTCCGTTCCCTCCCCTACTGTATTCTAGGGAGGATATCACTAGTGTGGTAAGTTACATAACATTATTGAAAGGACATCACTTATATTATACGTACTCGATTACAATGTTCCAATTAAAATATGGGATACAATGTGTGCCTGTCTGTATGGGTTGGTACATGTTTGATATAATACTAGTGTGTATTAGATGTTACTCGACTTCTGTGTTTAATTTATAACTTCGTGTGTTTAACTTACATTAAGCTACGACGTATAGTTAACTATGTTCTTAATACTATTCATTAATATTATGTATATTATATGTATAATTATGTTAATAAAATATTTAATAATAATGTAAATTAGAACAAATAAAAACTAAATGTAATATAATATAATATTATAGTTTTTATCGTCTCTGTTTCAGGTAAAAATAATTATATTAATATAATTATTGTTACTATATAATTAACTATGTTCTTAATAATATTCATTTATATTATGTATATTATATATATATATATATATATATATATATATATATATATTAATTATGTGGAGAAAATAATGTAATAATAATAATGTAAATTATAATGTTCTATAGAAAAAATAAACATGGAGCTATATGTTATGTTCAACTACGTGTAATTTAATATTCTTGTTTTTATCGTATCCGGTAAAAATAATTAGGTTATATATAATAAATCATTAATTATAATAATGATTATAAAAATCATAACATATTTAGTATAATAGGGGAAAGTAAGCTAATACGGACACTTTAACAATACATGGTCTTAACATTTTATGACTCATTGTTTTTATTAAAAAATTACAATATATCAATATTTTATGATTATAGATATTATTGTGATTTTAACATTTATTTTAATCTTTTAATTCCATAGATAACGGGGGTGTCCGTATTCGGTACCCATGTCCGAATACGGACAACCTGTGTTATAATACGGACACCCTATATACCACTAGATTAACTATATATTATTGATGAATCAATCAGACAAACTACAATTACATTATTTATAATTAATTTTATGAACAATTTATTCTAATTTAATTAGTTAATAATTTATTTAGCTATTGTTAATTCACGTGATTACGATATTCTTATTTTCACCGAAACCTGGCTATCTAATGAATTCACTGACTCTATGTTACTATCTAATTGCACGTATTACTCACTATTCAGACTTGATCGAATCACTAACACTCATGGTGGTGGTATTTTATTATATATTAACAAATCATACTATGCATGCACAATATCTTTAGTTCATAATTTTGAACTAATCGGTATACTATTCAATAATTATTTACTGATTGTGGTAAATAGACCACCATCAATGTATCTAGTCAATACTATTAAACTATGTGACTTTATTTCTAATTTATTGGTTTCGTCGAATTCATGTTTAATATATGGATATTTTAATCTACCCGGTATTGATTGGCTAGCAGGATCTGGACACACTAGGATTGAGAAATACTTCTACTCATTCTTCATCCATATTCTTCTTCTAATACGTCTAATAATTATTCTCGAAGTTCACCATCTTTCAACTTTAGAAGAGCTGATTTTATTACTATTAAATCAGAACTAATGTCCACTGATTGGGATGCTTTCCTCAATAACTCTATTGATGGATCAGTTATGCTAAATAATTTTTCTAATTTACTTATTAAAATTTGTGATAACTATTCCCCTTTATATTAGCACAAAAAATATAAATTTCCTATTCATCTCAAAATATTATTAAATAAATGCAGACATTTGCATAACAATATTAACAATTCTATTGGTTATGTGAAATGGCGAAAATGTCAATCAGAATTAGATTTTCATTCTAAAAAATATTTTATTGATAAAGAAAATGTAGTATTAAATTCAAATAATAAATCGCTATTTAATAAGTATTTAAATGATAAGCTCCATACATCTAACTCTATATGACCTTTATTATGCTCAATTACAAATAATATAGAAACATCTGACGATGAAAAGGCTGTCTCTTTTTCTCGCCAATTTAGATCTGTATTTATTATTAATAATAGTACTAGTGTTAATTTTCCTTTTATAGCTTGACCTACACCTAATATTAACCAATTCTCTAATTATCCTATATCTCCTAATAATGTTAGAAAATGTCTATGTTTACTGCCTAATAAATATAATAACTCCCCTGACGGGTTACCAAAGGCTATTTAAAATAAACTATCCTATGACATTTTTTATCCCTTATCGATTATATACACCCTTATTCTTGAATCTGGAACTTGTCCTAGTATTTGGAAAAAGTCTTTCATTATACCTATATTTAAAAAAGGTGATCCATCTCTCGCTGTGAATTACAGACCAATTAGCTTACTCCCAAGTTTATTAATTGTTTTCGAAAAAATACTCTCTTACCATTTATCCTATTATTTACGAACCAATGGTATCCTAACTGAGCACCAGTATGGGTTTCTATCTGATAAATCCACGGAGTTACAGCTTTTGAACTTTTATGGTTCAATTTTAAAATCAAAAAATGAATATATGACATCGAATATTACTTATATCGATATGGCTAAAGCTTTTGATAAAGTGTCACACTCCAAATTGTTATATAAGCTAGATTATTATGGTATTAGGGGGAATGTACATAACTGGTTAGCTTCTTATTTATCTAATCGAACTCAATGCATTAAAGTCAATAAAACGTATTCTAATTATGTACCTGTTACCTCTGGTGTTCCCCAAGGTTCTGTGATAGGTCCCTTACTATTCCTTATATACATGAACGATCTTCCTGATACAATAAATCCACATGTATTAACATACTTATTTGCAGATGATGCGAATCTAGCTAATAGCTTTAAATTACACGTGATAAATGATATGAAAGAAGTTCTAAATAGTCTATATAAATGGATGTTTTACTGGGAACTAGAACTGGCTTCTTCTAAATACGTTGTTATGAGAATATGATGCAATGACCTCCTTCCCCCCAGTTTACTCATTGAATGGAGTACTTTTACCTGTTTTCAAGCAATTCAAAGATCTGGGTATCACTTTCTGTGATAATCTTAGTTTCAATATAGATATTAATTCAATATGCTCAAAAGTATATATACTTATTAATTAATATACTAATTAATAGAATTGTTAGATTCTTTATTACTAATGACTATGTATTTATTTTACAAGCTTATATAAGCTATGTGCGCCCAATACTAGAATATAATTCATCAATTTGGAATCCTCATACAAATTATATAGGTAACGCTAAAGCTCTAGAAAGAGTCCAAAGACTATTTACTAAAAGATTATTCTATAGATGTAATATTAGCATGGCTCCTAATTCTAATCGTTTATTTTATTTAATATTAAATCTCTATCTCACCGCAGATTAATTAGCGACATGGTACTCACGTACAAGATTCTTAATGGACTTTAGGATGTCGAGGCTACATCTATATTTGATACGTATAGCAGCCAATGCAGAGGCCCTCTAATTATACAACGACCCAGAAAATGTAAATCTACATATTACCTAAACTATTTTGGAAATAGAGTTCCTTCATTTATGGAATTCGCTTCCCAATAATATTTCATCATGTAAATCTGTCACCGTGTTATGTTAAAACATTCTTATTGGCTAAATTCTTATAAATGTTCACACTTATGATGTTTTATTTATCTTTATATATATATATGTGCTTACTTTTATGTATTTATTTATTTTTTTTTATTAATACTACATATATTTCATTTGATTATGATATTTTGCAAGAGTTGTTTACACATCTGGATTGTGTGCAGCTTAATTCCAGAGGGCAGGATATGTCATACCACTCTTTATCAGGGACTATCTCCATCCCTAGGGATTGTATCCATCCCATATGGGCCTGTTCAACCCGAGACTTCGGCTCTAGTTATTGTTTCACATATTCAGTTTATTGTATTTAACACTTTCACTAATTCATGTTTATTTTGGAATATGTTTAGTACACGGCCCGTTTAAATAAATTTTGTTATCAATTTTATAATATATTTATTTTAATTTCTTGTTTCGTGTCGATTTGTTTCGCTTTATTTTAAATTCACTACTATTATTATAATTGTATTCGTGTTGCCAAACAATAAACTATTTATCTATCTATCTATCTATCTATACCTATAGGGCAATATAATATAGGTGGTATATAATAATGAACACCCTATAAAGGGCTTCAAAATAATTTGTAGTTCAATATTTAATAATATATAATATTTTTAATAGATATCATAATAAAATATTAAATAATAATATTAATATTTAATAGAATTTTATTTATTTTTGTTACGTTTTATAGTTTATACAATTAATATGCTTTTTCCTCTAAAAAGGCTAAATATTACTAAATTTTAATATTATTATTATTTATATTACAAAATATATATTATAAAATAAGAAAACATGTATCCAAAGGGAATAGAAGCCATTCCTTCTGCGTTGTGTACAGTAATTTAACCTCTATACTACCAAACCGATTATATTAATTGTATATAATTAATAATAGTGTTATTAGTTTTGATTTAATTATAAATATAATTAGAATAGAATTATATTTCATAATATAACATTTTACCTATTATTATGTTATCATATTATACACATATTATTTATTATATCTAGAAACTATATAGATATCCTAATTAATTTTCATATTATAATTAATGGTTCGCGCATTCCCATATCCAGGCATCGCACGTACACATTTAACGTATAATCAATCAGCAACTCGCGTGCTGTCTGGGTCAACCAATTAGCGACGTGCACTCGTTTATGAGTATAAGCTAATCGGCAGGTGTACCAACAACTTACTAGACGATATATACCTGTTTATGTTATCATACCTACACAGTAAAAAATAAACGTTCATTAGACACATTCAGAGTCTAATGAACGTTTAATATTATAAAAGTTAACCTAAACGTTCATGAAATATAGTTGTGTAATGAACGTTTATCAATGGTGTATAAACGTTCTTTAGACATTTCAGAGTCCAGTGAACCTTTAATATTATAACATTTAACATAAACGTTCATGAAATATAGTTGTGTAATGAAGGTTTATCAATGGTGTATAAACGTTCTTTAGACATTTGAATTCCAATGAACCTTTAATTAGATATATTATTAAATACAGAATTATTTTTAACAAATTCTTGCCAATAATATAAATTTCGCCTAGATTATTTATTTAAATATAGATACAATATCATATTTTAACTTTTCTTTATTTTGTTAAATTGATTTAATTTAGCACTAATAGAATTAAGTATCATTTATTATTTTATTTCTATATTTAAGTTGATATTATGATTTAATAAATAAAGTTACTATTTTAAAATCATAAATTCTTTAAGTATCTATGTTATTTTGATATCATCATAATTTCATTTATGTGTCCACTTAATTATAATAATCAACAATAATTATAATCATAATTATATTGATAATTAAGATAATATAAATTTGAAATAATGTTATAATGATTGATCAATATTAAACATTGAAACATTGTATTTAATATTAAAAATATTATTAATGTTATATTCATGTATTAAATATAACATATATGTAATTATATAATATATTGTAATATATAAGTCATTACAAGTTAAATACTAATATGCTGATACATATATAATTATAAGCATATCAATAATATAAAATATTCAGAATATAGAGTATAAAGAACATTTATACAAAAACTTTCATTAGAATATAGAGTATAATGAACGTTTATACAAAAACGTTATAAAAGGTTCGCTATTTCGACCACCCAATGAACGTTTAAATTGAGTCTAAAGAACGTTTAGTTTTTACTGTGTATCATAACACCCACTTATACCAACACGTCCACACCCACACACCAACACGTCAACGCCCACAACTTACTAGGCGATAGATACCCGTTTATGTTATCATACCTATCATAACGCCTACGCACACTAACACGTCCACACCCACACACGTCAACTCCCACGCACACCAACACGCACACACCCACGCATCAACGCCCGCGTAACCCACACGGTTCAACTCGATGAATAAAAAATCAGGGTAATTACTTACTGGTCCACGCATGCGACTACGTATCAATTAAATGATGTAATCTATATAATATACTTATAATGTATTACCAGGAACAACACTCTATATCGGTAAATGTATATATATATATATATATATACACCATTATTGTGTATACCTGTATCAACAACTTCATTACAATATAATACTACCATATATGGTCGTCTCGATACTTTTGACGATAACTTGTATATGATTCATATATAAACTACAAAATACACTATTAAAATTATGTATAGGGGAGGGATTTTATACAACTACATACAAGTTGTATCTTACATTATATATTTATTATCATAGTTTCATTATGCATGTACAATCATTTATAAATAACTTATCACATATAATTTAGGTAGGGGATGGAACGGTGTAGTAGCCTAGAACGTATTAGTGGTTGTTTTAATTAACGCTTAAATGGTGCTCGATAGGATAAAAAGTTCTATATACAATATTTAGATAATCAAAATATCTATAATATATAGTACATTTTTTTAAAAAATAATTAATTAATTACTCTAATTTATTATGTTATCATATTTGTTAAGCTTAACAAAAAAATGATTTGGAAAAACACTTTTAAACAATGAATATTTATTAAATATTTATTTTTTGTTGCATATTTATAAAATATAATTACTTATCTATCATAATATGTATTTATGTATTCATATACATGTACTAGTATTTATTTATGATACATATACTAGACCATATATAATCAACAGTAGTGACCGATATATATCCAATGAAAATTGAGTAATATAGAACTCATTTATATATTCAAATTCTATAATTATTTTTAACTTGACATTAAACAGGCTGTAAGGAACTATAGTTATAGCGTATTTATAATATATATATATATATATATATATATATATATATAAATATATATATATACGTATGTAATTAAATAATTGAATCAAATTAAGGTGCGTGTGCATCATAAATATAATTAATAATATTAAATAATTAAAAAATATAAATCGAATACATTACGAGACACCTATCGCATTTTCTGGTACTAGCGGCCACTACTCCGGCCTTGCCTTATTTTAATTATTTTTGAATGCTTAATAAATCGTTTATATTATTAGGTAAACAACTTTATATATATAAAAGTGAAATCACAGTATTCTATAGAATTATATGATGTCTGGCTAATTCAAAAAATAAGAGCTTAAAATTCAGTATTTATCGATATATTAGAAATATTCTGAGGTATATAAATTGTTGGCCACTACTCCGTTCCCTCCCCTACTGTATTCTAGGGAGGATATCACTAGTGTGGTAAGTTACATAACATTATTGAAAGGACATCACTTATATTATACGTACTCGATTACAATGTTCCAATTAAAATATGGGATACAAAGTGTGCCTGTCTGTATGGGTTGGTACATGTTTGATATAATACTAGTGTGTATTAGATGTTACTCGACTTCTGTGTTTAATTTATAACTTCGTGTGTTTAACTTACATTAAGCTACGACGTATAGTTAACTATGTTCTTAATACTATTCATTAATATTATGTATATTATATGTATATATTAATTATGTGAAGAAAATAATGTAATAATAATAATGTAAATTATAATGTTCTATAGAAAAAATAAACATGGAGCTATATGTTATGTTCAACTACGTGTCTCTAGCGCTATGAGTTTAACCTTTGACGTGTATTTTATTGTAATGTATTGACCCATACACTGGGTATTGATCAATACAAAGTCAATGATTTGAACCCATATTATTTAAATTAATTATATTCTTATTATTTAAATATCTTTTATGAGTATGCAGTACGCCACAAACCAATTAAATATTCTCTATCTAAAACCGTGTATACAATAATAATATATATTTACCAATACACGCGTGGCGACATTTATTATATTTCTCATGTATATAAAACCGGATAATAACAACATTATGTTATCTCGTAGTCATAAAAAACGGGGGCTAAACTAATGCTAATTCACATAATTAATAATATGTTTTCAATTTAAATTAATAATTTATTAGTTCAAATTAAGTTATTAATTAATCTTTAATTAATAAAATTTATTAAATATATACAGTTAATATATATAATTTAAAATGTCAAAATAGTTTATTCGGATAATCTGAACGATAGATATATTTAGTACGGCAGGTGGTGTATCGCTATAATTTACGAATACAAAAATGTAATTCTATTCAAAAACATAGACTTATATAATTATATGGTTTACTTTTATATTTATATTTTTTATATAATCTATACATAAATACATACATATATAAGATTTATATAGGAATATATAACATTAATATATTTTATTTAATAACTTTTACCTAATCTTTCTCTATTTATCATATATAAATAAAATGTATTTATTCATAACTATATAATTTAAGCATATATTATAAATATTGTTATTGTTTATATTTTTCTCTATTCCATTATTTCTATTCATAATCTCTATATTCACTTTAATTATGACATTATTATTACACTATTCATACACTATTCACATATATACATATACATTTATATACATTTATATACATTATATCATTCATATACATTATATACATTCATATACATTCATATACATTATATATATATTCATATATATATATATATATATATATATATATATATATATATATATACGATATTCATTTACACGAATCACATTTACAAATCAAATAACTTTAATAATATATACAATAGTATATATATATACAAAATTATAGTTATAATTATATACAAAATTGAAATTTAAAAATAAGTTATTGTCATTTTATAATTTACTTATATTTTTTTATTTATTGTTATTATTGTAATGCTGTTATCAAGTTGAGTGGGAAAATACCTAGTCAAGCTTTGCTTTTGTGTTTTCCTGCATGTTTACACTCTATATGATTATAATATATATATATATATATATATATATATATATATATATATATATATGTATATACATTCATATACATTCATATTAATTTTGTTTATCTTACACTGTATATAATATCACTTTATATTTATATTATTAAGTACATGTATATTAGCATACCCTAATTAATTAATACATATGTATTATATATTAATGAATATCCCAGTGGTTTCAAAAACTTTAATTTTAAAAGTTGTAAAGACTTATTATTTCAAAATCAATTATATAAGATAGTATTATATAACTTAGATCGATTATAATTTTATTCAACATAAACAATGTTAATGAATAATTATAATACCATTAATTATATTTAAACAAGATATTTAAATATTATATTAAGACTTTAACAAATATATTTAGTGAGTTTTAAAAACCAACATTATAAATGTGTTCGAGATTTTATAAGGATTATTTTTTTCATTTATAATAAAATTACAGCTTATTTTATTATTTATATTGCAAATATATACATATATAGCACATTATAAATTATAATTAGTAATATTAGATTATATATAGAAATATTAGAAATAAGTGTCTCAAAAATGTTTATTTGGTAAGTTTTAAAACTTACTATATACTTTTGTTTCAAAAATATTTATTTAGTAAGTTTTGAAAACATACTATATACTTTTTTTGAGACTTAATATTTATTCAAATTCAAAGTATAAATGTTACCAATTATTTAATTATTTATTATTTTATTAAATTTAAGTAAATCTATTGAATTTAAATTAATAAAAATATATAAAAAATATTGAATATTTATTGATAAATTTATCATATTAAAAAAATATTTTTTTTAAAAACAATTTATTTAACCTATATATAACAATGTTTAACTATAATATATATATATATATATATATATATAAAATACCATATATTTATAAATACTTAAATTATAAAATAATTAAGATCATATAAATATTTAGGGTTCATACTTATATATAAGGGTACATATATAAGGGATATAGTGGACATATCATACATTATGTAACATATAAGTATAATATTATATATCTATAGTTTCGCCAAAATAAAATTGATATAAAATGAATAAATTAATTATCTAGCATTAATATAGATAACAATATAATATAAATTTATATAATTAGCTAATTAATTATAAGTATATACTGCTATAGCAGGTATAAATAATATATAGATATAATATATATATATATATATCAATGTTAATAATTTGAATTATATTTAACATTCTATGATCATATTATGTTTTAGAGTCTTGTATACCCTAATATATATATTTTATAATTATATATTAAGTTTGTCTTTAACAAATGTATTTGAGACCTATTTGTTTCAAATGTGTTTTCAAATGATGTCTTAAAAACCTTCTAAAAACTAGCCGTCGTCTATGTTTTGAAAACTTTGAAAAATGAAGGTGTTTGAGACCAAAATAGTGAGACTTCTATTTAGTAGGATATAATACTTAACAATGTACAACAAAGTATGTATTCATTGTAATAATGTAAATTAACATGATAAATATGTCACATGTATATACAATACTAATGTATTATGATTGTCTTCACCCTTATCGTAGTATACCTAATGCATGGATATATCGAAACCCTGTAATCAAGCATGTTACATCAATACTTGACTCATCATCTTTCATATTTAGATGTAAAACATGCATTGGTAATTCTATTTAACCCAGTTGCCCTCTACCTATACATACTTTTAACAATGAAATAAACAACATTGAATCTTCTACAAAGGTTATTCTTATTCGTATTGATAACAAAATCATGATATTTAAAAATATATGTAAACTAGTTGATAATACCAGTGTTATATATAAATATAATATAAATACACAATACCACCTATATTTACTAGGGGCGCTGCAACAGGGGGGACGGGGGGATATGTCCCCCTCACTTTAAAATCTAGGCGGACCTCCTATGTATTGGTCCCCCCCCACTTTTACCATAACATTTATTGTGATTGGTTGATCCCCCCTACATACACAATCGTTCGAGCGCCCTTAATAATTATCCCTGCAATGCCCTTTAATCCTCCATAACAACACTTGATACCTCCCATTAATCCTTTAAATATATCATACTTTTCAGCTGTACGACAAAACCCATATATACTCATAATCAAAGTTATTACTATACCTGTTATTAATACTACTCCCTCTAATTCTCTTGTAATTGAATATTTGAATGAAGATGAAAGGAATATTAACTTCGTTCATAAAATACTCTCATATTTAAATATGTCAACAAGCTCCCTGACATCTAAAACTTTATAAATTCAAACTATTTTTGGATATATATGTAATATATTTCAACTCACCCAACTCTTCATACACATTCATTTCTAATATATACTATATAAACAAACACACCCGATTATCCCATATATATGAGAGTAACTATCGGGTAGTGACATTCAGATATAGAGTAATCTACCATGTAATAAAATAGAGTTTAGCACCAGCTGGTACAAGATGAACCTGCAATAATAATAGTACATTCGAACTACGTCAAACTAATAACTCTAAAATCTAGATCGGTTCAACTCTACCATGAATATTACATAATCTGATTTCAATGAAGACTTCGTATAAACTTATATACAGACCAAGTATACTACTAATTACATCCACTAAGCTAATGCCCGAACAAATAATGTAACACAATCACCCGTGGAACCCACTTCAGAACAATATCCCTCACCTTCACCAATCCTACAACTAACATACACCAATCTCATTCATTCTCACAATACATCTTCAACCAACCCTGACCATTACCTACCATATAAAATATCAATATCTCCTCTCTGCACTATATACAATTCCTCACTTATTCAATATCAAGAATGCATCATTTAATGTTTGCTCTATCAGAAACAAAGCCAATCTAATAATTGACTAATTTACTTATCTTTGTAAAAATTAACTTAGATATTATGTGCATTACATGACAAGGAACATGATTTACTCATAATGATACACCCATAATTGTACCATTAAACATAAATCATTATGCTTCGTTCACCTTCCCAAACCTAGTTCCCACTTTCGTGGAGGATTAGGCGTACTATATAAAAAGTGTATTTAGGGTCTTAATCTCAATAACTATCAATATATGTATAAGGTATATCTTTATCTTAAATATTCTGAGGCTTTTTCATGCACATTTCATCCTAAAAACTAATTTCCACTTACAATCATAACCATCTACCGACCATGGCATCAATCCATAGAAAAGTGTATTTAAGAACTTGATACTCTACTTTACTCATTAACCTCTAAAACTATTTTAACTGTTGATTACGATATTCCCTTCTCGACATTACTACGATATACTTGAATCACACAATGTATCCTAAAATCCAAAACCCCTACACATACTGCAAACAATATTCTTGATCTCGTTATATCAAATAAATCATCTGACATAATTTCCAATACTATAGCTGACCAATTATAATTTATAATTTATAATAATGGATTGGTATGACTCATAAAACTAAGGGAATAGTAGTGGTTATTTAAATTTCAATATAATTTATTTCAGATTAAATTCAAAATTTGAATACTTATAAATGAGATCTATATTATTAATTAAAGCATGTATTTTAATTTAATAAATTATTTATATATAGTCAATAAATGTATACACTGATCTTATTGATTAATACATATAGAATCGTAAGTATGATAGGAATACTCGAAATAATAAATTACAATAGTAATGATTTTCGAAATATTGTATTGCTTTTTCATATATAACATATGACATATGTTATTAAATTAAAAATTCATTTTAACCTGCCTATATAATTAATATATATAATATAATTAATATTATTATAATTTTAAATATGTGTAACATATATAAAAAATAAATATTATACATGAATTATAATGTAAATAATTCAACAATATTACATTGTATTTATATATTATATATTTAGGTATTATACCTACATATAATATAGGTACAAGAATGATATTTTTTATATTGATGATATTATATTGAAATTGGTATTATTATAACTCTTATTACATTCTAAACTATACGTTATATTTTAGTTTGATTAAGAAAAAGTTATGATCAAAAATATGCAAACACTATTCGTTCAAATTTGACATGGTGTTCATAGGAATTGTGCATATTTTTATTTATTTATATTACATATTAGATAAATCATTCAATAATGTATAATTTTAAATGAAATCAACAGTATAACTTTATTATTATTATTATATATAAAGTGCAAATAGTAAAATATATAGTATAAAATATATATTAGTGCAAATAAACCGAATATCATCATCATCATCATATGTATATAAATATAAAAATATAGATCTATATTGTGTATTGAGTGTTGAAACACAACATGACATAAAACAATAATTTAATGATAAGTAATAAATGATAATAAGAATGATGGTTTACACATGCCATAAGTAAAATAATATAATATTAACATAAGAGTATAGGTTTAGTTATGAATTAGTATGCATGATAGTTTATGTAACTCAGCTGCTTTTTGATTTGTGATGACCAGGATGAGTTAAATTATAAGGATTTTCAAAGGCCAAAAATAAGCTAAATTCGGCCTTTTTAATTAAATTCGGTCTTTTTTTTAATTAAATATTTATCCTATCTTATATCATTAAAAGTAATAAAATAAAATACTTAATGTAATATGTATTATATGTAAATAATACTACAAGTAAAAGCACATTTTGATACAATATTAGCAATGTAAGTAAGCAAATTCGTAATTATTTAATATTAATAGGATTTTATAATACGATTTTATACTAATAACAAAATATATGTAGAATACAAAGAGCATCATTGCTAGGATTATTAAGGGTCTGGTTTGGAGCTCACCAACTGGACTTGGCGTTACAGATGTTTTATACAAATTCAATGTCAATGAAATTTTTGCATACTTTAATAAAATCGGATTTTTAAGGATGCAATTCAATTTAATAACTAAAATGAGATCTAAATGCCCCATGGTAATACAATTATAATTATTTAATATGTAGGTCATAGAATTATATATATATATATATCTGATACTCGATGGTGGGTTTATTTAATTTGTACATAAAATATCTACAATAACAACAATATTATTCAAAGGATTTAAAAAGAAATCCTTACTACTATAAGAACAATTATCAAATTTAAAAAATATCAAAGACATTTTAATTTGATGGGTTTGTAGGTAAAGAGTAATATAAATTACATTATGTAATAAATGGAATAAATGTAATATATAATTTAATCTCAATATTTGTAGACTTAATCTACTGATCATAATATTGATGATGATGATACGGACTCCATTTTAAATAATGAAAATTCAATTAGATGTTATTTTTATGATATTACAGATTTTTGTTATGTAAGTAGATTAAATAAAAATAAAAATTATGTAACTAATAGAATACAAATATTATGGGATTGATGAAATTTAGTACGAGAATACTTAGATAGTGCATTGAATATAGAAAAAGTTTCTTTATAAGTAAAACTGGAAAAGATATATTGAATTTGATAATGAAAATTAGTATTATTTCTCCAGAAAGATATGTTAATAATGAAAGTATAATGACCGGGGAAGTTAATATTAGTCTCAATAAATTATTCAACTTATCAAGACAAGAATATCGAAATATAATTAGTAAGCACAAGTTAAGACTAATCATACAATGAGTTATGTAAAAGTAAATCTAATTTAGGTAGAATTTGATAAGATATAAAACTATTATTGAAAAGATACTTTGGAAGGTAAATGCATTTCTCACTATTTATTTATAATATAATATATTCTATTAATAGTAGATTGCCTTTGTATTAAAGATTATTATAAGAATTTATTTAATTTCATTACCGGACTGCTATGTATATATCAAGGAAAATTCCGTTGAATCAGATTTTTCATTATTAATGTCGATAAAAACATAAGGGAAAAACCCATCTTTCAAACATTTTACTTGAAGGATATATACACTCAAAACAATTTAATTATTTAATACAAATATAATACATTTCTTATTTACTTGTACTATATTATTGATTTAAAGACTATATATATAGTATTTAATCAATATATTGATACCAATATATTTGTTGATATTAACATTATTAAAGCCATGCTATATAATATATAGAAATATCTATATTGATCAAATATAGAAAGGCCGAATTTAAGCCGAATATAAGGATTTTGAAAGACCGAAAATAAGCTAAATTCGGCCTTTTTCCTAAAATTAGGTAAAGGCCGAATTTAACTCACCCTGGTGATGACTCAACTTTCTGGTAAGGGGCGACCAATTCCTATGTCATGGGAATATTCTAGAGCCAATAGAATGTATACTGACATCCATACTCCCCGAATCATATCACAAATCGCAAAAAAACTATATCACCTATCACAAGTATGCCACAAAGACAGAGCTAAACTAACAATTATAATAGGGGATTATCACCCTATTTATGAGAAAACAAGAAATAAAAATAAAGATATATGAATAATATACAAATATGAATAAATTTAAAAACGAGATGTAATCAACGATGTATGTTTTAATGCGTCAAGGAAACCGACTATTGATTTACGGGATTGTAACATTTATGGGGAGCGAATTCCAGTCAGTAGATACCCTATTGCCGAAGTAATTCAGGTGTGAATTCGTTCTGAATATATGCATATATCCTATAGGATCTTCCTACTATGTTGTGCCCTCTACATCTATTGCTGTATACGTCGAATATCTTGTCAGGATCGACATCCACAAATCCATTCAGTATCGTGTACGACGTACACTGTACGTTAACACCAGATCTGTTACCAACATGAGAACTGATAATGATTTAATAGTGAGAACAATAAGTCTATCGGTGTAAGAACATCGGTGGGAATATTACATCTAGCAAATAATCGTTTAGTGAAATATTTTTGAATATTTTCAATGCGGTTAGAATTAGTGATATATAATGGATCTGGATTCCAAACAGAAGAATCGGACGTACAAACGATATATATGTTTTAAGTAGATATATATATATATATATATATATATATATAATTAATGGTTATGAAGAATCTGAATAATCTAGTAATCATTAGATAGGCTTTATTACAAATATTATTAATATGAATATTGAAACTCATATTATCACTAAATGTAATACACAAATCTTTAAAACTAGATTGAATTGGTAAAGTGTGCCCATTTAAATTATATACATAAGCGGGAAACATATTTCCAACTCGCATCACTACACATTTCTTCGGAGCCAATTCGAGTTCCCATATTTTCATCCACTTGCTGATATCATCGAGAGTATTTTGC
Organism: Osedax fenrisi; assembly: GCA_964019155.1. Taxonomy (NCBI): domain Eukaryota; kingdom Metazoa; phylum Annelida; class Polychaeta; order Sabellida; family Siboglinidae; genus Osedax; species Osedax fenrisi. The sequence goes on from OZ025239.1 coordinate 5,919,157, forward strand.
AGAAGGAGACTACTATTATTGGATTTGAATGAAAATGATAATGTAGTATCATCTGCAAATAGAGTTATTAATCGAATTATTAATTATATTAGGGATATCATTTATATAGATCAGAAATAGCAATGGACCAATAGAATATTTGTGGTACCAACAAACCGATCCTTGTGAAACACCCGATTTGACCTTTGTATAGTTAGAAAACGTATTATTAATGTTTACTCGTTGTTTACGATTATTTACGTATACGTCCTATAGGATTTTCCTATAATCCTATAGGATTTTAACCACATAATTACATCACCACAAATCCCATAATGAGATAACGTATGTAATAATTTGGTGTGTGATACTTTATCGAATACTTTTGATAAATCTATATAAACAATATCAGATAGCGATGATGCATATCTAGATTTATATATGTGCTTGTAGAAAGATATTAATTACAGGCCAGTCGATTTCCCTGCGAGAAAACCATACTGGTGTTGCGTAATATATATATTAGAACGTATTTATAAATAAAAAGTAAGATAATGCGAGAGGATTTTTTTCAAATAGCATTAACATTCTTATTGGACGATAATTAATTGCCTTCGTTGCATCACCTTTTTTAAAAATTAGGATTATATGAGACAATTTCCATATATCCGGGCATATATCCTACCTGTTTTAAGAATATTATTGTATATATTATTGAAAGAGGATAGCATAATTGAAATGATAATATCTTTAATAAAGCTTTCGGAATACCATCAGGTGAGTTATTATAATTACTGGGTAATAGGCATAGGAATTTACATACCACGTCAGGTGTGGTAGGGTATGAGGAAAACGAGCGAGATGCCGATTGTGATGATTGTGTATTACCTATTGCCAGTAACGGTGGTAAATTACTATCAGTACTTTTATTAAAAACAGATTGGTATTTATAAGCAGGAAGCTTTGTCAAAATCAGATGATAATACAACATCATTAATTTCGTCATAAAGTGGTGTGATATTGAGTTAGTAGAATGTAGTTTATTATTTAAGTATTTATAGAAAGTAGACTTATTATCATAAGAACACATTGACTTCCCTGTCTAAGTTATATTACTTAAGTTTTAGTCCAAAATTAAGTTGAATTTTACGCTAGTTTAGACGAGTGGTATTGTCATTAATTATACTGTGTAGATAGCAACATTTGTTCATTAATATTTTAGATGGATAGGATATCTATATTTTCTAAACTTGGTACGAGGAGTATGATTGTTATATATTAATAATAAGGTCTCTATAAATATGGATAGCATATCCGAACTATCATAAGCCGACTCTAATAGGTAGTCCCAATTAATTATAGAAAGATCATATTTAATTGAGTCATAATCAGATTTAATGTAGTTGGGTGATGACTTTTTATTAAATGATTTTAATTTGACCTTATAATAATTAGATGGATATAAAATATATCATAGATACATGATCGTTACAGTGATTATTATATTCAATAGGGTTAGTAGGTGGGATTTAAGAATTGTTCTAATATCATTAGTTAGTATTAAGTCTAGTATATTCGATTTGCGTTTTGGATAATTTACTAACTTTGTTAGAGCATGATTTTGTGTAAAACTATACACATATTTTTCGACCAATGAAATAGCAGAACCATTTCTCTAGCCAATATTTGGCAAGTTCAGATCTCCGTAAATCATACTAGTTTTAATTGTATCAGTTACTTTAGAAATTAGGTCAACTAATTTAATAGTATCGTTATATAACATAGAGGGTGGTCTTTAAATAACAATAATTGTATAATCAGACACAAGAAGATTAATCAATTTAAAGTTTTCAGTAAATGTTAGAGTATGTATCGGGAATAAACTATTTATATATATATATATATATATATATATATTAAAATACCACCACCATGTATTTTTTTTATTCTATCTAATCTAAACAAAATTATAATAGGTGTAATTTAATAACATACCATTCGTTATTTTATCATTAAGCCAAGTTTCAGTAAATATGAGAATATCATATTCATGACTTTTAATCATGGATACTAATGTTGGTAATTTATTACTGAGACTTCTTGATTAGAGTATACAATGATCTCATAATTTTAAAAAAAAGTCCGTAACTCATAATTAAGTGTATGATTATTAAATACACATTTAATATTACCGGGTTTGTTAGATGCTCCTAAGGTTAATATTCTTCGCTTCATCCTGTCATCATAAAATTGATCAGGACGAATATAAATTTGAGAGCAAACATCATTATTCTTACGTAATATGCTACACGATTTCAATATCGATACAACAGTAAGGTAATTATTATTTAAATTTAATTTATAGAAATAACCCTTTTTTGTAGTAATTTTTGAAATATTAACGCTTTTCGTATTAATATTGAGATCATGCATTAGTGAATCAAGAACGCTCATATCTACAATACCGAATACAATAACACACTTATTAATATAATTTGAAATCGTTATTTTATTAGAAATAGATCTAGCTAGATTATTTTGAGAAGTAATATCAGCATATGTTGGTTTGGCTTTTGCGTTATCAGATAACATAGTATATAGTATAGGCTATTTGAATTAGTTGCATTCAATTGAACATCAATTTGTGTTATTAGAGTACGATTCGTTTCAAGTTCTTTAACTAATGTATTGAATATTGGTACTTTGTTATTAGTACTGTATATATAAACTTATGATGAGAGAGGCAAATTAATGCATGCATTACATCTGAACAAAAAAGATGTAGAACATAAAATATCACATACATATTTAGGTGCAATATTTCCATTGGGGAACTTATTTGTTATGGATTTAACATCATTCAAACATATAATATGAGTGTTCGATGAACAAGATGAACATGTAACAAAACTATAGTTCGATATATTATTAATATACACCTTATTATATATATTACAATCGACCATTTTAAAATATATTAAATAGAGTAATCTTGAGTAAGTTAATACACTACTTATACAATAAGTTATAATATCTAAATAATCATATATATGTATAGCAATTCAATAGTAAATCCTTTAACTATTCAATTTTATACTAAGTATAATGCATATATATTTACTGTAATGATGTACGCTAATGTTGAATGAGGAAAAGAAGATATCAGCATTTGAAAATAAAGCTAATAGAATATTACTAGAAATAAATACCGCCAGAGGAAAACTAATGCATATGTCAAAGACACCATTACCATATTTGTAGGTAAATACGAACCACTGATAACTACTATACAAAGAAGGAAACTGTCATAATATGGACACTTATGCCGATATGATAATTTGAGTACAACTATTATGCAAGGTAGGGTTGAAGGTACAGGGTTAGAGGAAGACCAAAGAAAGACTGGATGGCTAATATAATACAGTGGACTGATAAGACGGTGGGTGAACTTTTGAAGAAGGTTAAGCATAGAAATGGCTGGAGAAGATTTGTTGTTGTTGTACTCGAGATGATTCCCCCTACGATGCATGCGTCACGGGATTAAAATGAATGATGTACAATAAAATATGTAATGAAATCTATGAATTATAATTAATGGTAATATGTTGAATTCTTGGAAATGCATGAATAGAAATATAATATAAACAGCTCTATATTTATTTCAGTGATTGTAATTCAGTGATTATTGTGAATTTTATGAAAATAAAAATAGTAAAATGTACATAAAATAACTAAATAACTATAAAATAATTAAATATTATTATGAGACTATATATCATATATTCATGCATATTAATATCTAATTTAGTAAGCACGATAACTTATCTTATCAAGTAGATTGTCCAGATAACTAATTTTAATAAAATAATAAAGTTGTTGTTGATAGGGGAAAGTAACCGAATACGGACAGTACCCGAATACAGACACTCTCGGTATTCTAAATACTATAAATAGAAGTAAGTTTAAACTGTTATATATAATTCATAAAACCTTACTCTATAATACTCCTGTATACCTTCGAGATTTACTCGCTCAAAAATTATCTAGACGGTCTCTACGCTCAACTACTGATCAACATCGTCTGAGATTTGAAATGGGAAACGTCTCTATATTATCGAAAAGAGCATTCTTATACAGCTCGCCTGAAATTTGGAATACGTTACCAATTACTAATAGATCTACAAGTAATCACCAGACCTCCAAAACCGCCATAAAAAAGTATCTTATTTCAAAAGAGAAGACCAATCTTAGTTAAATTTATGTTTTTTTTATTATTGTTTATCATTACTCGTTTATATTTATATTATTATATTCCATGTGTTTTTGTTATACACTTGAGAGAATGCATCACGCATTATAATGCAGTGTCTAAATAAATCGTTGATTGATTGATTGATTGATAGTAGTAGTAGTAGTAGTAGTAGTAGTAGTAGTAGTAGTAGTAGTAGTCAGTGCCGGATTAAGCTAAGTATGGGCCCGGGGCAAACTTAATTTATTTGCCCCCTACTTTTTATAATTTAAAAAACATATCAGATGTATCTACAATATAAATATACATAGTGAATTTTTGGTAACTAACGTCTTTATGGTATAGGTACGATGTACCTTGCAGGGGAAAGTAACCGAATACGGACAGTGCCCGAATGCGGACACTCTCGGTATCTCAGAAACCATAAATCCTACAAAAAAATGTTTAATGTATAAAATATTCATATTTATATAAATAGTCTACAAAAGTATTTTTATTTTTTAATTATTCAAAATATTTCTGATATATCCAATAAACTGATTTTTTTATTACATTTTTAAATTTATGAAAACAAATGTCAACTTAAAACCTTTTCAAGAATATAAAAATGTATCGTTATACAATATAACACTATATTATTGAAAATTAAAGCATTCTGAAAATTATATATATAATTTCTATATTTGTTATCAAAATATTCATTAAGTTATAAGCATATGTCTAGAGGTCATATAAGTTCCTAATACGGACACTCTAGATGTCTTAATACAGACACCATATAACCAATCAGCGCGTAGCGTATGAACATTTTTGATTTTCATAAAAATCGCGTACGTTATAATATTTACCACCAATAAAGCTAAATCTAAAATTGTTATTATTCAGTTACTTAAATTGTATTATTAATTAAAATAATAATACAAATAAATAAATTATTAACTAATTAAATTAGAATAAATTATTCATACAATTAATTATAAATAATGTAATTGTAATTTGTCTGATTGATTCATCAATACTATATGGTTTATCTAGTGGTATTTAGGGTGTCCGTATTATAACACAGGGTGTCCGTATTAGGACAAGGGTACCGAATACGGATACCCCTGTTATCTATAGAATTAAAAGATTAAATAAAATTATAAAATTACAATAATTTCTATAATCAAATAATATTGGGATTTTTATATCAATAATTTATCTTTTTTATAAACAATTTCTATAATTTATATCTTTACATATAATTATTCTTTAAATTATATAATAGTATAAAATTAGTATTTTAGTTTTTATTAATTTGCAAAAATAATAAATAAAGACTTAAGTCTTAAGACTTAAGTCTTTATTTATTATTTTAAATGTAATTATATATATATAATATAAAATACAGTTCAATAGTACATAATACAAAAGTTTATTTTAAATATTAAGTTAATATATAATATTTATATATATTTTTTTTACAATATGATATACCATATATGGAATATATATAATAATAATAATAATATTTATTTATTGAAATCGCCAATATACATTGAATACTGTAATAACTGCCTATTATGAGTATAACTAACCTAGTTGGTTTCCAGGACCAGAATGTATGTATCATCTAAAGATACATATAATGGGTGTGGCTTAGCGTCATACCCGAATAGGCAGCTACAAAGTGACAGCCTATAACATATTACTACATCTCCCTTCTTAAGATTAATAATATTCAAATACCTTGATGATTATATTTAACTAAAATAATAATAATAATAATAATAATGAACTAAATAATGAACAACACATAAATAATATACCCACCACCCTCTTCCCGTATCTTAGTTAATCTCTATTAATCGATCAGGTGGTTTTGAAATTCTTCCTGACCGAGTTACGTAAGAGGTATTCTTTAATGGTAAAATCATTTGTCTATTACGTCTTATAAACCTTTTGTATGTATCTAAGACATATGATCGATCACTCTCTGGAGATCTATATGCTATTTTGGCTACTTTCCGTAGATCTTTAACAAATACTTCTTCGTTGTTCTCTAGTTTTCTCTTTTCTATAGTATACTTATTGTCTCGGTATTTCTTATTGTTTTCTTTATTTTCTTTATTAAATTTAATAAATTTCGGTTGATTAATTCTTCTTAATCCTTTCGGTATCTCAGGTACCGTTGTATTCAGTCTTCTCCCCATTAACAATTCAGCAGGCGATATTCCAAAGCTTAAAGGTGTGCTTCTATAAGCCAATAATCCTAAGTATGGATCATCTTCTTTACTTAATATATTCTTTATTGTTTGAATTCCCCTTTCTGCAACTGAATTTCCTTGAGGGTGCTTGGGTGATGACGTAATATGTTGAAAACTGTAACTTTGGGAGAATTCTTTAAATTCTTTGCTGGAAAACTGTCTTCCGTTATCAGAAACGACAGTCGCTGGTATTACATGTCTTGAAAATATAGATTTCATTGATATAATAACTGTTTCTGATAGTTCATTCTTCAGCAACATAGTTTCAATATATCTCGAGTAATAGTCTACTATTATTATATATTTCTTATCTTTAAAGGTATAAAGATCAGTTCCAACAATCTCCCAAGCTTTCTTTGGTATAGGTATTATTTTCATAGGTTCTATTGTTGTACTACTATTCATTAAACAAGTTCTACAGTTTCTTACCATTCTTTCTACATCTCTACTAATCCCAAACCACCACACACATTCTCGTGCTCTTGCTTGACATTTTGATATACCTTGGTGTCCTACATGTAGTTCACTTAAAATGACTTGCTGATATGTTCTAGGGATGACTAACCTATTCTGGTAGGTTAGACACCCTTTCATCATGCTTAAGTTTGCAGTATTTTCATAATACTTGCTTAGATCACTATTCTTACGGTCTTTATACGACCATCCATTACATATTTTACTAATAACTTCTTTTATTATTACGTCATCCTCTTGGATTTTTCTTATTTTATTGAGTTTTACTGACTCACCAGGAACAAAAGTAGATTCTACTAGTTGATTTACTTCAATTTAAAGTATATTAGAAGTACTTGTCGTCTTAGAAGGATATCTTGATAAAGCATCAGCTCCAATATTTAATTTTCCAGGTATATATACCATTTCTACCGAATATCTCATCAAACGTATTCTAAATCTTTGTATCCTTATAGAGATCTTTTCTACTTCTTTCCGTCCTAACAGGGTAATAAAAGGTTTGTGGTCAGTCTCTACAACTATAGGTGCTCCACAAATATAATAGTTAAACTTCTCGAGACCCCAAACGACTCCTAAAGCTTCTTTTTCAATCACTGCATAATTCTTTTCAGCACTGGTTAAGGATCTACTAGCGGCTCCAATCATTCTTCTGTTTCCTTCCGAATCAATTTGGGAAAGAACAGCCCCGATTCCTTGATTACAAGCATCTGTCGTAATCATAGTTTTTTTCTTTGGGTCGAAGTGCGCTAATAAAGGAGGTTCATTAAACATTTTTTTTAGTTTCTCAAAACTAATTTCTTGATCTCTATCCCAAAACCATCCAATATCTTTTTTCAATAGCTCTCTGATTGGTTCACTGACGGTAGCTATTTCATGATTAAATCTTGAATATTGGTTAATCAATCCCAGGAAACTTCTTACTGCTTTTACACAATCTGGCACTGGAAAATCTCTAATTCCTTGAATTTTTTCTCCAGCTTGTATCCCATCCCCACTGATTTTAAATCCTAAAAATTCTACTTTTATAGAACCAAATGAACATTTCTCTCTGTTTAATGTCATTCCTGCTTTACTTATTTTATTCAATACTGCATCTAGTCTTGTATCATGTTCTTCTTTATTTTCACCCATAACTAGTACATCGTCCATGTGTATCACCACTCCTTTGCAATCTTTTAGAATTCTGTCCATCTCTCTACAGAAAATTTCAGGGGCTGATGTAAGTCCAAAAGGTAGTTTTTTATAATAAAACCGTCCCCATGGCGTTAAGAATGTTGTCAATTTCTGTGAGCTTTCCTCTAAGGGTATTTGCCAAAACCCTGAGTTTGCGTCTAGCTTACTGAATATTTTGCCCTTAATCTTGGCTAAGCTACTCTCAACTGTTGCCATCGGATATACTTCCCTCTTTACAGCTTTGTTGAATTTCGTCATATCGGTGCATATACGAATCTTCCCGTTTCCCTTGATGGCCACTACCATTGGGCTACACCAATCTGTTGGACTATTGGCTTCTTCTATGACGTTTAAACTCATCATCCTATCTAGTTCTTCCTTAACTTTTTCTTGTTGGTGTATGGGTACTGGTCTTGGTACATATATAGAAGTTGGTTTAATATTATCCGAATAATATAATTCTATTGATTCTCCTTCGGTTTAATCTCTTTTGAAAAAAACATATCTCTCGTATGTTGTATTTTTCTTTGGTGTGAAATAACTTTCAAACTTATTCTTGATCCATTCTAGATCTTCTTTGCCTTTTATAGTTATCTTTTTTTCATTTTCCGTTCTTTCAAAGGTTTCTTCTTTAAATGAGTTAAATATTTCTACTCCGTCTGGACCTATAATATTTAGGAATATTGCTACCTTGACTTTATCCTTCTTTTCTTCCAGCTCTGCTGCACATTCATATATTTCAAAGGCTTGAATCCATCTCTTCCATTCTATAGCACTGGTATTATCTGTATTTAATTTCTCGGGTATTCTGTACTCTGACATCTCTCCTTACAATAATTAACAATAATAATCACAATATAATATATAATAATTATAATAATTCGCAATATAATATATAATAATTATAATAATTCGCAATATAATATATAATAATTTTTAATAATATTCTCCGTATATAATTATATAGGAATATATATTATACTATAGAATATGTAATAATAACTATATATAAACTACATATATATATATAATATAATCACTGATTTAAAAAATATCTAGATGTTCTATATATTAAATAAATTCACTAATTTATAAAATATCTAGGTTTCTATAGAAATAAATAAATTCACTAATTTATAAAATATCTAGTTTTTTTTTTTTTTTTTTTTATAGAAATAAATAAATTCACTGATTTATACAATATCTAGGTTTTCTATAGAAATAAATAAATTCACTGATTTATAAAGTATTTAGGTTTTCTATAGAAATAAATAAATTCACTGGTTTATAAAATCTGATATATATACTAAATATTTATACTTTTAATATGTTCAAATTTATTCTCTAAATATATATATTTATATATATATATATATTACTTTTCCTACCACTTTATATGGTATACTATATCTAAGGTATAATATATATATATATATATATAAATATACTATATTATATAGTATATAATAATAACACAATACTATGTAATAATATATAATATTAATAATAATTCACTGATTTATATTAATATTTAATATAGTTAATTTATATATAATATGTTATAAATGTTATAAATACACTGATTTATATGATATATGTTATAGGGTTCTTAATTAAGCCCGATGTCACCATGTAATAACTGCCTATTATGAGTATAACTAACCTAGTTGGTTTCCAGGACCAGAATGTATGTATCATCTAAAGATACATATAATGGGTGTGGCTTAGCGTCATACCCGAATAGGCAGCTACAAAGTGACAGCCTATAACATATTACTACAAATACAATACAAATAGTCACATGTTTGTGTTTTGATTTATCGTATTTAAGTTCTTAATATTTTAATAAACATAAGAGAAGAACAAAAACTGCCTGTAGGCTGTACAAACTGACTCCATGGAGTCGAATCCGCGAAAGACGTCCACCTTAACCTCCACGGATGGTAATATGGTAATATGGCCACATTAATAATTTCAATTAGATACGCTAAAATGAAAACATGATTAGACAGTTATCTTGTATATCATAATTTGTAACTATATTGAATAATTATCGAATTATAACTAATATTTATAAAGTTATACAACATTATCTAAAAGTTTCCACATTACCCATCATTTCCTTATATATATATATATATATATATATATATATATACATTTGAAGATTTGTGTAGACGAAGTATTGCATTATACTTAGTATTTTATTAATGTATATGTATCATCTAATACTTACTTTTAATAATATTTATTTTTAGTAGTTTTTTTGAATTTTGAATCTATACTTTATATTATAAATAAAAATAAATATTATTTGTTGAAGTTAATTTTATCTTTTAAATTAAAATAAAATATTGAATAACCATAAATCAAGAATCTACATTTTAAAATAATGTTTAATGTAACGATTTTCGTAAGTGAATTACGCTTCCCTTAATGTAATATACGTAAAATATTGAATAACCATAAATCAAGAATCTCCATTTTAAAATAATGTTTAATGTAACGATTTTCGTAAGTGAATTACGCTTCCCTTAATGTAATATACGTAGGTCCTTTATATATATATATATATATATATATATATATATATATATATATATATAAAGTATAATATATATTATATAGCATATATACTATAGTAGGTAATATACAATATTTACTACAAATTTTAAAATTTATAATATAATTCCTTTTATTTTCTATATGAATTAAATTTTGATTGGTTGAAATATAATATTATTTTATTATATTTAAATTTCCTATTGTATAAACATTATTTACATAGCGTCCTTAGTTACGCAGAATTACATTATTCAAGGTTTATTTACGTATGTCCTCTTTAATTGCTATTTTTAATAATTACTAAATATACATAATTATTATAATTATTTTTAATTGTTTATTAAATAATATCAAGGTAAACATTTATTAAATATTATATCTGAACTATATCTAAATATTAAACTTAATTTAAATAATAATTAAATAATTAAATTTCTTAGAATATGTAATACATTTTTATTTATTATAATTAATTCGTAGAAAATAATTAAACTTATTTATATTATATATATATATAAACTATATAGTTTATAGTACCATTAACTATTATTAGTCTTTAAATAATATGAGTGCGTAATATAGTAATTACTAGTATAAATAATATATATATATATATTATTTTTATTTATTTATTTTATTTTGGTGGAGTTCTTTCATCCCATCAGGAATTTAGATGACGTTTTCACTTATAACTAAATGACACTAGTGTTATATATATATATATATAGTGTTCCTTCGAAGCGCGCTCTCAACTTAAGACATCCATTTGTTAATGATAGATGATAATTTTTTATATGCGATTATATTTAAGATCTATTCTATAAATTATTTTAATACTTATTATTATATTGGTACGGATAGAGATTGGACATAACATGTGGGTCCCGTATCCTACTACAATACCTGTATGTCTGACGCCTTAGCCAACTAAGACACATAGTTATATATATTATATAATATTTATATATATAATATATATATATATATATATATAATAATAATTTAGTGGTTTAAATTTAGCCCATTTTACATTATCTCGAGACAATCAAATCCTAATTTTCATTATCTCGAGACAATCAAATCCTAAATTTTTAATAAAAAGTTTATAATAAATATAAATTTGTTGAATATTTTACCGCGTACCCCAGAAAAACCTAAAAAATTGAGTTTTTGCCATTAAAATGATTGTTTGTCAACTAAAATCTTCAGCGTCGCTTTTTTAAAATATTTTTAAAATTTTTTGAAATATTTTTGAAATTTTTTGAAATATTTTGAAACATTTTTTTGAAATATTTTGAAACATTTTTTTGAAATATTTGTAAACATTTTTGTGGACATTTTTTTGAAATTTTTTTAAAATATATTTTGTAATATTATTTATATTTTTTGTATTTTAAAAAATATTATTTGAAATATTTTTTATATTTTTCAACTAATCTTTGAAATATTATTATTTTAAGATATAATTAAAATATTATAATTATATAATAAATATATAAATATAAGATATAAATATTATACTTTTTAAAATATTTGTAGAACATTTATAAAAAATATATTTTGTAGCAAATCAGAAATACAGAATCAGAAATAGCTATAATTAATAAATATTAGATAGGCAACAACAATCAAAATATAATTTATAAATATTAGATCGTGAAATATTTGTTATTATGATCAACAAATATCTACTAGAAAGATAATTTGTATATAGATTCTATTGTAATACAATAATTAACACCGGAAAGCTTATTGAATTCTATAATATACTTCATATTGTAGTTTTTTTAATTTGTATTAAAACATGAGTTATGTACAAATATGTAGTACAATTATATATAACATTATAAACATTTCAATTATTGAAATTTTCATTATCTATGAAATAATTAAATAATTATTTTCCAGATATTACAATTTACATAGGATTAATAGGCATATAGTATATATTTGGATTTGGAAATATTTAGTATACTTACGTTATCAGTTGTATCCATTATAATAATTTATTATAATAATTATCAATTAAATTAAGTATTAATTATATTTTTATAAAATTTATATAAAATTTTAATATTATTTTTATTTTACACAAATACCCGAAATTAATTTACTAAAACCCGGACCCGTTCTTGGACCATTTTTCGAAACCCGATCTCATGAAATTTTGCTAGAACCCGGAATTGATACCCGAAACCGAGTTCGGATTAAACCACTATATTATATATATATATATATATATATATATATATATATATATATATATATATATATATTAATATATGTATATGTGAATATAAGTTTAATTTTTGAATATTTGATTTATTACTAACTGATATACTCATACAATTTATTTGACCTATCAGAATATATCCAACCATTATTATATAGATGAGGAAACTTATTCAAGAAAGTTTAAAGAAAAGTAAGGTAGTTGATTTGACGAATATAAAGAGAATTAGGGTTATTATAAATATATATATATATATTTAATAAAAATAATATTAATTATTGAAATCTCATATATATATACATATATATATATATTAAATACAATACAAATAGCAGATACTAATGGTCCCCTCGAGAAGTCATTGACTTATACATGTTATAAATAACTGTAAGGAAATACAATACAAAATTGTAATATAATACATTTTTTGTGTGTTTTAATTTATAGTTTATTAAGTTCTTGATAAACACAAGAGAAAAACAAGAACTGCCTGGAATCGAACCCGGGACTTCTGGTTTATTAGCTTTTGATTATCCTACTGAGCCATAGACCCCAGACTTAATATATATATAAGAAAACAGTATTACAATTAATAGGTTATATTAGATTTGTGTAAAAATGTAGATAAAATGAATGGTACCTATCGATATAATTTTTATATAATCCTATCATTATAAAATATAATTAGTAAATACTATTTCAATTATTTCATTAGTATAATAGAAAGTAATACACTTTTACACAGAATATCGGAAATGTTAAAAGAGTAACGCAGATGGGTCGCTTGCAATCAAAAATTGCGAGAAATCTTAATAGACTGGGGAGCGAGGCTAAGGAACAGGCTCTGTTCGCTATGCTAAAGAAAGACATACCTTTGATGACATCGACACCCCAGAGTGAAGTACCGACCCAGTAAACAACAAATTTAACTTTGCGTAATATTTGCGCATTTTTTGTTTCTATTTTATTGCAATATGAATAAAATAAAATAAAATAGTCTATTGCGCAATAAATACGCAAAGTAGAATGCAGTATTTAGTATGTAAGTTTGTTTGTGCAATAAATGCGCAAAGTAGAATGCAGTATTTAGTATGCAAGTTTGTTTGTGCAATAAATGCGCAAAGTAGAATGCAGTATTTAGTATGCACTTTGGTTGCGCAATAAATACGCAAAATAGAATGCAGTATTTAGTATGCAATTTTGGTTGTGCAATAAATACGCAATGTAAAATGCAGTATTTAGTATGCAAGTTTGTTTGTGCAATAAATGCGCAAAGTAGAATGCACTATTTAGTATGCACCTTGGTTGTGCAATAAATACGCAAAGTAGAATGCAGTATTTAGTATGCACTTTGGTTGTGCAATAAATGCGCAAAGTAGAATGCAATATTTAGTATGTAAGTTTGGTTGTGATAGAATAATATTATTCTATCCCAGCAAACAGTAATAGTCTCATAATAACAGCGTAACAGCATATTTAATAGCTTCAAATGTTTACATTATACTACTATTATGTCGCCATTAAATGTCTATTATGCTGCTATTAATTTGTCATGCTATTATGTTGCTGTTATGTTTCTATTTAAAGTATATTATGAGGCTATTATAATAATAGCAACATAATAGCAGTATAATAAACTTTTAAAATTAATAGCAGCATAATAATAGCATAATAGACTTTAAATAGCAACATAACAGCAGCATAATAGCATTGCAAATGAATAGCAGCATAATAGAAATTTAATGGCAACAAAATCTCTCTCCTTAATTCCACCATCTCAACCTCATACCTTGATCCTCTTCCCCTACTTATACCCACACCGTTGCTTCACCCCTCCACAAAATCACCTGCACTTCACTTTCATCCGGCTCCGTCCCTCCTGATTTCAAAGTAGATGCCATCTCCCCCATCCTTAAAAAGCCTAATCTTGACTCCCTGAATTCCTCTAACTACCGACCTATCTCCAACCTCTCAATCCATTCCAAAGTCCTCGAACGTGTTGTATCCTCCCAACTCATCACCTACCTTACAGCCAACAATATCCTTAACATATTCCAAAGCGCCTACCTCCCCCACAAATCTATTGAATCCGCCCTAACCCTCATAACCTCCGACCTACTCTCTGGCCTGAACAACAACCGTGGCACCATACTCGTCCTCCTTGATATGTCCTCACTTCGACATCCTTGATCACAATGTCATCATACAAAGACTCTCCGCCATCGGCAACAAAGGCATTGCCCTCAACTGGTTCACCTCCTACATTACCAACCGCTCTTCCTCAGACAGGATTCCATAACTCATGGTGTCCCCCAGGGCTCTGTCCTCGGCCCAGTCCTCTTCAATAATTACCTCCTCCACATGTTTGACATCTTCACTGACCACCCCGACATCTCCTTCCATACTTACGCTGACGACCTTCAACTATATCTAAACTGCACAGACTCCCCTTTTTATGCCCGTGAACGACTCTCCTCGTGTATCATTGGTGTATGGACTTGCAAGTCCATACACCAATGTCTTATCTCAAACTCCCTAAAACTTAACCCCACTAAAACGGAAGCTATTTTTCTCCACTTACCACAACGTTCCTCCACCCTCCCTGAACCACCCCCATTCACTCGACAATACCACACTCCCCTACTCTCAACACGTCCGAAACCTTGGCTTCCATATTGATACCACCCTTTCCCTTGAATATCATATTATACACATGCATACATCCATCCACTACCACCTACACTGCCTCCACTTAATCCGACGATCCATTCCCCTCCCCATCACCATTTCCTCATCCACCCCTATCCGACTATTGCAACTCCCTACTATTTAACCTCCCGGACTACAAACTCATCAAACTACAGAGACTCCAAAACGCTGTAGTTCGCTGCGTCCATTTACTTCCCCGACATTCCCCTGACTCCATTACTCCACTCCTAAAACAACTACACTGGCTGCCAGTCCCCTATCGTATAAAGTACAAACTCTCCCTAACCATCCACAAAGCTATTCACCACAATTCCCCTAACTACCTTGCCTCCCTCCTACATCTACAAACACCAGTTACTACACTCCAGACCCGTTCCTCCAACACCTTTATCCTTACCACTCTCCATTTATACAAACTCCATTCTTCAAATATACGCTCCTTTGCCCTCTCTGCCCCTTACCACTGGAACTCCCTACCCAAACACCTACGAATAAACTCATCAACTCCCTCCTTTAAACGCCACTTCGAGACTCATTACTTCTCCCTTGCCTTCCCTCCCACTCAATAATTTTCCTCCCACGGACGGCCGATTGCTCACGTACTTGCAGTCCATAAACCAAAAAAAGTAAGTAAAGTAACATAATAGTATACTATATGCAGAGCTGGGCACGATACTCAAAAAATGTATAATAGATACAATTACAATTACACACTTTTTTATTATAATAGATACTACTACAATTACTTTAAAAAAAATCATAGTATACTCTATAGATACAATTACAAATACATAATTTTCTTAGTAGATACATAATACCTAAAATATAATAACTTTATAGGGTATCCCATTACAACTTGATAAAAAATGGTTTTAAAGTTACAATATTTCCGGTAAGTTGCCGGAAAATCTTGTAGTGGGATACCCCATTTATACGGAAATAATGTCCGGAAATGTTTTATAGAAAGTGATTTTATAGCAATTTGTATTGGGATACCCCCTTTAAAGTTACTATTTTTCCGGAAAGTAAGAGGGTAACTCACTAAAATTGTAGTTAACTTGCTAGAAAATAACTTCCTAAAAATATGTCAGGACATTATTTCCGGAAATACTGCTATAGCTACTAGGGATAGTGGGATACCTCCTTTAAAATGACATATTACATATTTACACCTTATAACGTGTTCTTCAGTAGATGATATAGAATACATTTGTTGATATTTATTGACATTTAATGATGCCCACCATGAATATTTTAGTGTACTTGTGTTTATTTCATCTGAAATTATACTATGAGCCATTACAGACTATAGAGAAATATACATTATTACAATATACTATTTTTCAACTAAAAATAATCAGCGAACTTTACTTTCGAAACATAAACATGAATATAGTAAATTATCAAATATATAACAAATAAATTATTAATATATTATTAATTATTATTATTTAGAATTATCATATTTATTAAAATGATTTTATCTTTCTATATAATATATAATTTTGAATTATAAATAAATTATTATATAAAATATATTATCAAAATAAATTCTTTGTTTTCAATAAATGTATATAATGGTTTTTGAGAATAAATCAATATAATTGATATATCATAATTTTTACAATGAATTAATTTCAATATTTACAAAAGATATTTAATTAAAAACTATATATATAATGTATATATATATTACAATTAATTTATAAAATGATATTATACAATATTGATATAAAATAAATATAATGACCAAATAATATATTATTTAATAAAATGTATCTGTTTAAATAATTGTCTTAATAGATACATATCGTAGATACTATTTATGACTAAAAGATACGATTACAAATACTTTTGTAATTTTTATAATAGATACAAATACAAATACAAATATATCTACGATACTGATTTTTTGCCTTAATAGATACTGTATCGGCGATACTGCCCAGCTCTGACTATATGCTATATATGCTATAGCACAATTGTGCTACTTTATGTTGCTATTAAATGTCTATTATGTTGCTATTATGCTGCTGTAATGTTGCTATTTAAAGTCTATTATGCTATTATTATGCTGCTATTAATTTTAAAAGTTTATTATGCTGCTATTATGTTGCTATTATGCTGACATTAATGTAAACATTTTGATTTCTATTATTGTATTATATTATCATAATCAATTATAACTTTTAACTTAATATAAATTTTTATATATTTAATATATTATTTTATCGAAAATAAAATTGTAATATAACTAATTTATAAGTATATTCACTTAAATGTTTAATGGTATTAGAAATATTAATTTTATAAATATTGTATGGATTAAACTATTTTTAAAAGGGATGCGATATTCAAAAATGGATTATTTTACAGATTTTATTTTTCCTTGGTGGATACAATATATTACACGGTTTATATCATAAATAAGTGTTTTATTTTGATCATAAAACACTTATTTATTAAACAATTTTTATAATTGAACCAAGGACATTAAAACATGTCCTTGATTGAACTGTACCCTTAAAATGTAAATATCCATTTATATGTCCAATCAGCGTCAAGCTTGGATTATCTGCCCTTCCTTGCTCTGAATTCTCCCGAAACAGGTATGAAAATGTGTGTTATTAACATTATGAGTTAACACGCTAACAATGATTATTGTAGGAAAATAATTTTACAATGTAACTAATTATGAACGTTTTATCTATAAAAGTGCCCATAATTATATTGTATATACTTTATAATAACTTCATAAAATACTACACAATTTTAAATAAATATTGACATTTAAATGGTGGCAAATTAGATTTTAAATCTAAAATATATAATAATTACAATTAATAATACTTTAATAGATATCATTATGATTTACAATTTATGTATATGATAATCATATAAATAAATTGTAGATTGTAAATAATTTTATCACAATTTAGTATAATTTTACAAATGTGATTTTTTTAAATATATATTTTAGAAAAATAATTTTAGGACGTACCATTGAACGTTATCAACCAAAGTGTTATCTATAAAAGTGCCCATAAATATATTGTATATACTTTATAATAACTTCATAAAATACTACACAAATTTACATAAATATTGAAAAAATGTTTTATCTCAATTATTGTTTGAAAATGATTTTCAAAATGATAGATTTATTAATGTCACATTACATTTATTTGAAAAATAATTTGTCAATTAATAATATTCAATATCAACTTAATAAATCATTTATTTAATATCTTATTTACATATATAATATTATTATTTTTACTTATAAATATATATATAATAAGTTATTATAATGGTATTATATATTATGTTATTAAATAATAATTATAATAATTGTATATCATAAATATACGTACTATATTTACTATATGTAATATAATATTATATGTTTAGCGAGCTATAAGTTATAGTATAAATAATTTTTAGATAATAATTTATTGTAATTTTAAAGTCAAAAATGCTATATTAATTAATTATTGTTGAACTTACTTAAGTATTGGTATTATCTATAAAAGTGTATAAATATATTATATAAATTAATCTAATAAGTAAATCTTTTATATAAAAATTTAAAACATGTGCTATCAATATATTTTTAAAAAATAAACTATTTTCAATAAATAATATTGTATATAAACTTAATAAATCATGTATGTAATGCTAAATTTACCCACACACATATATATATACACTAAATTAGTGAGTAAATAATTAATGTTTAGATAATTATTTGTAATCATTTATTTTTGAGAAAATTTAATATGGCTCCCATTTTGTTTTGATTACGATTATGATTACGCCTAAATCAAATTTATAATAAAAGCTAATTTATATATATCTAATAATATATACTACATGTGCATTTTCAATATAATTTTATCATGTACACTAGTCAAATTATAAAAAGAGTATTTTGAATTTGATCTCATATATCGTAATCAAAAAAAGGGCGCTTTGTTAGGGATGATTGATATGTATATCATATACCGTATATATATATATATATATATATATATATATATATATATATATATATTATGATTACATAATAATCGGGATTTATTTTTATTATAAATGTAATAATTTGTTATACAAATTAATGTATGAATCATATTGATCAATAACTAATTCTATTTATAATATACCAATTTAACTTATCTATCCCAATACATTAATATATTTGTCTTTATATGGGATTTTTAGGAAACTGTTGAAACAATAAGGAGAAACTGGTGAGAGATGTTCTTATCTGGATATCATCGCACAAGTGATGCTCGCGTCCTGGTGTGCAATAAAGAACTAAATACAAATATGGTGAGCGGGAGAAATGATCTGAAAACGCGTTCCCTGGAGTACCGATAAATCTCAACCTTGTAAGTAAAGTTAGTATATGTATATAAATATATATACATATCCTGTAATTTTGCGTTCAAAAATTCATATTGCATCTACATCCACCTGCCCTACTATAGCTAAATAAATTTATGCCGCTTACTTTATTTGGTTCAATACATATCACTATTAAATCGTATTTATTATCTAATATTTTTGTATAGCTCAAACTTTCTATATGAAATCTATATTAATAATATAACTAACTATTATATAGTGTAAAGTCAACGAATGTTTTATAAAAATTATTGTTTTTAAATCATCAAAATGGTATATTTATTAAAAATAGTATTTTCAAAATAATTTGTCAATTAATAATATTCAATATCAACTTAATAAATAATTCATTTAATGCCTGATTTACATATATAATATTATTTTGTTACTTATAAATATATATAATTATATATTATAAATATACGTACCATATTTATTATATTACAAGTTTAGCGAGCTATAATTTATATTATAAATAATGTTTAGCTAATAATTTATTGTAATTTTAAAGTCAAAAATGCTATATTAATTAATTATTTTTGAACCTACATAAGTATTGACTTATTATCTATAAAAGTGTCTAAATATATTATATATAATTTAAAATAACTAATAAATACTATTTATATGATATGTTATAACATAATTATAACAAGATTTAATAACTTCTATTTTACTAAAATTGTGAGTATTAATTTCTCATAAATTTTATATAATTACTGTTATGCTAGCATATTTGAATACTATTATTTACAAAAGTCGATCTAAATATTAGCTAGTTAATGTGCGGTGGGTAGTACATGTGTAGATTTTTGAACAATACATTGATTGATATATATATCATATACAGTATAGGTGTAGCTAAATATATTTACTATGATTACATAATAATTAATAGTTGTTTTTATTATATGTGTAATAATTTGTTATACACATTAATGTATGAATAATATTGATCAATAACTAATTCTATTTATAATATATCAATTTAACTTATCTATCCCAATACATTAATATATTTGTCTATATGGAATTTTTAGGACACTGTTGAAACAATAAGGAGAAACTTGTGAGAGATGTTCTTATCTGGATTTCATCGCATGATTTACGTCACTTGTCTAATAAAGAACTATATACAAAAGTTGATGGGCGATGCATATACAGTCAGGAGACCTACTGTGTAATGAGCGATAGAAATAATCTGAGCACGCATTCCCTGGAGTACCGATAAAGCTCTACCTGGTAAGTAAAGTTAGTATATGTATATAAATATATATACATGTCATTTAATGTTGTGTTCAAAAAAACCATATTTCATCTTCATCCACATGCCCTACTATAGCTAAATAAATGTAGATTTATGCTGGTTATTTTATTTGGTTTAAATTCATCACTTTAATTCTAATATTTTGGTATAGATCAAACTATCAGTCACGATATGAAATATATATTAATTAATATCACTCACTATTATATAGTTGAAGACAGCGAAAAAAACTTAGTGTAATATCAAGCCGTGGATGTCCTCCCACCGGTGAAATACTGGACATGGATAGATGTGACCTGAGATGATTTGGTTTTGAAACTAGTGAGAAAATCCACCTATGATTCATGAAACATGGGACTAAATGCAAGTTAGTAAGATTAAAACACCTATAATCAGGTGAATTTTATAGGTATTCATCAAGGATGGGTTCAATTAAAAATAAGAATAAAAATAATATAGTATACACTATACTTTTCCTTGAATACTTTTACTTTCGATAAATTCCCACTAGTAAATATAACTATTAAATTCTTTATAACAAATTTTTATTTAATTACTAATTATTTTTATTTTATCAAATATAACCTTAGATCAAAACAAAAATACATATATTTATTTACACTAGTACATACAAATAGAGAAGATCATATATTTATCATTATTAAATTACTAATTTAAAAAATGTATTTGGTCAAATACAAATATGTATATGTATATGTTTTATTCAAATACAATTACAAATGATCAAAATCTGATTTTGATAATTATGACAGCTTATTTTACACATATTTATGTTTATTAATATATTATTCAAATATATTTCTGGTTAATAATTCAAATCAGAAAATCTAATTTTGGTAATTATTAAATTTCAAATATAAATACACTAAATAATACATATATACTAATATTTAAATACATTTCTGATTAATGTTTAATATATAAATTTATCAATAAAATATATTTTAGATAAATATTAAACTCTATAATATGATATATTTATATTAGTTTTATTCATAAAATAATACATTTGTTAATGTTTCATAGCAAAGGTATCATTGGTGTACAACTAAAGAAAAGTGATAAAACAGAATTGATACAAGTTTAGTATATTTAATTTTAAATGTATTGTACATGTATCCATCATTAATTTATTATTGTTTTATAGCTGGATAGTTATACATCTTCAAGATCAAGATGATCTTGATGACTAAAGGAAAGAGAAAGAAAAAAAGATTTTATCATTGTAAATTTTCCATATGAATTGTAATATGAATTCTATTTATATTGTATTAAATATATAATATATTATAATAGTTATATATATATATAGGTTAGTACTTTTTATTAATATATATTAAAATAGTTATATATATATATAGGTTAGTACTTAATGTTAACAAAAATTGTATATATTATATATGAACTTGCTGTTTAAAATAAATTATGTATTATTTAAATGTGTTTATAATATTTATAATAAATAAATAAAGTAGGATTTAGAAATTTATATAAATTATTAAATAATATTTGTTGCTATACTTTTTTTGTAAATTTGTAAAATCCAAGATACAAGTTATAGAATAGAATTTAAAAAGCTTTGTAAAATTATAAATTATATTAATTTTAGATGAACTTGATGGTTAAAATAAATTATTAAACATGTATTATTTAAATGGTTTAATATTTATAATTTTAATTATATTTAATGATAAATAAATAATGTAGGATTTATAAAATTATTAAATCATATTTTTTCTTTTGCAAAAACTAAAATACAAGTTATAGATTAGAAATTAATAATATAAATTATATTAATTTTAGATGAAGCAATTATTAATGTATTCCCATATTGGTTAGGAATGCTGATCAAATATATTAAATAATATTTTTTCTTTTATAAAAACAAGTTATATAATAGAATTTAAGAGTTAAAAAGCTTTGTAAAAATATAAATTATATTAATTTTAGATAACAAAATTATTCATTTATTCATAGTGGTTAGGAATGCTGATCATTTTGTTATATCTACATATATAATAAAGATAGTCTTAATTTCATTAACAAATATTCATTATTTAATGAGATGGATTAATATATATTATAAATAATTTATAAAAACATTTATAATTCCTATCTGTACTATGTACAATTTTTACCAATTATTTATGCAAATTTGTGATTATAACCATTGTTTTACTTTATCAACGATATATCTGAACTTATCCTATTTAAGAGAATCATATATATCTTAGCTGCAATTATAATTAGTGTAATTCCCCGATTATTCTTTTTGATAGATTTGATAAAAATCTTATTTTTTATAGAAAGGAATAAGCATCATTCATTCCATTAGTCTTGAGAATATAAATTATTGCACGCGTTCAGTCAGATTTCTTGAAATTCATCTAGTTTCCATACTTCAGTTGATATTTCATCTAAGCCAACAGATTTTCCCTTTTGTATGCTTTTAGTAGCTTTAATTAATTCATCTATTGTAAATGCCCTTTTAATTATTAAATAATGTTAAAAATATTTCTCTAAAACCCTTATAATTATTATAGTAAATATAGTATAAGTTATTAATTATGTCAAGTACCATTACATATATCATTCTATAAGTTAAGGGTGTTATGAACATTGAATACTATACACTGTGTATAATGTTAATGGGATTTTATCATACACTATTAAAAGTATATTATAAACGTAAACCAATATAATTTTATGATTCCTATTCGAAAATATTGTGAAGTCTACATCCAAGGCAGGATATTTGCGAATGGAACATATATACAATTATATCATAGATTGGATATATGCATATCACTATAGTTAATATATATATATATATATATATATATATATATATATATATTGAGTGGGGTTCACTCTAATGCATATACTATATTTTGATAGAAATCCATATAAAATATATAATTTATTCCGGAGTTTTCAGTTTACCTACAGAATACAATTCTATAAGGTTTTTAAAATAAACTTTTAATTGCAATTTATATTCATATATATATATATATATATATATATATATATATATATATATATATATATATATATATATATATGAGTATTATAGAGTTCTATAATACTAGGATTACTATAATAGTTTACTCATCACTGATTTATATTATATATATAGGATATATTTATATACCTATAGGCTATATATCTATGCTATCATTTATAGCATATATTTATAGTTTACATAAAATACAAATCTGTTATTATTATACAAATCAATATCTACTCTCTTCTGGAAATAATAAATTTGTTTTTAATCATTGACCATATATGTAGAGTACCAAAATCTGGTACTCTAAATCTATGCCATTGACCCACATATTTTAAATCCCCCTCAAAGTTTGTGCATTGACCTAATAATATAATTAATAATAAACTAAATTATAAACTCTAATTCATTATTAAAATTTATATTTATAAACCTTTATATAATATATAATATTTATATATTATATTATTATCATATTTCTTAATATAATTATTTAATATAGTAATTTAAAAAATAAAATTGGCGAATATTGATTGTAATATAAGGTAATATACAGTTACAATTTAATATAATTCTCATTTATCACCAATTTTAAATTTATTTAAATTATTTTAATTTAAATAGTGCATACGTTATGCTATGAATAAATATTTATAAACTATATTATATCATATATCTGATATATATATATATATATATATATATATATAAATGATATATGGTATATGATAATGTAGTACCGGTCATATTCTATATGATTGAGATTATCATATAAATAAACTTTATTATAAAGTATTACAATTCTTCAATAATTGTAACAATTTAAAATAATATATATTATATAATATAACCATACGGTTATGGTATATAACCTGCAAATAAAAATTCAGAACATGATATATTTTATATATTAAATATCATTATTGCTTAGTTGAATATATATATATATATATATATATATATATATATAATTATAATTGTAATTATAATTATAATTGGGAATAACATTAATGTTATTCCCAATATATACATATAATAATATATGTATATATGACTGTATGACGGATTTACATATTATTAGGTGAATTATGGGAAGAATATTATGAAATTAAATCGTACAATTCTAGTGTTTTTAATATGTAGCTAGGTGATGTAAATTTGAATAGTGGCATCCCTAAATTAATAGTAATATTTGTTAATTAATATTTTACACTACTTTATAAGGTACTTTTTTAATAGGTTTAATAATGTTTATTAGTGTTTAAATTGGTTACTAGTGATCTAGTTCAGCTTGTTATTTAGTATTTAGTATAAATTCTACTATTTATAAATAATTAATTACATTAATATATATTATCACACTTCGCACGATATCACTCCCCAAGAAATAACTTCGCACTAGATTACTAGAATTCTTTAAATTACTTCTTAATCTAATTTGTATTATCTAATTTAGAGATTAAAGTTTAAATGTATTAATAAAAACTATTATAATATATAATTTTACTATCGTTATAAATATATGTGATGTATATATTTACAAAATTGCAATATTATCGTGTGTCATATTTTATGATACACTTTCTTTACAATTTATGAAGTGATAACCCGTTCAGTTGTATAGTATGTAAATTGATATTTTACAATTATTTATAAGGTCATTTTTCATTGTATCTCATTACCATATGTATCATTAGTTATATTAGTGTTTAAATTACTTCTAAATCTAATTCGTATTGTTTAAACTTAAACGTATTAATAAAATCTATTATAATATATAATTTTACTACCGTTATAAATTATCGTGATATATATATATTATATAATATTATATTCAAAATTGCAATATTATCGTGCATCATATTCTTTAAGTTAGACACTACTAATTAAATTAAGAAGTAATATAAACACTAATAAATTTACTTGTAAATGATATTAATGTGATATATTCAAAATTACCTTATACATTATTGTATAGTATAACATTATTAAAGTATTAAAGTGTAAAATTTTAATTTACATAGTCTAAACTAAACATGTATCGCTTTATAACCTCTGTATACAGAGGGATATAGGAGGGATATCACCTAATATGATGCAAAATAATCTGAATATTTGTTATATATATCACGAATATTATTAATAGATGTTAAATTATATATTATAATAGCTTAAGAAGTAATTTAAACTCTAATAACATTTATGATACTATGAAATTAATGAAATATAATGAAAAATAACCATAATATCAATTAGTTTAAAATATTAATTTGTATATGATAAACTACATGTGTTCTTCTAAAGAACACGTATCATCAAATATTATTCACGATAATCTTGCAATTTTGTGTATATATATTACGAATATTTATGAGTAAGATTATAAATTATAATAGATTTTATTAATAAGTTGAAGATAGATAGTATTATAATTATTATTGTGTTATGAGAATTAATTTATATTAATATACAATGTATAATTTCTGGATAAATAAGATCGTAAATGGTTATCTTCCTTCTTGATTAGATGAATGTATCCATCAATATGATAAAGATTATCTCCGTTATTGCCCGAGACGTCTTTCATATGTTCTCCAGGATTGAATCCGGTCTCGTCTTTATGAATGCCGTGTATCTACACTTGTAAACCAGCTTATAGTCAGAAAAATTGGATAATCAAGATGCACAGATTAGAAGTTAGTATATACATATCAATATTATTGTGTTATGAGAATTAATTTATATTAATATACAATGTATAATTTCTGGATAAATAAGATCGTAAATGGTTATCTTCCTTCTTGATTAGATGAATGTATCCATCAATATGATAAAGATTATCTCCGTTATTGCCCGAGACGTCTTTCATATGTTCTCCAGGATTGAATCCGGTCTCGTCTTTATGAATGCCGTGTATCTACACTTGTAAGCCAGCTCATAGTCAGAAAAATTGGATAATCAAGATGCACAGATTAGAAGTTAGTATATACATATAAATATTATTGTGATATGAGAATTAATTTATATTAATATACAATGTATAATTTCTGGATAAATAAGATCGTAAATGGTTATCTTCCTTCTTGATTAGATGAATGTATCCATCAATATGATAAAGATTATCTCCGTTATTGCCCGAGACGTATTTCATATGTTCTATGTTTATAACATTACACTTATAACTAATGGCAATTTTATAACTATACTAATATCAAATATGTATTATATAAGATTATATAACTAATTATTTTATTAAAATATTATATTATAGTTATAACAAAGATTTTGCGAAGCAAAGATATAACGCTCCCTATGCATGCAACGTAATTTAGTAATAGCCCCAACCGCTGCTAGCAGTAGTATCGAAATCACTGAAATAGATTTAGGGTCGGCTCTGTTTGCATACAACAATGTTTTCATTGCTCTATTAAATTACATGCAATATAAATTAGCTTTTACTCACTAAATATATACTTATAGCATTTAAAACATACATATCATATTTGTTTGTTATATATTAGTAATGAACACTTAGTTTTCATCATATAAATATTAATTTAAAGCATATTATTTAACATTTTAAAAGTAAAATAGTATAGTTAAATACGAATTTACATTATAAACAACGCATAGTTCCTAAAAGTAACCCGCTATAGGTGGCACCAGGGTATTTTGTATACAAATTCGAATTACACGATTTCGCGTAAGTGTTATATCTTTCCTTCGGAAAATCTTTGGTTATAATATCATTATATACCAATTCGAGTTATTCTACGAAAAATAAATTTAAATATTATATCATTTATAAAAAAAATTATAATATATAAATACTTTATTTATATATAATAAATAAATTATTCTATTATAAATTTTAAATAATGTTTTATAAATGTTAAATAAATCAATTAAAAATTATATAAATAAATATAAATGTGATATTGGCATTCACAATGTATATATCCTAAATCAATATATCTGATTGTTAACAATTTATACATGTCTGATTTTCATATATGATGTTTTTTATAAATTTATGATTATGTATTCATGTATATATGAAGATTTAAATTTATTGATAACCTATATTATAGATAACGAGCATCGAGCATAACAAAATGCATGCTGCCTGGTAGGCTAATGAAATCACTGGCTAGCAACATATGCTGGTCGCAATATAATATGGACGGGTCAGTGGAAAGATTCCCTTTAGGAGAACTGAAATTCATAAGATTATAATTGGTTAGAATTTATTTAATTTAATACAACATTAATTATAATTTATTTTATAGATGTATATAATGATGTGGGAACATATAAGGTGCATACTTTTTTACTTAATCAATAAATATTAAAAATAAAAAATGTCTTATTTAATTTATTATTATATGTAAAATATTATTAAAATAATTTAAACTAAAGTTTATTTATATAGTACATGTTAATAAACATTAAATACATTTCTATATGTATACAAATAATATATATAAATAAGTAAAAGTATATAACAACAATTGTATTAATTTTGTTATTATAAATGCATATATATGGGTCATATACCAGTAAACAACAATCTAAAACATTAATATAACAATGAGTTTAATGATAACAAATATGTAGATAATTTTGTCTTATATATAAATGGTAATATAATTAATAGAGTACAGTATTATAATTTTTAGGAATCACTAAATATATATAGTAAACAATAATCTAAAACAGTGCGCAATTAAAACGCAATGTTATGTGCGCAAAACATCCTTCTTTTTTGGCTATGTTTTTATTGCGCAAAAATAATGTGCATATATATTGCGCAAAACATATTGCAGATAAAATGCGCAGGATAATTTGCATATAAAGTGCACATAAAATGCGCAAACTATTTTGCGCAATTTATACGCAAATTATGTTGCGCAAGAAAAACATAGCCAAAAAAGAAGGATATTCTTGCGCACAGAACATTGCGAATTATTTGCGCATAATAATTTGCGCAAAATAATTTGCATATAAACTGCACATAAAATGCGCACACTATTTTGCGCAATTTATATGCAAATTATATTGCGTATTAAATGTGTATACTATTTTGCGCAATTTATACGCAAACTATGTTGCGCAAGAAAAACATAGCCAAAAAAAAAGGATATTCTTGCGCACAGAACATTGCGGATTATTTGCGCATTGTTTTAGATTATTGTTTACTGGGGATCATTAGGAAAAGCGGACCATTGGTGTTGACACCAGGCGACTTTATTCATAGAACTGGTAATCACTTATTCAATGCGTTATATTAGAAATCATAAGTAGACATATGTAATATAAATATACAGATATTTCATATATGAATATATTTAAATATATTATTCTTTATATATTATATCGACTAATTTCAAAAAATGTATCAACAATTAATACTATATTATTTAATTTTACAAATTATATATTTAAATATATATTCTATGTATTTAATTTCATTTTGACATATTCATTTATAGGAAGAGGTGCTAGGAAAAATGACTTAATTCAGCAATCGCCTAAATCATCGTTCACTTCTAAATGAGTCAGGCGTGAGTTACTCTTAAAGGACATCATAAAGGACACCGACTTAAATATAGGCATCAAGGACAGCGATTTGCTGGATCAACATGTACCTATTAAACAACAGAAGAACTGCTTAAGAAACCTCATCGGGAAGATTAATGTACTGGTAGCGGAAGAAATAATGTCAAAAGAGAAAAGGGGTTATTAATTAATATAATATTACATATGTATGTAATATAGGTTTTAATAGTCATACATATAATTACGTAGAAATACAATAGTCTAGAATCATCTCGAATATAATAAGTTTATACCGGTAATTATATATTTTAGAACAATAATATATTATAGATATATAATATATATATACCTATAGTTAATTATATCATTAGAAACAATATAATTAGAAATTATCCAAACAGAATCTGAAGTGAAAATAGCTAATTCAGTAGCGAGTTCTGCGAAGACTAAGCAGGAGGAAGTAATAATAGTAGTGGCAGAAGAGAAGGTCTTAGTACAGTGTATGTTTGAATTGATAGACAAGAAGTCCTCAATTGAGAAGCCTGTAGCGACGGAGAACAAGGCCTCTGCGGAGAACATAGTAACGACGGACAAAAACGGATCGTTTGGAAAGCTCGAGGTGATTAAGGAATCGGGTGCCACGTCCCCTTCGATAACTAGCAACGCCCTAGCGTGAGCTATGTCCTCCGGCGGACTATCCTCACGCAGCTCATCCAACTCCATCTCCTCGTCTTCTTCTCGTATGTTATCGCTTAGAAACAGCGCGAGTGAGGTTCAGCCTATGAACGGAGCTAGCGGCT
The DNA here is from genome assembly GCA_964019155.1 of Osedax fenrisi. Classification (NCBI taxonomy): domain Eukaryota; kingdom Metazoa; phylum Annelida; class Polychaeta; order Sabellida; family Siboglinidae; genus Osedax; species Osedax fenrisi. Next base: position 5,949,849 of record OZ025239.1, read on the forward strand.
GTTTCGTGGATGAGAGTGACCAACAGCTGCAACTCGCGGAACAAGTATTTCCTGACGATAACGACTCCGAAGTGAAGCAGTTCGAATGTTACAAGAAGTTCCACTGTCGTTGCTGCGATGACGGTTAGTGTTTAGTGTTTGTGTAGATCGCTAATAATATAAGATATTATATATACACATATAAAATAATACATATAAAATAAGATATATTTTTTTTAGAGAATTTTTTTATTTATTGTTGTCCATAAATAGTAGTTTTGATGGGAGTGATAATGATAAATGCTAGATTGGCAGATATATAACAGTATTTCGGAGCCATTCTGTCATACACGAATTAAACAGTAAACAAATATTAATATGGAACTACAAATAAAATGTATTATAAATAAGTATTGTTTACGTTAATTATATATAATATTATTTATATCTTGTATATAATTTATAAATATGTCACACTTTCTTTCGTAAATATCGAAGGTAATTCTCTAATATTATCTACGTACCACAGTGACAAAGAAGTATTTCGAAATGAAGAATAAATATCAATGTTTCGAATTGTCTTTTCTGAAGTTGTCATGTCGGCTTATAAGTTCAGAGGTTAATTATTGTTATTCATATACCTAGTTGTTAGGTCAGAGGTTAACTCTTGTTATAAATATAACTAGTTGTTAGGTTAGAGGTTAAATATTGTTATTTATATACCTAGTTGTGTAAATATTGTTTATATAACAATCTGATAGTACAGAGGATAAATTACTTTATATTATTTGTGATTCATATAGATAAATATATTATTTAGATATTTGAAATTTAAAAATATATAATAAATTTTCAAATAAAAAATGAGTTATCCTACTGAAATATAAATATACTAACATTTGACATAGTGCTAGAGAATTATTGATTGTTATTTGTCATTTAAATATGCTAAACTATGATTGACAGTATATGGATGGAAAGAAAGCAGATCTTTTCATCTCTGAAATAGCTGGTTTGATGCCTAACGCACCCGAATACGCTATCTATTGGCTAGCTAAGGTTTACTATAATCTAACATTGATACTAATAGATAAGTTATCACAATAACAGTAGAGTATACATTAAAATTGATTAACATAGATGATAAATTACATTTGATAAAATTAGATAATAATGTAAAGTTTATAATTATATATTATAATAATAAATACAGTCAACTCATATCTCAAACTCTATATATCTGATATATTCATGCTGATACAGACTTTAATAACATACTAGTCTAGTTTTGTACCTACGTAAAGTAAGAATAGGTTCTGATTCTGAGATATCGATAGTTAACTGAAAAGCATTAGTCATCATTTTAATCATTACCTGATACACTTACGCAGGCAATAGTAGCAGAGAAGTTGAATTTGGATCCGATGTTCTACTTCAAAGAGGCCATCAAGAACGTAAAGAACATTAGCCGTTACAGATAATGCAAGACTCGCACGTGTATCTCATGTATTTATCACTATTACTATATCTATAATTATATATCACCTCATGAATGTATGTATTTGTCATATAATATATTATATCATATAATAATATCTTTAATACGAAACTTTTGAGTTTTATATTTATATATCCAAATATATATCTATCGATTAATTTAATAAATATAATAAAAATGTATCTATTTTTTTTACAATATCGTGAATATACTTAGAAAAATAGACAAATATCACAATACAATAAAATAGAAACTGGGATAATATAACTACGCCATTCTCTAATGTTAATGACAATCTTATGGGAAAAACTAAAGATAATATTATTTAAATAGTATCATAATCAATATTCTCGTGATTGCATTCGTTCTAGTAATTTTTCAATTGATAAATTACATCTTTTAAATACACTAAATAAACGATGATGGTTTAATCATATCTCACTGGGGAGTGGAGTTAGAGTTATTATGTACAATTGAATAGAGATATGTAATTGTTATTATGAGGTAGATATTGCGATGTAAAATAGCTCGGTGAGCATATCAGATAGAATACAGAACTAAACTGGTGATTTAGTTACAATTTTATATATATATATATTTCGTAATTAATTAATATATATTTTTACACAAAGAAAGTATATTGCTAGATTTATAGAATTATTATATATAAATATATATTACTAATTAGCGATAGTTATAATAGTTAATGAATTAAGTATAGTGTACTGATAATTTATTGAAAGGTTAAAGGTCGACTATTAAGGAGGCGTTAGGGCTCGATAAAAGGAGTGGTCTCGGATAAAGTAGTGGTCTCGGATACAGTCACATCGCTGGGTAGGCAAGCTCCTCTGTTGTTGTAGAGGACATCTACTTGAGCGGGAGAGAAAGCCACCTTGGCGAAGCTGATCTGTTGACGCAGAAATAGGTCATTAGAGGTCATCGATTATATCTATATCTCAACGTAGATTATATAGTATTCACTATAATGTAATGTATATTTTTTCAAATTATAATGATTATATTTTCTATTTTCGATTATACATAGTTACGATAACTTTAAATCGTATGTAATTCTTTATTCAGTTAAATAACGTATACTATCGATAGACAATACTTATTATTTTACCTATAATTCAATAAATAAATCGATGTAAATATACAATTAATAAGATAACGCTTAGCAACACTTAAACAGTGATCGCTTATTACGAATGTGGGCTATAGTACAACACTAACGGTGTCCATGTGGCCCTGGAAATAGTTGGTATAACATATTCCTGCTCCGATGATCATGGGATGATAGACTCGTTTGATGCGACCCAAGAAAGGCTTAGAGTCCACCATTACGTTGTCCAGGTAAGTGGTCATCGATTGTTGACCGTACACTACTACTACGTGATGCCAGGTGTCGTCTGCGCTCTGTAGATGTGATGATTACGTCATCACTGAATCCAGTACGAAGAGATGTGCAGCTCGTAACGTTAGATAATAAACTAGGCGGTATATCTCATTATATTAAGTATACAATTTACCCCGACCTAGGTATACCCACCACCGCAGCGAGTGGATAATAATGGGGGGGGGGGGGCTGGGGGGTACTAACGGTGGAATATCCTGAGAAGTGAAGCATCGAAGTTGCATCTGAGTTAGCGTATAAGGCGAGCATATTACGTTGCGTGAATATGTTCAGGGAGCTCTCCGTGATACAGTTACCGTTACCTACCAAGTTCTGTGTGCGGGTGCGTGTAAGGGTGTGCGAGTGTGTGTGAGTATAGCACGTATGAGTCGGGTGACTTCGACAATAGGTTACATTTATATATATATATTAATTAAAATAATACATTAAAGTGTATATTATATTATAAAGTATATAATGTATATACTATATAATATATAGTAATATATATATATATATATATATATAAAACATATGAAGTAGGCGTAACTCTATAAAGTATGCGTAACTCAATGAAGTAGGCGTAACTCTATGAAGTAGGCGTAACTCAATAAAGTGGGTGTTCACTAACATTTCTTCCTGCAGCTGATGCGTCCCTCTTGTATGAGAAAGCGACAGAGAGTTCAGTGAATTGATCCATGGCATTAGCGAACCTAGGGATGACCATACTGGAGGGGGCGCTAGAGTTGAAGTATCCGCATTTACCGGCTCCTAAATCACAATCCACTACCTGTTAAGTGTGTGTGTGTGTAAAGTACGTGTTGATAAGTATAACGACGATGTCAGTGCAAAGGAATGTACTAAGGTCAGAGCTAAGGTCAGCGCTAAAGTGAAGAACTGACCTCTACATTGGTGGACTTAACGTAGACTCCGTTAGATCCCTGCAGATTGTTATATCCGGTTTCGAAGTCGATACACGTGATCTGGCTTCCCATTGTCACTATGTGCGGTGTGCGGTGAGTGTGAGTTAGGGTGTGCTTTTTGTAAAATTGAAAACCGATACAAATTCTGAAATCTAAACAATATTTAAAAAAGATAGGAATTTACATTGAAAATTACGGAAAAAAAATAAATGACAGATATATGAAAGGAAAAAATGTGTACAAGTTAAAATTACCTTTTAGCATATGTATTATATTGAAACATCCTTAAAAAATACTTAAACATTTAAAAAAAAAATAATTAAATCAATCTAACGGAAATTTTAATTTATTTTTAAATTTTTTCTAAATAGAAAAAAAAAATATCAATGGAATAATATAAATATTTTTTTTTATATTATATATATCTATCATTATTATATGAATATAACAATATAAGTATTAATATAATAATATCATATACTTATTCAAAAAATTACTTTTATTGAGCATTTTAACAACAAATTAATTTTGTCGTAAAAAAAATGTGTTGTTAGAAAAATAAATATTTCTTTTTATTATGCCTCGTATACATTATAAGCTCACAACAAAGTTTGATGTATAATTATATTATTTATCAAAGAAATAATCGAATAAATTATATAAAAATTAAAAAAATTAAAATTAATTTTAAATTTTTACATAATGTTTTATTTTATTAATATTATAATATATGTATACAGGTATATGTAAAATATTTTATTTTTATGACAACACACACTTACACAAATATATAAAATATATAAGTAAAATAGAAATTTCCCAGTCTTCAATACTCGTGTTTAACTTGGATCTAACTGGGAAACTAGGGGAATCTGGTCCAAACTTGGATCTAGATGGTGTAAACTTGGATTTATCTGATCAATTTTTAACTAGTTGAAACTTGGATCATTATATCCCAGTGTAATCCAAGTTATTGTTTTAAACTGAGATTAACTTGGATTTAGCTGATCCATATATAACTAGTTGAATCTTGGATCATTATATCCCAGTTTAATACAAGTTATTTTTTTAAACTGAGATCAACTTGGATCTAGCTGATAAATATTTAACTAGTTGCAACTTGGATCATTATATCACAGTTTATGTAATTACATTGAATCATAAATTAAAATATGTCATCATTAAAGTGCACTTAGCTTTACCAATATAAAATATTTTGTAATGAAACTTCAAAAATATGTTTAATATAACATTTATGACCAACTGTAGGTGAGACAGCAACCCTTTCAAAAACGGTCTACCCTAATGGACAGATCTCTCTGGCGGTCATTTTACACGATGTGCATTAAACAGCTTTTATTGTAATTATTGTTAAATATTTATCGCAATAATGTTATGAATAAAAAAAAGTAATTCATTATTTAGGATTCGCGACTTCATTAAAATGTAACATTGAAGAAGGTATGACTTTTAACTTGGAGATGACATATGATATATTTGAAACTCCTATTTAATTTAATTTATGTTGAATTGATATTTAGCTCGGTATAATTATTTAGATATATTTGAAAACATATAATGACTACTACTGAAATAAATGTATACCTTAATGACAGTAATATTCTACACACTAAATGATATCTTCGCTATCAATATCTGTAAGATGTGAACCAGCATAGCGTGTGTTTTACTAACGGGGATTCGTAGAATCCTCGTCGCATCCGCACAGGGTTTCGTTATAAGAGGTTCCTACTGCGCATGCGTATACACCATCGGCTTCATCCATCGTGTAGGTGTAGGGGTTGGGCCCGGCGTGAAGGTGGCATACTGCGGGGGGCGTGGTTTAAGGGGGCGTGGTATGAAGGGGAGGGGCGGGGTTTAGCGTGACCTTGTTTACTAGTGACAGTCTGGTGACGCATGCGTGCGTATAACTAAGTAAGTAAGTGAGTAGATATGTACGTAAGTACTATAATATGTACATAAGCGAATAAGTAAGTAAGTAAGATAGTACGTAAGTAAGTAAGTGATTAGGTAGTAAGTATTGAATACATTATAATGTATTATATTACCTATAGGTAAGTAAGTAATTCAGTAGTGAAGTAAATAATTAAGTAAGTAATTGAGTAAGTAAATAGTTAACTAAATAAGGGACAACATATCTATACTACATGAATTACCATTTTGTGCGTTAAACAATTGAAAAGTTCGCGCGAATTATCTAAGTGAATAAATCATAACGTTCAACAATATTTTATCGGTGGTCTAATTTAGTAATATAATATGACAATACCTAGACAATAGATACCGATTATCACATGATGTATCGTGTTGCTATTGTTACTAGATCAATGTGAGCTAAGTAGCTTCGCTAGAGGACATATGCCCTGTGTACTCACCAATATCTTTGGTAACTTCAAAAACGCAGTTCTCCAAAGTCGTGTCCTCTACGCAGGTGAGCATATTGTGACTCCAAACCTGACACGGGTTACAACATGTTTGTTCACCGGTGTAAGTTCCTACGTGAGCAAATCATTACTTATTAATGCCGATATTCATTACAATATATATATATATATATAGATTCACTATTCACAATACCCAATTTCAAATGATCGTATAATTGTGAGAAGACCAAGTCACTTATAATCTGAACGCATTGTATTAACAGTATGTATTTAGTAGTATGTGTTACACTTTGCTAGTGTTATACTTATAATTGATATTTAATAACTTTTAATGTTATAGTATTATTTGTAAAACTTTAAAAAGTGGAACTTTAATATATATATATATATATTATCTATGAATGTATGCCGTAATCTTAGCTATGTATATTGACATTTTCAATATAAAATAGTGTACACAATATCTGATCTGATGAATGAATTATATAATTGTAATGTTGTAAATTAATTTGATAACAGCATATAATAAATAAAATATACAACTGTAATGAGATTTATTGACCAGGTAATAGTGTACTTTATACAACTACACACAATTTGTATCTTACATTATATATGTGTATTAGCATAGTTTCATTACGCATGTACAATCATTTATCACTAACTTATCCCTTATAATGCAGGTATTATTTAAATCTATTTAAATTGATGATATTCCAATTATAAGAATAAACAAATTTACACAAATATTCATTTATTACTTTCATGATATTTTTATAAAAAATAATATTCTCAAAGCCAGCATAGTATATTATTAATATGTTTATGTATATAAATTGATTATGGAATAAACTGGATAGTTGATAAATACATACTTATAAGTATGTATTAAATGATATTCAATAAATATATTATATATTCTCAATATATATATATATATATATATATATATATATATTCATTATAAATTAAAAATTTATATTATTAACCATTTTCAGTTTCTGTACATTGATAAAAACATTTGTTATTGCAATCGTCAGCTACAAAACTAGCTTCTCCCGGACATTGAGCTGTGAGTGACGGGTGTCAATCAATATATAAGTAGGTAACCACAATAGTACAATATATACCTTAAGGAATATATATTTCATAATTTTATGTTATCTAAATATATTATACAATTAACAATTATCTTGTAATAAATGATTATTAATATTATTATATAAATACAAATATCACCTATTAAAACTATAATAATTATACTATATATAGAATATATGGTTAACGTATTTCTTACCACGTGATGTGATATGACGTAACAATATGACGAAACACTAACTCGCAGCATCGAATGCAGTGCAGTCCTGGGCAACAGAAGATCCTATGCACACAGCCAGTAGTATCAACTTTGTAAACGAATTCATTCTCTGTGATGGTGATGTAAGAGTTATAGCTATTATGTCACATATACATAGTAGCGGTATTATGTAATGAGTAGCTAATACATATTTACACACGTATATATCGAAAGTCATAAGTTGACAAAGAAAGCCGAGATCACGAGTTTGAACTTAACAATTTCTAATGGTTACAAATTAATAAACTATAATAATTATTTTATATTATATTATTAAAAATATATTAAAATATATTCCATATTAAATGACGGTTATTATTGATATGTTATATAGTAATGGAATGCGAACCCCGCGTTATGTAAGTTGTAATTGAAACAATAGAAATAAGATACAACCTTGATAGCCGAGTGGAATCACATGATCTGAAAATAACGATTATACCTACTTATATAGTCAGATAACGGTGTCAAGTTACAGTTTCGAGAATGATCTATACGTTTAAATTACATATACATATAAGTGATGTATTATAATAATGAACTTATAAATGTAATTTAATACATATATTTTGATATTCTATTTATAAGATACTTTTTTGGTGATTTATTATATTAATGTGTATAATTTAGCCGGATACAGAAATAATTATAGTATTATATTACATTTTTATAATATTACTACTGTTATATGTGGAACTTTCCATACACGCGTCCCCTATCTACCCAGCAAACATTAACAGCCTCATAACACCCTCATAACAGCCTCATAAAAAAACAGCCTAATGTGTAGACAGATGCTGTTATATGAGGCTGTTATATGAGGCAGTTATGAGGATGTTATGAGGCTGTTGTGAGGATGTTATGAGGCATTAATTAGGCTGTTATATGAAGCAGTTATTAGGCTGTTATATGATGATGTTATGAGGCAGTAATTAGGCTGTTATATTAGGCTGTTATATGATGATGTTATGAGGCAGTAATTAGGCTGTTATATGAAGCAGTTATTAGGCTGTTATATGATGATGTTATTAGGCTGTTATATGATGATGTTATGAGGCAGTAATTAGGCTGTTATATGAAGCAGTTATTAGGCTGTTATATGATGATGTTATGAGGCAGTAATTAGGCTGTTATATTAGGCTGTTATATGATGATGTTATGAGTCAGTAATTAAGCTGTTATATGAAACAGTTATTAGGCTGTTATATTAGGCAGTTATAAGGCTGTTATATGATGATGTTATGAAGCTGTAAATTGGCTGTTATATTAGGCAGTTATTAGACTGCTATATGATGATGTTATGAGGCTGTACATTAGCTGTTATATTAGGCAGTTATTAGGCTGTTATATGATTATGTTATGAAGCTGTAAATTGGATGTTATATTAGGCAGTTATTAGACTTTTATATGATGATGTTATGAAGCTGTAAATTGGCTATTATATGATGATTATTTGAGGCTGTAGTTAAGCTGTTATAAGGGTATTATATGATAATGTTATAAGGCTGTACTTAGGCTGTTATATTATACATTTATGAGGATATTATATGATGATATATTATTAAAGTATTTAGAAATGTATACTTTTAGGCCAAATGAGGAGTACAACTCAATAAACGGTTTTACACTTTATTTGGGGGAAAACAAATACACTACTTAATAACACCTAATTAGATACATTTAAAAAACCTTTCTAATTATATATTGTTTAGTTGTTAAGAATATTATTAGGTTTAATGAATAAGCTGGTTTAGGTATTGGTCATATTTATTAAGAAAGCGGGCAGTGCGTCTGCGATGCTTTAGGGGCGACCTACAAGTGCCATTCAAGTTCAATGCATCGCGTGGTGAAGTAATCACGTGGGCCAATCAGGAATACGTATTCCTTAGATGCACGCAGTACGCGACACATGTAATGCGTGTCAAACTATATATCGTGAGACAGTAAACATATTATATAATAGTTGTCTGATATATAGTTCGACATACAATATGAATAGCCCATTAATTGCGTTTACATAGTGGGGTGTTATATAAAACATATATAACATAACATATAATAAGTGGCAAATAATGTAATAATAATTGCCTCCAGCATAGCTGAGCAACGTTAAACACATCTGAACGCATGTAGCGTCGACCGACAATATAATGTCCCAATGTAAAAGTCGGCATGACTACATTTTGACATTATATTCCTATTCCAGGCAGAATATTTATTCCACGATCTATTAAATACACAATATAATATAAGGTTGCATATTGAATCATGCTACTAGCATGTATCTAAGAGGGCTTCACGGAGATTCCATGATAATCACAAAGGAAGCACCGACTGCTATTTTTATATCTAAGGCTCCATGTCAATGATTATCATGGACTGAAATAGTTATCTCGAAGTCGACCCGTTCAGATGTGGACTGAGTGATTTTTATTTAAGTAAATATATAGTTGATATAGTCGCAAGTATAAATATTTGCTAACATAGTTGTTATCTCGAAGGTGAAAGTATATGGACTGCTGTTGTTCATCTTGAAAAAGCAAGTCAATGGTAATCATGGGCTGCAGTTGTCATCTAAATGGATATATAATATATATAAATAAGGTTATAAGTAAACTTATATATGTAATATAAAGTAATAGGTTTGTGTATAGTTTTTGATATATATTTATATGTATTAGCTCTCATTATAATTTTATTGTATTAGCATGAGAGTGGCTTTGAAGATAATAAAATAACAACAATATATACAAATGAATCATAACCTATGAAAATATGACCACTTATTTACTTACTAAATGACACTTACATTCTAGCTTATATGAGGAAGATATATTTTATGTGTTATAACATTATGACTTATAACGCTTAATCTTGTTGACTGTACAATGCACAGTGTGCATTTTAGCCGTTGATTTCAAAATACGTGTTTCGTTGCTAACAACCTATATCCACTTATATATACATATAAATGTCTATAAATAAACATACGTCAAGCTTGCCAATAAAATATGATAACTAAATACAAAATGTTACCTACAATATTAGTAATTTATAAGATTAAATTACAATATAATGTCCCAATATAAAAGTTGGCATGACTAAATGTCTCATTACATTCCTTCAGGCGGAATATTTATTATACGATCTATTAAATACATAATATAATATAAGATTACATATATAATAATGCTACTAACTTGATCAGTCAGCATCTAATGAAGGCTTCTCTTAGATTTTATAGTCATCGTGAAGGCGTCACAGACTGCTAGTGTTATCTCTAAGGCACCATGTCATTGATTATCACTGAATACTATTGTCATCTTAAAGGCGACACAGCACTAAATATCATGAACTGCTGTTGATGAATTGAGTTTATATTTAATCAAATATATAGTTGAAAGTATAAATATTTGCTAACGTTATTGTTATCTCGAACTAGAAAGGTTACGGAAAGATATTGTCATCTCTAAGCATGTATCATAGAAGGTGGACATGGGCTTCTGCATTAATATCGAAGGTGTTATGTCACAGAATATCATGGACTGCTGTTGAATGATTTATTTTTGTAAGCAAATATATCTATATACGACATTATACGACAAATATAAAGTAGAAATAGTCGTAAGTATAAAGTAATAATATTTTCTAACGTATTTGTTATCTCGAAGGCGAAAGTATATGGACTGCTCTTGTTCATCTTGAAGGTGTCATGTAAATGATAATCAAGGACTGCTGTTGTAATATAGATGAATGTATAATATATAAATAAGATTATAAGTAAACTTATATATTTAATAAAAATTAATAGGTTAGCATTATAGTTTAAAATGTTTGATATATGATTATATGTATAGCTCTGGTTATAATATGTAGTATCCATAAGTCAAGCTATCAATAAAAAATAAGATAGCTAAATACATTATTTTATTATTGAATAAGTAATTTATAAGATAATAAAATCACTACCAATATACTAGTTCTAGCCATAAACATAGTCATACCCACATCATCAACACTTTTAAATCATAGGCTATCTTACTAGAATAAATATAAAATATACTATATTTAATATAAACAGCATCATAAGAATATGCATTGTGTAGTATGAATGTACTGAATGTAAAACACAAATATTTAGTTGGTAATATAAATTTAAATACTACATCATATGAATATATCATAAAAGTAATTATACCTATATAATATAGGAGATTAAAAATAGGATTTTATCACAAATATGTATGCTAAAATATATAAACATATTTAATATTTAATATTGTACTTCAAATTATAAATAAAATATATATATATATATATATATATATATATATATATCTATAGATAGTCTATTAGATAATAAAATATATATATTTACTATAGTAATATAATACTATATTATATAATCACTATATAATTTATTAGTGTATTACATATGGATTCTGATGATCTCGTACGAAGTGATCGTGATATCGTCAATATTGGTGATCTTGCACAATGTTAATTTAAATAATTATTTATAAATAGAAGAATTGATATTTGACACAAAATTATAAAACCAAATAAAAACACTCCACACGTGATCACTGATTACCTTACATATTATATAGTATATAATATAGGTTAATTAATATTAATATTTAAAAAAAGTAATCAATTATAAATGGTATCCTAGTTATAATCGTAAATATTAAAAATAGAATCGCGTGAGAGTTCTAAATAAAAAAAGTTACGGTTTTAAATAGATTTTATATTTTTATAATTATTATACTTTCAAAGTAACTTTGTATAAATATATATATATATATATATATATATATATTTATAAATATAGTAGGTATAATCATTATACTAATCATAAGTATACTATAATGAATACAATACAATAAACAAATTACTAGAATATATATTTCTACTATTAAATATATTTAATTATTAAATTTTAATATAATATAATATAATATTATATTATTATAATAATTATATCATATAATATATATAAAATAATAATTTAGGAATAATATTTATGAACATATAAAATGTATACGCAATTTAGTGATCTATTTAGAACTGTCTAATTCGTTATTTAAATCTCTTACGCGATTCTAATTTTAAATATATACTTCTACAACTCTGATAACACAAGTTATTCATGTATAACGTAATTAAGTGTATTATAAATAATCACATATACATAAATAAAAAAAAATATTGACTATACTATAGTACTACTTGAATATTATAATTAAATTTAATGTAACATTATCATAATGTTAAAAGTTTCAACCCAGGTTTCAACATGAAACCGAATGTTTTAATAATAATTATGATAAAATAAAGTATTTTTTATCAAAATTAAATAACTCTTAGGAATGCCAGTAATCTCTTACGAGGTAATCCCGTACGAGGTAATTTCGTACGACTTATTTAGTAATCTCGTACGACTTATTAAATTTAATTTATTTCATAATTATACAGTTCTTATACGAATATAGATAATACAATAATATAATACAATATATGATATCAATATATACTAAGTTATTATATATAATCGTATACAAACTGTATTATTATGAAATAAATTACATTTAACAAGTCGTGCGAAATTACTCGTACGAGATTACCTCGTATAAGGTTACTGGCTACCTTAAAATATTGTATTATAATAATTATATTATAATTTATAATAATTATTATGATTATTATAATTTATTATAATTATTATTATAATTATTATTATAATTATTATATAAATTATTATAATTATTATAATAATAGTATTATTATAATACGATATTTAATTATTAAATTAATAATATTAAGGATATTTAGGAATGCCAGTAATCTCGTACGAGGTAATCCCGTACGAGGTAATTTCGTACGACTTATTTAGTAATCTCGTACGACTTATTAAATTTAATTTATTTCATAATTATACAGTTCTTATACTTAGTATAATACTAATATATATAATATAACATATGATATCAATAGGTTACTGCATGAGTTGGGAACGGTTTTCAAAATATTACCAGCAATTGAGGCGGCGCCGAACGTGCATAGTGATTCACGGTATAAACTATGCCATTTTAACTGTATAATTTAATTATAATTATTAATTATTATAATAATACAGTTAACAATGGATTATATGTTAATTCACTCATCAATATTATCCTTATACAGCCTACCGATATTGATAAAGCTTATATAAAATATATATACATTTTATTTATATTTATATTATATTATATATATTTAATATATATATTATATTAAATTATATAATTTATATATAGTATATAATATATACTTAGTATAATACTATATATATATATATATATATATATATATATATATATATATATTATATAATATATAGCGCTATGCGCGATCGCCGCCGTCCTCAATTGCTGATAACATTTTGAAAACCGTTCCCAACTCGTGCATCCCCCATATCAATATATAATAAGTTATTATATATAATCGTATAAAAACTGTATTATTATGAAATAAATTAAATTTAACAAGTCGTACGAAATTACTCGTACGAGGTTACTGGCTACCATATTTAGGATATTTAGGATATTAATTATTAATATCCTTCATAAAATAATAATTATTTTAATTGTATTTACTAAATAATTTAGTTAAAAATATATTGTATATATATATATATTCTATGAGTTATTTAATTATGAATATACACTTTATTTTATCATAATTATTATTAAAACGTTTGGTTTCGTGTTGAAACTTTTAATAATTATAAATAAATTTATTTTTTAAATAACTTAAATACTAAACTAATATATAGCTACAACGGTATATATATATATACAATTATATTAATATATAATATAATATTATGTCTACTTACTATTTTGTTGAGCCACTTTATTGTCTTATAAATTGAATTAAATGTTATAGAAAAGTTTATATTATAATTTAAATTTTAAATTATATTTTTTGTAATTATATTTGATTATAATCTTTGTATATTACAGAATACAGTATACAAACATAATTATTTAAATGCATAGATCTGTATTTTACATTGTAAACTATAAATCTATGGTGAAACACATCTTTATGCTATCCATATATATATATATATATATATATATATATATATATATATATCCATAGATTTATAGATTATAGTTTAAAAATATATGTATATAGCCCATAGAGCTAGAGAGAAATTTCTGAAATTTCTCTCTAGTTCTGTGATATAGCCTTACCCGATTATTTTTATGAAATGTATGTAGGTTGTTATGAGGATATTATCATAATGCTGTTATGATTATGTTATGAGGCTATTTTTTATATCATTTATGTAGGCTCCCAGACTACCAAATCATCAATAAATTGGTATAAAATTAGTAGTAAAAATAACTTTAGGTTATATATCATTAGGTACCCGGGTATTTTCATAACTCTTGGTTATATATCTATTGGTAGCATGTTATTTTCATAACTATAGGTTATATATCATTAGGTAGCATGTTATTTTCATAACTCTAGGTTATATATCATTAGGTAGCATGTTATTTTCATAACTATAGGTTATATATCAATTGGTAGCATGTTATTTTCATAACTATAGGTTATATATCATTAGGTAGCATGTTATTTTCATAACTCTAGGTTATATATCATTAGGTAGCATGTTATTTTCATAACTCTAGGTTATATATCATTAGGTAGCATGTTATTTTCATAACTATAGGTTATATATCATTAGGTAGCATGTTATTTTCATAACTATAGGTTATATATCATTAGGTAGCATGTTATTTTCATAACTATAGGTTATATATCATTAGGTAGCATGTTATTTTCATAACTATAGGTTATATATCATTAGGTAGCATGTTATTTTCATAACTATAGGTTATATATCATTTGGTATCTATTTATTTACATTACTAAACCCTGCTAATAGTAATATCCTAATAATAGAAGCATAATAGCATAAATAATAGCCTCAAATGTTTACATTATGCTATTATGCTGTATTATGTTGCCATTAAAAATCTATTATGCTGTTATTAATTTGTAATTCTATTATGCTACTATTATTTTGCTATTAAATGTATATCATGCTGCTATTATGTTGCAATTATAATAATAACAACATAATATCAGCATAATAGCATTACAAATTAATATTAATATTATTAATTTATTTAGAAGAATAAATTATTTAAATATATTAAAATAATATATATATATATATATATATATATATATATATATATAATATATGAATTATTAATATTAATATTATTTGAATAATATTTATTTATAAATTATATAATTAATTAATTATATAATTTATAAATTAATAAATATATATTAATACAAATTTTTCGGTATATATATATATAAATATTAATAAAAAAAATTATGCAACGGCGGGGATTCGAACCTAGACTTTTAAACAAAATGTATTCTAATACATCACGCTAGACATCCTGGCTAAATCACTATTTTTTATTTATATTAATTTACGTATAATTTAAATAGGTGGGATTTAATTATAGAGATAAGTGGATATAGATAAATTAGTAAATAATAATATAGGTAAATATATAATATAACCTAATACTATTCATTTTTGAATTATAATATAATTCATAATATAACAGTTGACCTATTATGGTGTTACTTTATTATAAAATTACTGTTTAACTTAATAATAATGTGTAGATATTTGTATATATTTGTTCGAAAGTAATTAAGTAATTGTAGAACAAAAGATGTCACAAATAATTACAAAATATACCTGCCCTTACACTGTAAGGGCCTTACAGCAAGGCTTACGTAAGATAATTAGGTAATTGACTTTAATAAGTGACTTAGGACCTACTATTATATATACGTATCGTTCTGTTATATTATTATATTATTATTATATTACCTATATGTATAATATATTGCTTCTATTTACAATTAATTGGACTTTCAGAAATTATATATAGAAATAGTTAACCAGTAAAACAGTAACAGTAATTACTGTTACTCTAGATATACCTATATATATTTAAACAATATTATATATTACTTCTTCTAGAAATTAAGTGGAATTTGGAATGAAACTATTATAGATACTATATAGAACTCATGAGTTCTAAACATGTAAACATCATGTTTAACATGTAATTACATGTTTACATTATCATAATGATTATGCTATTATGCTGTATTTAAAGTAGAACAAATATATTATATATGTATAATTATTATAATAATAATATAATCCATCAATATGTTATCCGTTATAGTAAATGTTATAGTAATTACTATAAGTTAACTTATAATTTATAATAGTAATAATTGAATAACAACAACAATTTATTACCAAATACATAATTGTACAGTTACTATTACGGATAACTTAGCGATGGATTATATTATTATACATATTTAATATATTGTTTCTACTTGAAATTAAACGGGCATTCTAAAACTATATCTATATCATATGTACGTAACATATTAGAATTATAATCGAATAATTTCTAATAGTAATAATTTAAATTTAATAAAAAATCAAATGTATTAATATATATTATAATATAATGTATATGCACGCGTATAAGTTATATTTAGATCTGAATAATCGTGTATGCATATACATTATATATCACTGCAAAGTCAATAATTCATGTAAAGTTAAAGTAATAACTAATCAACCGGCTAATCACTCAATTATTATCACAAGAATTATTAAGAACTATTCTGAGAATAGTTCAAGTCCTTGTATATAATATTCATGTCCTCGAAGTTCACGCTCACAAGCCCCGCCCATAACATATCACGTGTGAAAACATGCTGCTCGCATCCTTCTAGAATTTACTTTAACTCTAAAATAATATTTGTATCATATTATCATGTTTATATTGATAATAGTATAACATAAGATTCTGTATTATAACATATAAATACTTCAAGCAAAATATCTAAACACATGAAGAATAATGACAAAAAGAAAAAGGTTTTATTTAGATATTTAAAAGATAAAATAAATTTAATAATTCATATATTATATATATACATTGTTTCAATAGTTATAGTAAAATATGTTATCATAGTTATAAGACTAGCTTCGGGTATTTTCTAAATATTATTTAGATATAGAACTACGTAAGCGCTCTAAATAACGAAAATGGCGAAATAGATCAAGAAATTCCGTATACAATATATACTATACATTATATTATATAATTTATATATCCATAATTATTATTTCTTATATTATTATAATAATTATATAATATTATATTAAATATATATAATTATTATAATATTATAATAATATTAGAAATATATTCTAGAAATGTGTGTATTATTATAATAATTATATTTTATTCATTATACTTAATTCAATAATATTTATAAAGCATTAACTATGATAACCCTGGATTATAACCATCATAGTTATCTTAGTTAAACTATGTGATATCTGGACGTAATCCGCACAAAAATCGTGATATATTAAGTATTATCTGCACATAATTTGTGACATATATTATAATTATATAATATAATTGACTATTTTATTACTCCACATAGTTATACATTATAACTAATTATTATCATTACAATACAACTAATATTAATTATTCAATATATATTTAATAATAATAATTATATTACCGTATTAATAAAATACCTCACATTGTGCCTAGTGCATAATTTATGCTACGAATAAATATTTATTAACTATTTTATATCATATATCTCATATATAATATCTGATTATCAACGTACGAGAGGTAGCCAGTAATCTCGTAAGAGGTATTTTCGAACAACATACTATATTTAATTTATTTCATAATTATATAGTTCTTATATGATTATATATAATAACTTATTAATATTGATATAATATATTGTATTATATATATTCGTATAAGAACTGTATAATTATGAATTAAATTAAATTTAATAATTGGACTCAAGTCGTACGAGATAATATCGTTTACTGGTAACCGTATGAGATTATCTTGATAATATATATATAATATTATTCCCAATATATACTACTAAGCTGTTGCACTAGTGAAATTTAATTTATAAAATATATCTTATGCGGATTTTCATGTGCGTATTATGTACCATAAATAAATATGAGACCGATTCTATATATATTTACACTTTAAAAGTATATTATCAGGTACATATAAAATGTATGCACACTTTTTCTATCTATTTAGTATCGTATATTTAATTATTTAGATGCCAAACAATTATATTTTAAATAAAGCGACTAAAACTGTGATTCCAAAGTAAAATAAGATATATTTTCAGGTGATCGTAATAAAGTACTTATTGGTCTACCGATAGGATCAGTTTATGGAGTATCTACAACACAGAACTGAAATAATTCATTTGTTAGTAAATATGTGATTAGAAGATAATATATAATTATGGACATATTAACGTATTATGTACGTTAAATCTATTTTATAGTGTTTTTTTTATGACGGAATGGCTGATATTTTTGTGTTAATGTGGGTATGGTACGTATCGAAGAAATGGATATACTTGTATTGAGAGGAAAGTATTGTCAGTGTTCTTATTATTGGAACAAATATGATCCCTACATCATTGGACCTGACGCACCCATATCCCTGAAGTTGATACACCATCTATCCTCATTATTTTCAATTATTGTTGGCTATTCTTGATATAAATTTAATATCTCTGATTTTTTATAAATGTATTATTCTAATAGAAAACTAAATAATTAAATGTGTATTGATAATTTTGTTATTTTGTATATAATTTTACTAACTTTAAATCTTAAAATTTTATTATATTTATTTTAATTTTACTTTTACTATACTTTTCTCCTCATAAATATTCTTTAGGAAAGTGAAATGGGTAAACGAGTAGATATAAGTATCTCGCTTCTTCGTTTAACATTGTCATGCCTAAATTCTGATATATTATTATATAACATGTATATGAACTTATGCCATCTATTTAAAACTGTAACTATATTTCGCTATTGGGACACCTCACACGAAACTATTTTTAAATAAGTGCCGCTATAATTCTGATTCTAATGTAAAATAACATATATTTTCAGGTAATCGTAATAAAGTGTTTAATGGTCTACCCATAGAATCAGTTTATGATGGAGCAAGGCATTCACAACACAGAACTGTATCAATAATTCATTTGTTAGTAAATATATGATGAAAAGTAAATTTGTTTTTATAATTTTTGATAATATTATATATTAATGTATACATTTATCAAATCAGTTATTAGCAGGGTTGGTCAGGTTGTGTTTTTGAGTTATCTAAGTTTAAACCAAAAATAAAAAATACCAGAGTTGTTTAAATACCAAATATTATACTTTTCAATAATTATTTAGAATTAAAATACTATATTTCAATCATAGTTATAGTATTTCGATATTACTTTACATAGTAAAAACATTAATTATAAATGTATTAATATATATATATATATATATATATATATATATTAAATAATAGATTCCTTTGAATAGTAGTGAATAACTAGTAGTATGTTTGTTTTCAAATAGTAATTTTACAGTTTTTTGTATGTTGGAATATTAAACTATCCATATTATTATCCATAAGTTATTTGTTTTTAATATAGTTAATATTATTGTATTCAAATCATAATATTTCAGTTATAACCGATACTGGTGATACCCACTGTTATCAAGTTTACTGCACATATATATATATATATATAACTTTTATTTGGCATACATAAATAAATTGATATTATTAATGAATAATATAAATTTTAATATACTATATACATTTTTTCCTATAACTAGTTACAACAATTATATAAAATTAAATAATTCTACAGATAAAAATAATGTGTTGGAGGAACTGTTTAATATATATACTGTTTAATTATATATATATATATATATATATATATATATAATTTAATTTGTATTCAATATATTTTCAGAACAAGGTAAAGAACAATACAGAGGATGCTATTATATCTAGTGTCTCCGTTGCAGTTCCATCAACTGGTTATTTACTGGAGCTAGAGAACACACAGCAATCAGAGGAGGAATATGCATAAATGTTGAGTTTCTATATAATTTATATCTATATAAATTAATATTACAAATATAATTATTAATATGATTGGAAATGACCTATTTATATAAAACATGAATTCACAATAAACACTATTAGTCAATAATAGTTGATATAATATTCATAATATTCAATATAATATATTATTATCAGATTTAGGCAATATATATAATCACTGATATATATATATATATCACAGTGATTACTAATCACTGATTAGTATTATATTTTATAAAAAAGGTTGTTCCCATGTGAACATACTTTGTAGTCAAAGAAATTAATTTTAATTAGATATGTATTAAATATAGTTATTCATATGGATACATATATATTACAATTATTTCATTTTCTATTTTTAAAAAATACATTGGCATTACTAAAGTCACAATATTAAATAGCTATATATTGTAGACCCATTGATTAAAACAAATTTATTCTTATACAAGATAGAGTTACTTTATATATTTATTTATTTATTATTTTAATACCTTATCCTATATATAAATATATAGATAGTATAATGAATAATGTTTAATAAATGTATATTTTATAAACCAATTTGATGGTTCCTTATAATAATGCATATATATACTGATTATATATAATATATATAATATCAACACTTGTTCATATATAATTTCATATAATATATTTCATATTGATCTATTTGTATATTATGAGTTTTAAATTAAAATATGAAATATATTGTATTAAAATGAGATTATATTCTATTATTATATAAATTACAAATTATACAAATTTCAATTTATATATTTATAATAAATATTTGTTTATAAATATTGGATATTATAATTTATATTTATTATATTTTATAATATTAAATATGAATAATGTTTAATAAACGTATATTTTATAAACCTATATTCTGGTTACTCTTAATAATGCATATATATTATAAATATATATATATATATATATATATATATTATCAATTATATTTCTATATATATATATATATATAGTATGATTTGATCTATTTTTATATTGTTTATGAGTTGTAAATTAAAATATGAAATATATTATATTCTATTGTAAAGTAAATTTACAAATTATATAAATTTAAATTTTATTAAAAATTCAATTTATTTATTTATAATAAATATTTTTGTATAACTTATAGTGATCATATATAATGCATAATGTTTAATGTATGTATATTTTATAAACATATTTTCTGGTTTCTCTAATAATGCATATATATATAACATTTGTTCATATACAATTTCTTATAGTATATATTGATCTATTTTTATATTATTTATGAGTTCTAAATTAACATATGAAAATATATATTCTATTGTTATATAAATTTACAAATTTCAATTGATTTAAAAATTCAATTTATATAATTCTAATAAATATTTGATTATAAATTATATTTGATATTATACTATATACCTATATACCTATACTATATATCTATTACAGCTATATACTTTATATATATTATTTGTGGTATTTAATAATATATAGTGATCATATATACTGATTCTATGTAATATCAACATTTTTCATATACAATTTCATATAGTATGTATTTATACAATTTTATATTATTAATAAGTTCTTAATTAAAATATGAAAATATATATTCTATTGTTATATAAATTTAAAATTCAATTTATATAATTATAATAAATATTTGATATTATACTATATACTTTATATATATTATTTGTTATATTTAATAATATATAGTGAATATATATAATGCATATATATAACATTTGTTCATATACAATTTCATATATTCATATATTGATTTATTTTTATATTATTTATGAGTTCTAAATTAATATATGAACATATATATTCTATTGTTATATAAATTTACAAATTTCAATTGATGTAAAACATTTTTATTTAATTATAATAAATATTTGATTATCATTTATATTTGATATTATACTATATACTTTATATATTATTTGGTGTATTTAATAATATATAGTGATCATATATACTGATTGTATATAAGATCAACATTTATTCATATACAATTTCATATTAGTATTACATATTAATAGTATATATTTATATATTTTTATATTATTTATGAGTTCTAAATTAAAATATGAAAATATATATTCTATTGTTATATAAATTTACAAATTTCAATTTGATTAAAAATTCTATTTATATAATTATAATAAATATTTGATAGTGATCATATATAATGCATAATGTTTGTATGTATATTTTATAAACATATTTGTTTGGTTCCTCATAGTAATGCATATATATATAAAATTTGTTCATATACAATTTCATATAGTATATATTGATCTATTTTTATATTTTCATATATAAGACACATTTTCTTATATTTATATGAATATTATAATGCTTATTACATTATATTATAATGTATACATTTTCATATTCAAAAAATGTATTCAAAACTAGTATTTGTAATGGGTTGAATATCAATTCAAATATATTCTCACAATCTATAAAGCAATATTAAAACATGAAATAAACTTCCAAAAATTAAAAAAGACATCATTCACAAATACCATCCTGACCTATCCCTACACAATATTTATATATTTATTACTAATATAGACATTTTATTTTTTAAATAATGTATAAATAAAACTTAAATATTTATTAATTATTATTATATTTCCATCAGCTTTATGCAAAGAACATTTCGGAGGCCTGTAAAGTCCTAGATTAGGAGAGGTGCTAAAGGAAATGCAACAAAGGGGCAATAAAGGAAAAAGAAACTTGATGATGTTAATATAGACAGTTTCATTTTTAGTTATTGTATAATACACATTCACTTCGATATTTATTAATTATTTTTTTCCATAGGTATCTGAAAAGACAGATTTGGAGGACTGATGTGACGTTTAAATCTATTTATAAATAAAAATGATTAATAATTTGAGCTTCAGTGTTTTTTTATATGTATCTATTCATCTAGCTAACATAGAATTAAATATAACCTAGTAGCAAGTTAAATAACTGCAGTAAGTATAACCTAGTACCAAGATAAATAACAGCAGTAAATATAACCTGGTACCAAGTTAATAACTAGGTATTGAAGGAGTGTTTATGCAGGAGTCATTTACATAAAATAACCGAGTAAATAAAACATGTACCTAGTTATTTACCTATTTAAACACCCAACTATTCACCTATTTAAAACAAATAATTAAAGTAGTAAAGATAACCTTGCAACCGGTAAATAACTAGGTATGAAGGAGTGTTTATGCAGGAGTCATTTACATAAAATAACCGAGTAAATAAAACATGTACCTAGTTATTTACCTATTTAAACACCCAACTATTCACCTATTTAAAACAAATAATTAAAGTAGTAAAGATAACCTTGCAACCGGTAAATAACTAGGTATGAAGGAGTGTTTATGCAGGAGTCATTTACATAAAATAACCGAGTAAATAAAACATGTACCTAGTTATTTACCTATTTAAACACCCAACTATTCACCTATTTAAAACAAATAATTAAAGTAGTAAAGATAACCTTGCAACCGGTAAATAACTAGGTATGAAGGAGTGTTTATGCAGCAGTAATAACAGCAGTAATGTTCACAAAACAACCATCTATTCTAACCAT
Organism: Osedax fenrisi; assembly: GCA_964019155.1. Taxonomy (NCBI): domain Eukaryota; kingdom Metazoa; phylum Annelida; class Polychaeta; order Sabellida; family Siboglinidae; genus Osedax; species Osedax fenrisi. The sequence goes on from OZ025239.1 coordinate 5,974,129, forward strand.
GGAAATATAACCTGTACCTAGTTATTTCAAATAAATTTGGTAGCCTGGGCTATTATAAGGATATTATCATATTGCGTTGCTATATACATGAGTCTGATATTAGGCTGTTTTATATATAATTTATGAGGATATTATCATAATGCTGTTATGAGTCTGTTATAAGGCTGTTTTTATAGAATATATGTAGGCTGTTATGAGGATATTACCATAATGCTGTTATGAGTCTGATATTAGGCTGTTTTATATATAATTTATGAGGATATTATCATATTGCTGTTATGAGTCTGTTATGAGGCTGTTTTATATATAATTTATGAGGATATTATCATAATTCTGTTATGAGTCTGTTATAAAGCTGTTTTTATAGAATTTATGTAGGCTGTTATGAGGATATTATCATAATGCTGTTATGAGTCTGTTATGAGGCTGTTTTTATAGAATTTATGTAAGCTGTTATGAGGATAATACCATAATGCTGTTATGAGTCTGATATTAGGCTGTTTTTTTTCATAAGATCCTGTTATGAAGCAGATATGAGGCTGTCATTTTAGAATATGCTGTTTTAAGGCTGTTATGATGCTGTTATGTTGTTATGAGTCTGTTATGAAGCTGTTAATGTTTACTGGGTAGTTCGACTAATTATATAAGATGTTTACCGTCTGGCTAATTCGGTCGACGCACGCACGTGCGTGACGCGTACTGCGTGCGTATTTATCTGCATCGTCAATTAGCCAGCACACAGCCAGCCCCTTTCTATATACGCCCTTCGAATACCAACACGTACATTCGGTCCCACACGCATGTCCACGTGGCACGCCAGTGTCGCGTGGCACATGCCCT
>OZ025239.1:5975168-5982668 GCA_964019155.1 Osedax fenrisi
AACATGATCTAATGAATAGAGGCAGTCGATTCCAGTATTGAGGAGCAGACACCGAGAACGCCAGAAGACCAGTAGTCGAGTGCGCTGAAGGTGCGTGTATCTGGTAACGGTTAGCTGATCTTTGAACTCTTGTATAGAATGGTTTAATCAGATCAGCTAGATATTCAGGTTCTCCAGTATAAATGACTTTATGGGCCAAACAGAGAAGTTGGTATTCGGCCAATTTTCTAGCAGGAAGCCACCCGAGGGTCTTCATTAGCAGTGTTATTGACGTATGATCATCTTTTCTCAGGCAGTAGAGGAGACGCATGGATCGACGTTGTATAGATTCTAATTTCCTTAGGAGTTGGATGGATATGGATGTGTATAGTGACATACAATATCTGATGCGACTAAATACTAGAGTATTAATTAGATTAAGAGTGAGAGAGAAAGTAAGCTTTCTTCGTACTTTAGAAATGTTATAGATGAAGTATTGGGCCTTTTGTATAATAGTAGAAATTTGGGATGAGAAGTCGAGGTTAGAAGATAGCCTAATGCCAAGGGTGGTAACTATTGAGGAGGTGGGAATTGAAAGGAGATCAGGAGAGGTAAGTTGGAAAAATGTATTGGATTTAGAAAATATTATAGAATCAGTTTTAGTAATATTGAGAGAGAGGGCATTCACAGAGAACCAAGAACGTAGATCAGCCAGGCATGATGAAAGAGATGACTCTATGTGAATATGATCAGTATGGGGTGGGAATGAGGTATACAGTTGGAGATCATCAGCATATAGATGATATTTAACGAGAGGATATTTGGAGATAATGGCTTGGATGGGGAGAATGTAGATAATGAAAAGAATTGGCCCAATAACTGACCCCTGAGGGACACCATGAGCTTGAGTGAATTGAGAAGAGGACGAGTTATTAATCCTAATAGAATACGATCTATTCGAAACAAATGACATTAGCCAGTTATGAACTTGGCCATGAATTCCAATAGAATTTAGTCTATTACTAAGAATAGCATGGTTAACAGTGTCAAATGCAGATGATAGGTCAAGAAGTACTAAATAAGTGGTAGTAGTAGTAGTAGTAGTAGTAGTAGTATTAGTAGTAGTAGTAGTAGTAGTAGTAGTAGTAGTAGTAGTAGTAGTAGTAGTAGTAGTAGTAGTAGTAGTAGTAGTAGTAGTAGTAGTAGTAGTAGTAGTAGTAGTAGTAGTAGTAGTAGTAGTAGTAGTAGTAGTAGTAGTAGTAGTAGTAGTAGTAGTAGTAGTAGTAGTAGTAGTAGTAGTAGTAGTAGTAGTAGTAGTAGTAGTAGTAGTAGTAGTAGTAGTAGTAGTAGTAGTAGTAGTAGTAGTAGTAGTAGTAGTAGTAGTAGTAGTAGTAGTAGTAGTAGTAGTAGTAGTAGTAGTAGTAGTAGTAGTAATAATATTAATAATAATATTTATTGTTTTGTGACTCCAGAATTAATATAATTCATTGTCGTCGAATTAAATGAAAAATAGTAAATATAACTCAAGTATAACAAAGGTGAGATTATTTAGATAATAATACATACATTAGTTTTCTAAATCTGATTAGATTCGAACATGATCTAATGAATAGAGGCAGTCGATTCCAGTATTGAGGAGCAGACACCGAGAACGCCAGAAGACCAGTAGTCGAGTGCGCTGAAGGTGCGTGTATCTGGTAACGGTTAGCTGATCTTTGAACTCTTGTAGAGAATGGTTTAATCAGATCAGCTAGATATTCAGGTTCTCCAGTATAAATGACTTTATGGGCCAAACAGAGAAGTTGGTATTCGGCCAATTTTCTAGCAGGAAGCCACCCGAGGGTCTTCATTAGCAGTGTTATTGACGTATGATCATCTTTTCTCAGGCAGTAGAGGAGACGCATGGATCGACGTTGTATAGATTCTAATTTCCTTAGGAGTTGGATGGATATGGATGTGTATAGTGACATACAATATCTGATGCGACTAAATACTAGAGTATTAATTAGATTAAGAGTGAGAGAGAAAGTAAGCTTTCTTCGTACTTTAGAAATGTTATAGATGAAGTATTGGGCCTTTTGTATAATAGTAGAAATTTGGGATGAGAAGTCGAGGTTAGAAGATAGCCTAATGCCAAGGGTGGTAACTATTGAGGAGGTGGGAATTGAAAGGAGATCAGGAGAGGTAAGTTGGAAAAATGTATTGGATTTAGAAAATATTATAGAATCAGTTTTAGTAATATTGAGAGAGAGGGCATTCACAGAGAACCAAGAACGTAGATCAGCCAGGCATGATGAAAGAGATGACTCTATGTGAATATGATCAGTATGGGGTGGGAATGAGGTATACAGTTGGAGATCATCAGCATATAGATGATATTTAACGAGAGGATATTTGGAGATAATGGCTTGGATGGGGAGAATGTAGATAATGAAAAGAATTGGCCCAATAACTGACCCCTGAGGGACACCATGAGCTTGAGTGAATTGAGAAGAGGACGAGTTATTAATCCTAATAGAATACGATCTATTCGAAACAAATGACATTAGCCAGTTATGAACTTGGCCATGAATTCCAATAGAATTTAGTCTATTACTAAGAATAGCATGGTTAACAGTGTCAAATGCAGATGATAGGTCAAGAAGTACTAAATAAGTGGTAGTAGTAGTAGTAGTAGTAGTAGTAGTAGTAGTAGTAGTAGTAGTAGTAGTAGTAGTAGTAGTAGTAGTAGTAGTAGTAGTAGTAGTAGTAGTAGTAGTAGTAGTAGTAGTAGTAGTAGTAGTAGTAGTATTAGTAGTAGTAGTAGTAGTAGTAGTAGTAGTAGTAGTAGTAGTAGTAGTAGTAGTAGTAGTAGTAGTAGTAGTATTAGTAGTAGTAGTAGTAGTAGTAGTAGTAGTAGTAGTAGTAGTAGTAGTAGTAGTAGTAGTAGTAGTAGTAGTAGTAGTAGTAGTAGTAGTAGTAGTAGTAGTAGTAGTAGTAGTAGTAGTAGTAGTAGTAGTAGTAGTAGTAGTAGTAGTAGTAGTAGTAGTAGTAGTAGTAGTAGTAGTAGTAGTAGTAGTAGTAGTAGTAGTAGTAGTAGTAGTAGTAGTAGTAGTAGTAGTAGTAGTAGTAGTAGTAGTAGTAGTAGTAGTAGTATTAGTAGTAGTAGTAGTAGTAGTAGTAGTAGTAGTAGTAGTAGTAGTAGTAGTAGTAGTAGTAGTAGTAGTAGTAGTAGTAGTAGTAGTAGTAGTAGTATTAGTAGTAGTAGTAGTAGTAGTAGTAGTAGTAGTAGTAGTAGTAGTAGTAGTAGTAGTAGTAGTAGTAGTAATAGTAGTAGTAGTAGTAGTAGTAGTAGTAGTAGTAGTAGTAGTAGTAGTAGTAGTAGTAGTAGTAGTAGTAGTAGTAGTATTAGTAGTAGTAGTAGTAGTAGTAGTAGTAGTAGTAGTAGTAGTAGTAGTAGTAGTAGTAGTAGTAGTAGTAGTAGTAGTAGTAGTAGTAGTAGTAGTAACCTGTAACCTGTAACCTAATGTTTTAGGCACTGCCATCAACTTCATCAGAAATTTTCGGCCGTGCATTAAATGTTGACTAGTTGTTATTAGGATAAGCCAAAGAGAAAAGATATGTCTTAAGCTTATTTTTGAATAACGTGGTTGATTGAATAGAACGAATGTTATAAGGAAGTCTATTCCAGGCTATAGGTGCAGAGATTGAGAAGGCTCTCTTTTGTTTTATGGATACATTACGCAAATCTGGTATGACTAGAGTATACTTGAGGCAAAGTCGTATTGGGCGTGATGATGTATAGGGAGTAAGTAGAGTATGTAAGTAGTCAGGTTGGCTGTGATGAGTGACATGATGGGTTAGCATACATATTTTATATATTATTCTGTATTTAATTGGGAGCCAGTGTAATATTTTCATGTAAGGTGATATGTGTGTTCTAGAGAATTTATTTATATTGTATATGAATCTGACTGCTGAATTTTGCAAAAGTTGTAGTTTATGTAGTAAATAATCCGGTATACCATTAATAATCGAATTACAGTAATCTAATTTAGGTAGAATAAGAGATGTTATAAGTAGTTTAGCAATTTCAGTGGATATTGAAGGTCTAATAATTTGTATAGTGTATAACATAAAATTTACTGATTTAATTATATTGGAGATCTGATGTGTAAATGATAATGTGGTGTCTAATATAATTCCTAGATTACGGGCTGATCTGGAGTAAGGTATACAATCATTACCAATATATATATTTGGAATAGTGGACTTATTTGATAAAGAAATAGGGGTGCAATGGTTTTTGAGCTATTCAGTGAGAGAGAGTTTGAGTTTAGCATTATTCGTATATCCTCAAGGCAGTTGTTGAGTATAGGTATATTTTTAGTAGGGTCTTTTAAAATCATATATACTTGTAGGTCATCTGCATAGGAATGGTAGCCAATATTTGGATATTTATTAAAAATATCAAATATTGGGATCATGTATATATTGAAGAGTATTGGTCCGAGAACAGATCCCTGCGGTACACCATGATGGATTGACCGAGGTGTGGATGTCAGAGAATCAATCTGAATAGAAAAAGATCTATTTTGAAGATATGATTTGAACTATTCAAGAGCGGTTCCATTTATACCTATATACTGAAGTCTTAACATTAAAGTGCTATGATCTAAGGTATCGAATGCTGCTGAAAGATCTAATAGTATGATCACAGAGCTGTGTTTATTAAAGGATGCACGCTGAAGGGAATTAATAATATAGACAAGAGCTGTTTCGGTATTTTTCTTTTTAGTATAAGCACTCTGAAATTTATTGAGGATTTTTTTACTGAGTATATAGTCATTAAGTTGAATAGCTACAACTCTTTCAAGTACTTTAGAAATATACGAGAGATGTGATATCGGCCGGTAGCTCGCGAGCAGTGATTTATCCAAGTAAGGTTTTTTAATAGTAGGAGTAACATTAGCTAACTTCATACACGAAGGTACTGAGCCAGATATGATTGATTCTTCGATTATTTCCTTATAGTACATAACAATATAAGGTATCAGCTTATGTAAGAGGGTGACAGGAATGGGGTCAAGGGAACATGTTGATTTCACAGACAGGAGAAGCTTCTCAACCAGCGAAGTAGATGGAAGGTTCAGTAATGAAAGAGAATATGGAGGGATGGTTGGTACATATGATAAAGGGGAGGGAAGATATGTAATAATGTCATTTACTTTAGCGGTAAAGAATATATCAAAGTTATTAATATTATCTAATATAGAAGTATCTGGAAGAATACGTCGATTAAGGCGTCCTAGTAGTATATTGGATATTTTAAATATTTTCTTATAGTCTTTTCCTGCGTTAGTAAGTAGATCAGTATAATAATTTTCTTTCGTTGTTTTGAGTAAACTACGATATTGCTGTCTGTATAGTAAAAATATGTTAAAGTCGGTAGTAGATTTAGATCTACGCCAGCATTTTTCGGCTTTTCGTAGTTTTCGTTTTTCAATGACAAGATTATTATTAAACCATTTTGAGTTATCACGTACTATAATCGTCTTTTTTTTAATAGGTGCATGAACATCAAGAGTAGAAGAAAGAATATAGTCAAAATGGGATAAAGTTTTGTTGTTACCACAAATGTAAATATTATTAATAAAGTCTCCCATAAATTTTGAAATATCAATTTTAGCAATATTTCTAATTTTAATAGTTTTTGATAGGCGGGTTAGGGACATGGATATTAAAAAGGACAATGTAGTGGTCAGTTATAAGGTTATGAGTTACAGTGTTGAAAGTAGTAGTAGTAGTAGTAGTAGTAGTAGTAGTAGTAGTAGTAGTAGTAGTAGTAGTAGTAGTAGTAGTAGTAGTAGTAGTAGTAGTAGTAGTAGTAGTAGTAGTAGTAGTAGTAGTAGTAGTAGTAGTAGTAGTAGTAGTAGTAACCTGTAACCTGTAACCTAATGTTTTAGGCACTGCCATCAACTTCATCAGAAATTTTCGGCCGTGCATTAAATGTTGACTAGTTGTTATTAGGATAAGCCAAAGAGAAAAGATATGTCTTAAGCTTATTTTTGAATAACGTGGTTGATTGAATAGAACGAATGTTATAAGGAAGTCTATTCCAGGCTATAGGTGCAGAGATTGAGAAGGCTCTCTTTTGTTTTATGGATACATTACGCAAATCTGGTATGACTAGAGTATACTTGAGGCAAAGTCGTATTGGGCGTGATGATGTATAGGGAGTAAGTAGAGTATGTAAGTAGTCAGGTTGGCTGTGATGAGTGACATGATGGGTTAGCATACATATTTTATATATTATTCTGTATTTAATTGGGAACCAGTGTAATATTTTCATGTAAGGTGATATGTGTGTTCTAGAGAATTTATTTATATTGTATATGAATCTGACTGCTGAATTTTGCAAAAGTTGTAGTTTATGTAGTAAATAATCCGGTATACCATTAATAATCGAATTACAGTAATCTAATTTAGGTAGAATAAGAGATGTTATAAGTAGTTTAGCAATTTCAGTGGATATTGAAGGTCTAATAATTTGTATAGTGTATAACATAAAATTTACTGATTTAATTATATTGGAGATCTGATGTGTAAATGATAATGTGGTGTCTAATATAATTCCTAGATTACGGGCTGATCTGGAGTAAGGTATACAATCATTACCAATATATATATTTGGAATAGTGGACTTATTTGATAAAGAAATAGGGGTGCAATGGTTTTTGAGCTATTCAGTGAGAGAGAGTTTGAGTTTAGCCATATTCGTATATCCTCAAGGCAGTTGTTGAGTATAGGTATATCTTTAGTAGGGTCTTTTAAAATCATATATACTTGTAGGTCATCTGCATAGGAATGGTAGCCAATATTTGGATATTTATTAAAAATATCAAATATTGGGATCATGTATATATTGAAGAGTATTGGTCCGAGAACAGATCCCTGCGGTACACCATGATGGATTGACCGAGGTGTGGATGTCAGAGAATCAATCTGAATAGAAAAAGATCTATTTTGAAGATATGATTTGAACTATTCAAGAGCGGTTCCATTTATACCTATATACTGAAGTCTTAACATTAAAGTGCTATGATCTAAGGTATCGAATGCTGCTGAAAGATCTAATAGTATGATCACAGAGCTGTGTTTATTAAAGGATGCACGCTGAAGGGAATTAATAATATAGACAAGAGCTGTTTCGGTATTTTTCTTTTTAGTATAAGCACTCTGAAATTTATTGAGGATTTTTTTACTGAGTATATAGTCATTAAGTTGAATAGCTACAACTCTTTCAAGTACTTTAGAAATATACGAGAGATGTGATATCGGCCGGTAGCTCGCGAGCAGTGATTTATCCAAGTAAGGTTTTTTAATAGTAGGAGTAACATTAGCTAACTTCATACACGAAGGTACTGAGCCAGATATGATTGATTCTTCGATTATTTCCTTATAGTACATAACAATATAAGGTATCAGCTTATGTAAGAGGGTGACAGGAATGGGGTCAAGGGAACATGTTGATTTCACAGA
>OZ025239.1:5985168-6007668 GCA_964019155.1 Osedax fenrisi
ATCGAAGTATAGTGTATCTCCATCTGGTGATCTAACCATTGATAGAGTATAAAAACTGCTTCTATTATTTCTGTGGGTATTCCATACGCAGATAGAATATTTTTCATTTTACCACGATGTATCGAATAAATGCTTTGGCAAAGTCTACAAATAATATGTGGCCGGTAGATTCTTTGATTTTACTACTTCAATTATTTTACTACAACAATTATATCGTCGGTTTGTCAATATGTGTCCTGTAGTTGATCTTTTCTGGCGGAAACCGTTCTGATTTATCCGTAGGATGACTTAGAAATCTGTTCTTATGCGATTTAGGAACATTAAATTATAATTTGTTGCTGCAATAGATGTTAGGGTTGTACTTCTATAATTTTTGGCCTAAGAAATATAGCCTTTCTTCGGGAACAGTAAAATACACCCTTCAGTTCATCTTCTTATTTGATTTTGAGAATATACGTTGTTACAGAAATTTAGCAATATATTTTAAAATTCTGCCAGTTTCCAAACTTCAGCTGGGATTTCATCTAATCCGCAAGCTTTACCATTATTGATTCTTTTAGTTGCATTGCTAAGTTGTTGTATAGTGAACATACCTTTCTTGATATTCAACTCATTATGTATTGGTAATATATCTTCATAATTATCAGTTATATTAAGTGGACTTCCGAGCAGTTCTTGAAATGGTTATGCCATGGTTTGATTCTCTCTCCATTGTTAGATGCTTTTAGTTTGAGCTGTTCGAGTTAACTCAAAGAATTCTTTCTACCACTTATTTCATTTACGAATATCCATGCAATAGATGATTTTTAATTTGCAGCTGCTATTCGATATCTTTGATTTTTCTGTTGATATATTTACTCTGTTCTGTCTCATATGCAGAAGTAAATTCTTCTTTCGTTTTATTAAATTTTGTCTGATTTTTAGAAGAGTTTTATGAATCTTTAATGTTTGTTGCTATATGTAACTCCTAACGTTTTTGACAGATTTATTGGTTTTCCCAGGGGGCCCTTTTCTTCTCTTTTAGCTTTAATGGTATATAATTAGCTTATGATTCTATACATGCAGTTTCAAAGTAGGTAATGCTATGTTAGCTAATATTGTTTCTTCATTATTTTGATGAGAATCGTAACGGTTTGTATCTTCGATTATGAACTTATTTCTTATATCGGCATTGTGTTTTAGGTTACTCCAGTTATATGACTTATTCTATTATATTTATTTTTATTAGCTTATAGTGTTAGTTGTATATTGGCTGTTACAATTCGGTGGTCCGGTGCTATACTAATAAACTAATTATATGCACGCAGTTTTTTGTTGAGAATAAAAATAAAAATAAAAATAAAAAAGAACAAAAATATAAATAATTTACCAAAAGTTCTAAAATCAAAGAAAAGCTTTATAATTGGATCTTTAAATATGCAAATATTACAAAAACTATGGAAAATACCTGAACTAATAATCTCTGCTGAAAACTGGACAAGAAGTGAGTTGCATACAATCGCCTTTGGTAAGTGGAAACTTCTAACCTGCTCTGCGTGGAGGAAGAGTATGAATGCAGCCACCGGAAGAATTGGAATAGTGATCAACTCAAGGGCTTATAATGCAATATCTAGTGTTGATATGATAACATCATGAATAATGGCAATACATTTCTAGGGAAACCCACAGACAACCATAATTTCATGCTATATATACTATAGTCCAACGAACGTGATCGACGAACGGGATACAGAGATATTCTACACCGATCTAACATCTTTTACCAGACATATTCCAAAACATTATGTTCAAATAATCAGAGGAGACTTCAATGCGTACATCGGAAAAGATGATGGATACAAATATTCGTTACACAGAACTACAAATCGTAGTGGTAATATGCTACATAATTTTCTTCAAGAAAATAATCTATTATGTTTGAATACGCACTACCAGAAAAGAGCAGATAAAATTCTGGATACACACTTCTCCAAATGGCTTTAAGTCACAAATTGATTTCTTAATCATAATCAAGAAGTGGAAAAACAGTGTTAAAAATTGTATAGCATAACATTCATTTATCATCTTAGCATCTGATAATCGTATTATTTCAGCCGATATACGACTTTGTCTGAGAGCAAATAAAAAGAAATTATATAATAATAAACTTTATTATTGGACCAGACTTAAACACGATACTGATATCCGTAGTAGATGTGTAACAGAAGTGAAAAATTGATTTTAAACTCTCCAAGAAATTGAATTAACAGTTAACTTTATCTGCAAACACAAGATATAATAATTTTGTGAAAGCCTGCAAAGAAGCTGCTACAAATGTAATTCCGTTAAAACCATAACTAAAAAAGGGTAACTAAAATCCTGGGAAATTCTGTATATCTGTCAGAAACGTGAAATACTTCATCACACAGCTGAACTTAAAAATAGCGATCCAACCCAAAGAAATATCAAAAACTTCATAGAGGCTCAACATTCACTCACAAACACTTATGAAAGAGAACAAGAGGAATATGTTACTCGAAAGATTGAAGAAATACAAAACGCAATTAGTTTTAAATAATCAGCACTCGCCTGGTAAACAGTTAACGAAGTTAGTGGAAGAAAGAAATATAATAAAGCCAAACTAAAAGCTACTAGCGAAAAAGAACGCATACACTATGGCATGATCATTTTAAAGATTTACTTGGTAAACTAATACAAATCCCAACATACCATGAAAGTATTGAACAAGCCAATGATCAAATATATATAAAAACTGGATTATTTACTGCATACGAACTAAGACAAGCTACACAAAATATTCAAAATGGAGAATCTGTAGGTTTAGATGAAATTCCAGCAGAAGTATGGAAATTGGACGAATCTCAAGAATTATTACTTGAATCCTGCAATAGTATATATACTCAAGAAGTTATTGAAAGATGGAGAGGAGGATGTATACTACCTTTCCCCAAAAAAGTAAATCTATCCATAACCAAAAACTATAGGGGAATTAAACTAACTCAATTGCGGCAAAGATATTCAACCTGTATAACCGAATAAGACCAGAGATCGATCCTATACTACGGAAAAATCAAAATGGCTTCAGGAAAAACAGATCGACATTAGGACAAATTTTAACAATCCAAGGTGTAAAATCTAAAAACCTACCAATACCACTACTATTCATAGACTACTCAAAAGCGTTTTATTCAATAAACCGAAACAATATGGAGTTTATTCTACGTAAATGTGGAATACATACGGAGATAATAAATGCTATAATGATGCTGTACAGGAACACTCGCTCTATGGTTAGATCACCTGATGGAGATATAACTTTTTCGAGATCACCACTGGAGTCCTTCAAGGAGATACCCTCGCACATTTCCTGTTCATAGTATGTCTCGATTATATTCTTAAGACTGGTATAGATAAAAGTAAAGAGTTAAGCTTAACACTTACTCAAAGAAGATCATGACGTTATCCAGCTTTACATATAATATAAATTGATTATGATGACGATATAGCTTTTACAATTAAATCCGAATAGTGATGATGGTAACATGAAGAGCAAAAACGGTAATATTATAAAACAAGTCGAAAACTTCAAATATCTTGGTAGCTTCATTAGATTAACAGAAAAGGATATTGAAATAAGAATAGCCAAAACGTGTTCATCACTAAACAGCATGCATACTATTTGGAAATCAAAAATGTACGACAATCTAAAAAGAAGCTTCTTCAGAGCCAGCGTATAACCTGTACTTGTTTATGGCGCTATAACATGGACTTTAACATCAACTTTAAAGAAAAAGTGATTGGAGCTTATACTCGAATTCTTCGAACTGCACTAAATAAAACATGGAAACAGCATCTAACGAATAAAGAAATATACGGTAAAATACAAAAAATTACAAACTCTATACGCGAACAACGCCTAAGATTCGCAGGGAATTTCAGGAGAAGTAAAAACGAACTTACAAGCGATTTACTTCTTTGGCAACCGCTACATGGTAAAAGATCTCGAGGACGACCATCGAAAATAATCATCGATCAACTGATAGAAGATACCGGATTTACACTCGATGAACTACCAACTGCGATATACGAATGAGATGGATGGAAGCAACGTATCAAAAGTGCCGAGCATGCTTGACCTAGTAAGGTAAGTAGTTTTTTTGTACTGTTTTTCCACTTCTTATTTATCAGCACATAATCAAGTTGAGTTGAGGTCTAATTTGGTGCTTTATGTGTCCATAATTATCCACCTTTTTTCTGAAGTGTGTATTTATTATTTTCATTTATGAAGTTGTGCAACATATTGCCATTTCTGTTAGCATTTCTGTGATAGGAGAACTTAGAATTATTTAGATGACCAAGTTGTGCATTGAAATCGCCTCCTATGAATAATATAGTAATTACTAGCATATTGTGTTTGGGTATTTGTCTTCTAAATTTTTCTTTGCTAATTCCAAATAGAATTTCTCAACTTCAAGTTCTTCGGTTACATGTGTTGGACTATAGCATAAAATTATAGCGGTGTTTAGATCTCCATTGAAAGTGGCCATCATATTCTTGTTGATATAATTTCAATATTAGAGATAGAACTATATGCTATTGAACTAATGAGTATACCATTTCTATTTTTTAGCAGCATTTACACTGTTTTTCCATGCTGAGTAGGTTATTAATTTATAATTATGTCATCATATATGGCTCTATGTTCTTGAATAAATATAATATTTTGACCTGTAATTTCGGCAGAGATTAATAATTCTGATATTTTCCCATTTTTTTGTAAAGTCTGTGCATTGAAGGTTTAGATCTTAATGTCTCTTTTTGCGTTCATCAGTCTATTTTGTTTTTTGATCTCAGTATCTACTTTTTGATTTCAATCTGAGAATTTGCAGGACGCGCTCCTTGTTTAGCCGCGAGACGAGCGCTCTATTTATATTAAGATCTTAAACTCGAGTTCATTTTCTACAAATAAAATTGTTATTCTATCTCTTAGTAACCTTTAAATTGATACAATTACTATTGAAATTAACCTTGATACTAGATATTATAATCAGTTCAATTTATAGATCTCCCTCATTGGAAAAAGATTCTTTTGTTTATCTAAATAATTGTATTGAAAAATTCAATGTATATAATGGTAAACATATATGTCAATGTGGGGACTTTAATATAGACATACTTAATTCCAATACTATTACAGATTTTTTTTTAAACACATTGCAATTACAAAACCTATTTAAGTCTATAAATCAACAAACACGTATCAGTAAAAATAGCTCTACATTAATTGATAATATTTTTTATAATGGATATTTTTCAATAAATTTCATCTGGTATTTTACAATATGAATTTACTGATCACTTGCCAATTGTTATCTTAATTAAATAAAACACGTTTCAAATGTAAACAAAATGTTTCAATTATAGCGCATAATATAAATAACACTAACAATGTTAATAAATATATGAAAGAACATAATGAGATAAACTGGACATTTATAAAATCTATAAATATTAATATTTCTCATGACCTTTTTATTACACATATTAGTAAAATTTATGATAAAACATGTATTAAAAAACATAAATATAACAATGTTTTTCGCAAAAAAGATATTCCTTGGTTTACAAGTTTAAAACATTTAAATAAAGCATGTAAAAAATACAAAAGCTGTATATAAAATTTATAAATAATAGAAATGATAATAATCTTAGGATATATAAAAAATATAAAAATTATCTCACGAATATTATAAGAAAGTAGATTTTTATTCTAAATCTTTGGATAACAGTAAATCCATTAAAACAAATGGTTAACCAATGGTTAACCAAGGTCAATTATAAATTCATTGATAAATCCTACACACACAAAAATCATACACAAATATAAGTACTTTATATACATGGAAAGGAAATAAAAGATGAAACAATAGCGAATAAATGTAATGAACACTTTATACAAGTCGGTAGTAAATTAGCTAAGCACATTTATTCACCTAATACATCTTTCAATGACTACCTTAAAAATTGTAATTATTAATCGTTATTTTTATCTCCAATCACAATTATTGAGGTCATTAAAACTATTGATAATTTTTCTCAAAAATAACTAAGGATGAACTTGATATATCAATGAAACTCATCAAATTAATATAATCCACTATAGCTGAACCTTTAACATATATTTGTAATCTTTCTTTTTCAACAGGCACTTTTCCAAATTTGTTTAAAAAATCCACAGTTATTCCTATCTATAAATTAGGTAACCGCAATGACTTTAATAATTATAGACCAATATATTTGAATATTCAATTCTCGAAAATCTTAGAAAAATTGTTTTTTTTCGAGATTACTTTCTTTCTGTGATTTTCATAACAAAATTAGTAGTTCACAATTTGGGTTTCGAAAAGGCCTCAGTACCCTCCATGCTATAGAAACCCTTCAAAAAGCTATTATTAATTTTCTGATCTCCAATAAATACTGTGTAAGCCTATTCATTGACTTAAAAAAAGCATTTTACGCAGTAAACCATGAAATACTCCTAAAAACCTTGAATGTTACGATATAAGAGAATTGATATGACATGACATGGTTATCATCATATCTTAAAGACAGAATTCAATTTACAAATTACAATAACTGTAGGTATAATACCACTAATTTAGATATCGGTGTCTTCCAAGGATCTATTCTTGGGCAGCTTCTTTACCAGCATGCTCTATTAATAATACTTTTATACTATTTGCTGATGACACAAATATTATAATTAGTGATTAGTCAGCCAATAAACTAAAAGTTAAATTACAGTTGACAATTAATGATATAATGTTATGGGTAAAATCAAATAAGTTGACAATTAACATTGATAAAACTCACTGCATGTCATTTAGAAATGATATAGAATTTGAAATAGAAATTTAAAATAAGTCTCTAGTTCAAGTATCTGAAACAAAGTTCCTTGGACTATTCATTGATAATCCATTGAACTAGAAATATCATTTTCAATTTCTAAAGAATAAATTATTAAAAATATATTGGATTATAAAAAATGTATCATTCTGCCTTAATAAATCAGCTATGATTAAACTTTATTATGCAATTTTTTATCCCTATTTAATTTGTATTGTTTAGAAATTTGGGGCCGTACATATAAATCTAATGTTGACTGTATTCATATTATACACACAATTTATTAAAATTAGTTTTTATCTAAACCTATAGATTTTAGTTCAAAAAACTATGTATTGATAATACTAAATATCTTTGATTTGTATAAATATAAAACACAAATATTTATGCATAGAATATATTATAAAACTTGTAGTCCATGTATTTATAAACATTATAAAAGAATAACTAACACAACAATTAATACAAGAAGTACTTTTTATTTCATTAAAAATAAATTTTAATAAATTTTATAATAAATATAACTATATGAATAATTATTTAATGTCATATGGACCAAGACTTTGGAATGAATTAAATATTGATAAAAGAAAATTAGTATCTAAGTCCCTTTTCAGTAATAATATTTTTAATTATTTGTTAACCTTGTGATTTTTTTGATCTACTATTATTTTCTATTTCAAATTATATTTTAATATTTTTAAATTTTTAATAAGTTTAATATTTGAAATACATTTTATCTTTACTCAGACTTTAACATTAATTTCTTCTTTTTATCCATATTAATATGGATTAATATATAAAATTGTATACTATAATTTCGCTTCGATTTATCAACATAGAAAAAACTAATATGTATTATATTAAATGAGTATTATAATTTATCTCTACATATTCTCGTTCAATTTTTAACTTGAATACTATCTAAATGTTTGTTACTTTGTGTAGATAATTTATAAATTTATTTTGAATATTTGCCAATATACATATATATTATTCTTTATATTAAATTATCATATATTTGCTCTTCTTAACCTTTCTTGTCTTTTTTTAGTTTATTTTGTAGTTTTAGTTTTCTTAATGTTTATTTTTTTATTTGTATATATTACATGATGATTTTTAATCATTTTTTCAAATCCTTCACAAGTACAATTATTTGATCTTATCCATAATTAGATTTAGTGTAAACAGGAAGTCAACTTAGGTATAACTTTATGTTATATATAATTTATTCTTTTAACAGGAATTTATTATTCCAATTATAATTGTACTTTTTAGGACTTGTCAGAATGCTAAAGGGTAATTGTCTCGATAAGCTCTGCTTCTATAATTACCCGGTTGTTAAAATCAAATATGATAATAATTATAATAATATTATATAAATAATTAGATAATTCATTTTTAAACATATATTATACTATATTAATATACACCCCAAATGAATGGACTATCCAAATATGAACATATAAAATATATGGTGGGTTATATGTAAATCTAAATGTAGACATTTTAATCCGAACCTGTATTTAATAACAAACAATTAGACCTGATAGAGAAGCTTCTTGAAACTTAAACTTATAAATAATGTTCTATGATATTATTTGACAATATGGTGTATTTATGCATTAATACTTTCAAGTCTGGAAACATTATCTTTATAATCAAAGCGTTAGAACTAAATGAAATTGATACTGAATACATAATACTCATTTTGTAGAGAGGACATCGAGTAAAATAGATATTTAAACATAATTATACCATTTTTATTTTTTATTAATTAATTTATAACTTATAAAATATTATATTGCAATCACCTTAATATCTATTTACATCGATAGCTTGAAGGTGATCCACTCTATATATTATACGTATATTAAAGGGGACCTCATTCATACTATACATGTAATTAGATATTAAAAATCATTTTGTTTAAAACTCTAACTTTAAAGATTTTGTACATAATTTGATCACACATATAATAATAATACATCGTATATTTATATATATATATATATGTGAATGACCTCTAATGACCTATTTCTACGTCAACAGATCAGCTTCGTCAAGGTGGCTTTCTCTCCGGCTCAAGTAGATGTCCTCTACAACAACAGAGGAGCTTGCCTAACCAGCGACGTCACTGTATCCGAGACCACTACTGTATCCGAGACCACTTCTATATATGAGACCTCAGCCTTAATAGTCGACATTTAACCTTTCAATAAATCATCAGCACACTCTACTTACTTCATTAACTATTATAACTATCGCTGATTAGTAATATATAATAATTCTATAAATTTAGCAATATACTTTCTTTGTTTATAAATATATATTAATTAATTACGAAATATATATATATATATACAATTGTAACTTAATCACCAGTTTAGTTCTGTATTCTATCTGATATGCTCACCGAGCTATTTTACATCGCAATATCTACCTCATAATAACAATTACATATCTCTATTCAATTGTACATTACAACTCTAACTCCACTCCCCAGTGAGATTTGATAAAACCATCATCGTTTATTTAGTGTATTTAAAAGATGTAAATTATCAATTGAAAAATTAAACTAGAACGAATGCAATCACGAGAATATTGATTATGATACTATTTAAATAATATTATCTTTAGTTTTTCCCATAAGATTGTCATTAACATTATAGAATGGCGTAGTTATATTATCACAGTTTTATTTTATTGTATTGTGATATTTGTCTATTTTTCTAAATATATTCACGATATTGTAAAAAAATAGATACATTTTATTATATTTATTAAATTAATCGATAGATATATATTTGGATATATAAATATAAAACTCAAAAGTTTCGTATTAAAGATATTATTATATGATATAATATATTATATGACAAATACATACATTCATGAGATGATATATAATTATAGATATAGTGATAGTGATAAATACATGAGATACACGTGCGAGTCTTGCATTATCTGTAACGGCTAATGTTCTTTACGTTCTTGATGGCCTCTTTGAAGTAGAACATCGGATCCAGATTCAACTTCTCTGCTACTATTGCCTGCGTAAGTGTATCAGGTAATGATTAAAATGATGACTAATGCTTTTCAGTTAACTATCGATATCTCAGAATCAGAACCTATTCTTACTTTACGTAGGTACAAAACTAGACTAGTATTTTATTAAAGTCTGTATCAGCATGAATATATCAGAGATATAGAGTTTGAGATATGAGTTGACTGTATTTATTATTATAATATATAATTATAAACTTTACATTATTATCTAATTTTATCAAATGTAATTTATCATCTATGTTAATCAATTTTAATGTATACTCTACTGTTATTGTGATAACTTATCTATTAGTATCAATGTTAGATTATAGTAAACCTTAGCTAGCCAATAGATAGCGTATTCGGGTGCGTTAGGCATCAAACCAGCTATTTCAGAGATGAAAAGATCTGCTTTCTTTCCATCCATACACTGTAAATCATAGTTTAGCATATTTAAATGACAAATAACAATCAATAATTCTCTAGCACTATGTCAAATGTTAGTATATTTATATTTCAGTAGGATAACTCATTTTTTATTTGAAAATTTATTATATATTTTTAAATTTCAAATATCTAAATAATATATTTATCTATATGAATCACAAATAATATAAAGTAATTTATCCTCTGTACTATCAGATTGTTATATAAACAATATTTAACCTATTACACAACTATATATATGAATAACAATATTTAACCTCTAACCTAACAACTAGGTATATTTATAACA
This sequence comes from Osedax fenrisi, assembly GCA_964019155.1. Lineage (NCBI taxonomy): Eukaryota > Metazoa > Annelida > Polychaeta > Sabellida > Siboglinidae > Osedax > Osedax fenrisi. The sequence continues at coordinate 5,995,859 of OZ025239.1, forward strand.
AGAGTTAACCTCTGACCTAACAACTAGGTATATGAATAACAATAATTAACCTCTGAACTTATAAGCCGACATGACAACTTCAGAAAAGACAATTCGAAACATTGATATTTATTCTTCATTTCGAAATACTTCTTTGTCACTGTGGTACGTAGATAATATTAGAGAATTACCTTCGATATTTACGAAAGAAAGTGTGACATATTTATAAATTATATACAAGATATAAATAATATTATATATAATTAACATAAACAATACTTATTTCTAATACATTTTATTTGTAGTTCCATATTAATATTTGTTTACTGTTTAATTCGTGTATGACAGAATGGCTCCGAAATACTGTTATATATCTGCCAATCTAGCATTTATCATTATCACTCCCATCAAAACTACTATTTATGGACAACAATAAATAAAAATATTCTCTAAAAAAAAGATATCTTATAATATATGTATTATTTTATATGTGTATATATAATATCTTATATTATTAGCGATCTAAACTAACACTAAACACTAACCGTCATCGCAGCAACGACAGTGGAACTTCTTGTAGCATTCGAACTGCTTCACTTCGGAGTCGTTATCGTCTGGAAATACTTGTTCCGCGAGTTGCAGCTGTTGGTCACTCTCATCCACGAAACAGCCGATAGCTCCGTTCATAGGCTGAACCTCACTCGCGCTGTTTCTAAGCGATAACATACGAGAAGAAGATGAGGAGATGGAGGTGGATGAGCTGCGTGAGGATAGTCCGCCGGAGGACATAGCTCGCGCTAGGGCGTGGTTAGTTATCGAAGGGGGCGTGGCACCCGATTCCTTCAACACCACGAGCTTTCCAAACGATCCGTTTTTGTCCGTCGTTACTACGTTCTCCGCGGATGGCTTGCTCTCCGTAGCTACATGCTTCTCAATTGAGGACTTCTTGTCTATCAATTCAAAAATACACGGCACTACGACCTTCTCTTCTGCCACTACTATTACAACTTCATCCTGCTTAGTCATCGCAGAACTCGCTACTGAATTAGCTATTTTCACTTCAGATTCTGATTGGATAATTTCTAATTATATTGTTTCTAATGATATAATTAACTATAGGTATATATATATTATATATCTATAATATATTATTGTTCTAAAATATATAATTACCGGTATAAACTTATTATATTCGAGATGATTCTAGACTATTGTATTTCTACGTAATTATATGTATGACTATTAAAACCTATATTACATACATATGTAATATTATATTAATTAATAACCGCTTTTCTCTTTTGACATTATTTCTTCCGCTACCAGTACATTAATCTTCCCGATGAGGTTTCTTAAGCAGTTCTTCTGTTGTTTAATAGGTACATGTTGATCCGGCAAATCGCTGTCCTTGATGCCTATCTTTAAGTCGGTGTCCTTTGTGATGTCCTTTAAGAGTAACTCCCGCCTGACTCGTTTAGAAGTGAACGATGATGATGATTTAGGCGATTGCTGAATTAAGTCATTTTTCCTAGCACCTCTTCCTATAAATGAATATGTCAAAATGAAATTAAATACATAGAATATATATTTAAATATATAATTTGTAAAATTAAATAATATAGTATTAATTGTTGATACATTTTTTGAAATTAGTCGATATAATATATAAAGAATAATATATTTAAATATATTCATATATGAAATATCTGTATATTTATATTACATATGTCTACTTATGATTTCTAATATAACGCATTGAATAAGTGATTACCAGTTCTATGAATAAAGTCGCCTGGTGTCAACACCAATGGTCCGCTTTTCCTAATGATCGGTACTTCACTCTGGGGTGTCGACGTCATCAAAGGTATGTCTTTCTTTAGCATAGCGAACAGAGCCTGTTCCTTAGCCTCGCTCCCCAGTCTATTTAGATTTCTCGCAATTTTTGATTGCAAGCGACCCATCTGCGTTACTCTTTTAACATTTCCGATATTCTGTGTAAAAGTGTATTACTTTCTATTATACTAATGAAATAATTGAAATAGTATTTACTAATTATATTTTATAATGATAGGATTATATAAAAATTATATCGATAGGTACCATTCATTTTACCTACATTTTTACACAAATCTAATACAACCTATTAATTGTAATACTTTTTTCTTATATATATATATTAAGTCTGGGGTCTATGGCTCAGTAGGATAATCAAAAGCTAATAAACCAGAAGTCCCGGGTTCGATTCCAGGCAGTTCTTGTTTTTCTCTTGTGTTAAACAAGAACTTAATAAACTATAAATCAAAACACACAAAAAATGTATTATATTACAATTTTGTATTGTATTTCCTTACAGTTATTTATAACATGTATAAGTCAATGACTTCTCGAGGGGACCATTAGTATCTGCTATTTGTATTGTATTTAATATATATATATATGTATATATATATGAGATTTCAATAATTAATATTATTTTTATTAAATATATATATATATATTTATAATAACCCTAATTCTCTTTATATTCGTCAAATCAACTACCTTACTTTTCTTTAAACTTTCTTGAATAAGTTTCCTCATCTATATAATAATGGTTGGATATATTCTGATAGGTCAAATAAATTGTATGAGTATATCAGTTAGTAATAAATCAAATATTCAAAAATTAAACTTATATTCACATATACATATATTAATATATATATATATATATATATATATATATATATATATATATATAATATAGTGGTTTAATCCGAACTCGGTTTCGGGTATCAATTCCGGGTTCTAGCAAAATTTCATGAGATCGGGTTTCGAAAAATGGTCCAAGAACGGGTCCGGGTTTTAGTAAATTAATTTCGGGTATTTGTGTAAAATAAAAATAATATTAAAATTTTATATAAATTTTATAAAAATATAATTAATACTTAATTTAATTGATAATTATTATAATAAATTATTATAATGGATACAACTGATAACGTAAGTATACTAAATATTTCCAAATCCAAATATATACTATATGCCTATTAATCCTATGTAAATTGTAATATCTGGAAAATAATTATTTAATTATTTCATAGATAATGAAAATTTCAATAATTGAAATGTTTATAATGTTATATATAATTGTACTACATATTTGTACATAACTTATGTTTTAATACAAATTAAAAAAAACTACAATATGAAGTATATTATAGAATTCAATAAGCTTTCCGGTGTTAATTATTGTATTACAATAGAATCTATATACAAATTATCTTTCTAGTAGATATTTGTTGATCATAATAACAAATATTTCACGATCTAATATTTATAAATTATATTTTGATTGTTGTTGCCTATCTATTATTTATTAATTATAGCTATTTCTGATTCTGTATTTCTGTATTGCTACAAAATATATTTTTTATAAATGTTCTACAAATATTTTAAAAAGTATAATATTTATATCTTATATTTATATATTTATTATATAATTATAATATTTTAATTATATCTTAAAATAATAATATTTCAAAGATTAGTTGAAAAATATAAAAAATATTTCAAATAATATTTTTTAAAATACAAAAAATATAAATAATATTACAAAATATATTTTAAAAAAATTTCAAAAAAATGTCCACAAAAATGTTTACAAATATTTCAAAAAAATGTTTCAAAATATTTCAAAAAAATGTTTAAAAATATTTCAAAAAATTTCAAAAATATTTCAAAAATTTTTAAAAATATTTTAAAAATTTCAAAAAAATTTCAAAAATGTTCAAATAAAATTCAACAAAATTTCAACAAATTTCAAAAAAATACTTCGAAAAAATGTAAAAATAATATTTCAAAAAAGCGACGCTGAAGATTTTAGTTGACAAAAAATCATTGTAATGGCAAAAACTCAATTTTTTAGGTTTTTCTGGGGTACGCGGTAAAATATTCAACAAATTTATATTTATTACAAACTTTTTATCAAAAATTTAGGATTAGATTGTCTCGAGATAATGAAAATTAGGATTTGATTGTCTCGAGATAATGTAAAATGGGCTAAATTTAAACCACTAAATTATTATTATATATATATATATATATATTATATATAAATATAATATAATATATATAACTGTGTGTCTTAGTTGGCTAAGGCGTCAGACACACAGGTATTGTAGTAGGATACGGGACCCACATGTTATGTTCAATCTCTATCCGTACCAATATAATAATAAGTATTAAAATAATTTATAGAATAGATCTTAAATATAATCGCATATAAAAAATTATCATCTATCATTAACAAATGGATGTCTTAAGTTGAGAGCGCGCTTCGAAGGAACACTATATATATATATATATATATATATATATATATATATATATAACACTAGTGTCATTTAGTTATAAGTGAAAACGTCATCTAAATTCCTGATGGGATGAAAGAACTCCACCAAAATAAAATAAATAAATAAAAATAATATATATATATAACATAATAACTGCCTGTGTGTCTCAGTGGCTAAGGCGTCAGACACACAAGCAGTATGACACGGGTTCGACCCTCGTCCGGACCATTAATTAATTTTATAAAATGGGTCTTAAAATATTATTTAGAAGTGATCTTATATAATTGTGTATAAATAAATGATCGGCTCTCGTTAAAACCATGGATGCCTTAACATGAGAGCGGCTTCGAAGGGACATTAGAGCCATATATGGTTATAAGTGAAAACTTAATCTAAGTTCCTGGATGGGATGAAAGGACTCCACCAAATAAAAATAACAATAACAATAACAATATATATATATTATTTATACTAGTAATTACTATATTACGCACTCATATTATTTAAAGACTAATAATAGTTAATGGTACTATAAACTATATAGTTTATATATATAATATAAATAAGTTTAATTATTTTCTACGAATTAATTATAATAAATAAAAATGTATTACATATTCTAAGAAATTTAATTATTTAATTATTATTTAAATTAAGTTTAATATTTAGATATAGTTTAGATATAATATTTAATAAATGTTTACCTTGTTATTATTTAATAAACAATTAAAAATAATTATAATAATTATGTATATTTAGTAATTAATAAAAATAGCAATTAAAGAGGACATACGTAAATAAACCTTGAATAATGTAATTCTGCGTAACTAAGGACGCTATGTAAATAATGTGTATACAATAGGAAATTTAAATATAATAAAATAATATTATATTTCAACCAATCAAAATGTAATTCATATAGAAAATAAAAGGAATTATATTAAACAATTTTAAAATTTATAGAAAATATTGTATATTACCTACTATAGTATATATGCTATATAATATATATTATACTTTATATATATATAAGATAACTTGAATAATGTAATTCTGCGTGAATAAGGACGCTATGTAAATAATTTTTATACAATAGGAAATTTAAATATAATAAAATAATATTATATTTCAACCAATCAAAATGTAATTCATATAGATAATAAAAGGAATTATATTAAACAATTTTAAAATTTATAGAAAATATTGTATATTACCTACTATAGTATATATGCTATATAATATATATTATACTTTATATATATATATATAAGATAACTTGAATAATGTAATTCTGCGTAACTAAGGACGCTATGTAAATAATGTTTATACAATAGGAAATTTAAATATAATAAAATAATATTATATTTCAACCAATCAAAATGTAATTCATATAGAAAATAAAAGGAATTATATTAAACAATTTTAAAATTTGTAGAAAATATTGTATATTACCTATTATAGTATATATTCTATATAATATATATTATACTTTATATATATATATATATATATATATATATATATATATATATATATATATATATATATATAAAGGACCTACGTGTATTACATTAAGGGAAGTGTAATTCACTTACGAAACTCGTTACATTATACATTATTTAAAAATGGAGATTCTTGATTTATGGTTATTCAATATTGTATTTGAATGTAATAGATAAAATTACTTTCAACAAATAATATTTATTTTTATTTATAATATAAATTATAGTTTTAAAATTGAAAAAAACTACTAAAAATAAATATTATTAAAATTAAGTATTATAAGATACATATAAATTAATAAAATACTAAGTAATAGTGCAATACTCCGCCTACACAAATTTTCAAATGTATATATATAAGAGAATGATGGGTAATGTAGCAACTTTTAGATAATGGTGTATAACTTTATAAATAATATAATTCATACATAATATAATAGTTATAATTCGATAACTGTTGTTAATATAGTTATAACTTATATATATATATAAGAGCACTATCGCGTCATTTTTTCATTTTAGCGTATCTAATTGAAATTATAAATGTGGCCATATTACCATATTACCATATTACCATCCATGGAAGTTAAGTTAGACATCTTTCGCGGATTCGACTCCATGGAGTCAGTTTGTACAGCCTACAGGCAGTTTTTGTTTTTCTCTTGTGTTTATTAAATATTAAGAACTTAAATACGATAAATCAAAACACAAGAACAAAATGTTGACTATTTGTATTGTATTGTCCGGGGCACCTCACAGTTATTTATAACATGTATAAGTCTATGACTTATTGAGGGGCAATTTGTATCCGCTATTCAATATATATTTGTGATTTCAATAAATAAATATTATTATTATTATATATATTCCATGTATCCAATATGATATATCATATTGTAAAAAAATATATATAAATATAATATATTAACTTAGTATTTAAAATAAACTTTTGTATTATGTAGGATCTAGGATTATGTAGGATAACCTACTATTGAAATGTATTTTATATTATATTTATAATTACATTTAAAATAATTAAAAGTTCCCCAATGGAAATGTTAACATGGTTAACATTTAGGTGCAATTGCACCTAAATATGTATGTCATATTTTATGTTCTCCATCTTTTGTGTTTAGATGTAATGCATGCATTAATTTGCCTCTCTCATCACAAGTTGATATACACAGTAATAATAATAACGTACCAATATGTAATACATTAGTTAAAGAACTTGAAACGAATCGTACTCTAATAACACAAATTGATGTTCAATTGAATACAACTAATTCAAAATAGCCTATATTTCATACTATGTTATCTGATAACGCAAAAGCCAAACCACAATATGCTGATATTACTTCTAAAAAAAAATTACTACAAAAAAGGGTTGTTTCTATAAATTAAATTAAAATAATAATTACCTTACTGTTGTATCGATATTGAAATCGTGTAGCTTATTACGTAAGAATAATGATGTTTGCTCTCAAATTTATATTCGTCCTGATCAATTTTATAATGACAGGATGAAACGAAGAATATTAACCTTAGGAGCATCTAACAAACCCGGTAATATTAAATGTGTATTTAATAATCATACACTTAATTATGAGTTACGGACTTTTTTTTAAAATTATGAGATCATTGTAATTGAATAGAATTTTATTATAGAGTATACTATTAGTGATTATAATAAATGGAAATTATCAATTGATAATAATAATAAAAGTTCTAATAATTCCTCTACTAGTTCAAAATTGTTATTAATAATAATTGACTATATTATTTCATAAAAGTATTCTACTCTAATCAAGAAGTCTCAGTAATAAATTACCAACATTAGTATCCATGATTAAAAGTCATGAATATGATATTCTCATATTTACTGAAACTTGGCTTAATGATAAAATAACGGATGGTATGTTATTAAATTACACCTATTATAATTTTGTTTAGATTAGATAGAATAAAAAAAATACATGGTAGTGGTATTTTAATATATATATATATATATATATATATATATATATATATATATAAATAGTTTATTCCCGATACATACTCTAATATTTACTGAAAACTTTGAATTGATTAATCTTCTTGTGTCTGATTATACAATCATTGTGATTTAAAGACCACCCTCTATGTTATATAACGATACTATTAAATTAGTTGACCTAATTTCTAAAGTAACTGATACAATTAAAACTAGTATGATTTACGGAGATCTGAACTTGCCAAATATTGGCTAGAGAAATGGTTCTGATATTTCATTGGTCGAAAAATATGTGTATAGTTTTACACAAAATCATGCTCTAACAAAGTTAGTAAATTATCCAAAACGCAAATCGAATATACTAGACTTAATACTAACTAATGATATTAGAACAATTTCTTAAATCTCACCTACTAACCCTATTGAATATAATAATCACTGTAGCGATCATGTATCTATGATATATTTTATATCCATCTAATTATTATAAGGTCAAATTAAAATCATTTAATAAAAAGTCATCACCCAACTACATTAAATCTGATTATGACTCAATTAAATATGATCTTTCTATAATTAATTGGGACTACCTATTAGAGTCGGCTTATGATAGTTCGGATATGCTTTCCATATAGAGACATTATTATTAATATATAACAATCATACTCCTCGTACCAAGTTTAGAAAATATAGATATCCTATCCATCTAAAATATTAATGAACAAATGTCGCTATCTACATAGTATAATTAATGACAATACCACTCGTCTAAACTGGCGTAAAGCTCAACTTAATTTTGGACCAAAACTTAAGTAATATAACTTAGACAGGGAAGCCAATGTGTTATCTTCTGATAATAAGTCTACTTTCTATAATTACTTAAATAATAAACTACATTCTACTAACTCAATATCACACTACTTTATGACAAAACTAATAATGTTGTATTATCATCTGATTTTGACAAAGCATCCTGCTTATCAATACCAATCGATTTTTAATAAAAGTACTGATACTAATTTACCACCGTTACTGGCAATAGGTAATACACAATCATCACAATCGGCATATCGCTCGTTTTCCTCATACCCTACCATACCTGACGTGGTATGTAAATTCCTATGCCTATTACCCAATAATTATAATAACTCACCTGATGGTATTCCGAAAGCTTTATTAAAGATATTATCATTTCAATTATGCTATCCTCTTTCATTAATATATACAATAATATTCTTATAACAGGTAGGATATATGCCCGGATATATGGAAATTGTCTCATATAATCCCAATTTAAAAAAAAGGTGATGTAACGAAGGCAATTAATTATCGTCCAATAAGAATGTTAATGCTATTTGAAAAAAATCCTCTCGCATTATCTTACTTTTTATTTATAAATACGTTCTAATATATATATTACGCAACACCAGTATGGTTTTCTCGCAGGGAAATCGACTGGCCTGTAATTAATATCTTTCTACAAGCACATGTATAAATCTAGATATGCATCATCGCTATCTGATATTGTTTATATAGATTTATCAAAAGCATTCGATAAAGTATCACACACCAAATTATTACATACGTTATCTCATTATGGGATTTGTGGTGATGTAATTATGTGGTTAAAATCATATAGGATTATAGGAAAATCCTATAGGACGTATACGTAAATAATCGTAAACAACGAGTAAACATTAATAATACGTTTTCTAACTATACAAAGGTCAAATCGGGTATTTCACAAGGATCGGTTTGTTGGTACCACAAATATTCTATTGGTCCATTGCTATTTCTGATCTATATAAATGATATCCCTAATATAATGAATAATTCGATTAATAACTCTATTTGCAGATGATACTACATTATCATTTTCATTCAAATCCAATAATAGTAGTCTCCTTCTGCAAAATACTCTCGATGATATCAGCAAGTGGATGAAAATATGGGAACTCGAATTGGCTCCTAAGAAATGTGTAGTAATGCGAGTTGGAAATATGTTTCCCGCTTATGTATATAATTTAAATGGACATACTTTACCAATTCAATCTAGTTTTAAATATTTGTGTATTACATTTAGTGATAATATGAGTTTCAATATTCATATTAATAATATTTGTAATACAGCTTATCTAATCATTAATAGATTATTCAGATTCTTCATAACCAATAATTATATATATATATATATATATATATATATCTACTTAAAACATATATATCTTTTGTACGTCCGATTCTTCTGTTTGGAATCCAGATCCATTGTATATCACTAATTCTAACCACATTAAAAATATTCAAAAATATGTCACTAAACGATTAGTTTCTAGATGTAATATTCCCACCGATGTTCTTACACCGATAGACTTATTGTTCTCACTATTAAATCATTATCAGTTCTCATGTTGGTAACAGATCTGGTGTTAACGTACAGTGTACGTCGTACACGATACTGAATGGATTTGTGGATGTCGATCCTGACAAGATATTCGACGTATACAGCAATAGATGTAGAGGGCACAACATAGTAGGAAGATCCTATAGGATATATGCATATATTCAGAACGAATTCACACCTGAATTACTTCGGCAATAGGGTATCTACTAGTGTTGGAAACGGTTTCGAATATCTAATCGAATATTCGATTCTTTCAAATAGTAAATTTTCGAATTTGACAGATATTCGAAAATGTCGAATACCTAAATCTAATTATTCGAAAATGTCGAATACCTAAATCTAATTATTCGAAAATATCGAATACATAAATCTAATTATTCGAAAATATCGAATACCTAAATCTAATTATTCGAAAAATTCGAATATCAAAATTTAACTATTCAAAAAAAAGGTAAAAGGCTAATCTTAATTAGAGGGCCTCTGCATTGGCTGCTATACGTATCAAATATAGATGTAGCCTCGACATCCACAAGTCCATTAAGAATCTTGTATGTGAGTACCATGTCGCTAATTAATCTGCGGTGAGATAGAGATTTAATATTAAAATAAATTAAACGATTAGAATAAGGAGCCATGCTAATATTACATCTAAAGAATACTCTTTTAGTAAATAGTCTTTGGACTCTTTATAGAGCTTTAGCGTTACCTATATAATTTGTATGAGGATTCCAAATTGATGAATTATATTCTAGTATTGGGCGCACATAGCGTATATAAGCTTGTAAAAGAAATACATAGTCATTAGTAATAAAGCATCTACAAATTCTATTAAGATTAGAGAATTGGTTAATATTAGGTGTATGTCTAGCTATAAAATGAAAATTAACACTAGTACTATTATTATTAATAAATAAATAGCTAAATTGGCGAGAAAGACAGACAGCCTTTTCATCGTCAGATGTTACTATATTATTTGTAATTGAGCATAATACAGGTGATATAGAGTTAGATGTGTGGAGCTTATCATTTAAATACTTATAAAATAGCGATTTATTATTTGAAATTAATACTAAATTATACACATCGCCATTTCACATAACCAATAGAATTGTTAATATTGTTATGCAAATGTCTGCATTTATTTAATAATATTTTGAGATGAATAGGAAATTTATATTTGTTGTGCGAATATAAAGGGGAATAGTTATTAAAAATGTTAATAAGTAAATTAGAAAAAATATTTAGCATAACTGATCCATCAATAGAGTTATTGAGGAAAGCATCCCAATCAGTGGACATTAGTTCTGATTTAATAGTAATAAAATCAGCTTATCTAAAGTTGAAAGATGGTGAACTTCGAGAATAATAATTAGACGTATTAGAAGAAGAATATGGATGAAGAATACACGAATAGATCACTCAGATGTTTATCATATTCAATTGGATTGATTGGAGATACTTACAATATAAAGAATGTAACCATGTTATTCAGAGGTAATGCCTTCTATTACTACTACTACTACTACTACTACTACTACTACTACTACTACTACTACTACTACTACTACTACTACTACTACTACTACTACTACTACTACTAC
>OZ025239.1:6017668-6022668 GCA_964019155.1 Osedax fenrisi
TCAACATTAGAAGGGAGCGTAAAATGAGTAAGAGTAGGAGTTTGATTTAAATGAGTATTTTGAGAATTTTCAGAGGAATTATTCAAATAATTGTATTGATTTATAGAAGGGGGTGACAATTTTATTTTAATGACTGAGTAAATAATATCAATTTTAGAAATGAAAAAATCACTAAAATTATTACATAAAATATCATCAGAAATATTAGGATAAGATTTGTGATGAGATTTACCTAGAAGAGAATTAGTGAAAGCATAAAGCTTGCCCATGTTATTACCACACTTTAAAATTTTATTTTTATAAAATTCTTTTTTAGTAGAAGTTATGCTCCTTTTAAAAGATAATTTTAACTTTTTTAAATTTATCATGTTAAAAGATGTTGAGTTTTTATTGAACATTCTTTCAGCTTTTCTCATTTGGCGTTTGATATATAAATTATCATTCGAGAACCATTCATTAGTACGATCACTAACTACTTTATTTTTAGAAGGAGCATATTTATTCAGTAGAAAAGTAAGAATTTGATCTAAAAAAGATATAGATATATTGTTGAAATTGGAGCTAGTATGATACTTGATATCAGTACTAAAAGATTCATAATCAATATTGCGAATATTTCTGTAGCTAATCGTTCGATTTGAATTGCAGTTAATATTAACGTTCAGAATGAATGAAACAGCATAATGATCAGAAATAAGAAATTTAATTGGAAGAATTGTTAAATAATTTAGATGAAAACTAGAACTGATAATTAAATCAAGAATATTATTAGATATATGTGTCCTTTCAGATACATGTTGAGTTAAAGATAAAGATTGTAAAATATTATTAAAAGAGAGAGCAGCAGTATTATCAGATCCAATATGAAAATTGAAATCTCCTAAAATAACGGTATTAGTAAGAGAGATGTGGGAAACAAGTTCAAAAAAACAATCAATGAAAGAAGAATAAGCATTACTTGGAGGTCTATAAATTACAATTAATTTAAAATTATTGCAAAAATTTAATTTAAAGTTTGAAATTAAACATTCACTATTAGGTAAGTCAAATAATCTTGAATTGATAAGTTCAATACTTTTTTTATACAGTATACCTACTCCACCACCCGTACGACCACACACACGATTAGCTTGAATAAAATTATAATCTGTTGATTTTAATGAAGAAATGACTGCACAGTCGTTTTCATTAAACCATGTTTCCGTTAATGCTATGATGTCATGATTAAATTCATTAATAAAATCAAGAATGAAAATCAAATTTGCCTTAACGGAACGAGCATTTATTAATGAAATTGTAGGGTGGTAGGACTTAGTAGACACATTTAGTCAAGCTGAAAATATAATACTACTACTACTACTACTACTACTACTACTACTACTACTACTACTACTACTACTACTACTACTACTACTACTACTACTACTACTACTACTACTACTACTACTACTACTACTATTACTACTACTACTACTACTATTACTACTACTACTACTACTACTACTACTACTACTACTACTACTACTACTACTACTACTACTACTACTACTACTACTACTACTACTACTACTACTACTACTACTACTACTACTACTACTACTACTACTACTACTACTACTACTACTACTACTACTACTACTACTACTACTACTACTACTACTACTACTACTACTACTACTACTACTACTACTACTACTACTACTACTACTACTACTACTACTACTACTACTACTACTACTATTACTACTACTACTACTACTATTACTACTACTACTACTACTACTACTACTACTACTAATAATAATAATAATAATAATAATAATACTACTACTACTACTACTACTACTACTACTACTACTACTACTACTACTACTACTACTACTACTACTACTACTACTACTACTACTACTACTACTACTACTACTACTACTACTACTACTACTACTACTACTACTACTACTACTACTACTACTACTACTACTACTACTACTAATACTACTACTACTACTACTACTACTACTACTACTACTACTACTACTACTACTACTACTACTACTACTACTACTACTACTACTACTACTACTACTACTACTACTACTACTACTACTACTACTACTACTACTACTACTACTACTACTACTACTACTACTACTACTACTACTACTACTACTACTACTACTACTACTACTACTACTACTACTACTACTACTACTACTACTACTACTACTACTACTACTACTACTACTACTACTACTACTACTACTACTACTACTACTACTACTACTACTACTACTACTACTACTACTACTACTACTACTACTACTACTACTACTACTACTACTACTACTACTACTACTCATTCGATCACTGTCTCTCATAGCGAACGGTCGTGTTTTTCTATTGTCTAAATTTCTATTGTTTAATATTACATCAGAATTTTGCATTTTACATGTAATATTTTTACATTAGATTTATTATAATAACTTTTATACATTGTTATAATATGCTATCTAATTAATTAAACTACGATTATATCCGACTATAATCATCTCCCGTGGATCTCCCGTGGGATTATGCTCAATAGGTAGTCGGTTCTGCCTACTACTCGAAGGAGGTTAGACTACCGTCTACGTAATCGGTGTATTCTGTGTTTCTGCCTGATAATCTAATAAAATAGATGAGTTCCTGCTATGAATGTAAGATGTCTCTGGAAACAAGCGATATCACCTCTCCAGATGGTTTCCTAGAATGTAAATGCGGTCTACTTATTCACTACGCATGTCTGTTTAACGCAAACGAAATTAACTGTGCATGGAGCAACAAAGTTCCATCTAAAATATCAATAGCATTGATGAACTCGCCCTGCTTCTTATACACGTGCCTACAATGCCGTAATAGTGAACCATCACCGGTAAGTGCCTCGCCATCTATTGAAGATAAAATTAATAATATTGCTATTTTACTATCCAGCCATACTAATATAATTAATGAATTAAAAAGTAGCATAAGCTCTTCATTATCTAACAACACTGTAAATAATGATAATGCCAAAACCTGCTTAGAAAACGATAACACCATAACCTATGCTAATGTGACAAGTAGAAATATAAGTAGTTCGAATGCTGTTGTTTATAATAGGGATGCATTAAATATTCCTTTATTTTCGGCCATTATTAAACAAATTGACAGTAGTAATCTAAATACTAACTACATTAAGGATTTATTAAAAATATTAAACATTGATTTAAATACCATTTCTAAAGTACACTTTAATAATAAAGTATGTATAATTAATTTCACTACTGTGTTTGCAAAATCAGAATTTTTAAATCTTAACTCGACTATTAAAACTTTAGATAATAAATTTAATAAATTATTTATTCATGACAATTTATCCGCTGATGTTAGAAGAAATGGTAATATATTTTATCATGCTATTAAATCTAAGCTAATTTTAAACTATAAATGTACATTAAATTTAAAAACTAATACTTATGAACTAAGACCATATAATGATACAAATAAACTTGATTGGAACTGTTCTCCATATTTACCGTCCATAAATGAATTGAACACATGGAGTAAATCATACGATACATATATCACATCAATCAAAAATAAATCAAATAATAAATCTAATTGACTATCGGTATGTAGCAATGAAAACATTACTTCCCTCATTAATTGTCGGTCACTAGTTGCTAATATTGATATCATCACACAATATATAATAGAATCTAAATCATCAATAATCGCACTCACAGAAACTTGGCTCCATATATTAGATGATGTTACTCCTTCTTATTTTGAACCATTACATTTTAATTTTATACATAGTCCTAGATGTGATGGTAGAAATGGTGGTGGTGTTGCTTTACTTTTAAATAATAACTATACTATACTTTCTCAAATTCGAATTAATATGACTCTATGTGATGTACTTCTTGTAAAATTTAAAACATCCCAATCTCAAATAATAACTGTTCTCACTATATATAGACCTCCAAATAATAACCATATAATATTTTTTAAAGAATTTTCGGATCTAATACATCAACACATTAGCCCTTTCCTTATAATTCTTGGTGACTTTAATTTTCATTTTAATTCTACATCATATCCCCATAATAAATTCAAAGATATCTGTAATGAATTATGTTTATCTCAACATGTTACTGAAACTACACATATTTCTGGAAATGTACTCGATCTTATTTTTACTCATAATAATTCTATTCTATTAGCTAAACAACCAACTAATTCTACACTATTAACTGATCATTATGCTATTAAATGTACATTAAATATAAAAAAATATATAAGTTCTAAATTATTATCCTATCGACATTTACGTAATATAGACTTAACTAAATTTTCTCTTGATATTCTATCTAATCTTGACATAAATAATTTTACTATAACTGCACTTAATAATACACTTTCTAATCTTCTAGACACATATGCACCACTTAATAACCGAACAATTAAAATATACTCTATAACACCATGGTTTAATCATATATGTCATACTTATAAAAAAAATACTAACATATTAAACAAAATATATAATAAAAATAAAAATACAATTAATCATAATAATTTCTTATTTGCTAGATCTCAATACCGTAAACAAATGAAATCTCAAAAAACAATGTACTATAATAATAAAATTAATTTATATAAAAATGATTCTAAAAAACTTTTTAAACTTACTAATCAATTAATGGGAAGTAACAAAAGAAAAACTTTTCCTCCTCAAAAAAATAATCTACTAGTTAATAAATTCTCAAATTTCTTTGATAATAAAATTTCCAACATATGTGATAATATCTCGAAAAGTAAATCTGTAAATAAATCTATCAATATAAATAGTTTTGATATATGTTCATTTCCCAATAATAATTTTAATAATTTCATAACTCCAACACATACTGAAATATATAATTTGATAATTACCGCCAAATGTACTTCACCAAATGATCCATTACCTCTCTCTATTA
>OZ025239.1:6027668-6047668 GCA_964019155.1 Osedax fenrisi
ATCTTCAAAATAGATATTTTTCTATTCAGATTGATTCTCTGACATCCACACCTCGGTCAATCCATCATGGTGTACCGCAGGGATCTGTTCTCGGACCAATACTCTTCAATATATACATGATCCCAATATTTGATATTTTTAATAAATATCCAAATATTGGCTACCATTCCTATGCAGATGACCTACAAGTATATATGATTTTAAAAGACCCTACTAAAGATATACCTATACTCAACAACTGCCTTGAGGATATACGAACATGGCTAAACTCAAACTCTCTCTCACTGAATAGCTCAAAAACCATTGCACTCCATATTTCTTTATCAAATAAGTCCACTATTCCAAATATATATATTGGTAATGATTGTATACCTTACTCCAGATCAGCCCGTAATCTAGGAATTATATTAGACACCACATTATCATTTACACATCAGATCTCCAATATAATTAAATCAGTAAATTTTATATTATACACTATAAAAATTATTAGACCTTCAATATCCACTGAAATTGCTAAACTACTTATAACATCTCTTATTCTACCTAAATTAGATTACTGTAATTCGATTATTAATGGTATACCGGATTATTTACTACATAAACTACAACTTTTGCAAAATTCAGCAGTCAGACTCATATACAATATAAATAAATTCTCTAGAACACACATATCACCTTACATGAAAATATTACACTGGCTCCCAATTAAATACAGAATAATATATAAAATATGTATGCTAACCCATCATGCCACTCATCACAGCCAACCTGACTACTTACATACTCTACTTACTCCCTATACATCATCACGCCCAATACGACTTTGCCTCAAGTATACTCTAGTCATACCAGATTTGCGTAATGTATCCATATAACAAAAGAGAGCCTTCTCAATATCTGCACCTATAGCCTGGAATAGACTTCCTTATAACATTCGTTCTATTCAATCAACCATGTTATTCAAAAATAAGCTTAAGACATATCTTTTCTCTTTGGCTTATCCTAATAACAACTAGTCAACATTTAATGCACGGCCGAAAATTTCTGATGAAGTTGATGGCAGTGCCTAAAACATTAGGTTACAGGTTACAGGTTACTACTACTACTACTACTACTACTACTACTACTACTACTACTACTACTACTACTACTACTACTACTACTACTACTACTACTACTACTACTACTACTACTACTACTACTACTACTACTACTACTACTACTACTACTACTACTACTACTACTACTACTACTACTACTACTACTACTACTACTACTACTACTACTACTACTACTACTACTACTACTACTACTACTACTACTACAACTACTACTACTACTACTACTACTACTACTACTACTACTACTACTACTACTACTACTACTACTACTACTACTACTACTACTACTACTACTACTACTACTACTACTACTACTACTACTACTACTACTACTACAACTACTACTACTACTACTACTACTACTACTACTACTACTAATACTACTACTACTACTACTACTACTACTACTACTACTACTACTACTACTACTACTACTACTACTACTACTACTACTACTACTACTACTACTACTACTACTACTACTACTACTACTACTACTACTACTACTACTACTACTACTACTACTACTACTACTACTACTACTACTACTACTACTACTACTACTACTACTACTACTACTACTACTACTACTACTACTACTACTACTACTACTACTACTACTACTACTACTACTACTACTACTACTATTACTACTACTACTACTACTATTACTACTACTACTACTACTACTACTACTACTACTACTACTACTACTACTACTACTACTACTACTACTATTACTACTACTACTACTACTACTACTACTACTACTACTACTACTACTACTACTACTACTACTACTACTACTACTACTACTACTACTACTACTACTACTACTACTACTACTACTACTACTACTACTACTACTACTACTACTACTACTACTACTACTACTACTACTACTACTACTACTACTACTACTACTACTACTACTACTACTACTACTACTACTACTACTACTACTACTACTACTACTACTACTACTACTACTAGTACTACTACTACTACTACTACTACTACTAGTACTACTACTACTACTACTACTACTACTATAACTACTACTACTACTACTACTACTACTACTACTACTACTACTACTACTACTACTACTACTACTACTACTACTATAACTACTACTACTACTACTACTACTACTACTACTACTACTACTACTACTACTACTACTACTACTACTACTATTACTACTACTACTACTACTACTACTACTACTACTACTACTACTACTACTACTACTACTACTACTACTACTACTACTACTACTACTACTACTACTACTACTACTACTACTACTACTACTACTACTACTACTACTACTACTACTACTACTACTACTACTACTAGTACTACTACTACTATTACTACTACTACTATAACTACTACTACTACTACTACTACTACTACTACTACTACTACTACTTTTTCATTATGAAGACAGCAATATCGTATTTTATGAAGAAAAAAAATATTAATTAGACACAATTAGAGTATTATATTACATTTATATAATACTACTACTACTAATACTACTACTACTACTACTACTACTACAACTACTACTACTACTATAACTACTACGTAACACAGTTGTAGTAATATATTAGTAGAAGTAATAAATATTAGTAGTATTATATAAATGTAATATAATAATATAATTGTTTCTGTATCCGGTTAAATTATACATATTAATATAATAAATCACCATAAGTATCTTATAAATAGAATATCAAAATATATGTATTAGATTACATTTATATCTTCATTATTATAATACATCACTTATATGTATATGTAATTTAAACGTATAGATCATTCTCGAAACTGTAACTTGACACCGTTATCTGACTATATAAGTAGGTATAATCGTCATTTTCAGATCATGTGATTCCACTCGGCTATCAAGGTTGTATCTTATTTCTATTGTTTCAATTGCAACTTACATAACGTGGGGTTCGCATTCCATTACTATATAACATATCAATAATAACCGTAATTTAATTGGGAATATATTTAAATATATTTTTAATAATATAATATAAAATAATTATTATAGTTTATTAATTTGTAACCATTAGAAATTGTTAAGTTCAAACTCGTGATCTCGGCTTTCTTTGTAAACTTATGACTTTTGATATATATACGTGTATAAATATGTATTAGCTACTCATTACATAATACAGCTACTATGTATATGTGACATAATAGCTATAACTATTACATCACCATCACAGAGAATGAATTCGTTTACTAAGTTGTTACTACTGGCTGTGTGCATAGGATCTTCTGTTGCCCAGGACTGCACTGCATTCGATGCTGCGAGTTAGTATTTCGTCATATTGTTACGTCATATCACATCACGTGGTAAGAAATACGTTAACCATATATTCTATATATAGTATAATTATTATAGTTTTAATAGATGATATTTGTATTTATATAATAATATTAATAATCATTTATTACAAGATATTTGTTAATTGTATAATATATTTAGATAACATAAAATTATGAAATATATATTCCTTACTGTATATATTGTACTATTGTGGTTACCTACGTATATATTGATTGACACCCGTCACTAACAGCTCAATGTCCGGGAGAAGCTAGTTTTGTTGCTGACGATTGCAATAACAAATGTTTTTATCAATGTACAGAAACTGAAAATGGTTAATAATATAAATTTTTAATTTATAATGAATATATATATATATATATATATATATATATATATATATATATATTGAGAGTATATAATATATGTATTGAATATCATTTAATATAAGTATGTATTTATCAACTATCCAGTTTATTCCATAATCAATTTATATACATAAACATATTAATAATATACTAGTCTGGCTTTGAGAATATTATTTTTGAAAGTAATAAATGAATATTTGTGTAAATTTGTTTATTCTTATAATTGGAATATCATCAATTTAAATAGATTTAAATAATACCTGCATTATAAGGGATAAGTTAGTGATAAATGATTGTACATGCATAATGAAACTATGCTAATACACATATATAATGTGAGATACAACTTGTGTTTAGTTGTATAAAGTACACTATTACCTGGTCAATAAATCTCATTTGTTACTTTTATTTATTATATGATGTTATCAAATTAATTTACAACATTACAATTATATAATTCATTCATCAGATCAGATATTGTGTATACTATTTTATATTGAAAATTTCAATATACATAGCTAAGATTACGGCATACATTCATATATATATATATTAAAGTTCCACTTTTTAAAGTTTTACAAATAATACGACAACATCAAAAGTTATTAAATACCAATTACAAGCATACCACTAGCAAAGTGTAACTTATAGTATTACATATCACAGTATATATACACATACTACTAAATACATATTATTAATACATTGCGTTCAGATTATAAGTGACTTGGTCTTCTCACAATTATACGATCATTTGAAAGTGGGCATTGTGAATAGTGAATTTATATATATATATATATATATATATATATATATATATGTATATATGTATATGAATATATATATATTGTAATGAATATCGGCATTAATAAGTGATGATGTGCTTACGTAGGATCATACACCGGTGAACAAACATGTTGTAACCCGTGCCAGGTATGGAGTCACGATATGCTCACCTGCGTAGAGGACACGACCTTGGAGAACTGCGTTTTCGAAGTTACCGAAGAAGTTGGTGAGTACATAGGGCATATGTCCTTTAGCCAAGCTACTTAGCTCACATTGATCTAGTAACAATGGCAATACGATACAATCACGTGATAATCGGTATCTATTTTCTAGCTATTGTCGTATTATATTACTAAAGTAGACCACCGATAAAATATTGTTGAACGTTATGATTTATTCACTTAGATAATTCGCGCGCACTTTTCAATTGTTTAACGCACAAAATAGTAATTCATGTAGTTTAGATATGTTGTCCCTTATTTAGTTAACTACTTACTTACTCAATTACTCACTTACTTAATTATTTACTTCACAACTGAATTACTTACTTACCTAATGTATTCAATACTTACTACCTAATCACTTACTTACTTACGTACTATCTTACTTGCTCACTTATTTGCTTATGTACATATTATAGTACTTACGTACATATCTACTCACTTACTTACTTAGTTATACGCACGCATGCGTCACCAGACTGTCACTAGTAAACAAGGTCACGCTAAACCCCGCCCCTCCCCTTCATACAACGCCCCCTTAAACCACGCCCCCCGCAGTATGCCACCTTCACGCCGGGCCCAACCCTTACACCTACACGATGGATGAAGCCGATGGTGTATACGCATGCGCAGTAGGAACCTCTTATAACGAAACCCTGTGCGGATGCGACGAGGATGCAACGAATCCCCGTTAGTAAAACACACACGCTATGCTTGTCACATCTCACAGATATTGATAGCGAAGATATCATTTAGTGTGTAGAATATTACTGTGACTAATGTATACATTTTTAATATTCAGTATTCGACCTGCGCCAGAGATTTTAAAAAATATTCATTTATTTCAGTAGTAGTCATTATATGTTTTCAAATATATCTAAATAATTATACAGAGCTAAATATCAATTCAACATAAATTAAATTAAATAGGAGTTTCGAATATATCATATGCCGCCATGTTAAAAATCATACCTTCATCAATGTTACATTTTAATGAAGTCGCGAATCTAAAATAATTAATGTTATTTTATTTGTATTCAATATGTTATCTAGTTCTTGTAAAATTATTGCGATAAATATTTAACAATAATAACAATCAGATCGTTTTAATGCACACCGTGTTGTTTAGCTTTAAGAATTTGTATCGGTTTTCAATTTTTTTTTATTATATCTATAATTATTAAGAGGAGTTATTCCGAGTTAGCAGGTACTTTTCTAAGAAGGGAACTAAACATGTTACCAAACAGTCTCTCCTACTTTACAGTAATGTAGACGTAATGACACACACATATAGTTATATTGTACATGGTGAACATGTAATAGATCTTACTCAATGGTAGTGCGATGAACATCTAAAGGGTGTTGTATCGTGGACAGTTGGACATATAGACAGGATGCCGTTGTATCAATGCAATATATCAACTGGCTGTCTATCTGTCCACCTGACAAATTGTCCTGCTACAAAAAGCACACCCTAACTCACACACACACCGCACACCGCACACAGTGACAATGGGAAGCCAGATCACGTGTATCGACTTCGAAACCGGATATAACAATCTGCAGGGATCTAACGGAGTCTACGTTAAGTCCACCAATGTAGAGGTCAGTTCTTCACTTTAGCGCTGACCTTAGCTCTGACCTTAGCACATTCCTTAGCACTGACATCGTCGTTATACTTATCAACACGTACTTTACACACACACACACTTAACAGGTAGTGGATTGTGATTTAGGAGCCGGTAAATGCGGATACTTCAACTCTAGCGCCCCCTCCAGTATGGTCATCCCTAGGTTCGCTAATGCCATGGATCAATTCTCTGAACTCTCTGTCGCTTTCTCATACAAGAGGGACGCATCAGCTGCAGGAAGAAATGTTAGTGAACACCCACTTTTTTGAGTTACGCCTACTTTATAGAGTTACGCCTACTTCATTGAGTTACGCCTACTTTATAGAGTTACGCCTACTTCATATGTTGTTATATATATATATATTACTATATATTATATAGTATATACATTATATACTTTATAATATAATATACACTTTAATGTATTATTTTAATTAATATATATATATAAATGTAACCTATTGTCGAAGTCACCCGACTCATACGTGCTATACTCACACACACTCGCACACCCTTACACGCACCCGCACACAGAACTTGGTAGGTAACGGTAACTGTATCACGGAGAGCTCCCTGAACATATTCACACAACGTAATAGGCTCGCCTTATACGCTAACTCAGATGCAACTTCGAGACTTCACTTCTCAGGATATTCCACCGTTAGTACCCCCCAGCCCCCCCCCCCATTATTATCCACTCGCTGCAGTGGTGGGTATACCTAGGTCGGGGTAAATTGTATACTTAATATAATGAGATATACCGCCTAGTTTATTATCTAACGTTACGAGCTGCACATCTCTTCGTACTGGATTCAGTGATAACGTAATCATCACATCTACAGAGCGCAGACGACACCTGGCATCACGTAGTAGTAGTGTACGGTCAACAATCGATGACCACTTACCTGGACAACGTAATGGTGGACTCTAAGCCTTTCTTGGGTCGCATCAAACGAGTCTATCATCCCATGATCATCGGAGCAGGAATATGTTATACCAACTATTTCCAGGGCCACATGGACACCGTTAGTGTTGTACTATAGCCCACATTCGTAATAAGCGATCACGTGTACAGTTGTTTAAGCGTTGCTAAGCGTTATCTTCTTAATTGTATATTTACATCGATTTATTTATTGATTTATAGGTAAGATAATAAGTATTGTTTATCGATAGTATACGTTATTTAACTGAATAAAGAATTACATACGATTTAAAGTTATCGTAACTATGTATAATCGAAAATAGAAAATGTAATCATTATAATTTGAAAAAATATACATTACATTATAGTGAATACTATATAATCTACGTTGAGATATAGATATAATCGATGACCTCTAATGACCTATTTCTGCGTCAACAGATCAGCTTCGCCAAGGTGGCTTTCTCTCCCGCTCAAGTAGATGTCCTCTACAACAACAGGGGAGCTTGTCTACCCAGCGACGTGACTGTATCCAAGACCACTACTTTATCCGAGACCACTCCTTTTATCGAGACCTCAACGCCTCCTTAATAGTCGACCTTTAACTTTCAATAAATTATCAGCACACTATACTTAATTCATTAACTATTATAACTATCGCTAATTAGTAATATATATTTATATATAATAATTCTATAAATCTAGCAATGTACTTTCTTTGTGTAAAAATATATATTAATTAATTACGAAATATATATATATATAAAATTGTAACTAAATCACCAGTTTAGTTCTGTATTCTATCTGATATGCTCACCGAACTATTTTACATCGCAATATCTACCTCATAATAACAATTACATATCTATATTCAATTGTACATTACAACTCTAACTCCACTCCCCAATGAGATATGATAAAACCATCATCGTTTATTTAGTGTATTTAAAAGATGTAAATTATCAATTGAAAAATTAAACTAGAACGAATACAATCACGAGAATATTGATTATGATACTATTTAAATAATATTATCTTTAGTTTTTCCCATAAGATTGTCATTATAGAATGGCGTAGTTATATTATCTCAGTTTCTATTTTATTGTATTGTGATATTTGTCTATTTTTCTAAATATATTCACGATATTGTAAAAAAAATAGATACATTTTTATTATATTTATTAAATTAATCGATAGATATATATTTGGATATATAAATATAAAACTCAAAAGTTTCGTATTAAAGATATTATTATATGATATAATATATTATATGACAAATACATACATTCATGAGACGATATATAATTATAGATATAGTGATAGTGATAAATACATGAGATACACGTGCGAGTCTTGCATTATCTGTAACGGCTAATGTTCTTTACGTTCTTGATGGCCTCTTTGAAGTAGAACATCGGATCCAAATTCAACTTCTCTGCTACTATTGCCTGCGTAAGTGTATCAGGTAATGATTAAAATGATGACTAATGCTTTTCAGTTAACTATCGATATCTCAGAATCAGAACCTATTCTTAATGTACGTAGGTACAAAACTAGACTAGCATGTTATTAAAGTATGTATCAGCATGAATATATCAGAGATATATAGTTTGAGATATGAGTTGACTGTATTTATTATTATAATATATAATTTTAAACTTTACATTATTATCTAATTTTATCAAATGTAATTTATCATCTATGTTAATCAATTTTAATGTATACTCTACTGTTATTGTGATAACTTATCTATTAGTATCAATGTTAGATTAAAGTAAACCTTAGCTAGCCAATAGATAGCGTATTCGGGTGCGTTAGGCATCAAACCAGCTATTTCAGAGATGAAAAGATCTGCTTTCTTTCCATCCATACACTGTAAATCATAGTTTAGCATATTTAAATGACAAATAACAATCAATAATTCTCTAGCACTATGTCAAATGTTAGTATATTTATATTTCAGTAGGATAACTCATTTTTTATTTGAAAATTTATTATATATTTTTAAATTTCAAATATCTAAATAATATATTTATCTATATGAATCACAAATAATATAAAGTAATTTATCCTCTGTACTATCAGATTGTTATATAAACAATATTTAACCTATTACACAACTAGATATATGAATAACAATATTTAACCTCTAACCTAACAACTAGGTATATTTATAACAAGAGTTAACCTCTGACCTAACAACTAGGTATATGAATAACAATAATTAACCTCTGAACTTATAAGCCGACATGACAACTTCAGAAAAGACAATTCGAAACATTGATATTTATTCTTCATTTCGAAATACTTCTTTGTCACTGTGGTACGTAGATAATATTAGAGAATTACCTTCGATATTTACGAAAGAAAGTGTGACATATTTATAAATTATATACAAGATATAAATAATATTATATATAATTAACATAAACAATACTTATTTCTAATACATTTTATTTGTAGTTCCATATTAATATTTGTTTACTGTTTAATTCGTGTATGACAGAATGGCTCCGAAATACTGTTATATATCTGCCAATCTAGCATTTATCATAATCACTCCCATCAAAACTACTATTTATGGACAACAATAAATAAAAATATTCTCTAAAAAAAAGATATCTTATAATATATGTATTATTTTATATGTGTATATATAATATCTTATATTATTAGCGATCTACACTAACACTAAACACTAACCGTCATCGCAGCAACGACAGTGGAACTTCTTGTAGCATTCGAACTGCTTCACTTCGGAGTCGTTATCGTCTGGAAATACTTGTTCCGCGAGTTGCAGCTGTTGGTCACTCTCATCCACGAAACAGCCGCTAGCTCCGTTCATAGGCTGAACCTCACTCGCGCTGTTTCTAAGCGATAACATACGAGAAGAAGATGAGGAGATGGAGGTGGATGAGCTGCGTGAGGATAGTCCGCCGGAGGACATAGCTCGCGCTAGGGCGTGGTTAGTTATCGAAGGGGGCGTGGCACCCGATTCCTTCAACACCACGAGCTTTCCAAACGATCCGTTTTTGTCCGTCGTTACTACGTTCTCCGCGGATGGCTTGCTCTCCGTAGCTACATGCTTCTCAATTGAGGACTTCTTGTCTATCAATTCAAAAATACACGGCACTACGACCTTCTCTTCTGCCACTACTATTACAACTTCATCCTGCTTAGTCATCGCAGAACTCGCTACTGAATTAGCTATTTTCACTTCAGATTCTGATTGGATAATTTCTAATTATATTGTTTCTAATGATATAATTAACTATAGGTATATATATATTATATATCTATAATATATTATTGTTCTAAAATATATAATTACCGGTATAAACTTATTATATTCGAGATGATTCTAGACTATTGTATTTCTACGTAATTATATGTATGACTATTAAAACCTATATTACATACATATGTAATATTATATTAATTAATAACCGCTTTTCTCTTTTGACATTATTTCTTCCGCTACCAGTACATTAATCTTCCCGATGAGGTTTCTTAAGCAGTTCTTCTGTTGTTTAATAGGTACATGTTGATCCGGCAAATCGCTGTCCTTGATGCCTATCTTTAAGTCGGTGTCCTTTGTGATGTCCTTTAAGAGTAACTCCCGCCTGACTCGTTTAGAAGTGAACGATGATGATGATTTAGGCGATTGCTGAATTAAGTCATTTTTCCTAGCACCTCTTCCTATAAATGAATATGTCAAAATGAAATTAAATACATAGAATATATATTTAAATATATAATTTGTAAAATTAAATAATATAGTATTAATTGTTGATACATTTTTTGAAATTAGTCGATATAATATATAAAGAATAATATATTTAAATATATTCATATATGAAATATCTGTATATTTATATTACATATGTCTACTTATGATTTCTAATATAACGCATTGAATAAGTGATTACCAGTTCTATGAATAAAGTCGCCTGGTGTCAACACCAATGGTCCGCTTTTCCTAATGATCGGTACTTCACTCTGGGGTGTCGACGTCATCAAAGGTATGTCTTTCTTTAGCATAGCGAACAGAGCCTGTTCCTTAGCCTCGCTCCCCAGTCTATTTAGATTTCTCGCAATTTTTGATTGCAAGCGACCCATCTGCGTTACTCTTTTAACATTTCCGATATTCTGTGTAAAAGTGTATTACTTTCTATTATACTAATGAAATAATTGAAATAGTATTTACTAATTATATTTTATAATGATAGGATTATATAAAAATTATATCGATAGGTACCATTCATTTTACCTACATTTTTACACAAATCTAATACAACCTATTAATTGTAATACTTTTTTCTTATATATATATATATTAAGTCTGGGGTCTATGGCTCAGTAGGATAATCAAAAGCTAATAAACCAGAAGTCCCGGGTTCGATTCCAGGCAGTTCTTGTTTTTCTCTTGTGTTTATCAAGAACTTAATAAACTATAAATCAAAACACACAAAAAATGTATTATATTACAATTTTGTATTGTATTTCCTTACAGTTATTTATAACATGTATAAGTCAATGACTTCTCGAGGGGACCATTAGTATCTGCTATTTGTATTGTATTTAATATATATATATATATATGTATATATATATGAGATTTCAATAATTAATATTATTTTTATTAAATATATATATATATATTTATAATAACCCTAATTCTCTTTATATTCGTCAAATCAACTACCTTACTTTTCTTTAAACTTTCTTGAATAAGTTTCCTCATCTATATAATAATGGTTGGATATATTCTGATAGGTCAAATAAATTGTATGAGTATATCAGTTAGTAATAAATCAAATATTCAAAAATTAAACTTATATTCACATATACATATATTAATATATATATATATATATATATATATATATATATATATATATAATATAGTGGTTTAATCCGAACTCGGTTTCGGGTATCAATTCCGGGTTCTAGCAAAATTTCATGAGATCGGGTTTCGAAAAATGATCCAAGAACGGGTCCGGGTTTTAGTAAATTAATTTCGGGTATTTGTGTAAAATAAAAATAATATTAAAATTTTATATAAATTTTATAAAAATATAATTAATACTTAATTTAATTGATAATTATTATAATAAATTATTATAATGGATACAACTGATAACGTAAGTATACTAAATATTTCCAAATCCAAATATATACTATATGCCTATTAATCCTATGTAAATTGTAATATCTGGAAAATAATTATTTAATTATTTCATAGATAATGAAAATTTCAATAATTGAAATGTTTATAATGTTATATATAATTGTACTACATATTTGTACATAACTTATGTTTTAATACAAATTAAAAAAAACTACAATATGAAGTATATTATAAAATTCAATAAGCTTTCCGGTGTTAATTATTGTATTACAATAGAATCTATATACAAATTATCTTTCTAGTAGATATTTGTTGATCATAATAACAAATATTTCACGATCTAATATTTATAAATTATATTTTGATTGTTGTTGCCTATCTATTATTTATTAATTATAGCTATTTCTGATTCTGTATTTCTGTATTGCTACAAAATATATTTTTTATAAATGTTCTACAAATATTTTAAAAAGTATAATATTTATATCTTATATTTATATATTTATTATATAATTATAATATTTTAATTATATCTTAAAATAATAATATTTCAAAGATTAGTTGAAAAATATAAAAAATATTTCAAATAATATTTTTTAAAATACAAAAAATATAAATAATATTACAAAATATATTTTAAAAAAATTTCAAAAAAATGTCCACAAAAATGTTTACAAATATTTCAAAAAAATGTTTCAAAATATTTCAAAAAATTTCAAAAATATTTCAAAAATTTTTAAAAATTTCAAAAAAATTTCAAAAATGTTCAAATAAAATTCAACAAAATTTCAACAAATTTCAAAAAAATACTTCGAAAAAATGTAAAAATAATATTTCAAAAAAGCGACGCTGAAGATTTTAGTTGACAAAAAATCATTGTAATGGCAAAAACTCAATTTTTTAGGTTTTTCTGGGGTACGCGGTAAAATATTAAACAAATTTATATTTATTACAAACTTTTTATCAAAAATTTAGGATTAGATTGTCTCGAGATAATGAAAATTAGGATTTGATTGTCTCGAGATAATGTAAAATGGGCTAAATTTAAACCACTAAATTATTATTATATATATATATATATATTATATATAAATATTATATAATATATATAACTGTGTGTCTTAGTTGGCTAAGGCGTCAGACACACAGGTATTGTAGTAGGATACGGGACCCACATGTTATGTTCAATCTCTATCCGTACCAATATAATAATAAGTATTAAAATAATTTATAGAATAGATCTTAAATATAATCGCATATAAAAAATTATCATCTATCATTAACAAATGGATGTCTTAAGTTGAGAGCGCGCTTCGAAGGAACACTATATATATATATATATATATATATATATATAACACTAGTGTCATTTAGTTATAAGTGAAAACGTCATCTAAATTCCTGATGGGATGAAATAACTCCACCAAAATAAAATAAATAAATAAAAATAATATATATATATAACATAATAACTGCCTGTGTGTCTCAGTGGCTAAGGCGTCAGACACACAAGCAGTATGACACGGGTTCGACCCTCGTCCGGACCATTAATTAATTTTATAAAATGGGTCTTAAAATATTATTTAGAAGTGATCTTATATAATTGTGTATAAATAAATGATCGGCTCTCGTTAAAACCATGGATGCCTTAACATGAGAGCGGCTTCGAAGGGACATTAGAGCCATATATGGTTATAAGTGAAAACTTAATCTAAGTTCCTGGATGGGATGAAAGGACTCCACCAAATAAAAATAACAATAACAATAACAATATATATATATTATTTATACTAGTAATTACTATATTACGCACTCATATTATTTAAAGACTAATAATAGTTAATGGTACTATAAACTATATAGTTTATATATAATATAAATAAGTTTAATTATTTTCTACGAATTAATTATAATAAATAAAAATGTATTACATATTCTAAGAAATTTAATTATTTAATTATTATTTAAATTAAGTTTAATATTTAGATATAGTTTAGATATAATATTTAATAAATGTTTACCTTGTTATTATTTAATAAACAATTAAAAATAATTATAATAATTATGTATATTTAGTAATTAATAAAAATAGCAATTAAAGAGGACATACGTAAATAAACCTTGAATAATGTAATTCTGCGTAACTAAGGACGCTATGTAAATAATGTGTATACAATAGGAAATTTAAATATAATAAAATAATATTATATTTCAACCAATCAAAATGTAATTCATATAGAAAATAAAAGGAATTATATTAAACAATTTTAAAATTTATAGAAAATATTGTATATTACCTACTATAGTATATATGCTATATAATATATATTATACTTTATATATATATAAGATAACTTGAATAATGTAATTCTGCGTGAATAAGGACGCTATGTAAATAATTTTTATACAATAGGAAATTTAAATATAATAAAATAATATTATATTTCAACCAATCAAAATGTAATTCATATAGATAATAAAAGGAATTATATTAAACAATTTTAAAATTTATAGAAAATATTGTATATTACCTACTATAGTATATATGCTATATAATATATATTATACTTTATATATATATATATATAAGATAACTTGAATAATGTAATTCTGCGTAACTAAGGACGCTATGTAAATAATGTTTATACAATAGGAAATTTAAATATAATAAAATAATATTATATTTCAACCAATCAAAATGTAATTCATATAGAAAATAAAAGGAATTATATTAAACAATTTTAAAATTTGTAGAAAATATTGTATATTACCTATTATAGTATATATTCTATATAATATATATTATACTTTATATATATATATATATATATATATATATATATATATATATAAAGGACCTACGTGTATTACATCAAGGGAAGTGTAATTCACTTACGAAACTCGTTACATTATACATTATTTAAAAATGGAGATTCTTGATTTATGGTTATTCAATATTGTATTTGAATGTAATAGATAAAATTACTTTCAACAAATAATATTTATTTTTATTTATAATATAAATTATAGTTTTAAAATTGAAAAAAACTACTAAAAATAAATATTATTAAAATTAAGTATTATAAGATACATATAAATTAATAAAATACTAAGTAATAGTGCAATACTCCGCCTACACAAATTTTCAAATGTATATATATAAGAGAATGATGGGTAATGTAGCAACTTTTAGATAATGGTGTATAACTTTATAAATAATATAATTCATACATAATATAATAGTTATAATTCGATAACTGTTGTTAATATAGTTATAACTTATATATATATAAGAGCACTATCGCGTCATTTTTTCATTTTAGCGTATCTAATTGAAATTATTAATGTGGCCATATTACCATATTACCATATTACCATCCATGGAAGTTAAGTTGGACATCTTTCGCGGATTCGACTCCATGGAGTCAGTTTGTACAGCCTACAGGCAGTTTTTGTTTTTCTCTTGTGTTTATTAAATATTAAGAACTTAAATACGATAAATCAAAACACAAGAACAAAATGTTGACTATTTGTATTGTATTGTCCGGGGCACCTCACAGTTATTTATAACATGTATAAGTCTATGACTTATTGAGGGGCAATTTGTATCCGCTATTCAATATATATTTGTGATTTCAATAAATAAATATTATTATTATTATATATATTCCATGTATCCAATATGATATATCATATTGTAAAAAAATATATATAAATATAATATATTAACTTAGTATTTAAAATAAACTTTTGTATTATGTAGGATCTAGGATTATGTAGGATAACCTACTATTGAAATGTATTTTATATTATATTTATAATTACATTTAAAATAATTAAAAGTTCCCCAATGGAAATGTTAACATGGTTAACATTTAGGTGCAATTGCACCTAAATATGTATGTCATATTTTATGTTCTCCATCTTTTGTGTTTAGATGTAATGCATGCATTAATTTGCCTCTCTCATCACAAGTTGATATACACAGTAATAATAATAACGTACCAATATGTAATACATTAGTTAAAGAACTTGAAACGAATCGTACTCTAATAACACAAATTGATGTTCAATTGAATACAACTAATTCAAAATAGCCTATATTTCATACTATGTTATCTGATAACGCAAAAGCCAAACCACAATATGCTGATATTACTTCTCAAAAAAAATTACTACAAAAAAGGGTTGTTTCTATAAATTAAATTAAAATAATAATTACCTTACTGTTGTATCGATATTGAAATCGTGTAGCTTATTACGTAAGAATAATGATGTTTGCTCTCAAATTTATATTCGTCCTGATCAATTTTATAATGACAGGATGAAACGAAGAATATTAACCTTAGGAGCATCTAACAAACCCGGTAATATTAAATGTGTATTTAATAATCATACACTTAATTATGAGTTACGGACTTTTTTTTAAAATTATGAGATCATTGTAATTGAATAGAATTTTATTATAGAGTATACTATTAGTGATTATAATAAATTGAAATTATCAATTGATAATAATAATAAAAGTTCTAATAATTCCTCTACTAGTTCAAAATTGTTATTAATAATAATTGACTATATTATTTCATAAAAGTATTCTACTCTAATCAAGAAGTCTCAGTAATAAATTACCAACATTAGTATCCATGATTAAAAGTCATGAATATGATATTCTCATATTTACTGAAACTTGGCTTAATGATAAAATAACGGATGGTATGTTATTAAATTACACCTATTATAATTTTGTTTAGATTAGATAGAATAAAAAAAATACATGGTAGTGGTATTTTAATATATATATATATATATATATAAATAGTTTATTCCCGATACATACTCTAATATTTACTGAAAACTTTGAATTGATTAATCTTCTTGTGTCTGATTATACAATCATTGTGATTTAAAGACCACCCTCTATGTTATATAACGATACTATTAAATTAGTTGACCTAATTTCTAAAGTAACTGATACAATTAAAACTAGTATGATTTACGGAGATCTGAACTTGCCAAATATTGGCTAGAGAAATGGTTCTGATATTTCATTGGTCGAAAAATATGTGTATAGTTTTACACAAAATCATGCTCTAACAAAGTTAGTAAATTATCCAAAACGCAAATCGAATATACTAGACTTAATACTAACTAATGATATTAGAACAATTTCTTAAATCTCACCTACTAACCCTATTGAATATAATAATCACTGTAGCGATCATGTATCTATGATATATTTTATATCCATCTAATTATTATAAGGTCAAATTAAAATCATTTAATAAAAAGTCATCACCCAACTACATTAAATCTGATTATGACTCAATTAAATATGATCTTTCTATAATTAATTGGGACTACCTATTAGAGTCGGCTTATGATAGTTCGGATATGCTATCCATATTTATAGAGACATTATTATTAATATATAACAATCATACTCCTCGTACCAAGTTTAGAAAATATAGATATCCTATCCATCTAAAATATTAATGAACAAATGTCGCTATCTACATAGTATAATTAATGACAATACCACTCGTCTAAACTGGCGTAAAGCTCAACTTAATTTTGGACCAAAACTTAAGTAATATAACTTAGACAGGGAAGCCAATGTGTTATCTTCTGATAATAAGTCTACTTTCTATAATTACTTAAATAATAAACTACATTCTACTAACTCAATATCACACTACTTTATGACAAAACTAATAATGTTGTATTATCATCTGATTTTGACAAAGCATCCTGCTTATCAATACCAATCGATTTTTAATAAAAGTACTGATACTAATTTACCACCGTTACTGGCAATAGGTAATACACAATCATCACAATCGGCATATCGCTCGTTTTCCTCATACCCTACCATACCTGACGTGGTATGTAAATTCCTATGCCTATTACCCAATAATTATAATAACTCACCTGATGGTATTCCGAAAGCTTTATTAAAGATATTATCATTTCAATTATGCTATCCTCTTTCATT
Organism: Osedax fenrisi; assembly: GCA_964019155.1. Classification (NCBI taxonomy): domain Eukaryota; kingdom Metazoa; phylum Annelida; class Polychaeta; order Sabellida; family Siboglinidae; genus Osedax; species Osedax fenrisi. Next base: position 6,046,203 of record OZ025239.1, read on the forward strand.
AATATATACAATAATATTCTTATAACAGGTAGGATATATGCCCGGATATATGGAAATTGTCTCATATAATCCCAATTTAAAAAAAAGGTGATGTAACGAAGGCAATTAATTATCGTCCAATAAGAATGTTAATGCTATTTGAAAAAAATCCTCTCGCATTATCTTACTTTTTATTTATAAATACGTTCTAATATATATATTACGCAACACCAGTATGGTTTTCTCGCAGGGAAATCGACTGGCCTGTAATTAATATCTTTCTACAAGCACATATATAAATCTAGATATGCATCATCGCTATCTGATATTGTTTATATAGATTTATCAAAAGCATTCGATAAAGTATCACACACCAAATTATTACATACATTATCTCATTATGGGATTTGTGGTGATGTAATTATGTGGTTAAAATCCTATAGGATTATAGGAAAATCCTATAGGACGTATACGTAAATAATCGTAAACAACGAGTACAAATTAATAATACGTTTTCTAACTATACACAGGTCATATCGGGTTTTCCACAAGGATCGGTTTGTTGGTACCACAAATATTCTATTGGTCCATTGCTATTTCTGATCTATATAAATGATATCCCTAATATAATGAATAATTCAATTAATAACTCTATTTGCAGATGATACTACATTATCATTTTCATTCAAATCCAATAATAGTAGTCTCCTTCTGCAAAATACTCTCGATGATATCAGCAAGTGGATGAAAATATGGGAACTCGAATTGGCTCCTAAGAAATGTGTAGTGATGCGAGTTGGAAATATGTTTCCCGCTTATGTATATAATTTAAATGGACATACTTTACCAATTCAATCTAGTTTTAAAGATTTGTGTATTACATTTAGTGATAATATGAGTTTCAATATTCATATTAATAATATTTGTAATACAGCTTATCTAATCATTAATAGATTATTCAGATTCTTCATAACCAATAATTATATATATATATATATATATATATATATCTACTTAAAACATATATATCTTTTGTACGTCCGATTCTTCTGTTTGGAATCCAGATCCATTGTATATCACTAATTCTAACCACATTAAAAATATTCAAAAATATTTCACTAAACGATTAGTTTCTAGATGTAATATTCCCACCGATGTTCTTACACCGATAGACTTATTTTTCTCACTATTAAATCATTATCAGTTCTCATGTTGGTAACAGATCTGGTGTTAACGTACAGTGTACGTCGTACACGATACTGAATGGATTTGTGGATGTCGATCCTGACAAGATATTCGACGTATACAGCAATAGATGTAGAGGGCACAACATAGTAGGAAGATCCTATAGGATATATGCATATATTCAGAACGAATTCACACCTGAATTACTTCGGCAATAGGGTATCTACTAGTGTTGGAAAGGGTTTCGAATATCGAATCGAATATTCGAATATTCGAATATTCGATTCTTTCAAATAGTAAAC
>OZ025239.1:6055168-6142668 GCA_964019155.1 Osedax fenrisi
CTACTACTACTACTTTTTCATTATGAAGACAGCAATATCGTATTTTATGAAGAAAAAAAATATTAATTAGACACAATTAGAGTATTATATTACATTTATATAATACTACTACTACTACTACTACTACTACTACTACTACTACTACTACTACTACTCTACTACTACTAACTACTACTACTACTACTACTACTAAACTACTACTACTACTACTACTACTACACTACTACTATACTACTACTACTACTACTACTACTACTACTACTACTACTACTACTACTACTATACTACTACTACTACTACTACTAATACTACTACTACTACTATACTACTACTACTACTATACTACTACTAATACTAAACTACTACTACTACTACTACTACTACTACTACTACTACTACTACTACTACTACTACTACTACTACTACTACTACTACTACTACTACTACTACTACTACTACTACTACTACTACTACTACTACTACTACTACTACTACTACTACTACTACTACTACTACTACTACTACTACTACTACTACTACTACTACTACTACTACTACTACAACTACTACTACTACTACTACTACTACTACTACTACTACTACTACTACTACTACTAATACTACTACTACTACTACTACTACTACTACTACTACTACGTAACACAGTTGTAGTAATATATTAGTAGAAGTAATAAATATTAGTAGTATTATATAAATGTAATATAATAATATAATTGTTTCTGTATCCGGTTAAATTATACATATTAATATAATAAATCATCATAAGTATCTTAAAAATAGAATATCAAAATATATGTATTAGATTACATTTATATCTTCATTATTATAATACATCACTTATATGTATATGTAATTTAAACGTATAGATCATTCTCTAAACTGTAACTTGACACCGTTATCTGACTATATAAGTAGGTATAATCGTCATTTTCAGATCATGTGATTCCACTCGGCTATCAAGGTTGTATCTTATTTCTATTGTTTCAATTGCAACTTACATAACGTGGGGTTCGCATTCCATTACTATATAACATATCAATAATAACCGTAATTTAATTGGGAATATATTTAAATATATTTTTAATAATATAATATAAAATAATTATTATAGTTTATTAATTTGTAACCATTAGAAATTGTTAAGTTCAAACTCGTGATCTCGGCTTTCTTTGTAAACTTATGACTTTTGATATATATACGTGTGTAAATATGTATTAGCTACTCATTACATAATACAGCTACTATGTATATGTGACATAATAGCTATAACTATTACATCACCATCACATAGAATGAATTCGTTTACTAAGTTGTTACTACTGGCTGTGTGCATAGGATATTCTGTTGCGCAGATCTGCACTGCATTCGATGCTGCGAGTTAGTGTTTCGTCATATTGTTACGTCATATCACATCACGTGGTAAGAAATACGTTAACCATATATTCTATATATAGTATAATTATTATAGTTTTAATAGATGATATTTGTATTTATATAATAATATTAATAATCATTTATTACAAGATATTTGTTAATTGTATAATATATTTAGATAACATAAAATTATGAAATATATATTCCTTACGGTATATATTGTACTATTGTGGTTACCTACGTATATATTGATTGACACCCGTCACTAACAGCTCAATGTCCGGGAGAAGCTAGTTTTGTAGCTGACGATTGCAATAACAAATGTTTTTATCAATGTACAGAAACTGAAAATGGTTAATAATATAAATTTTTAATTTATAAAGAATATATATATATATATATATATATATATATATATATATATATTGAGAGTATATAATATATTTATTGAATATCATTTAATATAAGTATGTATTTATCAACTGTCCAGTTTATTCCATAATCAATTTATATACATAAACATATTAATAATATACTAGTCTGGCTTTGAGAATATTATTTTTTATAAAAATATCATGAAAGTAATAAATGAATATTTGTGTAAATTTGTTTATTCTTATAATTGGAATATCATCAATTTAAATAGATTTAAATAATACCTGCATTATAAGGGATAAGTTAGTGATAAATGATTGTACATGCATAATGAAACTATGCTAATACACGTATATAATGTGAGATACAACTTGTGTGTAGTTGTATAAAGTACACTATTACCTGGTCAATAAATCTCATTTGTTACTTTTATTTATTATATGATGTTATCAAATTAATTTACAACATTACAATTATATAATTCATTCATCAGATCAGATATTGTGTATACTATTTTATATTGAAAATTTCAATATACATAGCTAAGATTACGGCATACATTCATATATATATATATTAAAGTTCCACTTTTTAAAGTTTTACAAATAATACGACAACATCAAAAGTTATTAAATACCAATTACAAGCATACCACTAGCAAAGTGTAACTTATAGTATTACATATCACAGTATATATACAAATACTACTAAATACATATTATTAATACATTGCGTTCAGATTATAAGTGACTTGGTCTTCTCACAATTATACGATCATTTGAAATTGGGCATTGTGAATAGTGAATTTATATATATATATATATATATATATATATATATATATATATATATGTATATATGTATATGAATATATATATATATTGTAATTAATATCGGCATTAATAAGTGATGATGTGCTTACGTAGGATCATACACCGGTGAACAAACATGTTGTAACCCGTGCCAGGTATGGAGTCACGATATGCTCACCTGCGTAGAGGACACGACCTTGGAGAACTGCGTTTTCGAAGTTACCGAAGAAGTTGGTGAGTACATAGGGCATATGTCCTTTAGCGAAGCTACTTAGCTCACATTGATCTAGTAACAATGGCAATACGATACAATCACGTGATAATCGGTATCTATTTTCTAGCTATTGTCGTATTATATTACTAAAGTAGACCACCGATAAAATATTGTTGAACGTTATGATTTATTCACTTAGATAATTCGCGCGCACTTTTCAATTGTTTAACGCACAAAATAGTAATTCATGTAGTTTAGATATGTTGTCCCTTATTTAGTTAACTACTTACTTACTCAATTACTCACTTACTTAATTATTTACTTCACAACTGAATTACTTACTTACCTAATGTATTCAATACTTACTACCTAATCACTTACTTACTTACGTACTATCTTACTTGCTCACTTATTCGCTTATGTACATATTATAGTACTTACGTACATATCTACTCACTTACTTACTTAGTTATACGCACGCATGCGTCACCAGACTGTCACTAGTAAACAAGGTCACGCTAAACCCCGCCCCTCCCCTTCATACCACGCCCCCTTAAACCACGCCCCCCGCAGTATGTCACCTTCACGCCGGGCCCAACGCCTACACCTACACGATGGATGAAGCCGATGGTGTATACGCATGCGCAGTAGGAACCTCTTATAACGAAACCCTGTGCGGATGCGACGAGGATGCAACGAATCCCCGTTAGTAAAACACACACGCTATGCTTGTCACATCTCACAGATATTGATAGCGAAGATATCATTTAGTGTGTAGAATATTACTGTGACTAATGTATACATTTTTAATATTCAGTATTCGACCTGCGCCAGAGATTTTAAAAAATATTCATTTATTTCAGTAGTAGTCATTATATGTTTTCAAATATATCTAAATAATTATACAGAGCTAAATATCAATTCAACATAAATTAAATTAAATAGGAGTTTCGAATATATCATATGCCGCCATGTTAAAAATCATACCTTCATCAATGTTACATTTTAATGAAGTCGCGAATCTAAAATAATTACTGTTATTTTATTTGTATTCAATATGTTATCTAGTTCTTGTAAAATTATTGCGATAAATATTTAACAATAATAACAATCAGATCGTTTTAATGCACACCGTGTTGTTTAGCTTTAAGAATTTGTAGCGGTTTTCAATTTTTTTTTATTATATCTAGAATTATTAAGAGGAGTTATTCCGAGTTAGCAGGTACTTTTCTAAGAAGGGAACTAAACATGTTACCAAACAGTCTCTCCTACTTTACAGTAATGTAGACGTAATGACACACACATATAGTTATATTGTACATGGTGAACATGTAATAGATCTTACTCAATGGTAGTGCGATGAACATCTAAAGGGTGTTGTATCGTGGACAGTTGGACATATAGACAGGATGCCGTTGTATCAATGCAATATATCAACTGGCTGTCTATCTGTCCACCTGACAAATTGTCCTGCTACAAAAAGCACACCCTAACTCACACACACACACCGCACACCGCACACAGTGACAATGGGAAGCCAGATCACGTGTATCGACTTCGAAACCGGATATAACAATCTGCAGGGATCTAACGGAGTCTACGTTAAGTCCACCAATGTAGAGGTCAGTTCTTCACTTTAGCGTTGACCTTAGCTCTGACCTTAGCACATTCCTTAGCACTGACATCGTCGTTATACTTATCAACACGTACTTTACACACACACACTTAACAGGTAGTGGATTGTGATTTAGGAGCCGGTAAATGCGGATACTTCAACTCTAGCGCCCCCTCCAGTATGGTCATCCCTAGGTTCGCTAATGCCATGGATCAATTCTCTGAACTCTCTGTCGCTTTCTCATACAAGAGGGACGCATCAGCTGCAGGAAGAAATGTTAGTGAACACCCACTTTTTTGAGTTACGCCTACTTTATAGAGTTACGCCTACTTCATTGAGTTACGCCTACTTTATAGAGTTACGCCTACTTCATATGTTGTTATATATATATATATTACTATATATTATATAGTATATACATTATATACTTTATAATATAATATACACTTTAATGTATTATTTTAATTAATATATATATATAAATGTAACCTATTGTCGAAGTCACCCGACTCATACGTGCTATACTCACACACACTCGCACACCCTTACACGCACCCGCACACAGAACTTGGTAGGTAACGGTAACTGTATCACGGAGAGCTCCCTGAACATATTCACGCAACGTAATAGGCTCGCCTTATACGCTAACTCAGATGCAACTTCGAGACTTCACTTCTCAGGATATTCCACCGTTAGTACCCCCCAGCCCCCCCCCCCATTATTATCCACTCGCTGCAGTGGTGGGTATACCTAGGTCGGGGTAAATTGTATACTTAATATAATGAGATATACCGCCTAGTTTATTATCTAACGTTACGAGCTGCACATCTCTTCGTACTGGATTCAGTGATAACGTAATCATCACATCTACAGAGCGCAGACGACACCTGGCATCACGTAGTAGTAGTGTACGGTCAACAATCGATGACCACTTACCTGGACAACGTAATGGTGGACTCTAAGCCTTTCTTGGGTCGCATCAAACGAGTCTATCATCCCATGATCATCGGAGCAGGAATATGTTATACCAACTATTTCCAGGGCCACATGGACACCGTTAGTGTTGTACTATAGCCCACATTCGTAATAAGCGATCACGTGTACAGTTGTTTAAGCGTTGCTAAGCGTTATCTTCTTAATTGTATATTTACATCGATTTATTTATTGATTTATAGGTAAGATAATAAGTATTGTTTATCGATAGTATACGTTATTTAACTGAATAAAGAATTACATACGATTTAAAGTTATCGTAACTATGTATAATCGAAAATAGAAAATGTAATCATTATAATTTGAAAAAATATACATTACATTATAGTGAATACTATATAATCTACGTTGAGATATAGATATAATCGATGACCTCTAATGACCTATTTCTGCGTCAACAGATCAGCTTCGCCAAGGTGGCTTTCTCTCCCGCTCAAGTAGATGTCCTCTACAACAACAGGGGAGCTTGTCTACCCAGCGACGTGACTGTATCCAAGACCACTACTTTATCCGAGACCACTCCTTTTATCGAGACCTCAACGCCTCCTTAATAGTCGACCTTTAACTTTCAATAAATTATCAGCACACTATACTTAATTCATTAACTATTATAACTATCGCTAATTAGTAATATATATTTATATATAATAATTCTATAAATCTAGCAATGTACTTTCTTTGTGTAAAAATATATATTAATTAATTACGAAATATATATATATATAAAATTGTAACTAAATCACCAGTTTAGTTCTGTATTCTATCTGATATGCTCACCGAGCTATTTTACATCGCAATATCTACCTCATAATAACAATTACATATCTATATTCAATTGTACATTACAACTCTAACTCCACTCCCCAATGAGATATGATAAAACCATCATCGTTTATTTAGTGTATTTAAAAGATGTAAATTATCAATTGAAAAATTAAACTAGAACGAATACAATCACGAGAATATTGATTATGATACTATTTAAATAATATTATCTTTAGTTTTTCCCATAAGATTGTCATTAACATTAGAGAATGGCGTAGTTATATTATCTCAGTTTCTATTTTATTGTATTGTGATATTTGTCTATTTTTCTAAATATATTCACGATATTGTAAAAAAAATAGATACATTTTTATTATATTTATTAAATTAATCGATAGATATATATTTGGATATATAAATATAAAACTCAAAAGTTTCGTATTAAAGATATTATTATATGATATAATATATTATATGACAAATACATACATTCATGAGACGATATATAATTATAGATATAGTGATAGTGATAAATACATGAGATACACGTGCGAGTCTTGCATTATCTGTAACGGCTAATGTTCTTTACGTTCTTGATGGCCTCTTTGAAGTAGAACATCGGATCCAAATTCAACTTTTCTGCTACTATTGCCTGCGTAAGTGTATCAGGTAATGATTAAAATGATGACTAATGCTTTTCAGTTAACTATCGATATCTCAGAATCAGAACCTATTCTTACTTTACGTAGGTACAAAACTAGACTAGTATTTTATTAAAGTCTGTATCAGCATGAATATATCAGAGATATAGAGTTTGAGATATGAGTTGACTGTATTTATTATTATAATATATAATTATAAATTTTACATTATTATCTAATTTTACCAAATGTAATTTATCATCTATGTTAATCAATTTTAATGTATACTCTACTGTTATTGTGATAACTTATCTATTAGTATCAATATTAGATTATAGTAAACCTTAGCTAGCCAATAGATAGCGTATTCGGGTGCGTTAGGCATCAAACCAGCTATTTCAGAGATGAAAATATCTGCTTTCTTTCCATCCATACACTGTAAATCATAGTTTAGCATATTTAAATGACAAATAACAATCAATAATTCTCTAGCACTATGTCAAATGTTAGTATATTTATATTTCAGTAGGATAACTCATTTTTTATTTGAAAATTTATTATATATTTTTAAATTTCAAATATCTAAATAATATATTTATCTATATGAATCACAAATAATATAAAGTAATTTATCCTCTGTACTATCAGATTGTTATATAAACAATATTTAACCTATTACACAACTAGATATATGAATAACAATATTTAACCTCTAACCTAACAACTAGGTATATTTATAACAAGAGTTAACCTCTGACCTAACAACTAGGTATATGAATAACAATAATTAACCTCTGAACTTATAAGCCGACATGACAACTTCAGAAAAGACAATTCGAAACATTGATATTTATTCTTCATTTCGAAATACTTCTTTGTCACTGTGGTACGTAGATAATATTAGAGAATTACCTTCGATATTTACGAAAGAAAGTGTGACATATTTATAAATTATATACAAGATATAAATAATATTATATATAATTAACATAAACAATACTTATTTCTAATACATTTTATTTGTAGTTCCATATTAATATTTGTTTACTGTTTAATTCGTGTATGACAGAATGGCTCCGAAATACTGTTATATATCTGCCAATCTAGCATTTATCATAATCACTCCCATCAAAACTACTATTTATGGACAACAATAAATAAAAATATTCTCTAAAAAAAAGATATCTTATAATATATGTATTATTTTATATGTGTATATATAATATCTTATATTATTAGCGATCTACACTAACACTAAACACTAACCGTCATCGCAGCAACGACAGTGGAACTTCTTGTAGCATTCGAACTGCTTCACTTCGGAGTCGTTATCGTCTGGAAATACTTGTTCCGCGAGTTGCAGCTGTTGGTCACTCTCATCCACGAAACAGCCGCTAGCTCCGTTCATAGGCTGAACCTCACTCGCGCTGTTTCTAAGCGATAACATACGAGAAGAAGATGAGGAGATGGAGGTGGATGAGCTGCGTGAGGATAGTCCGCCGGAGGACATAGCTCGCGCTAGGGCGTGGTTAGTTATCGAAGGGGGCGTGGCACCCGATTCCTTCAACACCACGAGCTTTCCAAACGATCCGTTTTTGTCCGTCGTTACTACGTTCTCCGCGGATGGCTTGCTCTCCGTAGCTACATGCTTCTCAATTGAGGACTTCTTGTCTATCAATTCAAAAATACACGGCACTACGACCTTCTCTTCTGCCACTACTATTACAACTTCATCCTGCTTAGTCATCGCAGAACTCGCTACTGAATTAGCTATTTTCACTTCAGATTCTGATTGGATAATTTCTAATTATATTGTTTCTAATGATATAATTAACTATAGGTATATATATATTATATATCTATAATATATTATTGTTCTAAAATATATAATTACCGGTATAAACTTATTATATTCGAGATGATTCTAGACTATTGTATTTCTACGTAATTATATGTATGACTATTAAAACCTATATTACATACATATGTAATATTATATTAATTAATAACCGCTTTTCTCTTTTGACATTATTTCTTCCGCTACCAGTACATTAATCTTCCCGATGAGGTTTCTTAAGCAGTTCTTCTGTTGTTTAATAGGTACATGTTGATCCGGCAAATCGCTGTCCTTGATGCCTATCTTTAAGTCGGTGTCCTTTGTGATGTCCTTTAAGAGTAACTCCCGCCTGACTCGTTTAGAAGTGAACGATGATGATGATTTAGGCGATTGCTGAATTAAGTCATTTTTCCTAGCACCTCTTCCTATAAATGAATATGTCAAAATGAAATTAAATACATAGAATATATATTTAAATATATAATTTGTAAAATTAAATAATATAGTATTAATTGTTGATACATTTTTTGAAATTAGTCGATATAATATATAAAGAATAATATATTTAAATATATTCATATATGAAATATCTGTATATTTATATTACATATGTCTACTTATGATTTCTAATATAACGCATTGAATAAGTGATTACCAGTTCTATGAATAAAGTCGCCTGGTGTCAACACCAATGGTCCGCTTTTCCTAATGATCGGTACTTCACTCTGGGGTGTCGACGTCATCAAAGGTATGTCTTTCTTTAGCATAGCGAACAGAGCCTGTTCCTTAGCCTCGCTCCCCAGTCTATTTAGATTTCTCGCAATTTTTGATTGCAAGCGACCCATCTGCGTTACTCTTTTAACATTTCCGATATTCTGTGTAAAAGTGTATTACTTTCTATTATACTAATGAAATAATTGAAATAGTATTTACTAATTATATTTTATAATGATAGGATTATATAAAAATTATATCGATAGGTACCATTCATTTTACCTACATTTTTACACAAATCTAATACAACCTATTAATTGTAATACTTTTTTCTTATATATATATATATTAAGTCTGGGGTCTATGGCTCAGTAGGATAATCAAAAGCTAATAAACCAGAAGTCCCGGGTTCGATTCCAGGCAGTTCTTGTTTTTCTCTTGTGTTTATCAAGAACTTAATAAACTATAAATCAAAACACACAAAAAATGTATTATATTACAATTTTGTATTGTATTTCCTTACAGTTATTTATAACATGTATAAGTCAATGACTTCTCGAGGGGACCATTAGTATCTGCTATTTGTATTGTATTTAATATATATATATATATATGTATATATATATGAGATTTCAATAATTAATATTATTTTTATTAAATATATATATATATATTTATAATAACCCTAATTCTCTTTATATTCGTCAAATCAACTACCTTACTTTTCTTTAAACTTTCTTGAATAAGTTTCCTCATCTATATAATAATGGTTGGATATATTCTGATAGGTCAAATAAATTGTATGAGTATATCAGTTAGTAATAAATCAAATATTCAAAAATTAAACTTATATTCACATATACATATATTAATATATATATATATATATATATATATATATATATATATATATAATATAGTGGTTTAATCCGAACTCGGTTTCGGGTATCAATTCCGGGTTCTAGCAAAATTTCATGAGATCGGGTTTCGAAAAATGGTCCAAGAACGGGTCCGGGTTTTAGTAAATTAATTTCGGGTATTTGTGTAAAATAAAAATAATATTAAAATTTTATATAAATTTTATAAAAATATAATTAATACTTAATTTAATTGATAATTATTATAATAAATTATTATAATGGATACAACTGATAACGTAAGTATACTAAATATTTCCAAATCCAAATATATACTATATGCCTATTAATCCTATGTAAATTGTAATATCTGGAAAATAATTATTTAATTATTTCATAGATAATGAAAATTTCAATAATTGAAATGTTTATAATGTTATATATAATTGTACTACATATTTGTACATAACTTATGTTTTAATACAAATTAAAAAAAACTACAATATGAAGTATATTATAGAATTCAATAAGCTTTCCGGTGTTAATTATTGTATTACAATAGAATCTATATACAAATTTTCTTTCTAGTAGATATTTGTTGATCATAATAACAAATATTTCACTAATATTTATAAATTATATTTTGATTGTTGTTGCCTATCTATTATTTATTAATTATAGCTATTTCTGATTCTGTATTTCTGTATTGCTACAAAATATATTTTTTATAAAATTTCTACAAATATTTTAAAAAGTATAATATTTATATCTTATATTTATATATTTATTATATAATTATAATATTTTAATTATATCTTAAAATAATAATATTTCAAAGATTAGTTGAAAAATATAAAAAATATTTCAAATAATATTTTTTAAAATACAAAAAATATAAATAATATTACAAAATATATTTTAAAAAAATTTCAAAAAAATGTCCACAAAAATGTTTACAAATATTTCAAAAAAATGTTTCAAAATATTTCAAAAAATTTCAAAAATATTTCAAAAATTTTTAAAAATTTCAAAAAAATTTCAAAAATGTTCAAATAAAATTCAACAAAATTTCAACAAATTTCAAAAAAATACTTCGAAAAAATGTAAAAATAATATTTCAAAAAAGCGACGCTGAAGATTTTAGTTGACAAAAAATCATTGTAATGGCAAAAACTCAATTTTTTAGGTTTTTCTGGGGTACGCGGTAAAATATTCAACAAATTTATATTTATTACAAACTTTTTATCAAAAATTTAGGATTAGATTGTCTCGAGATAATGAAAATTAGGATTTGATTGTCTCGAGATAATGTAAAATGGGCTAAATTTAAACCACTAAATTATTATTATATATATATATATATATTATATATAAATATTATATAATATATATAACTGTGTGTCTTAGTTGGCTAAGGCGTCAGACACACAGGTATTGTAGTAGGATACGGGACCCACATGTTATGTTCAATCTCTATCCGTACCAATATAATAATAAGTATTAAAATAATTTATAGAATAGATCTTAAATATAATCGCATATAAAAAATTATCATCTATCATTAACAAATGGATGTCTTAAGTTGAGAGCGCGCTTCGAAGGAACACTATATATATATATATATATATATATATATATATATATAACACTAGTGTCATTTAGTTATAAGTGAAAACGTCATCTAAATTCCTGATGGGATGAAAGAACTCCACCAAAATAAAATAAATAAATAAAAATAATATATATATATATATTATTTATACTAGTAATTACTATATTACGCACTCATATTATTTAAAGACTAATAATAGTTAATGGTACTATAAACTATATAGTTTATATATATATAATATAAATAAGTTTAATTATTTTCTACGAATTAATTATAATAAATAAAAATGAATTACATATTCTAAGAAATTTAATTATTTAATTATTATTTAAATTAAGTTTAATATTTAGATATAGTTTAGATATAATATTTAATAAATGTTTACCTTGATATTATTTAATAAACAATTAAAAATAATTATAATAATTATGTATATTTAGTAATTATTAAAAATAGCAATTAAAGAGGACATACGTAAATAAACCTTGAATAATGTAATTCTGCGTAACTAAGGACGCTATGTAAATAATGTGTATACAATAGGAAATTTAAATATAATAAAATAATATTATATTTCAACCAATCAAAATTTAATTCATATAGAAAATAAAAGGAATTATATTATAAATTTTAAAATTTGTAGAAAATATTGTATATTACCTATTATAGTATATATTCTATATAATATATATTATACTTTATATATATAAAGGAACTACGTGTATTACATTAAGGGAAGTGTAATTCACTTACGAAATTCGTTACATTATACATTATTTAAAAATGGAGATTCTTGATTTATGGTTATTCAATATTGTATTTGAATGTAATAGATAAAATTACTTTCAACAAATAATATTTATTGTTATTTATAATATAAAGTATAGATTCAAAATTCAAAAAAACTACTAACAATAAATATTATTAAAATTAAGTATTATAAGATACATATAAATTAATAAAATACTAAGTAATAGTGCAATACTCCGCCTACACAAATTTACAAATATATATATAAGGTAATGTAGCAACTCTTAGATAATGGTGTATAACTTTATAAATAATATAATTCATAAATAATATAATAGTTATAATTCGATAACTTTTGTTAATATAGTTATAACTTATATATATATATATAAGATGACAATCGCATCATTTGTTCATTTTAGCGAATCTAATTGAAATTATTAATGTGGCCATATTACCATATTATCATTTACCATCCATGGAAGTTAAGTTGGACATCTTTCGCGGATTCGACTCCATGGAGTCAGTTTGTACAGCCTACAGGCAGTTTTTGTTTTTCTCTTTTGTTACTTAAATATTAAGAACTTAAATACGATAAATCAAAACACAAGAACAAAATGTTAACTATTTGTATTGTATTGTCCGAGGCACCTCACAGTTATTTATAACATGTATAAGTCTATGACTTATTGAGGGGCAATTTGTATCCGCTATTTGTATTGTATTCAATATATATTTGTGATTTCAATAAATAAATATTATTATTATTATTATATATATTCCATGTATCCATTATGATATATCATATTGCTAAAAAATATATATAAATATAATATATTAACTTAATATTTAAAATAAACTTTTTTATTATGTAGGATAACCATTACTATTGAAATGTATTTTATATTATATTTATAATTACATTTAAAATAATTAAAAGTTCCCAAAATATACCTAGTTTATAATATATTTTAATTTTTACTTTAACTCATATATTTCTAGTATTAATATCAGTTTAGTTACTCCAGTGTTACACTAACGAAATAACGACAATATAGCTCAGGTAGGGAGTAGGTAGGGAGTAGGTAGGGAGTAGTGGGTTTTAGTAGGACCTAGGACCTACCAACATAAATAAATAAGGGTCTCGCTAGGCTATAGACTCGATTAATGTTTATTATTTTAATAATATATTTTGTAGATATATAATAAAGATACCAATTCATTTTTAATAAATTCGCCAGGCACATTAATTTGTATTAATGATATATCAAATTAATGCTATAATATTATTAATACATAAGTTTACAAATTTTAAGACAAAAATATTATATAATAAATTTAATATATTGATTAATTATTTTAAAAAAAAAGAGTACTCATTGTTGTAGATATTGTATGAAATTGTAGCTAATTGTTGAAATATCTTGTAGGTATAATATAAATATATCTCGTCCGTTACTCCCTTCTGTCCCCATTTATATGTCCCTATATATTGTAAAAGGAACATTTTTAAATTTGTTATTCCTTCTTTCAAATATAAAAAAATCTGTATAAATTACAATGATCCTTTTTTATGGAATCTTTTTGAAAACAAATTTAAATTTTTCAATAATATAAATACGTTTACTAGAAAATTAAAATACAATTATATTTTGATGTATTAAATGCTAAATATAACTGATTTCTTTTTTATTTTATATTATATCTTATATATATTTTTTATATATTTTCCACAAAATATATATTTTTTTAAATATTTTACGCTAATTCTATATACTTAATTATATTTATTATATTTTATTTGCTTTAATTTATTTTAAACATGATGAGGTAATTTGTAATTACTAATTACTCGGGAATGGAAATTTGTTATTTGTTATTTATTTTATTACTTTAAGGACACATTTGATAGATTTTAGAAATATTCCAAATTGACATTTATTCTCTTTAGAATATATTATATTTTACATTTAATTAGTATTGTTAATATCTATTTATTTATATGAATTTCATATAATTTAAATAGTGATAATAGTGACATCTTTATTTTCCTATGCATATATATGTATATGTATGTGTTCATGCATGTTTGTATGTTTGTAATGTATACATATATGTATATATATATATATATATATACTATGTATGTATATATGTATATATGTGAATATGTATATATGTACATGTGTATATGTATGTGTGTATATATATATATATATATATATATATATATATATTTATATATATATATATATATATATTATGAAAATAATATATTGATATGAAATTATTGTTGTTTTGTTGAATTACTCATTATTTTATTTAAATAATATTTTTAAAATGTGGTTACATTTTTTTAATTATTTTTTATTTTTATATAAGTTAGGTTATCGAATAATGCGTATAATTAACCGGGCAGAACAAGATAAGCTTTACGTTTTTCTACCCAATAGTTCGCTACACATTCTGAGTTATATATATATATACATTATAGCTATATGGTTATAAGTGAGAATAATTATTATGATATTTAAAAAATATTATATTTAGTTTTTCCCATAAGACTGATACTAACATTATAACATATCGTAGCTATATTTTCCCAATTTCTATTTTATTGTTGCAATATGATATTATTTATAAAATTTATATAAAAAACCTTTATGCTTTTCGCAAATCTTTACTCACATACTATAAATATAAATGTTTATCCTGAAGAATTATCTAATTATAAATGATTTTTTAATTATATATACTCTCACAAATTATAGAGATATGTGATTCTACCAAATTTCTACATATAAAGTATACTTTAATATAAATAATTTATAATTGTAAATTTCAAACTGGTTTCAAATAAATCACAACCCTCAAACTATATTAATTATATATTACATTTTTTATTTGTATTACCCAGTTGGCAATATAATAGTCTGCTTTCTGATCTTAGTGTTAGTTCTGTTGCATATTTGATACTATAATTGCATTATTTCATTCTATTCGTTTAAAATTACAGTAGATTAAGTAAATAATTCAATTCTGAATCTAAGAAAATAATCTATTTATCAACGATATTTCCTTTGACTTCGTTCGTTTCAATGTGTACGTATACATTATGTGTACATTATGTGTAATATTATTAATAACTTTAAATATCTACATATTCATCTTTAGTCTGAGGATATTCATATTTATTTAATAAATAAAATAAAATATTTCCGAATGAATTATCGAATGAACATCTATAAATAAATTAACTTATGAATGACTCACTAAATATTAATCGTCACACATAATATTGTTGCAATTAAGAGTAATGATGAATAACGTCGGTATATTTATTGATGAAAAGCTAACACTGATAAGCACATATCCACTGCAGCTCATATGAGGTTAATCTAGCACTAGTCGCCTTAGTCTTACTAGTTTTACATTATACAAGAATATATTCGAAATAATACAACAAACAATTCGTTCACAAAACTTTACCAGATTGCTGATATGTTATACTTGTGATTACTAATTATGAAGATAACAATGGAGAATTAACATAATGTTCTATAAATAGAAACGTTTCGTTAAGTATCATGCGACTTCCTAGTAGTCGATGTCATTCTCTGAACTCTTTTCTCGTATCTATTTCAGCAGCGGCCAGGAACAATAGAGATCTGATCTAGAGCAACATCTCCACTGTATGCACGACCTCTTACAGCTTCGAATGTTATCTGTGTGTGTGTGTGTGTGTGTGTTTATGTATATGTGTGTGTGTGTGCGTGTGTATGTGAGTGTATGTGAGTGTGTGTATGTGAGTGTGTGTATGTATACGAGTGTGTGTGAGTGTATGTGAGTGTGTGTATGTGAGTGTGTGTATGTGTGTGTATGCGTGTGTATGTGTGTGTATGTGTGTTTATGTGAGTGTGTGTATGTGTGTTTATGTGTGTGTATAATATGTATATAGTCATCGGTCTCTTAATATAAATATTTGCACATATTATAATATATATATACTGACGACTTATATATAATTATATTAATTATAATCGATAGTAATTTATTATATATAATATATATTATATAAAATATAATATATATATATACTATATTATAAATATACAATACTCTAATTCTGAAATTTATTTACTTCATATTTGATGATAACTCATGTATATATATTTATATATTCGAGTAATATTCTAATCATAATTATAATAATTCATGAATTTATTCCCTTTATATATAAATATATATGTGTGTGTGTGTGTGTGTATTATACCTATTACAATATAAAGTATACTATGTGATATATATAAATAACACTATACTGTGAACAAAAAGATGTAATATATAGTGTGACAAGTGAATACAAACAGTTTGCCCAGATGATAGATTTACAGTCTGTCTCTTTAGATGCCATTGCTTGTCTATAGGTCCAATGAAATGTATGACGTCATCCATTGTTCCACTATTGTTATTCTTATATACGTGTAGCGCGGCGATATGGTGTCCGAACATGTGGTAGTGAAACTCTAAACAGTATCTTCCCTTAGCTAGGCCAGTAGGTATCGAAATTCTGTTTAGTTTTGTATTTATTAATACTACTATATAAAATTATATTATATATTTTCAATAATGTTATATTTTATTTTTATAAATATATATATATAAATATTATAAATATATGTATATTATATATAAATATACATATTTATATATTTAAATTAAAAATGTATGTAAATTAAACTGACAGAATTAAACTAAAGAATGATAATTCTACAATTATCCGACTTTAAACAAACTATAATCGAGTAACCTATTGTATTCACGCTATAAACAAATATAATAGATGATACAACGTTATGATTTAAACGTGTGAAAAGTATCATTGTTTATAATGATATCGTTAACAAAAGTTCGTTAATTAAATAATCAAGATGTTGTTCATGTAAAGCAGTGGTTCCCAACCTTTTTTCACCATGACCCTTTTTTGATAATTTTTAATTTAAAAATATATACATTGACCAAATGATAAATTTGATTTTTTTATTATTAAACTTTACTCGTAAACGAATAATATAAACTATAATATATATATGTATAAATATATTTAGAAATTTTCTCAAATGACCCAAATTTGACCCAAATATCTGTATCACTGCGAATACCGCGTCAAAAAAGATAGACATTCGATATGAAACCTGGCTTTATCGCCCGCCCGTCTGGGTACCGTCGACGTACTGCTAGCTTCGATGTAGATATAGTAGCCGGTACCACCGTACCCGCTGCTGGGGCCGGTGGGGTTGCTCGGGGTGCCGCCCGATCTTATCGTCCAGTTGAAGTCGTCGTCGGACTCCTGCAGCATGCCGCACATCGTCTCGATGTCGCCGTTCTCAAACGAACAGTTCCAGCCTCGGTTGTTCTGTGCGCGGGCGATGTGTGGAATAGTGTTACTAGAATACATTCGTAATAGTAACACGTAGACATATACTTCTTTGCATTCATATTCATATATATATATAAAGTTCTTAATAAATTTATGTTATTAATATAGTTAAATAATAAATAATAGTTATAAATATAATATATATATATATAATTTTGATAAATAATATATATATATATATATTATTTGTCAAAATTATATAATAATATATATATATATATATATATATATATATATTATTTATCAAAATTATATATATATATATATATATATATATATTATATTATATTATATATATATATATATATATATATATATTTAACATTCTTAATAAATTAATAAGTTATTAGTAATGTTATATAATGTTATATAATATCTCAATCATTCAAATTCAATACGTGTCTACCAATTGTTAGACTTTTAAATGCAAATATAATAAACAGTATTGCAAATATTAATTATTCATTAGTAAGTAGGTTTTTGGGTAAATACTCGAACATATGTGAATAATTACTATATAAAAATATTCATTATTATTATGCATAAATCGATATACATCTAATTATAATGAATAATAAATTAAATATTGTAGAGTAAGCTAACATAATATTAAGTGTAATATGGTAATAAGTGCAATAATAGTAAGCATATTTAAATTATTTAATTGCAAATTATTAACTGTAGATATATATATATATATAAATATTATGATATCTATAGAACTATAGGTATACCTTTGGTGTATAACGTGAAGTAGTAATACTGGTAGATGTTGTAGGAGAACGAGTAGTAGTAGTAGTAGTATACTTTGTATACTTTTCTATACCTATAGGTGTAGTAGATTTACTCGAGGTATTCGGTTGTACTGGAGTACTCTTGATTCCGTCGTGTGAAGATACTTGTTCTATATCGAGTGATTCATAATGTAACTATTGGAATAATAAGTAGTTCGTGATGTTTGTAATAGGTGGTGGTATTCACGATAGCTTCAATAATAATGTTGGCATTGTTAGCTAGGTTGATTCATGATGTTGTAATAATTTCACCAATCTCAACCTCGTATATATATATATATATACTTTATATATTGTATATATATAAAGGTATTCATTATATATTTTAAATATAAAATAGAATAGAAATGAAAGAATGTATCGAGTTGATATAAAACGAATTTAGTTCTTAAATTACTGTTTTCTTTCATCGTTTCATCAATAATACGGGTAGATTGGATAACAACTAATCGCGCTGCTAGGTGGCGACACTAGTACCTAATATAGTAGCCTTGATACTTTGTACGTGTTCTACGATGTCGGCGAAGGTGTCGCTGTAGTATACGTCGTCGTAACTTCTGGCGAGGGCGTCAAACTCTTTGTTGACGTCGCCCACCCCCAAAGGGTGAATCATCACGTCTAGGGCGGACATCTCTCGCGCAATCGTTATCGCTTCCTGTCGTGGGGCGTGTAAGTAGGGCTTATCGATTACACCTTATGCGGTCGTATGATTGGACAAGCCGTCATCGACATAGATATGCGTATAGCTATGCGTATATAAAACTGTTTACGTAATATTATTATTTTGGATAATTATAATATAAAATATAAATTATAAATATACACATTATTTACGTCGGTTTATGAAATAATAGTGTAATATTAATGTATACGTTTCACCCATAGTTAAATATGTACTCAATTCATTTTCATAAATATAGTTATACAGAAGGAAAGTTGTATATAAGGTTTCACATCGCGGTTAGTCATCGATACGATCGCTCGTGTGAATACACAGTATAGCCCTCTGGTGTACAAAATGATGACTCACGACTCTCTTGATATGTATATGTGTAGAGTTATATCGAGTACATCTATTATTAAATAATGTATACAGAATATCATCTAAGGTTCGATATACTATTATTCCACTTTACTATATATAAGTTATTAATGCTATAATGATGATAATAATGCAAATCATTATTCGTTTATATACTAAAAAGCTAATAATGTAAATAATTACGAGTAATGAATAGTGATAATTTGTATTACTATCCATGACAATTATGGGCGCTGGAACGATTTTATATGTAGAGGGGACCAACCAATCAAAATAAATGTTGGGGTAAAAGTCGGGGGGGGGGACCAATACATAGGAGGTTCCCCTAGATTTTAAAGTGGGGGGGACATACCCCCCCCTGTTATAGCGCCCCTAGTTACTATCGGTTACTATATCGACAGTGACATATTCTAACGGTGTCAGGTGTCACATTATCGGTGATGAGAATCACGTGCTTGTGATCGGAGGTGTTCATATCGAACAGATCGTCTCGTGCGTGTTTCAGTCCCGAGTAGATATCACTTTCTCCGCTCCACGATTTCAACGATTCTGTTGGTCAGAGAGAGAAGAATAGTATATATATGTGGTCACGTATAATGTACGACAAACAAGTACCGCGTTATATTCAAATAAACATAATCGTAACACCGGCGATATTAATTAAACGTATTAATGTAATAACGAAAATGTTGTGATTTTTTTTATATTTATTTAATTTTTATTAATTTTTTTAAATTTCCATAATGTCTTATTAATAATTTAAACAATACACCATTAGTATTACGTAACGGTGTGTCGGTAGGTTACCTATGACGGACGATATATTCGATGGGTTCGTATCGAAGGAGAAGTGAGTCTGCGCTTTATCACCGAAAGTCAGTAGAGCGTAACGAATACAGTGACCTCCGGGGTATGGTCGTATCGAGTCGATGAACCTCAATACGAAAAGTTGCATGACCTTCAGATTATCAGAGGTCACGTGATGTGACATGTCCAACGCGAACGCCAAATCCAAACGTAAACAATCTGAATATCATTATTAACGATGTATAGCTACATAGTCTATACATATAGACTCGGTAATTTGTAATCGAAATAAATATAGTTTGAATTAAATGATATATTTAATGATATATTTTTATAAATATTTTACTATTTTAAAATAAAAACATAAATAAAGTATCGCGAAAAGAATTATAAAATTGATACGATCATTGGCACCATAACTAAGATTATATCTAATATAGGACATATACTACAATACGATAAATTAATTCACAGAATTTATAAATATATAACATGTATTTTTAAATTATAAAATCATATTCTTAATGTATCATTTTATTTTGGTTACCTAATAATATCTCAATGTATTATACACATATATATATATATATATATATATTGCTGATTTGATTAACAATAGCATATATACTCGTATTCTCTATAATAACGTGCTGGTTTTTTCGTCGTAGAATATGTTGTGTTATCGATAACTTGAAGTTTCACATTGAAACCCCGTCGCGTGTTAATATAACGAATACTGACGTTAGAACGGAACAATAACAACATCTCATTGTTTGTGCTTATCAATTTCGTGGTGGGCAATGTGTATCCGCAGAATCTACAAAATATATATATATACATAATATATATATATATATATCATAAATATTATTTTCCTTTAAATTTCGCAATAAATAATAATTTATATATATATACCTTTTTAAAGTATTTAGTACTATTAAAGACTACATTAAAAGTTTCGGGCACACACTTGGTTTAGCCTATGTATAACTCTCGATAGTGACTTATATAAATCACGTACATTTAGATGTACAAATCTTCATACAACATTATAACATACGTATATGTATGTATATATTATTAACGCATGCTTTAAACCGCCAGCTATATCGTGTTGTGAGATATCCGTGTTACCCACTATTACACGTGCATAGTACGTGATACCATTAAGGCAGCAAACTTATGTAGAGGTCACGATTAGCTATACTACTGACCTCTACTACTGACCTCTACCACTGACCTCTACTACTGACCACTACACTGACCACCACCACTACTACTGACCTCTACTACTGACCTTTGCTACTGACCACTACTACCGACCACTACACTGACCACCACCACTACTACTGACCTCTACTACTGACCTCTGCTACTGACCACTACTACCGACCACTACACTGACCACCACCACTACTACTGACCAGCACTACACTGACCAGCACTACACTGACCACCACCACTACTACTGACCAGCACTACACTAACTACTACTACTAATGACCACTACACTGACCAGCACCACTACTACTGACCACCACTACTATACTGACCAGCACCACAACAACAATACTTACCGAGGTCCGGGATGACCTATATCATCGTTGTACTGCACCTCTAGCCAGTGCAGACAGGTAAGAGAAGATCTGCCTCCCATATACATGGAGAAGTCTCCTTCAAACTGTAGCTGTATACGTTTGCCCTCTGGTACCTGTGAGATGGGGGTAATGTCATCGGGGGTTATGTCATATGTGGGGGGGGGAGAGGGATGGGGTACATTATCGCAGGTTACATCGAAAACACGTGTGTCATATATTCTGTGTATACGTAATATATGTAATATATATATATATATATATATAATATAAATGAATTTATTGACATTATTGAACTCTACATATAACAGTAACCCACTATCGCGAGACATAACCAGACGGCCATAATTATTTAAAAATTCACTCCACCCTATAGTAATGACATACACACACGCGGTGGACAATAGAACAATAGAACACGATGACATCACTAGTACATGCCGACCTTGATGAGCCACGAACACTGCGTATGACTATCGTACTTGCGGATGAAGTTACTGTAGCCTGGACTTCTGATGTTCACACTGTCCGCTAGGTGGACCACTCCGCCGCATTGGTCTGCTCATATTATATATATATATATATATATATATATATATATAATATCAGCAATGAATTATAAATGATAATCAATATTCATAAAGACACCGGTAGTTATGCGATTAATAACCCGATGCCCATATTAGGAAGTTATCTTGACGTATTCTAACCGTTTACTCCTGGCTGTACGAGTTCACAATAGTCCCCGGTGAAACCTAAACAATGAAGGGTGCATTAGTAAGCACACGGGGCGAGTGACTTCTACCGGGGGTGGAGGTATTGGCCATTGTTTGAATAATAAACCGGCAGACAGAATTTATAGGTATTCGTAATATTACAATTATAATATAATTAATCTTATTAGTCTTGTTAATCGAGTGTATATTAAAAAGTATAATATATCGTATCATGAAATTGTAATTATTGTTAATAAAACATATAAATATTGACAATTTTCCATATGGTTTATACTCGTTTTTTATATACACGCACATATACACGCACATATATATATATATATATATCATATGATAAGTCATATCATTAACTATATAATACGATATATAATAATATTATTAATTCGTTAATGTTAAGATTGCGAAAACATCGCCCGACCGTAGAACGCTGCGCTCTCGTAGTTTGATTGACAGCTACCGATAGTTACGCAATACGATGAGTCAGCGCTAGATTAACCTGGTGAACATATGCACACGTCGCAGTTGTCGTGGTCTTGGTATCCTTGTCTTTGGCACGGCTTCTTGGTGAGACGGTTCTTGCATTTATCTATCCGAGTAATAGAGATGATACTTATATACACGTATATTAATAGTTACAATTATATTGTATACTATTATATATACTGTTATGACTCTATAAATATACTTTATACTTATTATTTTTATTTTATGTTATGATTTTTTATATCTATTGAATAAATAGTAGAAACACTGATGATATTAGTATTTATTAAACAACTAAAACTTTAGGAATCTACACCAAAGGTAATACATCTCAGAACTTTTTATTTCAAATTTTCACTTTTTTCAAACTGTTTCATACAGTTTAAAAACATACGATTAATCTTTATGAAATTTATTAAGTATATCTATTATATATTTCTAATAATATTGTATTTTATTAAGAATTATTAATACATTATATAGATACAATTATATTAAATGATCTTACAAAACATGTACAATGTAAATTCACTACCATTCATCTTACTACAAATACGGACTATCCAGATATTATAGATATGAATGTTATATAAATAATGAAATAAAAATAAAATAATAATTCTATGATTAGATATATCTTTATTAGAGCCTTTATCTCTTATCTTTTATATGTAAACACTCAAGAGTTACGCCGTTTTAATATAATACATCTACTCAACCTTTAAGGGGGTATATAATAGGTGGTATATAATAGGGGTATATAATAGGGGTTATATAATAGGGGTTATATAATAGGGAATATATAATAGGGGTTATATAATAGGGGGTATATAATAGGAAACCTGAGCAGTATACATTGTTGATAACTTTGGTATCGAGATAAGAAAGGCCGATACGTTGGCCCATAGAAGACTGGTAAAGGGCGTCCCTCGCTGATAGGGTGGTCAACCTGGGGTCAGTAGCTGCGTCCTGAATTCACCGGGTACATTATTAGGGTATCTGTTCATGTAGACTATGTAGACTATATTGCCTATGTTGCCTATAGCTTATGTAGACTATAGAATATATACTATGGCCTACATACGGTGTTCAATATTATTTACGAATTAGATTTTAATTTTCTGATTTTCGTAAACATATTATTGATTACGGTAATTACTAATACATTACATACATGAATGTACGCACGAATGTATGCATACCTATGTTTGTAATAATAAAGATTAATAAACAATATATAATAAAATGTAATTTAAATCAAACGATTAATCATGTATAATTAACTTTTCCTATTAATAAACGATAATATAGGATAATGTTTGCATTAAAATGCATGACTCACTCAGTGATATGATAGCGATGATGAATCATAGTTAAACAGTGACGCGATACTAACATTCGAAGAGTAGTGCATCACCGACCCGAAGTCGTAGGGAATTCTATTATCGGTGGGTTGTTTAATGAACTGGTACTGGTAGGACCCTATGTTCATGTGGTTTATCTGGCGGAAAGTAGGCCAATTACTCAATATCACTACACATACACACACACACACACACATCGCATTAGGATAGCTATAGTATCTATAGACGGTTACAATTAATAAGTAGTAATACTGTTATTCGTGTGTCAACTATCTACTTTGTTAGTATACCACCAAGGACATATAGGTATTACATTATTACTACCAAGGACATATATGTATTACTAAATACTAGATTCTATATGTTCTAATTAATTATATTCCCTCATTAATGGTAACTGGTTATAAGTTACATTCTGTAGTTTTTAGTGCGGAGATATTATGAACTGGTGTGGTTCTTTAGTTCGATAACGGATTGAAATATATCTAGTACATATAAATAGATAGATAGATAATTTTGTAGTGTTAGATACACACCAAATTACATTGAACAATAATTTAATAATAAGTAATAAATGAAAGAAAAGAAAATAATTATAGTTTATACATTCCATAAATAATGCATATATACATGTATATAGGTATACATGTATATACCTACATATGTTTTATGAATTAATTTGTAAATTAAAAACTGCAACTAATATACAGTAACATTTAAATTCATACGATATGCTCAATAATGATAGCCACTGTTCTGTCCTCGGTGGTATGACCTAATATCAATACATCTTACATCCGTGTAGATCATAGAATGCCTCGCTAATATTAACGAGTATTCATATTCGTTTAGTCGTCGATACGGGGCGTTGCGTTCGCTCATGCGAGCAGCAACACCGCAGCATCTAAGCGCCGCACTGATTATAACACGGCTGCACTAACTATGAGGTATTTGTCTCGATCGTCTCGTTGATGTTCGTGCCAGAGACCCAGGGCATGACCTATTTCGTGGACGACGGTTCCAAACTGTGTACGAATTAATCACGTGATAAACACCAACACAGGGGTCATAGGCTAAACCTTGGCTTAAACCCTGAATAACCCTGTACAGTGTTCATTGCATCTAAATATTGATATATAACCGGAATATTATATAGTTTATATATAGTACTATATTAATATTATAATACATCTGCATATTGATTCGATATTTAATATATATATATATATCTATCTATATATAATAGCTTTTGAAAATAGCGTTGAACTGTTTTCAGCGTAATGTCCTAACTAAAGTTCACTAGCGTGTGTAACACCTCGATAACGACCTATAATGTCATACACCTTCTCATTAGGGGCGCTGCAACAGAAGGTGGTGGGAGATATGTCCCCCCCCCCACTTTAAAATCTAGGGGGACCTCCTATGTATTGGTCCCCAACTTTTACCACAACATTTATTTTGATTGGTTGGTCCCCCCCTACATATACACCATCATTCCAGCGCCCCTAGTTATCGTATCTATATGTTATTGTCCCCTCCTACCCGTTGACGAGGTATCTATACTTTATAACAACGATACGAAATAGTTATACACTGTTAAATAACACTAACAAACGACATGCAGTTATAGCCTATATTCAGCTGCTGCGGAATATTCCCTGTATTTCCAATGAACGAGAAACACCTATCACAAATAGGGGGGTTACTTTAATGATAGTTTATACACACACACACACATATATATATATATATATATATATATATATATGTGTGTGTGTGTGTATGTGTATATATGTGTAAGGTAACACATGATATATGTAAAATGTGTAGTACAGCTATTATAAAAATAATGTATTAGTGTATTATTTATAGAAATATATTCTATGTTTTATGTTAATATTATATAAAATTAAATAACGTCGAATTGTATTTATAATAATAATAGTATGACTAATAATTTCTATTTTTTTGTTATATATTAATGTATTTATTTTACAAAAAAAGAAAGTTATCTATAATTCTAAAAGTTAGTAACTTCGCACCCACCCGTAATCCTTCTGAGTGATGAGAATATGCGGTTCGGTAATGACGGCGTCGAGGTCAACTTCCACAAAGGTCAAGCATGTGACGTCACTCCATGCTTGAAATGCATTTCTGATGTATTGTTGTTCATCTGCGTCTATTGCGTGAGTGGCGTATTATGAATAGTAGGTACGTTCTAATGTCTACGAATTAGTCGTTTGATAATAATTCTAATGATAATATTGTATTATAATTGAATTAAGTTTTATTCGTTTCGTCGCTAAATGGGCATAAGTGGGCATAATAATGTTTAATCGCGATAGTATACGTTAACTCTAGCATACCTATACCCGTAGCTCTACGTGCCAGCTCTATATACTAGTTATGAATGCTAGCTCTGAATTCTAGCTCTGAATGCTAGCTCTGAATTCTAGCTCTGAATTCTAGCTCTGAATTCTAGCTCTGAATTCTAGCTCTGAATTCTAGCTCTGCATGCTAGCTCTGAATTCTAGTTCTCATACTAGCTATGCATGCTAGCTCTGCATGTTATAGCTATAGCCGTATGCTATCGTTGCATGCTATCGTTGCCAGCGCTAGACTGCACTAACTATGATCCCCGTCGAACTTGTAGATGATCGTTGTTCCCCAATTTCTGAACACTTGTTGAGCTCTCGTCTGTACTTTTCGTTTCCGCCTCGTCGACTAAATCAGTGTAAGAAGATTTAATTTATCTAGTCGTTTAATTATTACGTAACCCTATTTTAATTATTACGATGACCATCGATGCCTAGATTTATTTATATTTAATATTTAATAGAAATATGAGTTTAAATATAAGAGATATTTCATGATCAATTTATTATATCAATATATTATATCTATACACATATAGTATATAGTATAGTATATATATATGTAGTATATATCATAGACTTGTGGAACGTATGTTGTGGTTTCTAAACATGCGAAACCTGATCAGGTTTCTTTGTTTCATTATCAGATATTACATCACCAAATATACCAAATACTTTTAATATTTTAAATAATTCATTTAATTATAGGCACCTCTTGTTTGGATAACTAATAAACACATGTATATATATATATATATATATATTCGCACTATTGTGGAATCGGATTCATCTGTTTGGAATCCAGACAATTTCATATGCAATTCTAACAATATAGAAAATATTCAAATCTATTTCACTAAAATACTTTTTTATAGATGTAACCTTACTAAACGGTCTTATGAAGATAGAATTATTTTTCTCAATATTAAAACTTTATTTCATCGCAGGTAATTAGCTGATCTTACCCTGACATATAAGATACTGAACGGACTTGTCGATGTGGATGCAACTGTTATCTTTGATCTATATAGCAACAATTGCAGAGGGCCTAAAGTGAAGATACGAAAGAAAAAGTGTAGAATAAATGCCCATCTGAATTATTTTGGAAATAGAGTTTGCTCTTCCTGGAACGCGTTACCTTTTACAATTACATCTTGTAAAACCGTAACACTTTTCTGTGAAAAATTAGTTCACACCAAATGTATCAATCATGTTATTGTTATTCCATATTAATTTTACCAATGTATAGTATTTGATATTATGCTTGCTGTCATCAGTTTACGGTAGCTTAACGCCAGGAGACGTCAACCAAATTACATACTAGGGACTCATCCACCATTGGGAATTGATCCATCCCATATGGGCCTTGCCAACCCGAGACCTTCGGTTTTGTTACCTCTCCTGTTTGACAACTTGCACTATCGGATACTATATATTGCTTCAACGGTTCGTATAATCCAATGTTTTATATTTTTGTTTTGTATATTTTTATTTTACTTCTCCGTTTATTTCTTGTTTTTTTGTATCGTGTCGTTTTGTCTTACTGTTATCACATTTATATATTTTGTTTATATATGTTATATAATTATATGTTTATATATAATTATAACTTTCTTTATGTATAACCAGTAATTCAATAAACTTTTGATCTATATATCTATCTATCTATCTATCTATCTATCTATCTATATATATATATATATATATATATATATATATATATATATATATATATATTATATAAAGAGCTTAATTAAAATAATAAATGTAATCAGATAACATTTAATGACTTTTACTAACTGTTGTTCTACTACTACTATCCGAGCGATTCACCCAGTCATACCCATGGTAAGAATTTGTCTGTAAGTTATTAGTATAGTAACATATAGTATATGTAATAATATATATATAATAATAGTTCCTAAGAACTACTATTACTACACTAATAATTAATATGTATAAATATTGAAATAATGAGATAATATCAACTTTTTAAGTATAAATAGTTATGAACATAGAAGATTGTTCTGTAGTAACCTCTTCAGCCTTCAGGATGTGGTCGATCTGTTCCTCGGTGAACCAGATGCAAGTGTCGAGTCTCTCTTCCGGGTTAGGATTGTTCGTAGGATCACCGGGGTCTTTCGACGTGGAGTTTTTCTGTCGGGTATTGTCGGGGTGATACGGGGTTGGTCTATAGGATATCGTTGGCGGTTGGCTCGGTTATATAAACATATATGTGTATTCGTATGTCCTTATTTGTATATGTAGACGCACGGTAAAGGTGGTTATTTAAGGGTGTATATCATCTGATTACTACAGTACATTGAATACTTGTATATGTGGTGTAATGCCTGTTACCGAATTTCTGCACTATTTAATAAGTATTAAGCGCTGTTCACGTGAGCAATCTATTCCAGCAATTTCGCAATGGAATTCTTAATAATTGCCGAAATGTAAAAGTCTATACAGAAAAATAGTTATTAATTCTAGAAATGTCATATATTTTCCTATGATTTAAGTAAAGTAAGCCCTTAATACGAAATAAATCAATAAAACACCTACACCCACACATTTTATTAATATGCAACGTTTTCACGTATAAAATTAAGCACTAACATAATATAATTAACTATTTAAAGAATATAAATACTTAATTAATGTACAAATATGATATGCTATATTTATATAATTATCATTGAAAATCAAATAATATTGTAAATAAATTCTGATTGGCATGTTTATGTATATTTAGGGAGGTTACTGCATGAGTTGGGAACGGTTTTGAAAATGTGTCCAGCAATTGAGGTGGTTATAGTATAAATAGATTATATTCGAATATATCGAGTGATCACTCATCAACCGCCTACTGATAGTGATAAAGCTTATATAAACCATAAGATACACACACATATATATATATATATATATATATATTTATATATCTTCATTAATATATAAATGACATTTATTAAATGTACATATGATTTCATATATCAATACTTTTCATATATATATATATATATATATATATATATATATATATGTATATAATATTATAAATATTATATACATATATATATATATATATATATGAAAAGTATTGATATATGAAATCATATGTACATTTAATAAATGTCATTTATATATTAATGAAGATATATAAATATATATATATATATATATATATATATATTTATATATCTTCATTAATATATAAATGACATTTATTAAATGTACATATGATTTCATATATCAATACTTTTCATATATATATATATATATATATATATATGTATATAATATTATAAATATTATATTATAGTGGCATTATTTTGTTATTACAAGCAGTAATAAGTATATTATATATGTTATCGTGTACAGTAAAAGCCGCTTACTTCGACAGCCACGTACATCGATAATTCGGCTACATCTTAATTTTGATATATATTTGTTGGATTTACACCTATTTGCATGTAAATTAATCTGTGTACATCGATAATTCGGCATTATCGACATATTTAGGAAGTAATATTTGAAATGTAATCTACTAATATCATAATTTAACCAAATCATAATTTGTACGAGTATTATTCTCATATGAGATACTATGATACTATGAGATACTATATAGTACTCATTGATATCGTGTATTTCCCCTACTACTCAATATTGTCAGCATATCTATCAATAACTCGATATTTAATATCGCAATTAGTCAATATTTAGACACGCCTACAATAATGTGTTGTATATAATTACGTATGAAATATTATTTCATTTATTCAATTATTGTAACAGTGCAAAAACGTAAATTAATTTCTATCGTTGATAGCTGTAGATTTATTATTTTTAAAAATGTAAATTTTTACAAAAAAAATGAACCAGATAAATTAGATGATTGTACATTTATATATGATACTAGTGATATTGTAAATTGTGATGATTTCGAATTAACTAAATTAATATCTATTTATAACAATAATAAACATTCAAATGAATCTTATAATGATTATATATCAATTTATAATAATGTGTTATAGTATGATAATTATAGATTTGTACAATCATATATGAGTGTAAGTTCTATAGAACATAAAGAAGATGTTAATGATTGTAAAGTTTATTCAATTATTGTAAAACCAACGTCTGTAGTTTTAAAAATGTTACAAGATATCGAATTGTATATAAATAGTCATAGCCTATGACTCATAGGAATATGAAACAATCACAATCACAATAAATTCATGCATATGCAAAATACAATCACATATTAATAATATACACTTACCAAAAATACAATCATCGATTAAAAAATATTGTTAGTTTATATTACATTTATTATTTAATAAAGATGTAATTAAACTTTTTGTGTTATTATTTTATATGCATATATTATTTTATTACGTAAAATGAATTATAAATATACTAATACGTTATATACCAATTGGGATCTGCCCTTATCTCTCACATCGACAATCTGCCTATATCGATATGTTTGGAGCTTACACAACCATGTAGATGTAAGCGGCTATATTATTAAAAAATAAAGCATTCTAAAATGATATATATAATTTCTATATTTGTTATCAAATATTCATTAAGCATATTAAGCATATATCTAGAGGTCATATGAGATCCTAATACGGACACCCTATAGCCAATCAGTGCGCAGCGTATGAAATATTCTGATATTCATAAAAATCGCGTGCGTTATAATATTAATACCACCAATAAAGCTAAATCTTACATTTTTAATATTTAGATACTACTTAAATTGTATTATTAATTACAAAATAATAAAATAAATAAATTATTAACCAATTGAAATAGAATAAATTGTTCATAAAATTAAGTAATTTTAATTTGTCTGATTGATTCATAAATAATATATAGTTTATCTAGTGGTGTATAGGGTGTCCGTATTCGGACGTGGGTACCGAATACGGACACCCTCGTTATCTATGGAATTAAAAGATTAAATAAAATTTTAAAATCACAATAATATCCATAATCATATAATAGTAATATATTGTAATTTTTGAATACACATAATGAGTCATAAAATGTTAAGACCATTTATGGTTAAAGTGTCCGTATTAGGTTACTTTCCCCTACAATAGCTAATTATGCGGTGTTAACAATGTATTCGTGACGGCTCGTCCAATCAGGTCACTGTATATAGTGTTAATATAACGATCTGATTGGATGACCCGCAGGCTAACCTTTATGTCGATTCCCTGAAGTGACTTGTAGGACATTTGTTTAAGTTTGGCTAGCTTCGACTTCACTCTCTCCCATTGGGCGCAGTTTATTCCGTGACATTTAAGCCAATCATCTCGACTCACTCCGTTCGGAGGCTGCCATTTCTTCCCATCTTGAATTGCTTTACTCTATAGAGCATACGATATATACAATGTAGGCCATAGTGCATTACGATACTCTGCGTTACTATAGGTAACCTAGTAACGTGTATATACTTATAAGTATACGCGGTACTATTGTATGTTTAGCATTTGATTGTATTACATCGTTAATTAATATAATAATAATAATTAGTTGGTACGATTAAATAATTTAACATTCATTATTATCTCAACTATAGTAGGTTTACTATAGTAGGTATATTATAGTATGTCTATAGATATACTATAGTATACTATACTCCTATAACCTAGTTTAATTTAAACTGGGTTTGGATAGATAACGGGTGTGGTATCTAGAGAGGGTTGACGATGAATAATTAATGGGGTGTACAGTAGCAGAGGAAACGGGTTAATATGGGAGAGGAATACATAAATAGACAGAAGTAGATAAGGGTTCCTATACATATATATATTACTAACATGAATTAATAAAATAATGCATATATTAATTGAAAGTATTATATAAATGTGCATTATGGTAAATGTATATATTTAGTATTTATAAATATGTATTTATATGTTTACAATATTTATGAATTATATATAAATATATAATAGTTCGTATCTTAACATTTATATTAAATGACTACCAATTATTTAGATTGCATTTATATAGAATAAGAATAAGTATGGGCGTGGCTTAAGCCATATAATTATATACAAAAGCCCTGATAACTTACTATAGTAAGTATATATATATATATATATATATATATGCTTACTTTGCTTACTTTGCTTATTTCTGGATTCTATTTATTGATTACCGGACAGTTATTGACTTCCAAACATCACGATTCGTCATAGCGGCGCTCGTAGATCATTTTCTCGTAGAACGGTATCACGCTCCAGAGTTTTTATGTATGAATCAGGTGGTCTTCCTCGCCTTCTAGTTCCATGGGTTGGCTGCCACAGAACCAGATCCGAAACCACCTCGCCTTCTCTTCATAGGCAATGGTATGCAAACTTTAGTCTTATTCTTCTGATCTTGTTCGAGAATCTTTCTAGTGTCCCATATAGTGTTTCATTCTTGATTTTATGTGTCCGGTGGATATTTAAAACCATTCTCAGAATTTGTGTATATGTTCCATCCAGCTTTTTTAGTAGTGAGTTTGTTAGGGTCCATGTTTCATAGCCGTATAACAGAACAGATTCAACAGTTGCAATCATTAGCCTAATTTTTAACTTCCTATAGGAAAACTCAGTATACTGAGTTTTGAATTCAAGATGTTTCTCATCTGGTGGCAGGTTCTCCAATCATGCGATTTTCTGATTTTGACATATTTTTCGTTTCTATATTACCCATGCCCCGAGATATTTGAAATCTTCAACTCTTTTCAAATATGTTCCATCTATAGTCTTGATATCAAACTGTTGGTTGTTGTTATATGACACGTACTTTCTCTTGCCTGTATTTATGCTTAGTCCTGTACATTTCGCTGATAGCTCGACTCTTCTTAGCATCTCCTCTGCTTCCTTTATACCATCACTATCTAAGGCTATATCGTCCGCAATGTACATGTAGGTGACTATTATGGGTGGTACCCTTCTGCTTTGTCTCTTCCTTAGTTGGAAATCAAGCTTTTCTTCCCTTCCCGTTAGAGCTTTTCTCATGATGTAGTCAATAACAATGACAAAGTATGTCCCCTTGTAAAACACCAGCAAGAATACTAACTGTTTCCGTCTATCCGTCCGGTGTTATGACATTGGCAGACGTATCCTCACACATGATACTGATAGCTGTCACCAACTCTTCCGGTATTCCATATGCTTTTAGTATTAGCAGCAATTTTCCTCTATGAACTGTATCAAAAGCTTTCTTAAAGTCAATGAAGATAAGTATAGCTTCAATATTATTGTCCTTTACTCTTTCTATCAGTCTCCTTAGAGCGAGTATCTGACTAGTAGTTGTTCTTTCACTTCTGAAACCGTTCCGATTTTTTCTCAGATGACAATCCAGGTACGGTCTAATTCTATTCATTATCATACGATTATAGATTTTCATCACTAATGAGCTTAGACTTATAAATCTGTAGTTGCCACCCATACTAATATCTCCGAATTTTGGTATCGGAATTATATTCAGCAATGACCACTGTCTGGGCTTCGCTTTATCGATAAGTACCCTGTTACAGAATTGGAGAACGATAGCGTCTAGGTCACATCATTTTAAAACTTCTGGACGTATTTCACCCATTCCACAGCCCTTTCCTTCTTTGATGGTGTTCTTTGCTCGCTTGTTTGATCTGATATATATATATATATCAGATATATCAGATATCTTTAAATACACGTATAATATGAACATAATGCACATATTGAATAGGTCCTATTCGATATTAATTATTGTATAATGTCACATGTTATCATTGATATAATATATACATATATAATTCTTTATTTTCCCCTTCTCCCATTAAATATGGGTTTCTCCATGGATCACTACTCGGTCCTTCACTTTTCTCCATATATGTTTATCCAATATCTTCCATCACATCAACATATCCTAATATATATTATCATCGATGATAATCATAGACATCTCTATGAAGACGATATACAGTTATATATTTCTTCCCATTAAATTAATGGATCATCATGTCTCAATAATCCACTATCATATTTTGACGATATTAAAGAATAGATTATTTCATATTATCTTCCCCTTAATTCCTTCAAAAATATATTTCTAAATCGTTTTTCATCTCCCGTTTAGTTACCATTGATAACATTAAGATCTATCCTTCTCCTATAGGAGTACACACACTGCGTACATCATGCTGTATACTGCATCTAACTAAGGTGTAGTTTTTTATTATACTATTTCCTTCATTCTTCATATTACAGCCATGACTAAATATATTAATTATCATATCTTCAGAATTAGATAAATACCGTCAATAAATACCGCTTCTCTTACTACAATTCTAGTTAATTACCTTATCATGTAACATATATATATATATATATATATACTGTTCCTCAATCCTTATCAATGTTCCCATATAATCTATCTTTCTCTTAAATCGATATATTAGTTCATCAATCCATACAACACATAACCTTTCCTTTACTTCCTCGAACCAACACTCCCATTTAATTACCCCTTATCGTATCCCCTTCTATCTATTGACAATATACTATTGTTCATTCCTCAATATACTCATTCAATTGTCCCTCTTATATTTCCAATTCTCTAGTACAGCTATATTTCCTTCCATATCATAGAAACCATGCTTCTCCACTTCTCTCTAACCCTATTTTCCGTCTCTCAACAATTAATGATCGGGCCCTTAGTTATATTGGACCTAAGCTATGAAATTCACTCCCATCCAAAACTAGATTCATCCAAGTCCAATAATATTCAATAAATCTATCCAAAGATTTTTCTCAAGTGGTAATCTCATCCTGTAATACTTAAAATGTTTGCCATTATTACTCAATGTATTTCCTTCCGGTTTATGTTAATATTTAAATGACTGTATATACCTACTTTTATTATTATTTCTATATATTCATTTTTTAGAAATTATATAGAAATACCTATAATAAAAGAAAGTAATACAGATATTTAAATATTAAAATAAATACATATATGTATCCTACTTTAAGTATCAATAATTATAATATATTATCGGACATACTAAATATAAACATGGATAGGAAGAAATTAATTTATAATACTCAGAATATATGACGTAATTGTTAATAATAAACGAATACATCACAATGCTATTAGCTATGGAAGTCACGTGGTGTGTTATCACGTGGGATGTGTCACGTGTGATGTGTGACGAATATGCAGGTGTGTGTATAGTACACATACACTGTACACCTATTGAGTTTGCTACGAGGGTGTCGATATTGAGTTATATTAACTTATCATAACGTATATACCATTGATCATATATTACTCCTATAGGATTCACTCCTATATTACTCCTATATACTAATATATATATATATATATATATATATATATATATATATTGAATTCAGATTTGAAAAAATTCATATGGAAACTATGACACCAAGATATCTCACGTATCTCTATAATAAAAATATTAAGAAGAACAAATATGTCTATATATATATATATATATATATATATATATATATATATATATGTATATATATATATATATATATATATTGGATTTAACACCAATACGGTAAAACATTTACCTTAATATATATATATATATATATATATATATATATTATTATTAAACTATATCAATTTACGTATTTAACAAAACAAATTATATATTTAATTAATTTCTACATGAAAAAACTAAAGCACGATCGAGTACAAGTTATATAATAACGTATACACTGTTTTGTTAATATCGCTCATTATTAAATAGAACTGGCTATCTCGTCAATTAAATGCGTGTGTATGACAATACGCGTAATTATATAGATACGAATCAGGCCGAGCTAACACGGTGTGGTGTCTAGCTCGACACCACTCGACACCGCATTATAACCTACAGGTCACACAGGTCACAAAGTCGCGTTCACGCCAATTTTAAGTCGACGATTGTTGATAATAAACGGCGAAAAAACGCTAAAGAATAGAATAAATGTTATTCGATATAAATAATAGATCTGTATCGATGATTAATAAAAAGCGTGGTTACATGCCTACATACGATGTTCTCTCTCTCTCTCTCTCTCGCTTACGTGTAATGTCTATTTATAGAACTAAGATGGCGCCTGACTTCGCACAACTATCGATGCTTTAACACGAATACTGAAATACTGTTTATATGTAATAGTAGCGACGCCTTCATTATGAAGGTAACTGTTTATTTACCTCCCTAGTAGCTGTGTATACACATCTGTACACGTTTCAAAGATATTAAGAAGTATTTATTGGTGTAATGACTAGGTAGGGGAGAGAATGGAGTAGTGGCCGATAAGTTATATGTCTGAGCATACTTCTAATATCTCGACAAATACTGAATTTTAAGATCTTAGTTTTTTGAATTAGCTATAAATCATATAGATCATATAGATCTCCTATAATACTATTATTTCACTTTTATATATTACTGAATAATATTAACGATTTATTAGGAATTAAAAAAGGTATACAAAAGCATTAAAATAAGGCAAGACCGGGGTAGTGGCCGCTAGTATCAGAATATGCAATAAGTGTCTCGTAATGTATTCGATTTATATTTATTTAATTATATAATATTAAATAATTATATTTATGATGCATACGCACCTTATTAGATTCAATGATTTAATTATATACACACACACTCAAACACATAAATAAGTATAAATATATATATATAATCCTGTTTTTGTTAAAATTTGACAAACAAATATTATGTAATATATTAGAGTAATTAATTAATTATTTTTAAAATGTACTTTATATTATAGACATTTTTATCATCTAAATATTGTATATAGAACTTTTTATCCTATTTAGCACCATTTAAGCGTTAATTAAAACGACCAATTCTCCGTTCTCGGCCACTATATACATAGTGGGTATACCTCGTTCCGTTCCCTATTTAAGTAATTAGATAACATGCATATTAATATAATTCAGTATCCGGGTTCAAGATATTTGAAGCGTTTAGGGAGCATAAGAATATGATTCTATGTATCAAAAAGTTATAATATATACAGAATTATTGACATTAAATAATTTAAATATATTTTATTAAATAACGTTATTGTACAATACATAATTTATATATATATATTTCATAGTACAATAATAATTAAATAATATAATGTAAAATAATATAATTTTAATAATTCAATATATCGTGAATACATAATATGATACATAAATAAATACCAAAGTATCTTAAATATTTACAACATATTTATTACTGAATACTACATCTGACTAATATAGATATATCATTATATATTTATCACACCCTATTAAATTTATAAATCCCCTTACTTCCTCATACCACATGTACATAAAGTTACGTCCCCCCCCCCTACGAACCCTTATTCACCCTGTATAATCGCGTATCCCCTATATGAATCTACGTTGCCCCTATAGTTTTTTCGCCATCGTGAACGGAGATTTATGACTCATAAATCTCCGGTAGAGGGAGGGGCGAGACGCTTGTTTTGTTGCGTGTTTAGCGGTCGCAGATGACTTGCGAAGGTCGAGGCCGCCGCTTCTGTCCTGTCCTTCGGGTTTCGCGAAACTGACAGACTTTTTCTTCTTTTGCTTTATATTCTCTGCGTTACCTCTTATCTTCAAGATTGATTTCGGATATCTGTTCGTGCTGTTTGATATGTAATATGTATAGTAGGGGTGTGAGGGGTTTACGAATATTTTGCATAATAAACAATTTAAGAAAATGTATATATATATATATATACATTTTTCGATTATATTTGTAATAATAAATACATTTATATTATATATTCGTAGAATAATGTGTATATATGTATACATAAATTATTAGATTAACTAAAGTATAATTCCAGTGAAAAATGTCATTAGGTTATAACTTATATATATATATATATTATGATATATATATATATATTATATTATGATATTATATTATAATATATGTTCCTACGTAATTAGTTATAATCATATTCCTATAGATATATCAGTAGTAAGTGGGGTTTGTGAGGTTAAAGTTGAGTGGGACAGCCACTCATAATTCAGTTTTATTCTCATCTTATTATTTTTGTTAAATATATTTGTAGTGTTTTTATTACATATTTATATATAATTACATTTATAATTAATATTATTATGAGTGAATTTAACATACTTTAAAAGTTATAATAAGTAGGACTATACAATTGTATCGGCCATTACCTCCTAACTCCTCCTATATATATATAGATTTTGAAATATTTATGTTTATGATTATTTTAGTCATATTAATTCTATATCATATTTATTAGTAAACATAGTGAAATTATGACTGCTACCTTTAAAATATATTTTAATTATAAATTTGATTAATATATCTTATTGAAAATGAGTTATATTTTATAACATAATGAATAATGTGACAATTAGAAGCGGACACTTTTGTAATGTAAATTACGTAACGAACAATACATAAATAAATACGTGTAGATTTTCTATCTACTAGATCCGCTACATTACACAGAAGTCAGCCACGTGTGTTGTGATATCCGGTATACACATCCGTGTGCAATCTTGCGTGAATATCGCTAACTATATACGCGCGTCAGATCAAAGTAGTTCCGGATGTTGTTGTTGTCATTAAGTTTATCAATAACAATGTAAAAGTAAAACACAAGAACAAATGTGGTCATTATGTAAGCCGTTACAGTTATAATAACATGTACAAGTATACTTATTACTTAAGGTGACAAATCATATATAATTGTATCAACCCTGTTATATATATTGTTATTGTTATTGTTATTTGGTGGAGTCCTTTCATCCCATCCAGCAACTTAGATGAAGTATTTCACTTATAACCATATATGGCTCTAATGTCCCTTCGAATCGCCGCTCCTATGTTAAGGCATCCATGATTTTAACGAGAGCCGATCATTTATTTATACACAATTATATAAGATCACTTCTAAATAATATTTTAAGACCCATTTTATAAAATTAATTAATGGTCCGGACGAGGCTCGAACCCGTGTCCTACTGCTTGTGTGTCTGACGCCTTAGTCACTGAGCCACACAGGCAGTTATAATATATATGTATATATTATTGTTACATATGATCACTACGACTCACGATATAACAAACGTTTTACCATGAGTAGTGCTGCCAACAGAAGATGTAGCGGCATATGTGTCCTTGTTCGTGTCCTTGTCTCTTGTACACACCACCTCCCTATTCTCTTTACCTTTAACTATCTTGTTATTGTCACACTTCATGTCCTTAGATGTTCTTTGATGTTGCTAGACTACGTTATAATGTGTTAAAGTATTTTAAAATAATATGTATAATATTATTATTAATATTTATTTAATATTTAATTAGATCTATTATAGTACGGAACATTTGTATTCAAATAGTACACGAATATTCTTACTACACAATATATTATACCCTATTATATAATACGTTAAGTATACCTCTATAGAATACCTCTATAGTATATGCATATATATAGTATATTATAGTAAACAATTAGGTTTACTACCTACTCGTTTACTGATGATAGATTATATTTAATAATTATATAGGTTATTAAATCATACCTATATATATGTATACATATTATATAATATATATTTACTTTATAATTCATATATGAATCTGTATCTAATATAAGTATACAATATATTGATTATTGTATACACTGTAATAGTGACTGTATAATACAGTATACTTTTTATATATAAAAATTATACTGTATTATACAGTATATAAAGTAATCAATATATTGTATACGTATGTTAAATACAGATTATCTAATACTAAACTAATTTTATAATAATAATTATATCAGTTACCTGAAAATATGTTCAAAGAATTTTACATCTAATTATTACAAATAATATTACAATAATAATATCTAATATTAAAAATAATATTTAAAAAATGCTATAAATAAACTATAAATTTACGTTTATTTTTCTCGTTGCGATGATACCGATTTATAAAAAATAAACCATAGAAAATAAAAGAGATTAAATTACTATACAAATATATTTAATAATCTAATATCATCGAATGTTACATTATCAAAGGATTATATATATACCTATATATATATATATATATATTAAAAATAGTATTCGTTGTAGTTAATATTATAACGCATGCTATTTTTATAAATATAAGAAATGTTAGCACGTTTTGTGATGATTAGTTATAGGGTGTCCGTATCAGGGCATCAAGGGTATCCGTAAAAAGGAGTTACATGACCGATAGATATATTCTTATAACTTAATTCATATTTGATAACAAATATAGCAATAATATATATAATGTTTAGAATTATTTAGTTATCAATAGTTGACTACAAATATATATATATATATATATATATATATATATATATATAAATTTATGTTTTATATTAATACATTTTTTTAGAAGGTTTTTAGTTAACATTTTATTCTCACCACTTTAAAAACGTATTAACAAGATCAGTTTATTGGATATATTATCATTATATCTAATAATACAAAAATAAAAATACTTATTTAG
The DNA here is from genome assembly GCA_964019155.1 of Osedax fenrisi. Taxonomy (NCBI): domain Eukaryota; kingdom Metazoa; phylum Annelida; class Polychaeta; order Sabellida; family Siboglinidae; genus Osedax; species Osedax fenrisi. The sequence continues at coordinate 6,096,967 of OZ025239.1, forward strand.
ACTATTCATATAATTATGAATATTTTATTAATTAACATTTATGTGTAGGATTTCTATTTTCTGAGATTACAAGAATGTCCTTATTAGATAACTGTCCGTATTGATACACTTTCCCCTACACATGTAAATTTCATACATATTTAATATATGTATACATATAATATACGTATATATATATATATACAATGATTAATAATATATATATATATATATATATAGGTGTTTATTAAATATTGTCAATTCATTAATATTTAATAACACGAATTAATCATCCCGCGGTCACATATGCTGATTTAGTATCATACTACTATAGTATCGCGATATCGCAATAATGAATATTACAAATATGCATATCGAATACACGTATTCATATTTTGAAAAAAAGTATGTAGGTATATATTTAATTATTATTCGAATGACACATTTCATGGCCGCTTAAAAACGCACCCTAAAAAACGCTTACATAGCATAAACATTTTTATTAATATATAAATATGATAATATTAAGTACATAATGAATATACTTTACCATATCAAGGCCAACATTCACATATAACACATTGTATGTACACAGGATATACAGTACATATGTGTATGGCATTCAACATATCGGTGACATTTTGACCTTCGCACATATCACTGTTTTATGAGAAATAAGTTTAAATAATATATTATAATATGATATATCATAACAAGCGATATATCTATAGACTACATATAGAATAGGTGATTCTTAGAAATGGTATTTGGGGAAAGTCTCCCATTAGCGACCCCTAAATTACTATTTGTAATAACATTCAATATTAAACATATTTATGTGAAATTTTGTAACTAGGATAATATTATGGTAAAACATATTTTGCTATTTACAATTGCTGATATAATTGTATTACCAAGAATACACAGGGGTCGGTAATTGGATATATGTGAGTACTATCCACCCCTATTACCTATAGGGTATACCCCTAAAATACGATATAATTAAATACCCTAGAAATTATTTTAATATTGTAATATACAATGAAATAGCAGGTATAAATATATTTAATGAATTACAAAATAGAAGCAATTTATTTATTATTGAATTTAATTTTAATATGTATAGTACATTTTTATTTAAACTTTATATTTTTATATTAAACTTTAAATTATCTGACTATGAATATAACTACATATACTATATAAGCATTGTATACAATATATATATATATATATATATATATATATATATAATAATAATAATAATAATAATATATAGTTTATCAGGTAAACAAAAAATAAATATATAAACAAAAATAATGAAGACAAAATAGATATAAATTGAAACCCAAAACGACATGGTACAAAAATTAACAATAGGTTTATAATTAATAAAAAAACGCCTTGGTTTATGCATGCCGAACATAAGATATATGAATATTATATGCAAATATGAGCATATTATATGAATTAAAATGAAAACAACATAACAGAAAATCAGAACTCTCATCTCCACCATAAAGATAACACCGATTAAGATCGGAGGTCTCGGGTTAGAGGTTGGATAACCCATATGAGGTGGATCAGGCCCCAAGGGTTGGTCATTCCCTTAATGTAGTGGTGTTGACATATCCTGACATCAAAACCAGCATAATCAATACAGTGAATTAGATAATTCTGTTCATCTAATTATACTACGAATCATTAAGGCTTTAAAAGAAGAAACAGTTTCACATTGTAATATCAGATCGGGTAGTTTGTTCCATTCTGAAGATATTCTATTACCAAAGTAGTTGAATAGTGGTTTGGTCCTTGATTTCATTCTCCTTATCTTTATTGACGGGCCCCTGCTAGATGATACGTATGTACTCATAATGTCCGACACCGGCACATCAACGAATCCTTTGATAAGTTTATAAGCCAGAGTAAGATCGGCAATAGTTCTGCGTTGGGAGAGTGAATGTAAATTTAAGAATTTTAATCGATCAGAATAATTTAAATATGATAAATTACAACGATAAAATAATTTTTTAGTAAAATTTATTTGCACTTTTTCAAGTAAGTCATTATACCCAATATAGTTAGAATGAGGATTCCATACAGAAGAACCATACTCTAGAATTGGTCGTATATATGTTAAGTATGCACATACTAAAGGATAGTACTGGTTAGTTATGAAAGATCTAAATATCATATTCGATATTCTATATGCTTTAGAACATATCTCAGATATATGAGTATAAAATTTTAGATTATCTGTGAATATTATACCAAGATCTTTATAATATGTACAATATTTTAATAAATTAACATTAAGATAATAATTTGATTTGTTGATACAATTACCAATACGCATAACTTTACATTTGGACGTTGCTAGTTTAAGTTGCCAAGTTGACATCCATTTATCAATATTGGCAAGTGTTAGTTGAAGACGTATATCATCAGATGACTGTAGAATATGGCCAATTTTTGCATCATCAGCAAATAGACAGGTATATGAAGGTTTCTCCACACAGTCGGGAAGGTCATTAATGTATATTAGAAATAGAATTGGTCCTAATACAGAACCTTGTGGAACACCTGAAATTACCTTTTGGGGTTTAGACATATTGTTATCAATTGTAACGCTTTGAATTCTATTAAATAGGTAAGATTTAATCCATTTTAGGACATCTCCTTGTATACCAATATTAAATAGTTTATGGAGTAATAATTTATGCGATACATTGTCAAAGGCCTTAGCCATATCAATATAGATAATATCCGAAGATGTAGAGTTATCTTTGGCTTTAAATATGGCTAGATAACATTTTAATAACTGAAGATCAGTTGATTTACCCGAAAGAAAACCGTATTGATTATCATTAATTAGATTATTATCTCGAAGGAAGTAAATTAAATGGTTAGATAGAATTTTTTCAAAGAGTATCAAAGAACTCGGTAAGATAGGTAAGATAATAATTTGTCTATAATTTTCAGCTAGTGTTGGGTCACCTTTCTTATATATAGGTATAATGTAGGAATGTTTCCATAAATCTGGGCAATAGCCTTCCTTAAGGAAACGACTATAAATTATGGATAAAGGTTCACATAACTCAAATGAGAGAATTTTTAATACCCCTTTCGGTAGACCATCTGAAAAATTATTAAACTTGTTAGGTAAAAAACAAAGAAATTTTCTAATAGTTTCAGGTGATAAAGGAAATGATTCAAATGTGTTTTTTTTAATTATTGATGGTATATTCGGTACAGGTGATGTATTATTATTAAATACAGAATTAAACTGTAAGGATAAACATTCCAAAATATCAGAGTGATTGGTTATAATAGAACCATCTGAGTTTGATCTGAGAACAGACAAAGGTTTATTCGACTTAAGTTTGGAATTTATATATTTAAAAAAAGAAGATTTATCATTAGAATTAAGAGCATGTTCTTCAGTTTTTATATTATAAAGTTTAATTTCTGAATAAAGTTTAAATTGCAAACTCCGCCATTTTACATAATAAGATGGGATAGATTTAGATAAACTATGAAACTTTTTACATTTATTGATTAGTTTTTTGATATGTAGGGGGTGTATAAACTGACCCCTTTTAGTAACGGGTGTAAATTTTGAAATTATACCATTTACGGTAGAAATAAATATATCAAGTAAAGAGGAACAATTTATTTTATAATTTAACACTACTGGCCAGTCAATTGTAGACAGTTCCAATTTTATTAGATAAAATTAGCCTTGTTAAAATTTAATTTAGGTACAAATATTTTACAGTTATAATTACTACTAATTTTATTATAGATAATTGATGATGATATTGCTAAATGGTCACTTATAAAGTTATGATATTCTAAAGGATTAATTGCTTGGATATTAGATAAAATCATTTTATTATTAGTAAGTATAATATCTAATAAATTGAATTGACGAGTATTGAAATTAACAAGGCATATTTTTGTGAGAAATTTAAAAAATATTTTTCAATTGTTGTTTGAGACGTACGATTAAACCAATCAATTCCCGGGAGATTTAGGTCTCCATAAAAAATAGTTGATTCCGGAGTATCAATAATCCTAGACATTAAATTACATAATAATATTGTATTCTCGTAGTTCATTGATGGCGGTCTGTAGAAAATACATAATCTAAAATGTAATACATTGATACAGATTAATTCAAAAGTGTTATTAGGTAAATTAATTTGATAAGTATTATAATGCATATTTACATAAACAAGAATTCCACCACCATGGGTATTAGTATTCCTATCTAAGCGGTATAACGTATATTTATCATTAGGATTTAATAATGAATTGAATATATTTTTATTCAGCCAGATTTCTGTAAATATTAGGATATCATAAATATTACTATTAAGGAGGGATATGAGCATTGGTAGCTTGTTGCATATACTACGTGCATTACAATAATAAACCTTAATAAATGACGATTCTGTACAGGGTTTTAGTCAATTATTATTACTAGAAGTGAACGAATTTTTCCATTTGGAAAATTCTGCTTTACACCGGCCCTGCTCATATATATACACATTTATTTCGCATTTAAAATTTAACCTTTGCAACTCAACTAGTCCTATTTGATCGTAATCCGTATATACTCTATACGATATATATATATATATATATATATACACTATTATATTATATATGTGGATAACAAAATAGATCAATTAGGTATTAAAGCAGTATTTAATACATATTCGGTATTAATATTCCATATATTAATTATTATTCTGTAACTTTGAGTAATAATTAGGATATGTTTCCTTTATATTATAAACTAATTACTACAATATATATATATATATATATATATATATATATATATAGTATTACTTCCATATTTACTTTAGCCTTATTTAATGTACCCGAATTTACCAATCATATATTTATTTATCACTGATTGGACAGTATTTATGAATCCTCTGAAAATCTTTGATCTAGGGAAGATATATAATTATTTAAATTTAAATATATAAACAATCTTTTACTTATCAAACTTGTTTACCTTACGGATTGTGTAAAAGTAATCGTTATTATCTTATAATACTATTTTGATCACAAATATATTAATCGTATATTGATATTCATAGTAGTTTTAATTAAAGGTTATTTCCAAAAATGTATAGAATATTTAATAATTATAAATTATAATATAATTATTATAATAATAATATAATATTAGTAATAATTATATATATTATATATAATGTTAAATATAGTTATTTTAATTATAATTATTATTATTATAAAAAGGATATGAAAAACATATATGTGTTATTATGATAATTATAATACATATAATAAAATGATAATCATTTGAAATTTAAAAATTTTAATTTAAAAATGCAAGTCATGGTCACTTTATTTCGGCTAAAGGTATATTTTTGTAAACAATACTATGTCATAATTCAACTATTGAGGGCGCTAATTATATCGAAATAATATAGGAATATATAGTAAACGATTATAGTTTAATATAGAGTACATATCTCTAGATCATCTAATAGATGTATATCTGATATATCAGATAATATATTAGGCTAATATTCACTTGATTATAAAATCATGTATTATTATTATATAATTATATAATACAGGATTATCATGATGATATACTCAGTATAATACTGTATTATAAGTTAATAATGATATACACTTATACAGTATTATACTGAGTATATCATCATGATGATCATGTAGTATAACATGAACAAACATGTACAAAAATGTATAATATATGATGTTATAAGGGGAGACGATCAAAAAGGACGAGTTGAGGGTTAAAGGTTACATTTGAAATACGAGTTAATAGTATATACATATATTTTGTATAGATATTTGTGGGTTATTTGGTTTAATTGGTTTAGTTTTGTCCTGTTTGTTTTATTTTAGCTGCATTACATCCCAAAATGAGCCTATACAAATTTATTTCGGATTTAAGATTTAACCATTTCGCCCCAACTCGTCCTTTTTGATCATAACCCGCTATACGCACAGTACAATCAAGGAATATCAGGCTTATAAATTATACCAGTGTAAATAATGTGCCATGAATGGGTAGGCACGAAATTAATGATTATTATTATAATACATTAAATTAATGATTAATTTGATATATAGAATTAGAATATATATAATAAGCATTCTAGAGTTGAATTATATGAATTATTGACTTTATTTGGCTGTAATCTATATTGATTACATCTAACTAAAGGAACGAATTCATATAGTCCACCTATAGTCGATATAAAACACTTTATATAAAGATTATATTATTAATAGCCTAGTTTTCACTTGATTATACTTTAAAAAAGATTTTCATATAAATTAATTCTTATTATAATGATAATATTACAATACAACACTATCAATGTTATACACGATGCACATGCAGGATTCATACTATATATTAAACTATAGTCGATTACAATATATCATTTTTCTATATTGTTGATCGATAGCCCCATATTTATTTAGTACTCTTTCACCGACGAATCAGTAATATTTTACATATCATTTTATAACCATCATATATTATATTATATATGCATTTCATACATGAACGTAATACAATCATACATGAACGTAATACAATTATCCGTTAATGATGTCTACACGGATAGACAATACGTATTAGAATAGTGTATCGTGCAATGGCATACGATATGTACCAAGTATAAGATGTCTGTTAGAGAGTTGTTTAGGAGTGGGTGCGTAGAACCACAGCTGCGCATCACCGCCGCACTCGTAGGCAGGTGTTCTATAGAGCTGTTGATGTAACGTATAATAGAGACGTAGAACATTACGTAACAACCATAAGAGTGTGCTGGCCTGTAGTCTGATACAGTGGATACGGGTGTAAGTTATGATGATGATGATGATAGGTATTTATTTAGACGCTCGAATAATATTCTATTCTCGAGAGTGTGAGAACGAGAACAAAAACCGGAAAATGAGAAATCAAATGTACGCCTGTTAGTTTAGCCGCGCGTGTATATGTATATTAGAATTGATGTTTACGTTTGAACACATCGTAGTGTGGTATATCGCATCGATAGCGTGCCTATGAAGCATACGATTAATGATTATCATTGTTCGTTGGTTGTTATTTAAGCAAATCTAAAGTATACAGTTGAAATGTTTTCTAACGATTACTCATATGTTATTGAACAATTCTTTATTATACGATTACGAATGTATTGATGTGTTTTATATACTATTACTGCCGTATAGATATTATGATGATATATAGATTCTATGTATTAAATAGCATGCACGTGACTTAGTATTAGTCAGCTGTCATGTGCATAGTAATTAAGGTAATTATCTCATTGATAAGCTCTTCATCTATAATTAACCTGGTGTATAAACCTAAATCTGATAATAATAATAGTTAATCTTTGAAAATTCAGAAATATAAGAAGAGAAATATTCACTTAATGGGATCTGGTAATTTAGGATCACTGGAAAATGTTATTCGATATGATTATCATAGTCATTTTAAAATAATATTTCTAAAATTATATTAATAATTATTAATATCTATTATAATAGATATGTAACATAGTAGTAATATTATTGCTTTTTGCGCAACTTATATGTATATAATTGCACAATAGTATGTCATTGAATATCTATTATATATCATACAAAGCAATATAAATCATATTTTTTAATTCACAATATACATATTTAAATGTTAAGGATTTTCTGAACGTTTTAAAATTATGTACAAAAATAAATAAAAATATGAAATAAATTATAAAACATTAAAAATAAATATAAATATACTATATCTAGAAAGATTCATTATTAACTGATTCGGTAATGACTTACTAGGGAAAATAAATATATATATACATATATCACTAGATAATTATCTTTTATTTAATAATAAAATTAATCTCGTTACTTTTATAAAATTATTCACATTTATATGTTTGAAAAGTTGATTATAGAATAGCAAAGTATTCTAGTATCTTCTATGTAATTGTACAATCATTATTGTATCTGTCTAAACTGCACAATGTTATTTTTTAAATCTCTGTAGAGGAGAACTGAATTTAAATATAAGATCAAATTAAATATTTAATATAAAAGTTATAGAAATAAAGAGTTATAAAACCCCATCCATGTTTGAAAATTGTGTTTGCATTATTATTATTGCAAATGTTTGAATTACGACATTTTAACAGTATTGACATTTTACATGTAAATAACAATGACTGAATTACCGATCTACTTTTGACATTGACAAATTCTGTACAATTTTTATGAATTCATTTTAATATCTCCAAATAATATTTTTACGTAACAGTTACTTTTCGATATTAACATAATATTTATATATATCTTAATTTAAGATTATATTATATTTTTTTTGAATTTACATGTATAGATTTAAAATCCAAAAATAGATTTTAGTTCTCCTACCCGTCACATTTGAGCTAATGTCGTTTTTATTTCAATAATTCGGTCGAGTGAACCATCTTTCCTTCAGAAAATCTTTGTTATATTCTATATAATATATTGTATTATTCATTGATATCACGCATTATCATGCGCTAGCAACTGTATTCACCATTACACTAATGCAACAAACGTATCAATAATACCTATGCCATAAGTGATATAGATGTCACACTCTCTTCAAAGCCCTTACAAGAATAACACTAGTGTGTAGTTAAGTAGGTCATCATTAATATCTAGGTCAGTAGGTCAGCGTAATCGATTAACTAATTCACAATGCTGCCTGTGCTAATTCAGTGTACCCATTACCACCTATGCCAACACACACACATACACACATACTCCCCATTTCATTAGCACACCATATGCCAGATGTTCTATCCAATATTGAGGGCAAGTTAGTGCTGGATCCCAAATCAATAACAGAGAAACTTACTTCCACTTCTACTAAATATCTTCTATATGTACAACTAATAATAACATATATATAATATATATAATATATATAAATAAACATTTACATATTTACACACACGCACAAATAACATACATACGCCCATACACACATACACTCACATATGTATACACACACACACACCAACATATAAATATATATATATATATATTTATTATTCCCATGTAATATTTATTTATAGAATTGTTATTAATCGATATATTATGTAATATATTACTGTAGACACAATAAAAACAACACACACACTCACTCACGAGCTAATAAATATTTTCACATAAGCACATATATTGCATATATATATATATACACATATACACACAGTCTAATATACAGACACACATACATACTCACACATGATCACTACACATACAATCAATAGCTTGACTAGGTATGTTCTCATCGATGTCCTCCCACTATACAAGCTGTACTGGCACAATGTCCCTGTTATAATACCCCCCCCACCTAAGTGTCTTTCAACTAGTTATGTAATCATTATATCACTTGTCCAATATATAGTCCATACAACCTCTGTAGATTATATAATATGCCCCTTAAGCGAAGGTCATCGAATTATTAAGCTTTTACACTTATATTACACTCATATAAGCTTTCAGTTCATTCGGTATGTTTATTATGTTTTCTGCGCACTCACTATTTATACATAATATTCTGAAATGTTCAATACAACACTCTGTATGCATGGTATAAAAACTGTATATATACCCTATATACATAGTATATATGTAGTATACTATATACAATATATATAGTGTATATCAGTTAGGCTTGCATCTACATAAACCTAGTAGTATCAGGTTAACTTTAATGTAATTCTTACCAGCTATTACATAAAATAGGTCATGAAATATAGACTATTCTATAATAAATCTATAATTAATATAGTATAGATCATCAAATATTACAATTAATTAATATAGTCAATTATATACAATGTTACAATATAATATTGATTAGATTATAGTTTTAGTACAATGAATCCGCTAAGCTTCTCTCTCGTGGCCTAAGTTACCCTGTGAAAGCCATCACTTGTAATGCTACTATACATGCTTCGACTATACCTCATACATAGCAGATATCATTAAAGTAGTGTGTCTGATTGCACTCTTGTCTGAACCTGTGTAGTGTTCTGCTTAAGATTAAGGGCATACGCTTGACCTGAGAACTCAATGTAAAAATATAGGTTTTTCTTAGATAAATATATAATTTATTACATTTGTCAACAACAAATATTTTTTTTATTTTTATTTTGACTGATTTATTCAGGTCAAACGTATTTATTCCCTTAATGCTAGGAGATCATGTCCTATCTGAACATAGTGGTGCTGTACATACATAGTAAAGCGCTATACAGCCTCGTTTAGCCTATCCACTGCGCTGACCTTATCAGTTTCTACAAGTTGTACAGTAAGATGGGTCGATCATCGTAATTTCATTTTATTAATTACTTATGTTTATCTATATAATATCAGAATGAGTTTGCAAAAAAAAAAAATTAAAAAAAAGGTCATTTAGGATGTGCGAGTTGGACTTTAAAATTTTGATTTTTTTTAATCTAAAAAAAAAATTACTACGTTTACCTATATATTTCGCGCACGTGATAGCGTATATATTTAATAACAACTTTTAAAATTTGTATTCATAAATAGCGATATTTACGATATTTATGATGAATCTACGTAGGAAAACACAATTTAAAGATATCATCAAACCAGATACTATGCAACTCACTAAATTACCCACTCATTTAGACATTTTACGCCACTACGTATATATAAATAACATATCAACGGACATCAAAAAAATTAAAATTGATATTTTAGATCGTTTAAAAATAATTTGGAATTCTGCTTCATTACCAATTATGTCTGATAATTCTATAATTACTAAGATAAATATATATATACAAAAGGCAATAAAGTTAAAAAAAACACAAAATTCGAAGTATTTTAACGTTGTAATGAAAAAGCATATGGACAAATTTAATTTCCTATTTGATATTTGCGCATGCAAATACGCAAATAAATGTGACTGTCGGAGGGAAAATAAGGTACCACCATCTGAAAAATCCTTTTTAAATGATCAGAGAACACAACGACTGATGTTCATACAAACTTCATCAACCACGGCAACAACCAAGCAAAGTCGAACTCATGAACCAGTTTACTCTATTCCTGGACCAAGTTCGATGGATATTGATCCAAGGTATATTATTAAAATATTATTTAGTTAATAGTTAATAATAAAATTACTATTAAAATAACATTTTATTTTTCTAAACTAAATAAACAAAATTAATTATAATCTATTTTGTAAAATAGTATAAATCTATGAATAGAATATATCTCTCTATTATAGACTCTATTATTTATATATTTTATAATTTATATTTATATATATATATATATCTTAATATAGTTATCTTAATCTAGATACATTGAAAGATAATATATAATAAATATTATATATATAATATATATTATATATATATATATATATATATATATATATATATATATATATATATATATATATATATATATATATATATTATATTATATATATTAGTGATTCAAATGAAACAGACTTTTGTGTTTTTGAAACAAATGAAACCAGATAAATTTAGGTTTGAAACATAAAATATGTTGTGTGTAACATAACATATGATGTAACGTGACATTATGGTGTGCTGAAAGTACAATATGGTGGAAAATTACAGAACGTTATGCTGGAAAAAATATAAACACTTATAATATGATACATTTCAATAAATTGTATTAAATAATTAAAAAGCTCGATAGAGTTTCAGTCCGACTCTACTCGAGCGAGTTTCAGTCCGGCTTGACTTGACTCAAGTCGGACTCTGGCTCGACGCGAAAAACTCGACTCGTTTGAATCACTAATATATATATATATATATATATATATATATATATATAAATATAAATATATACTCTATGTATTCAGCTTCGATACACTTTCTGATGATGAAGACTATGATGACGATAACAACCAGCACCATGATGACGGTGACAACCAGCACCATGATGACGGTGACAACCAGCACCATGATGACGATGACAACCAGCACCATGATGACTCAGACATAATTCTGCTTTCATCTAGTGATTCTTCTGATGACGATGATGATGGGAATTATATACCTGATACCGATTCTTCAAAGTATGTATTTCATGAATACATATAATCTCGTATAAAGTAATTTCATAAGGAGTGATCTCGTGCGCAATGATAATATGTATTTATGTAAATAGTTATTTATAAATAGTAGAATTTTATACTGCGTATACGATGAACAAACTATATTAAGTCACTTCGTAATAGATTACCAGTTACATATTTTATTATTATATTTTATTATATATATTAATATAAATTACGTTGTTAAAAAAAATAGTGTATGTTTTATGTTAATATTATTTATATTTCAGATTTCAACATCCTTTCTTCCGTTGTATGCTGTCGCATGCCGAAGCTCTTGGAGTTTCAGATCGAGTAGCCGCTCGAATCGTTTCAGGGGCATATGTAGACGATGGCACTGTAACAAGTAACAACCTCGACAGAATCGTAGACAGGAATCTCATCCGCCGTCAAAGAGCGAAATTTCGTAAACAACATAAAATAGTTACGTCCATCCAAAGTCTGTATTTTGATGGAAAACAAAACAAAACCCTACAAAATAATGGAAAACTTGTTCTCGAAGAACATATCGCTCTCCTCTCCCAACCGGGAAACATTTATATCGCCCATGCTGTGACGCCAAGCAAATGTGCCAAAGATACCTCTGATGCGATCTTGAGGACTATTGCCGATGTAAATGTTGATGAACTGAATATAATCGGCGCAGATGGTACTGCATGCAATGTCGGATACCGTGGTGGAATCATAACTAGGATTGAAAAACATCTTCAACATAAATGTCAATGGATCGTTAGTATTAAAAATATTATATATTAAAGTAAATATATAATATTATAATTATTATCTCTAATTTATTAAATATTATATTTACTAATTTATAAAATATGTTTAAAATTTAAACTTTAAATATATCCAACTCTCCCCTATATATATTTAGAACATCTTAATTAAAAAAGTATCTTATACTCCATTATGAAAATTATTAACAATATTATAATTATCTGTATATCTCCTATACAGATATGTCTTCTTCATCTTAATGAACTACCACTCCGAAAAGTTTTTATTATGATTGACGGAAAGACTCTTGGTCCGAATCTATACAGCGGAGAAATAGGAAAGCAGCTAGACAATTGTGAGAACACTGATATAATTTTATTTGAACCGATAGCAATTAGTGAGGGTTTTGAAACCCAATTACAAGAGTTGACTGACATTAGTTCAGATCAGAGATATCTTCGTGATATCATTCTCGGTATCAGTGATGGTTACATACATGATAGGCTAAAGACGAGATCACCAGGAAAACTTGGCTATGCCCGGTGGTTGACCACAGCAAACCGAATACTACGTGTATACGTATCAACGTCAATTCCATCTACTAACATGATAAAACTTGTTAAATTTATTATTTATGTATATGCGTCCAGCTGGTTTGGTATTCGCAGCAAACCCATATTCACTAAATCCCCCATCCACATCTTCAAGATGTTGCGAGCAGTCCGTGACCTAGGGATACCAGAAATTACTCGAGAATGTGACGCTATTATCAAACGAAATGCATTCAGTTTGCACCCAGAAAGTATCTTATGCTGCATGTTAGTAGATTCCAGATTGATGATTAGACACGAAGCTGTAAAAAGAATTTTGAGAGCGAGAATTAACAATGAAACTGGTATCCGTGAGTTTAATTTATCTAATTATAAATTCAATTTGGATGCTGACGACTACTACATGTTAACGGAATATGATGAAGATACATGGCTAGAATCTGTCCTTACTAAACATATTAGTACTGAACTTTTGAAATCATATACTCCTTCAGCTACCCCTAAATTTACCTTCAAACAATACCCATCTCATACTCAATCAGTTGAAAGAGTTATACGGATTGTATCCCAAACTGCAATTATGAGTTGCAATCCAGAAATGAGAGATGGTCGTATTAGAAGTACGATTCTTGCTAGGGCATTAATGCCTAAAAGATATGATTCGATGAAAGATTTTCATTTCTGTTAATTTCTATTTGTATAAGTTTGTTTGATATTTATGTATTTTTTTGTATATATTATATAGATTATATTTCATATATTTTTGTATATATTTTTAGAATATATGTGAGTATATTATTTTTATAATATTTATATATATCTATTTTTATATATCTATTTATATATATCTTTTTTTATATAACTATTTTTATATATATCTATTTATATATATATATATTATATATTTGTGTATATATAACTATATTTTCATTTTTATTAATTTCTATTTGTATAATTTTTTTTATAATTATATATTTTTATATAATATTTTATATATTTTTGTATATATTTTTTGAATATATTTTAATATATTAGTTTGATAATATTTGTATATATCTATATATATATATTTTTATATATATTTTATATGGAAATATATGCTATAAATCAGTCTAAATCCTAATAAATATCCAGTAAATCTTGTCTTTATTGATTTTTTGTTTAAAATGTTGTATTATAGTATATTATATGTTTATAGGAAGTTTATCTATATTATTCTCAATATATTATCTCATACATATTTTTATAGAAATTAATTCTTCTTTTCTGTTAAATATATTATTATTTCTGTATTAAAATGTTCGTTAAAAAAAATTATTACAATTTTCTTAAAAAAAAAAAAAAATTATTTCTTTCATTACCTGTTAAATTTCGAAAATGAAATCGACAAACTTTAATATATGATTAATGAAATAGTTATTTACCATAAAAAACAAAAAACAATTTTTTTTTTTTTTAATATAGCGATAATTTTTTCTTCAAAATGTTATACTTTTTTTTTTCAAAAAATACGTTAATTTATAAAAAAAACTTATAAATCCTTTTTTTTTTTTTAAAGTATGCCACATACATCATTATATTAATAGTTTATATTATATATATATGTTATTATTATTAATAGATTATTCAAAATAAAAATTTTTTGGATTTCTTGAAAAAAATAAAAAAAATATTTAAACTTCTAGAAATTCTAGGAAAAAATTATTAAAAATATTTTAACATGATATTTAAATTGTTTTATGATAGTATTAAGATATTGTAAATTTGTATATCAATACGATTATTATAAATATATATATTGCCTTGTTATAATATTTTCCTATCTCTTACATGTTAACTTTTCCTATATTGACCATGTTAATTTTGAAATTGAACTCGCATATGAAACCAACCATCAACATTTTTTTTTTTTATACATAATATTAAGATTATAAACCCTTAAAAACCAAATAATGAATATGAAATTCATAATATGTATACATATTTACCCATATTATTGTACAGTCACTACTCTATCTAGGTATAAAGTTTGAATGTTAATTAATTAATATTAGGAACTAATAAAAAAAGAATGTAAAATGTGATAAATTATTATGTAATATATCATTATGTAGTACATCCTTATGTAATATATCATTATGTAATATATCATTATGTAACATATAATTACAGTAGTCTAATTGGGGTGGGGTGTATTACGCAGAACAATGTAACCTACCGTGTAACCTACATTGTAACCTACATTGTAACCTACCGTGTAACCTACATTGTAACCTCCTACGAATGAATGTAATAAATCACTACTAACTACACATTATAATGCATCACACACACACATATCTAGCCCTACCTCAGCCATTCTCCATATTGTATTACCAGCGCAGCCAAGTTCACACTTAATGGTCTCTTCGTAAATCTAAAATTTATTATTATTATTCAACTTTATCGCAATCTTGTCCATTAGGATGTGTAGATTACTTCTGCTAAAAACACCGTAATGGTGAATGTACAGCATTCCCCCTACTTTATTTAAATGTCTCTTTCCTTCTAATTCTAAATCACCTCTCCGTCGCATTGTTGGCTATTCAACCCTCTCATCTCCCCTATAGTAATACCTGCTGACCACTACCTTGACCTGTGTCCAGATGGCTTCCACAGGACCTCAACAGCTGAGAGTGTTAACACTGAACAGCGGGGAAGACAATAGCAACAAGTTGTTCACGCTGAAGAAAGGTTGAGAGAGAGAGATAGAGAGTGAAAGAGAGAGAGAGAGCGAAAGATATAGATGAGATAGTGAATGAGAGAGAGATAGAGAGCGAAAGAGAGAGAGCGCGAAAGATATAGAGAGTGAAATAGAGAGATAGCGAAAGGTTGAGAGAGAGATAGAGAGCGAAAGAGAGAGAGAGAGAGAGAAAGAGCGAAAGAGAGAGTAATGCAAGTTGAAATGTAATTTTCACTTGAACTTCTGTCGAATAGAACTTTTAATTTCTTACATACATACATATTTATATAAAGATTAATAAATATCATGATATTCAATATATTAGATAATATTATAATGTTCATATTAAATTATTATCTTGTCAACTAAAAAATGTATTAATTTTATTAATTAGTTAACGATTTAACATGTCATTGGCATGCAGGATGGACGCTGCATTTTGTACTTGGGCCCAGTTTAGTTGGAAAAAATGTCACGATATTCACAAATCACCCACTAACGGATCTTGAAGGTGAATTCGAAAGAGAGAAATTTGAAACTCTCACTTGGTTAGCCCTTATTAATATATCACGACTTACATATTAAAATCACTTGTTATATTATTATTATTATCATTATTATTAGATTTAGTCAATGCCAGGGTAATTATAGAAGCATTGTTGCTTATCAAAATAGAGAAAATTACCCCTTTATTAACAGGATAAGTTTCATTATAGATAAGAATAATAAATAAATAATAATGTTATAATTTATGACTTTCTGTTTACGGATAAAAAAAAAATTATTATGAAACTTATTCATGTAACTATATGTTTTATTAATTTTGTTAAGGGATACATTTATACTATATCAAAGATAAATATAGTATTATTAAAATTGTAGTAAAATGTTATAAAATAGATAAAAGGATATATATAAATATATATATGTCATTGATTATAATTATAAACTAGATAAGTTAACGAACTGAGTATATGACTCACTTTATGACTCACCTATTGTTTATCTATTAGTCTTTACATCCCGAGTATCTAGATGATGTTCTCACCATTAATACATGTTATACACACACACACACACACACATCGTATAGCCTAGCTAGAAGGCCACTCGTATCAATAAGCCTCTAGCGGAGATACCCGTTACAGGTACAACTACACAGAATCTACCGCAGAGGCTTACGATAACTACGCCAGCGTTAAGATTATACTGGCCGGCACGTTCCAGTACTTCTTCACCGTCGATGAGGAAAAGTTAGTCATCACCCCCCCCTTTCTCTTGGTCTATCTCCCTCTCTCCCTTTCTCCCGTTTTCTCTTTCTCTCCCTCCCTCTTATTTTCCTTCTCTCTCCTCTCACCCTTTCCTTCCCTCTCTGTCTCACTTTCGCTCTCCCCGTCCCCCCTCCCTATATCTCTATCATCAAAATTCCCCTCCCTCTTTATCATTACTATCCCCCTCTCACCCTCTATCCTACTATCAGGTTATTCCCCCCTCTCTATCACCCCTTCCCCTCCCTCTCTCACTATTTGACCACGCATCACCACCCTAATAGGAATTGTCACGGAGGCATGGGCTACTTCATAGCGTCGCCGCACCTGTCGTTCGGTAACTCCGCCTCCTCGTCCTCGACCTCTGACCTCTGCAGCGTTCGCTGTCAGACCGTGATCTCTAAACTGCTCGGCCCCGTCGACCAGTGGCTTGACCGACTTCGCGTGTCCAAGTTAAGCGGCTATAACATGGTACGCATGCGTGTAGCTACCACTATTGCTTGTGGTACGAGGGGTGGGCACTGAGGTATAGGCCCTACACAGGTCGGAGTTACATCAGCACAGTGATCCTATACAATATCAATATGGGCGCTGGAACGATTTTATATGTAGGGGGACCAACCAATCAAAATAAATGTTGTGGTAAAAGTGGGGCGGGGGGGGGCCAATATATAGGAGTTCCCCCTAGATTTAAAGTGGGGGGACATACCCCCCCCCCGTTCCAGCACCCCTAGGTACGAGGGGTGGATACAGAGGTATAGGCCCTACACCGGTCTGAGTTACATCATCAGCGCAGTGATCCTATACAATAACCATTTCATTGCCATATCCACGAGTTAGACAACTATTCCCTAGTTATAATACAAGTTGACCTTAATGAACGTCCATCACCTGGTCCTCTGCCCTTCAGTAGTGCTTAGCTATAGGTACTGCGGTGCATCACTCAAGATATCACCTTTAACACATTAACATCCACATTAACATCCACATTAACATCCACATTAACATCCACATTAACATCCACATTGACATCCTCTCTAGATTCACTTCACTCCCACACAAGAATTGGGCGAGAGTAAATCAGCGTATTGCATTAAAGATCAGCTCTCAACCAATCCCGAGTTTCAAACGAAAGACACCCCTTCAGAACCATATAAGGGCGTCAAAGAAGTCGTGGATCACATGAGTGATATGTGGAAGGTTCGTAATGTTCTTTAATGTTCTTTAATGGTATGTTAAGAGTTTCTATTCATATAGAAATATATTCATAGCTAAAATATCAATTCATTGTATTCTAATATTATAAAAAACATTAATTGAATTATTATATTAAGTGAATTCTTACTTTGTCTAATGACCAATAGAAATATGTTTTAAATGTTTTTATTAATATTAAATATCATTCAAATATATGTTAGCTATAACTAAGGAACTTTCCGAATGATTATATTTATGTATTGCTATTTACATTTGTATATTATTATTTTAAATAATAATTTACTAACGATACCTATTTGACCGATTGTTGCACATTTGAAACCGAGTTATTTAGTATATCATTCTTATTTATATCAGTCTAATATCTGTATAAGCAATATGCAATATGATGTAGTAGTGATGATATCTGTAACAGTACTATATGTATAGGTACAGACTATAACTTATATGATATCTTCATCACTTTCCGTTTACCTTTACAATAAGTATACTAATAATTTATAGCGCTAGCTATATAATATATGTAATGCATTTATATTATATTTATACATACATATATATAATATATATTATATATATATATATATATATATATATATATATATATATATATATATTACAAATGAGTCCAGTTATTTATTATAAAAAAGTAAAGAGAATAAATAATTAATATGTCTGCTATATTTATATGTGAATTGAATAGAGTTTATTTCTGCACTTATGAATAATATTTACTTTTACACTTATATTTGAAATATATATTATTTCTATATACAAAATATTAATATATAAATATTTATATAAATATCTATATATATAAATTATCGAATAAACTGAAATATTAAATTCATATATATATATATTATATATATAACTTATATTTGGTATATATATACATATGTATATAATATATACATAATACCCAGCATTCAACTTACATCAATAACTTAAGTTGAACTTAAGTTATGAACTTAAGTTCAACTTAAGTCGATGGTAACAAATAAACTTAAGTTGAACATATATATATATATATATATATATATATATATATATATATTTGTTGTTATCCATAATGAACCATTCCATTTTATACTAATAACAGCTTAGCATAATGGAACATTCCATATCTAGCTAACGAACTAGATATCGGATGGCCCATTATGTAACATGTTTACTGCCTGGATGTAAATAAAAGTATAAAAACTGTTATTTACATCGATGGTTTACTGGCCTCTCGAAGGTCATGTCAACGCCCGCAATGCGTGTGCAGACCAAGTGCATTATATCACGTGGTGCAGTTATCATCTTAGCCAATCAGGGATGAGTGCATTCCCTAGGTACGCACCAAGTGTTTGCTTTGACATGGCCTTCGACGGGCAGTAAACCATCGATGTAAATAACAGTTTTTTTACTTTTATTTACATCCAGGCAGTAAACATGTTACACAATGTGATGTCCTATATCTAGTTCGTTAGCTAGATATGGAAAGTTCTATTGTACTAAGCTGTTATTAAATATGTTATAATAAATATGTCAACAAATTAGAATACAAAACGATCTATAAATACAAAAATAATAATTACTAAATATTTCATAATTTAAATATAAAATTTGATATATTTTATATTATTTAATAATTGAAAAAGTATTATAAAATATCAAATGTACCCTTCGACAATTCATGTATGGTGATACCTTATTATATAAATAAGTATTACTTTATTATGATTTATATAACTCTATCTCAATATGGAATTTACAATATATTTTATTTTAACTAATAATATATTATCTTTGATTATACTAAAACTATCTGAAAAATCAATTTATTCAAGAAAGAAGTATTCATTATGAATAGAAAAATATAAAAATGTGGTTTGATTTAATATTATTTATAATACTAATTATATACTAATTTATTATTATACTAATTATTATTTTTTTAATTATTTTATAAAATTTTATTTTCAAATTATATTAATACTATTTAGTACTCTATTATTATAATTTAGATATAAATATATTAATATATCATTATATTTTATATAATATAATTGATATAATATATATATATATATAAATTCATAATAATATATAAATTTAGTATCAAAAAAACTATAAAATGGGACTCTAAATATCATCAGGAAAATATTAATAGTGTAATGAGTGTATTTATTTATTTGTATTTAAATGCAATTAAACTTGTAATTTTATTTAATATAAAATGCTAATATAAATTAATATATGTAGACTTGAGAAACAAGAGATCTATTGTTAATTATAAATTATTAATAAATAGATAAAATAAATATTTGATTATACATAACTACTAAAATATGTATATATCTTTTAAAATGTGTTTATAATTAAATATTCTAGATTAATTTCATCATATGATATTGATGTTATAGATAAATAATATTCAGCTTATATATAATATTATATAAACATATAATTTATCATTATTTATCCTTTAAAGTTTAAACCATTATTCATCAGTTTCATGTTTTTTTAAAATTCTAAATATTTAAAGTTCTACTCTTGTTTTATTTTTAAATATTTAAACTACATTTTTTTTTTCACTATATTCTAAATTTATTACTAAAGAGTATTCCTAACTTCAATTTTTTAATTTAATTATTTATTTATTTCTATAACAAAATTAATCATTGAAATCAAAAATTTACAAAATTTATTTAAAAAGTTCTAATATCTCCTTTTTTTATCATATAAAAATTCGTAGCAAGTTTTATAATAGAGCTAATATATTTTAATACTATTTTTTTTTAATTTTAAAAAAATATTAAATATTGAAGGAGGAGTAGGCTTTTTAATAGACCTATTTTTGCCTATCTAATACATTACAATTAAAAATAGGCGCACCTGCCCTTAAGTATATTCATTATCCCTTCACTGTATGAAGTAAATGAACTACTCATGAAATCTCACTGTACCTCCCCCACTGATCCCCTACCTATCTCATTATATCATACACTTTCACCCTGATTTTCTCCTATTTTCATTGATATTATTGCGAACTCACTAAACTCTGGCCAGGTTTTACCCTACCTCAAGACTGCCATAATCTCTCCTATTCTAAAAAAACAAAACCTCGACCCAAACTCCCTTAGAAATTATCGCCTGATCTCCCACCTACCCTTATTAAGTAAAATATTAGAATGAATTGTTTCCAAACAATTATCGCCCATGGGCGTATAAATAAAAATAATCTTTTCGACCCGTTTCAAAACGCTTATCGTAAAAGTCATTCGACCTAAACAGCTCTCCTCCGTATTACTGACACAATATTATCTACGTTAAATAACAATACGTGTTGCCAGCTAATCCTACTTGATCTCTCATCTGCTTTTGATACCCTGGACCATAACATATTAATCTCGCAGCTTACTATGATGGGTATATCTGGCTAGCATTAAAATGATTTACTTCATATCTGACAAACCGCAATATCTCTATTATGATTGAAAAATCTTACTCACCTCTTTCTTCACTTAACCACGGTATTCATCAAGGATTCTAGGTCCATCCCTCTTTTCTATTAATATTCGCCCTATTGCTGATCTAATTAAGAAATTTCCAAATATACACTACTATATTTGTGCTGATGATATTCAACTGTTTACCTTTTTCCCTATAAATTCTCATAATACCATTAACTCTGAATTAATCGAGTGTGCAAAATGCATAAGTTTATAACACTCCAATAAACTACTAATTATTTCCTCTAAGAATACTGTACTTAACATATCTACTTCATATACTTCCTTTCCAAACTTTACTCTAAATAACATGATTATTTCTCCTTCCCATTCCTCCAAAAACCTAAGATTTGTATTTGATGACAAATTATCATTTAAGAATCACATATTGTCCATTACAAAATCCTCCAATTTTCATCCCTTCAGAATTAAAAAAATACGGACATCACTTTCCAGAAACCTTACGAAAACTCTAATAAATGCTCTTGTACTTTCCCGACTTTACTACTGTTCTTCCCTACTGAATTTACTTCATGCCTAATCTACTGCTCCACTAAATCGGATTATCCATTCCTCAATACGTACTACTTACTGTTTAACTCAACTGGATCACTCTACTAAAACATCTCATCAATCATCTCGTATGTGGCTACCCTTCTCCCTCAGGTGTAAATTACGTATACTATCTATAATCCATAAATCAATATATTCTTTCATCTCTAGCTATATCTCTGATCTAATTAAAAAACGTACAATATTACCTTCTCTTCGTTACCAAAATGATCCTCTTCTTATCTCCCAGAACTCTAGTAAAACTTTCCTAAATTCTAGAGATTTTAAAAATTCCGGTCCCACCCTATGGAATTCCCTCCCTCCTACTATTCATTCTATTAGATCCCACAAAAGATTTATAAAGCTTACTTTTTCTTTTCACTCTACCTCTAATCATTAAATCATCCAACTTATTATTTTTGTCTCGTGTTATATTCAACGTATTATTATTATTAAATTGTTATTGTATTATTATTATTTTATTATTATTTTCTCCCGCACGAGCGAAGGGGTCTACATGACCCTAATTTAGTGCTAATAAACTTAATATCATCATCATCATAATGAATATTGTAATAATAGGAATTTTAGTTTTGAAAATTTTTCATTTTATAAAAAGGTATTAAAATTTATGATCATCTCTAATCACAAATATGTTCATTACATACAATATAGCCAATAACAAATGATGATGCTGTGATGATGTGATGATGTGATACGTGCGTTATAAAGACTTGTATGTGTGTCGTATAGACTATTGTATGCAGATGTAATACATTTATGCATCAGTCTATGCATATACATATATCAGTATATAATATATATACTCGAAATTCACATAAATCTATAGCACACATATATATATATATATATATATATAATATTATATATTATTAATATATATATATTATAATATATATAATATATATTATATATATATATCATTTGGTATTAACATTAGAAACAACTAACAGTGTTATCGTTCACCAGCCTATCGAGTATCTCCATCAACGTAGCCACGACATACTAACCCTGCCCCCGCCCTCACCCCCTCACCCTCACCCCCTCCCCCTCACCCTCACCCCCGCCCTCACCTCCACCCCCTCCCTCACCCTTGCCCCCTCACCAGATCCTCTCAATGGCCGACCTAGTGCTGAATCACACCGCCACCGAATCACCGTGGTTACGGGACCAGCCCGAGTGCGCCTATTCCACCGCCACCGCGCCCCATCTAAGACCCGCCTACATGTTGGACCGCGCCCTCTGGAGGTTGACCCTCGACCTGGAGGACACGGGTGCCGGCGAAATCGGGGTCGGCAACCACACCGCAGTCGAGGTAAGGCTTGTACGCTGTATAATGCTTGTAACCTGTATAACAATTGTACACTGTATAATGATTGTACGCTGTATATTAGACAGTGTATAATGCGTATACAGTGTATAATGCGTATACAGTGTATAATGGTTATATGTATCATTATCAGGCCTTTCTAGATTTGTGCATTATGCACAAATTCACGAATTTGCACTAATTCTATAACCAAAAATGCACGATTTATTGTAAATTTGTGTAATTATTCAAATTCGTGCATAATATATATTTAACTAATAACCATTCAATTATTTAATTTTCAAGATTTAATTTACTTATATATAATTATAAATATATATATATATATATATATATATATTACTATAGAATATATAGACTATAGAATATATATATATATAAAATAGAGTATATACAATTTGAATGAAAATAAACTTTATTAGTGTATTTTAGGAAATGATCTTTATTTTAGTTTATTTACTAAAGATTATTATTTATAAAAATTGTAATTATTAATTTTATTTTATTTACTTTATATAATGTCGATAAACGGGAATATTATTTTATAGAAACACATGAAATAAAATACTGACTAAATATAGTGAAAGATATCCAGAAACTGGTGAAATTATATCGGTGTAGTGTAAATTCTCTAGTAATTACTGAAAAGAATGTGGGAGATAATATTCCCATAAAGAAACTAACAAATTTAAAATCAAATGAATATCCTTTTATGACGGATATTTATATTAGCCATTTAAAATTATCTAATAAAGAAAAATGGAAAGAATATAGTACTAAAAATAATTTAGAAAATATGCATTAATTCATGTATGCACGAATTCTATATATAAATATGCACGAATTATGTTTAATTCGTGCAAATTCTAAATGAACAAATTTAGAGAGGTCTAATCACTACCCATGTGACCACATCACTACCCATGTGACCACATCACTGCCCATGTGACCACATCACTACCCATGTGACCACATCACTACCCATGTGACCACATTACTACCCATGTGACCACATCACTGCCCATGTGACCACATCACTACCCATGTGACCGCATTACTACCCATGTGACCACATCACTACCCATGTGACCACATTACTACCCATGTGACCACATTACTACCCATGTGACCACATTACTACCCATGTGACCACATTACTACCCATGTGACCACATCACTACCCATGTGACCACATTACTACCCATGTGACCACATCACTACCCATGTGACCACATCACTACCCATGTGACCACATCACTACCCATGTGACCACATCACTACCCATGTGACCACATCACTGCCCATGTGACCTATACTACTACCCATGTAACCTATATACTACTACAGGCAATAGCCAATAGCCATCACTACATCATTACCCCCATGTAGCTTATACAACATTACAGGCAATGCATACCTATATCCACCATTACTACAGGCAATGCATACCTATATCCATCATTACTACAGGAAATAGCCAATAAAATGCAAAATGATATTCTGCCTGAGCTGCGTCTGCACGAGTTTTACTTGATGCACATCGATCACACCGTAGAGGCTTATCTGAAGGCCCTTAAAGGTTAGCCCTACCCCCCTTACAACCCCCCTTACTACACCCCTTACTACACCCTTACCCCCCTTACTACCCCCCTACCACCCTTACTACACCCATACCCCCCTTACTACACCCATACCCCCCTTACTACACCCCTACCTACCCTTACTACACCCCTACCCCCCTTACTACACCCATACCCCCCTTATTACACCCCTACCCCCCTTACTACACCAATACCCCCCTTACTACACCCCTACCCCCCTTACTACACCCATACCCCCCTTATTACACCCATACCCCCCCCCTTACTACACCCATACCCCCCCTTACTACACCCATACCCCCCCCCTTACTACACCCATACCCCCCTTACTACACCCATACCCCCCTTACTACACCCATACCCCCCTTACTACACCCATACCCCCCCCCCTTACTACACCCATACCCCCCTTACTACACCCATACCCCCCCCTTACTACACCCATACCCCCCTTACTACACCCATACCCCCCTTACTACACCCTTACACCCCTTACTACACCCTTACCCCCCTTACTACACCCCTACCCCCCTTACTACACCCATACCCCCCTTACTACACCCCTACCCCCCTTACTACACCCATACCCCCCTTACTACACCCTACCCCCTGTAGAATCTAGTTACCTTAATCTATTCATGCGAACACATTTCCGGTTCTAAATTAATTTCGGAACAAATATACATTTTGTTATTTATATATATACATATATTATATTATATGTGGTTATTTATTAATTTGTAGAAACATTACTAATCATTATTAATAAATGAATGTAAGTTTATCCTGTAATAACAGATGCATCAGTGCAAAGTAAACATTGGTTGTGTGAGTTACTTGCTACGAGAAACTAGTACTTAGTAATACAAGTTACTAGTTGTAAACTTAATATTATATATAATGTACATTATATTCTGTGTGTATGGGCCTACAAACTTCATTGTTAGATTAGGACATTTCATATTCATCAAATATTTAAAAGTACGTTGAAAACATATGTATTAATAAATACTACGTATACAGTTATCATTGTTGTCAATTAACTAATATTGTACAATTTTAATTATTTATTTTCTTTTATTATTATAACTAATTATTAATTTATTTCATATTCTAATTTCATAGTAGAGCGTATATTAAATACAGATTTCTGTGATAGAACATCATCATATTAGCATATGATCAATTATAATGCTGGTATGAATATATTGCAGTTCAGTTATTAGCTATTATATAATTATTATATTTAACTGTTATGTCATTTGTAATGAATTAACTTTCACATTACTTTTTGATTAATTTTTCAATTATTCTAAGTGTTATAATTTGTTTGTCATTCTTCCAATTAAAAGAGTACTATAGGTGATATAATGGAGGTTCTAAACAAATTGCAATAGGATATTTTGGTTTTATATTCTCTACATATCTATGCGGTGAGTAAAATCTAATTTACATTGAATATAGAACAATGTCAAAATTGATGTATAAAAGCGGCATCAAATCTAGATATATGTCAGTTATTTCGAAACTACTACTATTAGCAGCAGGTGATCATATTAATTATATTGAATAATATATGTTATATCTTTGCTTCGTAAAATCTTGCTTAAATGCTGTAGATGGGGCATCTACAGCCCCCATAATAGAATATACACATATTCCCACCCCCACAATAGAATATACACATATAACCCCACCCCCACAATAGAATATACACATATAACCCCACCCCAACAATATAATATACACATATAACCCCACCCCCACAATATAATATACACATATAACCCACCCCACAATATAATATACACATATAACCCCACCCACCAGGTTATGAAGTAAGTGAACATACTGCAGATGAATCACTGCAGCTGTCAATCATTCAAGACCCCGAGTATAAGAGATTGAACTCTACTATTGATATGGGTATAGCCCTAGCCAAGTACGCGCAGCATGGGTTTATATCTAACACCCTATTACTACTACTACTACATGTTACACAGCTAAGGGTTGCAATTAATACCCCTCTTGTATATGTTAAAGGGGGTCACATCCCACTACAAGATTTTCCGGCATCTTGCCGGAAATATCGTAACTTTAAAACCATTTTCTATCAAGTTGTAATGGGATACCCCATAAAGTTACTATATTTCAGGCAAGTTGCAGGAAAGTAAGGGGGTTTCGCACTAAAATTGTAGTTAACTTGATAGAAAATCGTTTTAAAATTAAAATATTTCCGGCTAAAAATACTTGTAGTGTGATACAATCCCCTTTACATCGTTTATTTAATTCGTATAGTTATTATTCTTTTTATTCACGAACATACGAGTGAAGTATATTCAGTATTTTAGAAACGTTTATATATAACTAGTTATTGATTGCCGATCAATTTTATTAAGATAAATTTATAGTAAATAATCTATTTATGCATTATTTATTATCGCTCTCAGCCCTCTCTAACCACGATGCAACCCCCTCCCCTCACCCCTAATTACCCCCCCACCTCAATCCGCCCCATAGTCAGGACACCCAAGAACTACGCGAGTACCTCGAGTGTCTGAATCACTCCCGCTACCTCGAGATCCAAAACCACGTCACCGCGGCCCTCAACAACCTGCTGGAGAACATTGCCTGGAGATTCACGAGCAATACGGGGCTCAAGTTGGGCATGGTTGCCGAGGAGACGCCCCTAATGTGGAAGTTAGCGGGGGGTGATTATAGACTATCGCGTAATTCTTAAACCATGTTTACATGAGCAATTTGTTGTGCAATCAGATGAACCAACGCTAGGCGCTATCATAAAAGTATGTATGTTTAAAATTAAATTTTTTTCCCAAAAAAACAAGTGTCGTTAATTAACTAATAGCACGTTATGTAATTGTGGAATCCTTTCTCGAAAGCATATTGCTATTAAAGGGTTCCTTTTTTACTCATTATTTAACTATATTTTATTGTATACATATGCCATGTGTATAAATTATTAATGTTTGTATATTATACAAGTAAAATAAATATAATTCATTAATTCATTCATAATATAAGTTTATTTAAATATAAATATTGGAACGCAAAGATATATCGTTGAAACAATAGTACAATTATTGAAAGATATCCGTACATAATGTGTTAAGCCGCGTGCACACCGACCCAATACAGCCCGGATGATGGCTGCTTCTAATTATTCATTCTACAATATGTAATAGATATAGCTAATAGATGACATGCAAATCGGATATTTAATATTTTGTTGGTGTAAAGCCTTGCGATTTTCTTCTTTTTCATTAATATTATTATTATTATTAAACTACAATTCAGATAGACATTCTATACACATATATACTTATATTATTTGATTACATAAGTTCACATTACCTCTTTTTGTAGTTATTTCACGATGCCGGATATCCTACCTAAGTCTATGATTGAGGTTAGTCAGTCGCTGTCTGTAGTAGTGTTAGCTAACTGTGGTCATGATAACGGTGGTAGTGGTAGTATTAGCTAACTGTGGTGGTAGTAGTGGTAGCGTTAGCTGGGTTGATGATTAGGGGCGCTGGATTTTAATTTTGTATGTAGGGGGACCAACCAATCAACATAAATGTTGTTGTAAATGTGGAGCGGGGGATCAATACATAGGAGGTCCCCCTAGATTTTAAAGTTGGGGGGGGGGGCATATCCCCCCCGTCCCCATCCCCCCCTATTGTAGCGCCCCTAGTGATGATAGCTGTAGTAGTAGTGGTAGTGTTAGCTAACCTTTGCTCCTAACTCAGGAAGAAGCTCTAATGGACGGGCCGCTATCGAAGTACTGTATGGCTCACAATGGATGGGTGATGAATGCTGATCCACTCATTAACTTCGCAGAAAAAGGTAAACTGTAGGTGGCGCTGTGATCAGAAGTAGACTATAGGTGGCGCTGTTATCAGAGGAAATCACTCGATGTCATTAATTATTATATTATTCTGTAAATTATTATGATATTTATAATAATAATAATATTTATAACTAGTTACGCTTGTTTTGAAAATTTTTAAAAATTCAATGTAAAAATATAGGGATTTTTATATTTTTTAATTGTCAATAAGTTTAAAAATTCTTAAGATATTACAATTATGTAAAATGCATATTGAAGGGAGGACTGCTCTGTATAGTTTGATATAGAATAATGAGAAAGTATTATATATTTTTGGAAATACAACTCATCTAATAATGGTAAAAACGTTTATTTTTATTTTTTAAATTATATTTTATATATGACATCATAAAAATAATTATATGATCATCTATTCAGTCAATAAACACATAATATCTAATATATTCTGAAAATTTCATCAATATTTGAGCATTATTTATATAGTTATTGAATTTTTTAAGAATAAAATTATACTAAAATAATTATTCTGAGTAAATCAAGTTTGAAAATGACATATATTTGTTATTAAAATATAGAGCTTATTTGAATAAAAAAAGTATAGTATATGTGTTTGTATGTTTATTATACAAATATTATATGTATATGATAGTAATAGTAATCAAAATATTATATTAGATAACAAAAATAATAATTCTGTGAAATAACTTTATATAAGCGTATTTTTGCAGTATTTTTAGAGATTATTTCTTATCATTATTTATTCTCAAAAGTCTATTAACATCTCGAATAATTTTGTTTTTTTACTGTTTTTTCCATAACGCTCGTATCCCCTTAACTAGGGGCCAAGTGTGAATCTCCCTGATTAACTGTTATGTTTACTTTAAACTCTTTCACTAAGCATCATTGATGTCTATATTTCCAAGTGGCAGTGATTTTAGGTTAAGTTCAATGTGTATGAGAACTAACAGTATTCGATGTGAGAGACATGCCTTATACATGGTCTTATAAAAAGTAGTAAAACTTGCTCTCAAGTATTCAATAATTATTAGTTATATTATTATATAGAAGATATATATTATATAGATTATATATATAGAACAATATTTCCACAATTAATTATCTAATATGTTTTTATTATTTGTTGTTACATTCCCTGTATGCAGGATCTTTATTCGCAGCTTTATTCGCAGCTTTTATGAATATACTATTTTGTGGAAACACATTTTGTAATAAAATAAATATTTGTTAACTCACTCAAATAATCTATATATATTTATATATATTTATATAATTGTAGCTAGAAAAAAAAATAATAAAAGCAAATGATATATTTGAATGATTACATTAATCATAATTGATAATACACATTATATTTGTATAGAATATTTAATAGGTTACACATGTAATAATAGTTATTATTATTACATATGTGTGTGTATATTTGTGTGTGTGTTAGTGAGTATATAAATATATGTTTTTATGTGTATATATGTATATATATATTATAGCAGATTACTTATAATAATAAAAGTATATATTGTGTATAATATATATTACCATATTCATAGCAATATAATAAATTGTATATATAAGTATATATATATATATTCATATATGAATATATTATTTTCCAATATATATCTATATAGCAATAAAATCTATTTATAAAAATGAATTATAATTTAAGAACATTAATACATTAATACAATTTTATATTTTATAGTATATATATATATATATATATATATATATATAATATATATTTATGTATATACTTATGTAAATTCTAATCATCTATATATATATATATATATATATATATATATATGATAAAAGTCATATTGTCTTTATAGAATACAGGCCGAACGTTTTATAAAATAATATTAAAATATAGCTTTATTTTATGAATACATGATTGTGTGATGTAAAGAAAGTGGATGAGCAATTGAATGTAGTTTATATAATGTCCTGATAGAAGCCCTGCAGTCGAAATCTACTACTAAATACCTACTAACTTTTAAATTATTATTTATTTATACATATTGATAATTACGATCAGTTTTAATGTACTATCTATACTCAAAATAAAACTATATATTTAAAATACAACATAACATTGATTACAATTCCTCATAATGTTGTGTATTTAAGGAGGGAGGCTCTAGTTAAAATATGTTTAATGTTTTTATTTTAACAATAATTTTGTATTACATATTTTCCATGTTTAGAATCTTATTTATAAATTTGTATATTTTCTCAAATATTTTTGTGTTTATTAATTTATATCAATATAAAGTGTTTTATGAACGTAATCGATATACTAATTATTTTAAATTGATAGGAAATAGTATGTATTATATTTACTTACATTTTATATATTAAAATTTGAATGTAATTTTCTCAATTTTGTACTTTTTAACTTTTTAAGTAACATGTACTATGTGCCTACCTCTTTTTGATTTTTATTATTTTTATCTTAAATTTGTACTGTAAATGTATAATATATACATCTATATGAATCCTGTTTGATTTATTATTATATATTAAATTAATTAAATAAATGATGATATACTTGCATTTTAATGAAAAAAATAAAAAATAAATATATAACTAATTGGGACTATTTTTTTACACCATTTTAAATTAATTATATATTAAATTAATTATATATAAAGATAAAATATATATAATGAAGGAAAGTATCTGTTGAATATAAAAAAAGCAATTATCTATATTAGTTATTTATCCTCAGCATTTTTAGATAGAGCTAAAATAGCATTGTTTGTATGAACGGGAGCCTCCCCCTTTAAATTGAACATATTATACTATTTTATATTATATATTTGATATTTACAATCTAAATCCATAGATATAGTTAGAAGTCATATCTATCTATTTCGACGAAACTCCTACCATTTCACCCCCCTCCGCAGGTAGCCTGGTATACTTGAGGAGAGAGTTGATACCATGGGGAGACAGCGTGAAACTGCGGTACGGAGACTGCAAGGAAGATGCTCCGGCCCTCTGGACTCATATGGCCGAATACGCTCGCTTGACCGCTAAAACATTCCATGCCGTACGCTTGGATAACTGCCATAGCACTCCTATACATGTTGCCAAGGTTACTACTACTACCTGACTACCTGACCACTACTACTACTACCACTGCTACTGCTACTACTACTGCTACTACTACTACTACTACTACTACTACTACTAATACCTGACTACCCACACTACTACCCACACTACTACCCACACTACTACCCACACTACTACCCACACTACTACCCACACTACTACTCACACCACTACCCACACTACTACCCACACTACTACCCACACTACTACCCACACTACTACCCACACTACTACCCACACTACTACCCACACTACTACCCACACCACTACCCACACTACTACCCACACTACTACCCACACCACTACCCACACTACTACCCACACTACTACCCACACTACTACCCACACTACTACCCACACTACTACCCACACTACTACCCACACTACTACCCACACTACTACCCACACTACTACCCACACTACTACCCACACTACTACCCACACTACTACCCACACTACTACCCACACTACTACCCACACTACTACCCACACTACTACCCACACTACTACCCACACTACTACCCACACTACTACCCACACTACTACCCACACTACTACCCACACTACTACCCACACTACTACCCACACTACTACCCACACTACTACCCACACTACTACCCACACTACTACCCACACTACTACCCACACTACTACCCACACTACTACCCACACTACTACCCACACTACTACCCACACTACTACCCACACTACTACCCACACTACTACCCACACTACTACCCACACTACTACCCACACTACTACCCACACTACTACCCACACTACTACCCACACTACTACCCACACTACTACCCACACTACTACCCACACTACTACCCACACTACTACCCACACTACTACCCACACTACTACCCACACTACTACCCACACTACTACCCACACTACTACCCACACTACTACCCACACTACTACTACAGTACATGTTAGCTGAAGCGAGGAAGGTAAGACCAGACCTGTACGTGATAGCAGAACTGTTCACTAACGACGCAGAGCTAGACACTATCTACATTAACCAGCTGGGCCTGAACTCTCTGGTCAGAGGTTAGTGGAACCAGCACATCAGTGTACACTGCACACACACACACACACACCTGCACACACACCTGTACACACACACCTGCACACATACCTATACACACCTACACACACCTGCACACACACACCTGCACACACACACACACACACCTGCACACACACACCTGCACACATACCTACACACACCCCCACACACACACACAGAAGCAATAGGAGCTAATGATTCAGCGGCGATGGCGAGATGTATCCACGAAGCTGGCATCAGTATCATCGGCTCTCTTCTGCAGCCTCCCGCTCGTCATCTGTACCCGACGGCCCCTGGTGTTATCCTCATGGATCAGACTCACGATAACGACACCTATACCGAGGTAGCGGCACTACTTATCTAGGCTAAAGCACAGCTAGGAGATAGGAGACTATTTCATCTCTAGTCGCATCTCTAGTATACATATAGATCTATATGTCATCTATAACATCTATATTTAGCCCCCCCCCCGACTACTATTACGTCACCTGACATCGCAACAAATCCCGTCACCCCCTAGAAAAGAACGGTGTACGACACTCTACCTACGAGCGCCCTCTGCGCTATGTCTCTCGCCTCCACAGGCAGTAACCGCGGTAGCGATGAACTGGTACCTTATCACGTTAGTGGGGGGCGTGGCTACAGGGTGGGCGTATCTAGTGGGTGTGTCTATCAGGGTTACGCATACAACACTCTACTATACTTATTCAGTAGTAGGTGGCACGATGTCATACCTAATCTAGTCCTGTATTGATTCTACAATCGGGCTCTATGTATAAACTTCACTTATACTAACACATCTTTCACAATTATTAACACAATTATTAACCCTTTCTCCATGGTTAAATGATTGGATAAATTTATAGATTGATTTATATTGTGAGTAACTTAATCTGTAAATATAATAATAATAATAATAATAATAATAATAATAATAATAATAATGATGATGATGATGATGATGATGATGATGATGATGATGATGATGATGATGATGATGATGATGATGATGATGATGATGATGATGATGATGATGATGATGATGATGATGATGATGATGATGATGATGATGATGATGATGATGATGATGATGATGATGATGATGATGATGATGATGATGATGATGATGATGATGATGATGATGATGATGATGATGATGATGATGATGATGATGATGATGATGATGATGATAATCAATTGGAAGATGTTTTTTTATAATAAAACGAATTTAACTAAAATTGTATTCCGTTGTTGGCTCCGAGTAACATCGGGCTATGTGATCGATCACACGTGTAGCTGTCAATCACGTGTAATGTAGCTGTCAATCATGTGTAATGTAGCTGTCAATCACGTGTAATGCAGCTGTCAATCACGTGTAATGCAGCTGTCAATCACGTGTAATGTAGCTGTCAATCACGTGTAATGCAGCTGTCAATCACGTGTAATGCTGCTGTCAATCATGCGTTACCACGACAACAGATCAACGTGGTCACAGAAAATAGACTCTACAGGTCGTATTCCGCAGACCTCGTTCGTAGTGGTATCATGGAAGCCAAGTGGTTCCTCAACGAGCTGCACGCTACTATGATTGATAGTGGTTATACCCAGGTTAGCATTGTAGCTTTCATATCTAGCTTATGTGTATATGTATATACACATATATATATATATATATATATATATATATTCAACAGATATATATTTTATTGTGTATTTTGTTATTTTATATTTTTTTTTACGCAATAGAGAACGTCTAGCATTATTTTTATGTCTAAATAAACACTCATCCATATATATTATTACTTTACTTTGTAGCAGTCCTAGTGTCATCTATGATGAAGATTTAACTTATATACATGTGTTTACATGAAGTCTGCCTCCTGCAAATAGGTATAGTTCCTTAACATAGGAAACCCAATGTATATTGTATCGATAATAATAAGAAAGAATTGCATTGTGGGATATAGAATTTTGTTATTTATTTTAAACTTTTAAATATTATTGATGTCATATTCTATACGTTCTTTTTATGTTATCAAATTATATACATATATAGTATAGTATATTACGTATATATATGTATAATATTTTATAGAATATATATAGAATACGACATAAACACGTTCATTTAATGTAAATCTATGATATATTTATGTATGGATATCAATATATAACTACCTGTGTAGCTCAGTTGGCTAAGGCATCATACACACAAGCAGTAGGACACGGGTTAAAGCCCCATACGTACCATTAAAATTGGTCTTAAAATATTTAGAAGTGACTTATATAATTGTGTATAAATAAATGATCGGTTCTCATTAAAACCACGGATGCATTAACATGAGAACGGCTTTAAAGAGACATTAGAGCCATATGGTTATAAGTGAAAACTGCATCTAAGTTCCTGGATGGAAGGACTCCACATAGGTAAAAAACATAAGTAAAATAAAGCAGAGTTGATGCGAATGGCCTATTATAACCATATGGCTCTAATGTCCCTTCAAGCCTCTCTAATGTTAAGGCATCCATGGTTTTAACGAGAGTCTGTATTTTGTTATACACGATCCGATCACTTCTAAATATTATTATAAGACCTATTTTATTGATCCGGACGAGGCTCGAACTCGTGTCCTACTGCTTGTACGTCAGACACCTTAACCAACTGAGCCATACGGTGATATATATAGTGACACTCGTGCATTACCTCGATATATCCTCCTTTCACTAGATATTCGTGCATGATCAAGGACACGACGTCATCACCATCACCCGACATAACCCCGTCAATCATCGTAGTATCGTTATGATTACGAGGTCAAAGTTCACGGATTCAGCATCCGAAGCCGTAGTGGACGTAACAGTAACGGGTTAGCGAGGAGTTAGCGATGTAGTCGTACATTATACACTGTTTCATAGCACTCGTCGCGTAGTTCTTTGTACTATAGGTAGGGACGCTGGAACGATTTTGTATGTAGGGGGGACCAACCAATCAACATACATTTTGTGGTATAAGTGGGGGGGACCAATACATAGGAGGTCCCCTTGATTTTAAAGTGGGGGGGGGGCATATCCCCCCCGTCCCCCCCTGTTGCAGCGCCCTTAACTATAGGGCTAGCATGTGTTCAGCGTACAGTCTCTTAAACAGTGTTACCTTACGAGTAATCCCTATCGTACAATGTAATCATTACATTAGAATGTAACATATTAGATTCGTTATAAATAATAGATTTTTTATAAATATTAGATTTGTTATATATAATAGATTTTTATAAATTATAGATTTTTTATAAATAATAGATTTTATATAAATAATAGATTTGTTATAAATAATATATTTTTTATAAATTTGAGATCTGTTATAAATAATAGATTTTTTATAAATTATAGATTTGTTATAAATAATAGATTTATTGGGTTGTCCTACTGAGCCATAGACCCCAGACATACATATATACATACATACATACATACATACATACACACATATATACATACATACATACATACATACATACATACATACATACACATATACATACATACATACATACATATATACTTACACTAGTTACATATCCAGTCATCACTACCTCCTCCTCCTCTAGGCAAAATAGGAAAGTTGATAGGAGAAGCTTCGCTAACTTGGGATGAGGACTACACTCCCCTAGAATCTCAAGGTCAAGATGCTGCTCTAATCCAAGGTCAATCATATTACAAGTGTACCATCCGCAAAGATCTCGATATCAAAGATAGTCAATCGGTTTGTTACTAATATAGACGAATAAATGCTGTCTTTGTATTAAACAGTTCAACTAAGGGCAACGCTGGAACGATGGTGTGTACGTAGGGGGACATACCAATCAAAATAAATGTTGAGGTAAAGTGGGGGGGGGGGCAATACATGTACGAAGGTCCCCCTAGATTTTAAAGCGGGGGGGAGGGGGGACATATCCCCCCGCCCCCCCCCCTGTTGCAGCGCCCCTAAGCTCAACATCTAATTATATTGTATACACGAGACCTAGCTTTGTTTGTCATTCCTATATATTGATCACCTCTACTAGTTAAAACTGACAACTCATGTGCATACAATAGTAGACACTAATGAACACATTTAGTCATATAATAGGGGTAATTGTCTCGATAAGCAACACTGCTTATATAATTACCCTGGCATTGCCTAAATCTGATAATAATAATAATAATAATAATAATACATACTTGTTATCTTTATAATATGACTCGTATTATCGTTACAGATTCGACTGAAGCCGATTGATAATGAGGTCACATCGACGGTGACACTGTATAACCTCAAGCCCGGATCTTTTGTTTGTTTTAGGTAGGATTATTAGATCTAATTAGGTCTAACAATACTTACACATATATACCAAGAGGGGTGTGTCTAATATGATTGGTGGATAGTATATGTTACACCAGTCACAACTAGTGCTGTAAAATTTCAAATCGTCGATCTTAAATATCATATACTTAATTTTTCGGATGGGTTCTTAAAATATCGGGTATTTAAAATTGTTGAAGATATCAAATTCATTTTTTATGATTTCGGTCCGGTTCAATTCAGTTCGGTTTTTGAAATTAATTATCGGTTCTCCAATACTAAATATGTTTTGGAAATATATTTTCGTATTTTGGATCCATAGAATTATAGTTTAGCAAAATAAAATACAAATATATAAGCAATACGAAATACAAATATATAATATGTTTGGATTAATTATAATTAAATATCTATTAAATAATCTTTGCTAATGCAATAGCCAATAGAATCACAGTATTTAAAATCTGACCTACATTTTAATTTTAAAACTTGTTATTGTTTTAATAAATGAGTATTAATAATTTATTAATAATAACGGATATATTATGTGATTTTTATGAATAAAGTAGTATCTTTAATTATAAATATACCATATACATCATGTTATTATAATATGTAAATTATAATCTATATTTAATATAATTGTATCAATTATCATTCATATATTAAATATAATATTTATACAATATTAAATATTATTTTGAATGATTAAATTAATATTATTATAATAATTATATTAAATATAATATTAATTATATAAATTATAATAATTATAAATTATTTAATCATTATAATCGGGAATAATCGAGTAAGTGCTCTAAATAAAGAAAGTGAGATTGAAAATAGATTACGAAATTTTATATATACCTTTATTTGAAATCTATATTCTATAGATTTGTGTTTTATTTGTTATCATTATTATAATAATAATAATAATAATAATAATAATAATATCAGATTCAGTTGATGACCGAGATCAAAAACCCAGTATGGTATAGAAGTTCTATTGAGCTTATCAGGATACCAACCTGCTCTTGGTAATGAGAGAATTAATACAAAACGAATAAATATAAAATGTATAAATATTTTGCAATTCTATTTTGTTCATTCGTGTTCTGTCTCATAAAAAATCAATCCAATAAAATTATAATATAAAGTATACGTTTAAAGTAACTTTATAATATAATGCGTTGATAGTATTAAACATGATAACTATATTTATCATGTTTTTTGAAAACTACATATTAATATATATTTGTACACATATTAAATATGAACATGAAGAATATTTTCACAATTGATTTAGAAACAACAATTTCATTATTTAGAGACTTCTCGCGATTCTATTTTTAAATACATGCGGTTATAACTCTGATAACTCATTATTATAATGAGTATACATTAATATAGAATTGTCTTCATAGTTATCATAGTTTAATATATTTGAAATAGGTACCAATATAATTATTTAAGTATATAATGAATATATATTTCTGATATATCAAATTTCGTTATCTATTTAGATCAATAACTCAATGATTCCCGATTATAATGATTATATAATATATAATATAATTATTATAATTTAATTAATTAAATATTATTATTAAATAATATAATTTAATATTATATTTAATAAATTAATGATAACTGATACAATTATGTTAAATATGGATCATATTGAATCACTTAACATATCTTTTATTATTAATAATTATTTATTAAAACATTATAAATTTTAAAATTAAATTGAGTACAGTTAATATAAACTATGTTATATAAACTATATCCTACTGATATTATTGGATATTGATAATCTGAATTATAAATATTGATATAAATACATATTTACTTGATACAAAACACTATACTAATAGGTGTAAAGCCCCACTTACATATAGTAAAGCCCCACCTATAGTAACGTCATGCATACATATAGTAAAGTCACACATATAGTAAAGCCCACCTATAGTAAAGCCCCACATATAGTAAAGCCCCACCTATAGTAAAGCCCCACCTATAGTATAGCCCCCCACATATAGTAAACCCCCACCTATAGTAAAGCCCCACATATAGTAAAGCCCCACCTATAGTAAAGTCCCACATATAGTAAAGCCCCACCTATAGTAAAGCCCCACCTATAGTAAAGCCCCACCTATAGTAAAGCCCCACATATAGTAAAGCCCCACATATAGTAAAGCCCCCCACATATAGTAAAGCCCCCCATATAGTAACACCTCACTTCGTAACCAGTGTAATGATGAATGAAGTCGGCAAGAAGTCTATCCTCCAGGTCAGACAACTGCTGTCTATGTTCGGCTACAGGATGAAGACCTACAGGTATATGTACGAGGCTGGTGGTGGCTGGAGAACACTGTATCTTTATTACTATTACTATTGTTAATGTATAGTATGTGATATAATGCGTTTAAATAACATTATAATAATAATAATAATAATAATAATAATAATAACAAGTGACTTTTTTACTGGTCAAGGGCTAACGCACCTTGTAGGGGTACTTTTTTACTAAAACAAATGTATTACTAAATATTTACTTTATTACTAAAAAGTAAATACTACTAAACTTTATTACTAAAAGAAATAAACTTTATTACTAAAAAAAATAAACTTTATTACTAAAAGAACTAAATTTATTCTAAAAAGTAACTACTTTATTACTAAAGAGTAACTACTTTATTAATATTAAATAGTAACTACTTTATTTATAAAATGTAACTACTTTATTATTACTAAAAGTAACATCTTTATTACTAAAAAGTAGGTACTTTATTACAAAAGAACTAACATTTATTACCAAATATTAATGTTATACAAATAAAAGTAAGCTTAATAAATGTTAATAAATATTAATTTATTAAAACTTCCAAAAATTAAAACTTAACCCAACCTAACCACAACAGTGTAAATATACATTTATTGGTTCACTCGGGAAGTAATGTAGCTAAAAAAAACCTCCACAATTAAAACTTAACCCAACCTAACCACAACCGTGAAAATCTACTTTTAAAGGGAAACTCGGGAAGTAATGCAGCTAAAAAAACCACCAAAAATTAAAAATTAACCTAACCTAACCACAACCGTGAAAATCAACTTTTATAGGCAAACTCGGGAAGTAATGCAGCTAAAAAAAACCTACCAAAATTAAAACTTAACCCAACCCAAACCCAACCCACATAAACCCAAACCCAAACCTAAATCAAAACCCAAACCCAAACCAAACCCAAACCCAAACCCAACCCAAACCCAAACCCAACCCAAACCCAAACCAAACCCAAACCAATAATGCAGCTAAAAAAACCACCATAAATTAAAACTTAACCCAACCTAACCACAACCGTGAAAATCTACTTTTATAGGCAAACTCGGGAAGTAATGCAGCTAAAAAAACCTACCAAAATTAAAACTTAACCCAACCCAAACCCAACCCAAACCCAAACCCAACCCAATCCAACCCAACCCAACCCAACCCAACCAAACCCAAACCCAACCCAAACCCAAACCAAAGTACCCAAGTCACCTAGCTAAGTAGTTATATATATATATATATATATAAAGACATATATATTTACATCAATATTTATATACTATAGACACTATAATAGTGACCAAAAAACCACCAAAAATTAAAACTTAACCCAACTTAACCTCAACCTTGACAATATACTTTTATAGGTTCACTCGGGAAATAATGCATCTAAAAAAAACCTCCAAAAATTAAAACTTAACCCAACCCAAACCCAACCCAACCCACCTAAATCCAAACCCAAACCCAAGCCAAACCCAAACCCAACCCAACCCAAACCCAAACCCAAGTGCCCAAGTTACCTTTTATAATTTATTCGATATAGTTAAAATTATTAAAATCGAATTATTAATATAGATTTTGATTTTGTACATG
Source organism: Osedax fenrisi (assembly GCA_964019155.1). NCBI lineage: Eukaryota > Metazoa > Annelida > Polychaeta > Sabellida > Siboglinidae > Osedax > Osedax fenrisi. The sequence continues at coordinate 6,138,988 of OZ025239.1, forward strand.
TTAAAATTATTATAAATTCAAATTTTTACATGGTGGAGATAGGAAATGTACTTTTGTAAAGTCATTCATGAGGTAAATAATCATAGTAACCTCACCGCGATTAGTTACATGTATATCTATTCATCACTCTTAACATTATAGAATAGAAATAAGAATTTTTTTTTTTTATAAATTGCAATTTTTTTTTCTTGACCATTTGTATGATGACATTTGGTGACAAATTGAAACCGAGCTGGTCACCCAATTATTCATATATTAATGGTTTTTATCAATTTAATATAGGTACTTTGGTACACCGCATCCGATGAATCCTTAATCGAGACGAACGCGTTACCGGAAGTTGTTCAAATTTACCACTAACAAATCACATATTTTTCACTATTTCGGCCATAGCTCGAAGAATATTAAATATTAGATATCACAATTTATACCACGATATTATATTTTAATTGTCTATGTAATAAATTTAATAAATTATTGAAATCTAATCATTATTGTGGATTTTGATTTTTTACATCACCTAATAATTTTAAGAATTTATTTTTACATGGAGGAGATAGGAAATAATTATTATATTATCGTTAAACCAAATAACTGAAATCTAGTATGTATGATATATATTAATACTCGTCATAAATGTTATTTTTATAATCATATCTATTTTATAAAGATATATTTTTTTTGTAAAATTTTAAAATATAATTAATTAATATAAATATAATGTTTAATACCGATAAATCTAATGACTTATTCGATAATATTAATATTAATTTATTAATTAGATAGTATAGTAATAATAAAATAAGTAAAATAAACTATATGATACTGTTATAAAATAAGTTATTAGAATTTCATATTTTATAAATATATAATTTGTGTTATAAAATTATAAAAATATAAATATAATTATATATATTTGTAAATAATAGTTACGCTAATGAATTATTCGTATATATTTATAGTATTTTTAAAATATAAAATACTATTTTATTATATAGATAGTATAATAATAATAAAATAAGTAAATAATGCTTATATAATATATTTATTATCATATCGAATGAATATACATATTAATAAATTTATAATTGTTGTTATAAATTTATAAATTTATAATATAATTAAATGTATTAGTTCATATTATTTACACTACTATACTTTTCGATAATATTTAAATTATTTTAGTATCTAGATATTATATTAATTATACTATAAATTATAAAGTTACAAATATGGAAATCCAATGATTATTATAGATTATCTATGTTTTACATGATACAAATATTATAAATTCAAATTTTTACATGGTGGAGATAGGAAATGTACTTTTTAAAGCCATTTATGTGGCGAATAATCATAGTAAATGCATATCGGATGGCTACATTTATATCTACTCATTACCATTAACATTATAGAATAGAAATTAGATTTTTTTTTTTTTTTTATAAATTGCAATTTTTTTTCTTGACCATTTGTACGATGAATTTTGGTGAAATATTAAAACCGATCCGTACCCCAAACGCTTCATATATTAATGGTTTTTCTCATTTTACTTTAGGTACTTTCGTACTCCGCATCCGTTGAAATTATAATCGAAGCGAACGCATTACCGGAAGTCGGTCAAATTTACCCCTCTAAAATCACGTATTTTTCACTATTTCGGCTGTAGCTCGAAGAATATTAAATATTAGATATCACGATTTACACCACGATATTATATTTTAATTATCTATTTAATAAAGTTAAAATTATTGAAATCGAATCATTATCGTGGATTTTGATTTTTTACATCATCTAATAATGTTAAGAATATATTTTTACATGGCGGAGATAGGAAATAATTATTATAAACTCGTTAAACCGAATAACTGAAATCTAATACGTACGATATATATTAATACTCGTCATAAATGTTATTTTTATAATTATATCTATATATTATAGATTATTTTACGCGATACGAATATTATAAATTTAAATTTTTACACGGTAGAGATAGGACATTTTTTTTTATAAACTCGAAATTTAAATTTAACAAAATCTAGTATTATTAGGGTTCGAGAAATATTAGTAACCGGCGAAAAAATTTCGTATATAACGTATTTTATGTCGTCCGTATACGCGATATAGACTTTCTACCTATCTCCGCCATAGAGAATAGAGAGAACAATATAATGCCTCGATCGATGAATAGAATATTTATAAATAGAATAAATATATAAATATAGTACGTATAGTATATATTACTCGTTTACTAATTATATCGTAATTATATCGTAATATTATTACTAATTTAGTATCTATATAGTATAGATTTAATATATCGCGAAAAAAATGCGTATATAACGTATTTTATAACGCCCGTAGAATTTTTACGTTAACGAAAATATTTCGTAAATTTTTTTTTAACCGCGGAGATAGGAAAAAAAAATTTATAATCTCGAAATTTAACTTTAACGAAATCTAATATTATTGGAGTTGAAGTATTAATAGTATCTGTCGAAAAAAATGCGTATATAACGTATTTTATGTCGTCCGTATACGCGATATAAGATCGCCCGTAGAATTTGTACGTTAACGAAAATATTTCGTAATTTTTTTTTTAACGGCGGAGATAGGACATTTTTTTTTATAAACTCTAAATTTAAATTTAACGAAATCTAGTATTATTAGGGTTCGAGTAATATTAGTAACCGGTGAAAAAATTTCGTATATAACGTATTTTATGTCGTCCGTATACGCGATATAGAGATTTTTACCTATCTCCGCCATAGAGAATCGAGAGAACGATAGAATGCCTCGATCGATGAATAGAATATTTATAAATAGAATAAATATATAAATATATGTAAATTATATGTAAATCGCGTATACTAACCGTGTCCTAATAATATAATCGATATATATAAATATTATCGACGATTTATTATCTAGAGGGTATTAGATTTATAAATGTGGAAAAAATTGGTGCCGAGCGAGATTCGCTTCGCTCGTAGAAGGTCCGGTAGCTCGCTTCGCTCGCTAGCGTCGTACGAAGACGACGACGATTAAGAGAAATAATATATATGTAGATAACGTAAATATATACCACTACACACCATGTAAACATACGCACACACTCTCTCACACTCACACACACACACCACTCACACACACACTCACTCACTCACTCACTCACTCACTCACACACACTCACACACACACCACTCATACTCACACACACTCACACTCACTCACAGTGGCCGAGATCTAAGCCTGATCAGCGGAAACAAACTAGAACAGATAGTATCGCGCTTGTCGTTAGCTGCCATTAACCGCGTTCTGTTCCGGGTCGAAGGTGAGGCGAGCTACGATCACTTGTACTCTATTCCCACGTTCGGGAATCTTCTCTACTGCGGACTTCAAGGTTAATAGAGGTCATCCCGGACCCGCCCCCTAGTGAACAGAACTCGCGGTACAGTTAACCACCACGTCAATGTAATCTATTCTCGTTACTTTCGTATTACGATTTGTTGTGATTGCATTTTAATACTGGCAACAACCTGTAAAGACTAGGGCTTATTGTGAAGCCGTTTAGATAACGAAGAAAAAAAGCGAAAAAGATAACATTAAATTACTCAAATAAACTATATCTACCTATCTATCTATCTATTTAACTTTATTATTATTTGTTAATATGAA